>QXEO01000700.1:2565492-3165492 GCA_007115705.1 Dactylis glomerata | reverse complement strand
GGTGTTTATGATTAAGTTGATGTACTAAATATTATCTTCTGTTATCTCTATGTTGTTTATGATCTTGCATGCTCTCTGTTGTTAGTAGCTATCTTAGCCGAGTAGTTGCTAGTGACTCCAAGAGGGGGTATTTATGCTTGATAGTGGGTTCATGCCTCTATTTAACCTGGGGGAGTGACAGAAACCTCTAAGGTTGTAGATGTGATGTTGCTACTAGGGAGAAAACAACATTCATATGCTCAAGGGCATATGCTTTGTTTACATTACACTCTTTGCTTAATGCAATTATCTGTTGTTCGCAACGTAATACTTGTGGAGTTCTTGGAATGATTCACCACAAGTGGATTATTAGTCATAGATGCAGTTGGATGGCGGTCTATGTATTTTGTTGTAATGCCTAGAGTAAATCTCATAGTGATCTTCTTGACATATCACGTTTATCTCTATTCTATCAATTGCCCAACTGTAATTTGTTTACCCAGCATGTGTTATTTATCTTATGGAGAGACACCACTAGTGAACTGTGGATCCCGATCCTATTTCCATCATATTGCTATTACCTGTTTCCTTTACTCGCACTGTTTACTTTATTCGCATACTCTACTGTTTTCCACTCGATATGCTCATGACCTTTGTTTCAAGCAAACCGGTGAGATTGACAACCTCATCGCAAGTTGGGAACAAAGTACTTGGTTGTTTGTGTGCAGGTTCCGCGTTGCAGCTAGCAATCAAAGCTTGGACGAGGTGCCATATATAAATTGTCCAAAGCTGTCGCAAACTAGCAAGCATCACCTTCAGTCGTCATTGTCTGCTTTTCTCCTGAACGATAAACCTTGGTTTCTTAACTGAGGGAAAACAAGCTGCTATACTCATCATACCTTCCTCTTGGGGTTCCCAACGGGCTGGTCATTCACCACGCACAAGGACCTCTGATCTTCCACATCAACTTGGAGTATCATCGGGTACTTAGGTTTTTCCCGTCGAGGGGTCTTTATAGGCGAAGGGGCGATGTCAGAGGAGGGACCAAGTGCCCTCACACCATGGCGGTGTGGCCAGGGGCTGGGCCACACCAGCCATGTGTGAGGGGGCCTAGTGGCCCCTCTCCTATTCTCCTTTGGATGACTGGAAGCTCCCGGACAAAATAAGACTTCAGGAACTTGTTTTGTCCAATTCCGAGAATATTTCCTGTGTATCACTTCTGAAACACAAAAACAGCAGAAAACAGGGAACTGGCACTGTGGCAACTCGTTAATAGGTTAGTTCCAGAAAATGCATAAAAGTGCCACTAAGTGTAACAAAACAGTAGGCAAATGGTGTAAAAACAAGTATGGAGCATCAAAAACTATAGATACGTTGGAGACGTATCAAGCATCCCCAAGCTTAACTCCTGCTCGTCCTCGAGTAGGTAATTGATAACAAAAGTATAATTTTTGAGGTGACATGTACCTACACAATCTTGATCATATATGTAAGCATTTGTGAGCGGGGATCAAAAGAACTTAAAACATGGGCATGAAAGATATAATCTTGACAATAAAAACTTAGCAACCATGTTGTAAACATGCAAATGAACACAAACAAAAGATCATGAAAATGAAACAATGAAAGTCAAACTGTGATTGCAAGTTTTATAACCTTCGAAAATTATGGTACTTACCGGCTTTGAGCTCTCATTGCCCCCATCATAAGAATCTTGAATGGTTAAAGTTAATGCGAGAACAATTATGATGCATATGCTTGACAAATCATAAGTTGAAAACCTCGTGTCCCATGAATACGAGTACCCAAACCTCATGCTACTTTACTTCGAGTCCCAAGCAAGGCTCTTGTCATTGTAAATATATGCATATCATTGAGAACCACCAATGGGGTACCTCCGTGCCCGATGACATGGAACAAGCCCACACCAAAATGATAGGACAAGCAGACAATGAACACCTCGACATCTCTTTTATTTGCCATTTGTTTAGCTTTTTATTGTGAGATGCGTCATCGAATGTTCACCATGGGTATGCTGCAAATTTCCACCATGAATTATGCACGGCTTAGATTAGCGGCCCGGTGTTTCCCTAACACATATACAAACCCCATGATCCCCACAAGATTCCCAATTTATTTCACACCGCGGGCATCCATAAACAAAAGATCACGATATCAACTCAAATAAATAGTGCAATGTTGAAAGCTTGCCCATGACAGCATGGATGGGCTAGTATCCAACTTACAACTTGCAAGCATAACAACTCAACATAAGAGACCACAATGTCAAATTTTTAAAAGCAGGAAAAAGTAAAGTGTGCCTTCCGGTTCGTGAGAGCTTTACTGACCGAATTTTGCATAACACTGGTTAGAGTTTAATTTGAAGAGAAAATAAAAGCAAGTCAAATTTACTTGGAATAGCAAATTGCTAGTAGGTATGTATGGTGGACACTTTGGAAAACTTTGGCTTTTAGGAGTTGGATGCACGAGTAGAGCTCATACTCAGTACAAGGCGAGGGCTAGCAAAAGACTGGGAGCGACCAACTAAGAGAGCAATAATGGCCATAATCATGCAAAGCGACAAAGCAACATTAAAAGAAGCATAAGATGGCATCAAAAGTCAAAAAACTAAATGATCATGAAGGCTATTGGCAACTTTGTAAGAGTCTAACATGTGTGAGCATGCGCCAAGTCAACCCAAATAAAGCATCAAGGAGAAAACCAAAATAATGCTTCCATACAATAAAAACAACGCATGATTTTTTCAAAGGCTCATTAAGCAATCTCAGTTATTTGAGACAAGTCATGCTACAGAAAAACCACTAAGCATACTATCAAAAAGACATCAAGCATGACATGAGAAAGCCTAAGCCGCAGTCTACAGAAGCTCCTTCTTGTACCACTTTTTTGCACAAAGCTTTTTCTCTTTTCCAACACCATTTGAAATTTTTATAAACACCTCTTTTGATGAAAACCAATAAAGATCAGAGGCAAAAATACACCTTGATGAAAAAATATGACAAGGACTGAATGCAAATCAAGGCAAAAACAAAAACCAAAAGCAGTAGCAGAAAAAGAAGAACACTCAATTTTTAATAAGAGTGAAAACTAGAGCGTTCTTGGCAAATGAAAAGCAAGGCAACTTCTCCAAAAGAAATTTGTTGGGGTCCAACCATTTATTGTAGAAAACAAACAAACTAAACTAACTAAGAAAACTAAAACAACTAACGCTCCAAGAAAAACACATAGTGCATGAAGCAATAAAAATATAGTGTTTTGAAAGGTGACCTGATTTTTGCCGATGAAGAAGGGGTGCCTCGGGGGCATCCCCAAGCTTTGACGCTTGTACTTCTTGGATATTTCTTGGGGTGATGCATGGGCATCCCCAAGCTTGAGCTTTTGTCCATTCTTCAACTCATCTCATCATTCTCCAATCCCTACACTTGAAAACTTCCTTCATACAAAACTAAATACAATTCTATTAGCGACATTAGTGCAAGCATAACATATAATCAACCCTCGTTTTGCTTTAGGTTTCAACTCAAAATCACCACACAAATAGCAAATACTACTGTAGCAACTTCTCTAAAAGTTCCGTGATCAAAAGAACTCAAAAGAAAGCGATAAAGTGGCTAACACAAATATTGGCAGAAATCTGTCAAAACTGAACAGCTGACAAAGGTCGAATTTTTGAGGGGTTTTCTGTTACTCAAAACAAAAAGTGTTCAATTAACAAAAGTTTGGATATAACCTGGGGCATATGCGCAAAAAATCACAGGTCCAAAAGATATGCAGAGAATTTATACGAATTTTTACGGTGCAGCACCAAAAAAGTTTCAGGACAGCAACATCCCCAAATCTTTACCTCACTCGAATTAGAGGCTTCTCTTAGCACAAAAACGAAATAAATAAGATAAGGAGCATTCATTACAGTAGTAATGACTTCCAAGACTCAAATAAAAGAAAAAGTACTAAAAATAAAAACATTGGGTTATCTCCCAAGAGTGCTTTTCTTTAACGCCTTTGAGCTAGGCGCAGAAAATTGTGAATCAAGTAACATCAGAAGAAGCATTAAGATCAACTACAGAGGTCTTGTCAATAAGGCATTGTATTTCATCCACATAAGTTTTATTAGACCCTTTGTGATCATGCTTTGGTTCACTCAAATCACAAAAAAGATTTTTGGGACAGATCCAGTCAAAATTATTTTTGAAAGCTTCACACAATCCCAAGAGCTTGCTAGGTATAGGTATTTTGGCTCCTTCATCATTTGTACTAATAACCTTTATAGGTGAACCGAGTGTATTAAAACATTTCAGAACTTTTCTAGCCTCCAGAATGACATCTTTAAATTCTAGGCGCAAAGCTTCCAAAATAAAAGCTTTCTTTTCAGGATCCTCAATTTCATGAAGCTTAAGGAACATGTATTGCATAAAAGGATTAAGACTGGCAAACCTAGTTTCCAACATGTGAATCAAATAAGCAAAAGCAACTTCAATACTAGGAACTAGCTCAACCAAAGAATTTTCCTCAACTTCCTTATACATACTAATGTGATTAAAGAACTCCTCAATGTTACTTTTGCCAATAATCGAACCACTACCTACTGAGAGGTCCTCCAGAACGTACTTAGGGATCAACATGATAAACTAAAAGTAAAGAAATAACAACTACCAAGGATTCTAATTTTTTTGGGTTTTTGATATAAAATGATGCAGGTAAAATAAATAAAGTAAAGCAAAACAATAACAAAGTAAAGGATGTGCGTGTGAAAACTCCCCTCGCAGAAGTCTTCTACTTCCTCCCCGGCAACGGCACCAGAAAAGCAGCTGATGCTATTTGATGGCGCCCAGTTGACGAGGGAGATTATTCTTCTGCATTCCCCGGCAATGACGCCAAAAAAATAGCTGATGCTGTTTGATGGCGCTAAGTTGATGTGGGAGCTTCTTATTCTTCAGTCCCCAGCAACGGCGCCAGAAAAAACAGCTGATGGTCCTAGTTGATGTAGGAGCTTCATCCTTGTGCGTGGTGAATGACTAGCCTATTGGGAACCCCAAGAGGAAGGTATGATGAGTATAGCAGCTGGTTTTCCCTCAGTTAAGAAACCAAGGTATGTCGATCTTGGAGAGGAGAGACAAACGACTGAAGGTGATGTGGACTGACTTAGTAACACTCCAACAAGGGTGCCATTTCACGATAAAAACGAGTTGGCGAGTCTTCAGCTAGTAGCAACGTGGAATCTGCACACAACACAACCAAGTACTTTGTTCCCAACTTGTGATGAGGTTGTCAATCTCACCGGTTTGCTTGAAACAAAGGGTATGAGCGTATCGAGTGGAAAACAATAAAAGTATGCAAGTAAAGTAAATAGTGTGAGTAAAGTAAACAAGTGATAGCAATATGATGGAAATAGGACCGGGATCCAGAGTTCACTAGTGGTGTCTCTCCATAAGATAAATAACACATGCTGGGTAAAAAAAATTACAGTTGGGCAATTGATAGAATAAAGATAAATGTTATATGTCAAGAAGATCACTATGAGATTTACTCTGGGCATTACAACAAAATACATAGACCGCCATCCAACTACATCTATGACTAATAATCCACTTGTGGCGAATCAATCCGAGAACTCCACAAGTATTAAGTTGCGAACAACAGATAATTGCATTAAGCAAAGTGTGTAATGTAAACAAAGCATATGCCCTTGAGAATATGAATGTTGATTTCTCCCTAGTAGCAACAGCACATCTACAACCTTAGAGGTTTCTGTCACTCCCCCAGGTTAAATAGAGGCATGAACCCACTATCGAGCATAAATACCCCCTCTTGGAGTCACTAGCAACTACTCGGCCAAGATAGCTACTAACAACGGAGAGCATGCAAGATCATAAACAACATAGAGATAACAAAAGATAATATTTAGTACAGCAACTTAATCATAAACACCAATATTCATCGGATCCCAACAAACCAAACATGTAGAATTACATAATGGTGATCTCAATCATGTAGGTCAGCTCATGAGATCTAAACATGAAGCACATGGTGGAGGAGACAACCATCTAGCTACAGCTATTGACCCATAGTCCAAGGTAGACTACTCACTCATCACTCCGGAGGCAAGCATGGCGATGAAGAAGACCTCTGGTGGCGATTCCCCTCTCCGGCAGGGTGCCGAGAAGAGCTTCTGGACCCTCCCGATCTTCGGGTTGACGGCGGCGGCAGATCGCGATGTGTTCTGGAAAATTGATCGGGTATTTAGGTTTTTCCCGTCGGGGGGTCTTTATAGGCGAAGGGGCGATGTCAGAGGAGGGACCAAGCGCCCTCACACCATGGCGGCGTGGCCAGGGGCTGGGCCACGCCAGCCACGTGTGAGGGGGCCTAGTGGCCCCTCTCCTACTCTCCTTCGGATGACTGGAAGCTCCCGGACAAAATAAGAATTCAGGAACTTGTTTCATCCAATTCCGAGAATATTTCCTATGTATCACTTCTGAAACACAAAAACAGTAGAAAATAGGGAACTGGCACTGTGGCAACTCATTAATAGGTTAGTTCTAGAAAATGCATAAAAGTGCCACTAAGTGTAACGAAACAGTAGGCAAATGGTGTAAAAACAAGCGTGGAGCATCAAAAATTATAGATACGTTGGAGACGTATCAGTCACCTCCATCGCCGCCTCTTATCAAACTAATCCACCCAGGTGATTTATTTTAGTTGAAGTTCTTAATTTGTTCACAAAACACTTTTAACAAGTGATCAAGCATGGCATCAATATTTTCAAAGTATTTAGCATCCTAACAGGTGGGGTTTGAGGATAGCTACACACTACTAGGATCTAAGCATTTTATAAAACAGTTGAACATTTCACCTATCATGCATACTACTGAATCACACTAATGCAGTAGTAAAATTAGGTAGGGGATATGTGTGTCACTTGCCTTGGTAACAGCTTGCACACTCACAAAAGTCACAAAGGTTGTCTTGCTCCTCTTCACAATCTATGCAAACCAAACATTCAAGCAATCAATAATCTATTTCTAATGGCAAACATAGACATGTATGCATGTATGCAAATGTCATTTTAATTTCACACACTAATTGAGTGTGTGAAAATGTTGTATAAGATGAAATATGATGCTTTTGTAAACAAGTGTGGTTTTAGAAAAGTTTTATTAAACAATTTTCAATGCATTAAGGAAATAGTTTATTTGACAAAATAGGATAACACTTCTGAAAATAGGTTTTGGTTTGGTACTGCACTGTAAAAATAAGTTTGAGCTACCACTGGTTAGGTGACAGTAACTTGAAGCCACTGCAAGTGGTTTCACTCAAAAATAGTTTCTAGATTTCAAATGGTAATGAAAATAGTGATTTGAACATATTTAACAGTAGCAAGTTTGTGCACATATTAACTTTGAAAACTTTTGATTCTAAAGTGTTCTATATGTTCCAAGGATTCCATAGACTACAAATTTGTAGCATTTGGACTCACAGAACAAAAGTTATGAATTTATTAAGTTAACCAAGGTTTGATTCAGATCTGATAATAGATTCAAAATGAACCCATAAAAATGAAGTTTTATTGTACTACTGGATTCTACAACTTCTAAGGATTCCAACGAGATATTATTTGTAATTTTTGGCCAAGTATTTTATTTTCTATTGATTTTACAAGATCTGTATCAAACATGAGATTTGAAATCGAATTTGAAAAGAGTTTTGACTGGTTTGACTAGGGAGGCCGACCGGACAGGCGACGTGGCACGACGCTATAGGCCGGTACTGATTCGGTATAGGAATTCTATCTGGGCCACGGGATCTAGATCAGACGGCCAGGGAGGAAAAGGGAGAAGCTCACCGGAGCAGCCTAGGGTTCTGGCGATCTTTGGCTCGGGCGTGGACGTTCTTGTCGCTGCAGGGGTTCCCAGCATTGAAGGTTGTGCGGATGAGGTTTGCACTGCCACGGCGAGTTCGGTGGCGAGATTGAAGAGCTCGAGGTTCTCGGGTTCGTTGGCGGTTCCTTGCCGAACTTGCAGAGGTGGATGGTGGCTTCAGCTTGGGGATGGTCTCGTCGATCTGGTGCACGAAAGTTCACCAAACCGTGTCAGCGAGATGCGCAAGGGAGAAAGGAAGGTGCTAGGACTAGAAGGAGGTAGCGGGGTCTCACCGGCATGCTGATTTCCGACGAAGACTGTGGCGGAAATCAGGAGCTGCGGCAAGCAATTCGTGCAACCTAGCGGCTCCGAATTGAGAGGGGGATGGAAGGGAAAAGAGAGGAGGGCGTGGGCTTTATAGGAGCGATCTTGATGGCCATTTAACCCGGGAGTAATCGCCGGGGGAGTAACACCGGCGAGCGTTTCCATTCCAGGAGAGGAATTAGGGGGGGAGAATGTTCTGACGTGCGGGTCCCGCTTGGCGGAGAGAGAGGGGAGGGGGTGCAGGGTTGGGCCGGTTCAGGGGTGAGCTGGGCCGGCTGGCTCCCGGGTGCGGCCCAAGTGGGCTGCTGGCTCTCCTTTTTATTTTTATTTTCTGTTTTTCTTTTCTTTTGTTTTTGATTTCTGTTTTGGATTTTGAAAAAGCTATTCTATTCTGATTTGAATAAAAACCAAGCTGACCACTTTTGCTCTTTATAAAGTGTGTTTAAAACCTATAAACCAGAGGTCTAGTAATATGTTGGAAAAGAAATAATTTGCAATAATTTAAACATAGCATCCAAGTAACTAGGAAGTTAAATAATAACTTCCCATAATATTTGGTTTTCAAAATTCACTAAAGGAAAATAAAATAGCTCTATAACTAATGGAACTTATTTTAAATACTTTCTTTCTGAAAACCTTTTGTTTCTAAGTTTGGGGTAAAATGGAAATTGAACCAATATTCTTTGAAGGAAAGGTTCAAAATTTTAGTAAAGACCATGATATGCAATATGCCATGAATGCATGATGAAAAAAAAATTATTTGAAAACTTGGGATGTTACAAATATCCAGCTAATCCGAGGAATGCTCGAACTTTAGTGGGATTGGTAGGGCTTTTCTTTCCAAGATGGAAGTAATCTTTGATGGGTCGATGGATACTCCACCAGCTAAGATAACGTGTCCCAAGAATCCAACTTCCTTTAGCCAAAATTCACATTTGCTGAACTTGGCATATAGTTGGTGCTCTCGCAAGGTTCCCAATACTAGCCGCAGATGCTCTGCGTGCTCTTCCTCGGTCTTGGAATAGACCAAGATGTCATCGATGGATACCACCACAAACTTGTCGAGGAACTTTATGAACACCTTGTTCATGAGATTCATGAAGTAGGCTGGGGCATTGGTCAGGCCAAAGGACATAATGGTGTATTCAAACAAACCATATCATGTGGTGAAGGCGGTCTTGGGAATATCGGACTTGCAGACTTTCAGCTGATGATATCCCGCATGGAGATCAATCTTGGAGAACACCTTGGCTCCATTCAGCTGGTCAAATAGGTCTTCAATTTTTGGGAGTGGATACTTGTTTTTGATCATCACCTCATTCAACTTACGGTAATCCACACACAATCGAATGGTACTGTCTTGCTTGTCCACAAAAAAAACTAGGTGATCCCCAAGGTGACGTGCTAGGACGGATAAGACCCTTGCTGAGCATATCAGTGAGCTTCCTCTTTAGTTCTTCTAACTCCTGGTGGTTCATGTGATAGGCTCTTTATGCTATAGGAGCTGTTCCGGGAATCAACTCAATAATGAACTCAATATCTCGGTCAGGGGGCATACCTGGCAACTCTTCAGGGAAAACATTGGGGTACTCACATACCACCGGGACTTGGTCAAGGTTTGGTCCAGACACAGACTTCTTGTAGTATGCCTTGCGGGATGGCATGGTTGCAATGTGCTTAACTTGAATACCCTCACTGTTGGTTACGGTTATAGACTTCCTAGCGCAATCTATGTGCCCTTGGTACTTGGACATCCAATCCATTCCAAGTACCACATCCAAACCCTTAGTGCCTAGGATGATCAAGTTGGCTTGGAAGGATACCCCATGGATAACTACGGGTACCCCTTCGCAGCATAAATGAGCTTTAACTTGGGATCCAGGAATTTGAACTATCATTTTGCGTGCCATTTGAGTCATGGTCAACCCTCCCGTGGCCACAAATCTCTCAGTGACAAACGAATGCAATGCACCAGAATCAAACAACACCTTTGCAGGGACTGAGTTGATGAGAAACATACCAAGGACAACGTCAGGGGCTTCGGCCGCTTCCTCAGCAGTAGCATGGTTCAGGCGGCCCCTTGTAGTATTGGCTTGGTTCTTCTAGTTCTTCCCAGAGGGTCCACGGCCTTGACCCTGGTTGGGTCTCGGCATGCTGAGGCTCGGTGCAGAAGGCTTCTTTAGAGGGTAATCCTTAGAGAAGTGTCCCAGCTGGCCACAAGTGTAGCATCCGCTGCCTTGGCTACGGTTGGTGGGGTTGAATGAGTTGCGGTTACCTCTAGAGAAGTTCCGGCCAGAGGGGCGGTTGCTAGAATACTGACGGTTTGGGTTATTGGGCCTAGGGCTTGAGAGGCAAACCTCTGTGGTGGGGGCGCAGCCCTGGATGGGGGCAGGATATGGGACCGCTGTCCACTAGGTCCACCTTGACTCATCATTCTCTGCTTGCGGCTCTCGCGGGCAGCCTTGTTCTTGTCTTCAACCATTATTGCAGCATCCACCATAGCTTCCAGATCAGGATAGTGCATGGCTACAAGATAGGTCTGCAACTCCTCCTGCAGTCCATTGAGGAACCTTTCCCTCTTCTTCTCATCAGTATCAATGTCATTGGGGGCATACCTTCCCCAGGTGGTGAACTTGTCAAGATATTCAGGGACACTCATCCCACCTTGCTTTAGATTTAAGAACTTGTCCCTCATGATCTTGATGAGTCCGAAAGGGATGTGGGCCTTGTAAAACTTGGTCTTGAAGCCTTCCCAAGTCATCACTTGGCCCTCGGGCTGCATGGCGTGGACATTCTCCCACCATGCTCCCGCTGCTCCAGCTAGGAAGTGGGTCGCGTACAGCACCTTATCGTTTGCTCCAACTCTAGCGTACTCTAACTTGTTTTCAATAGTATGGAGCCAATCGTCGGCATCCAGTGGATCAGTGGACTTGGAGAAAGTTGGGGGATTGGAATTCTGGAAATCCCTAAGCTTGTTCTAGGGCTCATCATTGCCATTGCCACCATGGTTGTTGTCGTGGGTGGCGATCTAGGCGAGGTGTTGGACTGTGGCGAGGTTGGCTTGGTGCTCGGCATGTGCGGCTTCACGGTCCTCTAACATGAGCCGCATCACCTACGTCATGTCGGGCTCAGGAGGTGGGGGCGGGTTATTTCTAGCGTGGCCTCGCGTTTCCGGAGCCATTCTGGAAAGAAGTTTATTTTGTGAGAAACAACAATTTTAAATGTAGGGGAAACAAGCTGTGCAATATGATATAAAAAGGGATCATAAGAGACATAACTACACTAAACATCCATAAGCATATCACATCATCAACCATAGTTAACCAAGTCCATCTCATGCATACATACATACAAAAGAGGTGCCACATAAGTCTAGCACACATACCACATAGTCTCATGCAACACATACCAAATGGTTTCAGCTGAACCACACACATCATACGCAAAAGGGATTGGGCAGTCCTACTCAATACGCAACATCCTAAGTGAAGTAATAGTGCGCCGGGTACCTACTCATCGACGCTAACATGAGGCACAACCTCCTCGGGGTTCTCCTCACTTGGGGTCGCTGGAGCGTAGAAGTCCATGATAGCGTCGCGTCGTCACCGCCATCGCTACCACGGTCATCGTCGTTGGTGCTCGCGGGCTCCTCATCATAGGCCTCCTAGTGGTCGTCATCATGGCCGAGTACCTCCTCGTTCTCCTTGCAGATCTCGGCGGTCTCCTCCTCTAACTCGGACATGTGGCTCTCAAGTGAGGCTAGGTGATCCTCCAGATCACGAACGCGTTGTTGCAGAGCCCTGTTCCTCTTCATGATCCTCCTCTTGGCAGCGAGGAGACGATGACGAGAGAAAATGGACTCCTAAAGGTCCTC
The DNA here is from genome assembly GCA_007115705.1 of Dactylis glomerata. Taxonomy (NCBI): domain Eukaryota; kingdom Viridiplantae; phylum Streptophyta; class Magnoliopsida; order Poales; family Poaceae; genus Dactylis; species Dactylis glomerata. The sequence continues at coordinate 3,153,438 of QXEO01000700.1, read as the reverse complement.
CTGAAGAATAGCCAACTCCAGGCCTCTCTCGTCGGCAACCATACGGACATGGTCCAGCTGCCCCTGACTGTGGTGCAGCAGGGTCTCCGTGTGGCAGAGGTGGCGACTGAAGGGGGTGTGCGCAGCGGCCTGGTGAGGAAATCCGTCGGAGTCGACTCGCCCATAGTGCTCGTAGTGGCTGCCGAGTAGCTCATCATAGTGGAGGTGGACGAGGTGCGAGATAGCGTGTCAGAGGACACGCATAAGTCCATCGCCCCAAGTGCGCTCGATCACCTCGAAGGTGAACTCTGGAGAAGCCGGCGGGATCTCCTTCCCATGGACCTGGCAAATGACCAGGTCCGCCAACTCGCGGGTACCCTCCTTGAAAAGTTGATAACCTCGGACCTCCAGACACGGCCGTCCGAGACGGGCGGCCAACTCCACTAAGTCGCGCTCAAAGACGAGCACGTCCTCGTGGGTACCAACCTGACGGTGTGCAGTAGGGGCGTCCATCTACACAAAATTTTAAGGTAGGTTGAATTAATAACTTACCCAAGTGTGCAATATTTTAAATACAGTAAAACTTGAATTAAGATGCAAGTAGTCTAAATGCTTAAAGAGTAAGGGAAGAGATAAGAACAATATATATTTGGGATTTGTATTTTCATGCCCTCGGGTCCTTAGTTGTGCTCAGTTTTCCCCAGCCGCTTAACTTTTCCTCAGTTTTCCCCTCCCTCTGGTTTGAAACCCCTCGCAGACACTCGGACGGGAGGGTTGCTGTCTGGTCAGAGGCCTTGACCGTTACCGATGACGCCTAGGGAGCCACGGTGGTTGTGAATTGACCGATGCTTTTGAATGGTGCTGACGGGTAGGGATAGGAGACACGTCGGAGCAGCCATCCATCTATCGCTGACGTGTGGGCCATTTTATTTCCTGATTGTATACACGGTGCTGCCAATGAAAAATGGGGCCGCTCTATAGGGCAGCCGCAGCCAATGACCAGTGGGGTCGTGTATTTTTCAGGAAAAGACATATATTGCCACTCTGTGGGGCTGCCGCAGCCAATGACCACTGGGGTCGTCTATTTATTTAGAGGAAATCATATATTGCCACTCTGTGAGGCCTCCGCAGCCAATGACCGCTGGGGTCATCTATTTATTTAGAGAAAATCATATAGATCCGCTCTGTGGGGCCGCCTCAGCCAATGACCGCTGGGGTCACCCTTAGTGAAAAGGCATATATCCCTGCTTTTAGTTAGAGAGAAGCAACAAGTTTGCTAATTAATTTTTCTTAAGCTAGACCCAGTAGGTAACTATTTTCATAGCTTAATCTAAAGTGAATCTTATGCTAAACATGGCTGGAACCTAGTGTTGTGTATCTCATTAGTCATCAGAGAACCGCTGGCAACACGTTCCCCACCCTCGGACGGAGCAGCCATTGCCGGCACCTCATTGTGCCGCATGCATTGTACCCACTGCAGGAAAGTCCACCGCAAGCAGATCCGCCACCCACGACGATCGGGATTTGTTCCACGCACCAATTGGTAGTATAGCTTGGTAAGACCTCTGCTTCTGCCTCCCCTGCCCCCTAATCGATTTGGTTCCCATAATTTATTGGAGTTTGTAGGTGCAAAATAGTCCTCAATGTCTAGTCGTAGCGGGTACACCGGCGAGGGTGGGGATTTGATCATGTCGTGGCCACGTTCTACTTCTCCTACCTCGTCGAAAGTGCTGGTATATAGCTTCTGCTCTCTGTACTACCGTTGAATTTGAAGTGCCGCCATGGCCTATTGGAGTGATTTTAGTTGTTATTTTTTCCATTATTGTTACAGTTTGCCAGGCAAGCCAATGATCCATGGTACATTGCATACCAAGATGAATCAACCCAGTGGTGTAGCAAGAGGATGGATTTGGAGGAGAAGGTGGACAATTTAGGTGATGAATTGGCCCGTAAAAACCTGATGATATTTGAGATGAAGCGTACTGTGGAGGATGAAAAGAAGAATTCAGAACTTATTCACAAGGAGAAGTTGATACTTGAGACAGATCTTGTCATAGTTGATCTAGTGGTAGAAAATCTAGAACATGAACTTCAAGTGATGGGAGAGGAGAAAAGTAGATTCATCTGGGCAATTTTATTAGGTGTCATCCCTGTCCTAGCAGTTATGTGGTTGTGGTAGATGATTTAGATAGTATAGAATTGTTATTCAGTAGATGGCTCTAACCACTGTATTTTGGTGTGGCTCTAACCACTATATTTTGGCATACAATTTCCTAGTTGTGCTAAGTAATGCGCGCGATAATTTTAGCATGCATGAACATCTTATAAAAGTGAAGGGATCCCAAAAGTGAAAGCATGTACCAGCCTCTCGGATCAAATACATATCAATCTTCCCAATCAAGTTGGGATAGAATTCAAATCTTACATACGGATTTACAGGGACACATCGAGAAAGTGGAGAAGCTTTTTTGAGACAGAGATAGTAGTTCGAACAATTTTATCCCAATTTGAAATTGAAAAATACAAATTTATCATAATTTATCCCAATTTGTGGCGTCGAACACGGCCGCGCACCGATGGGCTTGAAGGGCCAGGACGACGGGCGGCCGAGGGGTGGTCATCTGCGCCATCCGCAAACTCAGACATGGAGGAGGGCTAGACCTGCGGCTTCGCAACCACTCTTGGCACCGCCACCGTCTTGGTGTACTTCATCAGTGATGGATCTGAGGAGGGCTGTATATGCACCGTCGCAGCGATGTTGTAGGTGATGACTTCAATCGTCTTGGCATCGATGACCACTGTCGACATGGCCACCGTCTTGGTGTCCTTCATCAGCAATAGATCTGAGGAGGGCAACGGAAGTGAGACATCGGCAGGTTCTGACATTGAAGGCTAGATCTGCGCCATCGCAGCGATGTTGTAGGCGATGGCTTCAATTGTCTTGGCATAGATGACCAGTGTCGACACGGCTGCTGTCTTGGTGTCCTTCATCAGCAACAGATCTGAGGAGGGCAACAGAAGTGAGACATTGGCAGGCTCCGACATTGAAGGCTGCATCTACGCCATCGCAGCAATGTTGTAGGCGATGGCTTCAATGATCTTGGCATCGTTGACCACTGTCGGCACGACCGCTATCTTGGTGTTCTTGATCATCAACAGATCTGAGAAGAGAAACTAAAGTGAGACAGAGAGAGATATTTCAACTATTTCTGAGGGTTAGATCCTCACCGGCACTCTTAGATCCTCACCGGTACTCTTAGATCCACGCTGCCGCATGGTTAGATCCACGCCGCTGCACGCACGGTTAGATCCACACTGCCGCACGCACGCTACAGTTCCACATGGCCGCACGCATGGTTAGATCCACGCCACCGCATGCACGGTTAGATCCGTGCCGCCGCATGCACGTTGCAGTTCCGCGCCGCCGTGACCGCCAGAGTAAGAGAGGAAATAGGAGAGAGGAAGATGCGACTGGAATATGCGACTGCCAGGGTTGGTAGGTATGTGCTCTGCTCTTCTCTCCGTATGCGTCCATCGAGGTAGAGAGAGATATACAGGCCATCCGATCATAAATGATCCAACGGTGCAAGCGTACATTGAGCTATCAACCAACCAAGATCCGTGTGACATACATCTCGACCAATCAGAGATCAGCCAATGAGTACAAGTGAGGAAAATTGAGTAGAACTAAGAGGGGGAAAAGTGAGGAAATATTTATCGGAAGGGCAAAACTGAGTAGGACTAAGTAAAGCAAGTGGACCCGGAGGGGGAAAACTGAGTAAAACTAAGTAAAACAGGGGCACCCAAATAATAAAGGGAGTAAGGAAAATTGAAGCTTTTGGCATAAAAATTGTTAGATTGTGTTATTTGAACAATATAGTACATTTTGGCTGATGTGATATTGTTTGCAATTCAAAGATACACAAGTGTGATGAATTTGGACTCATTTGGACAAAGTTTGTAAGCATAGTGGGTATTTGGGAGGTGTGTTGAGTAGAAAGCCCTGCATCTTCATAGCTAGTAGCTCATGGACTAGGAAGTGGTTTTGGGAAAAACTTCATATCTCTATATTTCCTTTTCCATTATTATTTCTCTAGGTTGTAGGTAACATAACAAGACTCCATGGGAAGGTTCCACCATGTTTTGAATTATTTTGAATTAAACTAAACCCAAAACTATATTTTTAAGTTTAGTCACATAGAAAATGATAAATGTGGCTTAAGCGATGAACTTATTTGAGGTGCATGACAATAGAAAACTTGCAATAACACATACATTCAAATTAATTGTTCAAAATAAAATCTTTCTCTTGCTCCTGGTGTGACTCGCTGGGTCCACCACCTTACTCCGGGTAACCCTACCAGGGATATTACCGGTGTCTACCTTCCTTTTGCCCTCTTTCTTGTTCTTCTTCTTTTTCTCTTCGGGTTGTGCCAAGACCGAGACAACCATATTATACAAAGCTTGTGCTCTTTCTTCTAATGCATTTTATTCCCTTGCTTCTACAATCTGCTCTTGATCCATTGGTTTACCCAGCTCTCGATCAATTCCTTCCCTCAGCTATGTATGCATTGCTTCAACAGCCTCTAGATCCATCTGTTCCCTCTGCTCTCGATCCATCTATTCAATCTGCTCTTGATCCATCGGTTCAAGCAGCTCTCGATTCATTGCTTCAATCTCCTCATGTTGAATTGCTGCTTCATTCTCCTCTGCATTTGCTGCTCCCGCCTGATCTTCCATTCCAAAAGCTGGGTCAACTAGATTTTTACAAAGCCTAGCAATGTGTCCAGGGGTTCCACAATGTTTGCACTTATGTCATCGAATTGGTGCACCACCCTCTGCACTAGCTCTGATCCTATTCTTCCTCGGCCTACCTGCCGGTCTAGTCAAAACTGGAGAGTACAGTTTGAAGCCTGGATCGACTTTCATCCATTGGTCATTTCCCAACAAGGTAGGAACATTCATAGCATATGCAGCCCTAAATTTGGCAATAGGGAAATACTCTGACACATACTGATCAACTTCACCTTCTACACCCGCTATAACACTCATGAAAAACAATGCGTGTATGCAGGGTATCCCACAGATCTGCCATCGCCTACAATGGCATGTCCTATCAACCAAACTCACTGGATACCTCCACTGCCTATTTTTACTATCAGTGTAGGTTGTGGGAACCCCAGATTACCCATCCGGAATACCCGATATGCATACAATTCATGATCCCATGATCAGTGTGTCGTGAATCCACATATCCGAGTTGATAACAGAATTACATCATCTTTTACAGTACCGAATAATGCTTACAATTGGTCACATGACCAAGTATGATATTGCCATGCAGGGCAAGTCTACAACTAAGCAGCGGATACCAAACAGCGTTGATGACCCACGTCATGCCTACTACCCTACATGCAACTGACTGGGAGACGTTCCTAGTTCGCACCGGCGTCGTCGTAGCCATCGCCACCTTCTGAGTAGTCTTCTCCATAATCTGGCCAAGTTAATAGCTAGGGACAAAGCTGTGAGTACATTTTGGAATTGTACTCGCAAACCATCCAAGAAGAAGTGTTATCATGCAGTTTGGCTGTAGCAAGGGAAGTTGTTTCGAGGCTACTGCTCAATTCTAACTATAGTTTCTCATGTCGATATAGCATGTCATATGACATCTCTATATCATAGTTTCACTTGTTGATATAGCATGTCATACAACATCTCTATATCCTTATTAAAGAAGAATTTTTGTAACTAAACTTTAGTGAAAGCTCTAGGGAAGGGGAAATTCATTTTCAAGAGAAGAGCCAGCGGTCAATCAAACATGACCACCATCCTTATCAATCCCGGCCAATCACACATGACCACCTCCATTCCTTCGGCAGTACCCTGCAAGTACTCCGAACCATAACCATGCCATGGCAGTACCCTCCGAGTACTCCATCTAGCACCCTCCGTCATTTTTCCAAAAACATTCTTGTAAAACCAAAACTCGACACAGGTTAAGTATGGCCATTCCAACCGTCCATGACCGAGGACTCGACTATTCGAATAGATTACACTCTGCAGAGGTTGTACACTTTACCCACACCATTCGATAAATCTGCCGGGATACCACCACGGACTGTCATACACTAGTATGCGGTGTTCGGATAATCGATCAAAGCCCTCCATCTATCTACCTTAGTACGGGTGCCTACCCAGTGGAGTTTACCTCCCCGGCACGTCCCGGCAGTACCTCCTCTAGAGCATAACTCTGGTCCCATGGCGGGAGAACCCAAGTGTCTTCCGATGGCTCGGGATATGCCGTGATATGTGTTAACCTTCGTTTAGCGTCAACCCGGATTCCGGGGTCCTGCAGACCCTTATATAGTTGTGAGGCTCCCCACACTAAAGCAAATAAACTTCAAACTAAGCCCGTCCCATACCGGGTAATGTGGTTGCACGGGAGTAATTGGTTTGGCGAACACTTATACACAGTGCCACTTTTCAGAAATCCACCAACTTCTACACCTCCCAAGTCCAACTCCATATTTACAAAATCATTTGTAAACATCTCAATAGAGTAGCAACTACTCCAAGGTGTTCGAAACCATTTTCGAATTTTTTTTGAGAGAGAGTATTCCCAATCCTAGAGTTTTTGGCTCCACTACAAGTTTTCCCAAAGACTTCGATGCTAATCATCAAGTCTCTACTTTCCAGGGTATTGAGTAGGTGTCAAAGGTGTCATCTTTAAAGATGATATCAAGTCGACTTGTGGAGCTAAGTCGCCAACTATTGCTATATAAGGGGAATAGCAATATAAGAAACAATGCATAGTAATGAAGGCAAGAGTAGAACAATGCATAATGACTTATTCGGATTCAGATATGCAACAAGTAGATGGCTTGCCTTGGTTGGTTTGTCCCTGGTCCTCTTCCTCTTGATACCCAAAGACTTCTCCCTCCTCCGCACACTTGTCTTTCGAATCTATCATCGGAAGAATAAAAGCATATAATAAGCATACATGCATACACAGGTCACAAGCACTTCATCACTCAATAACACCTAATCAAAGAGTATCAGAAACAAACATGTTTAGAACCTAGAATAAGATTTCAATAGATTTTTGGTAGCAAGTTAATCATATTAAAGCTAGGGTTTTTCAAACATAGCAAGCACAACACCACTTCACCTCAAACAAGCATGCAGGTGGCCACATAGGTCAAATAACCAAATTCAGCATGCTTACAGACAAGCACAAGTTTTCTGAACCAAGAATCCATCTTATAAGAGTAAAGCTACTATATTAATAGGGAAAACAATTTCTAATAGTAAATAACCCTATACTCAACCCAAACATCAAGCAGGCATCATATTTGATCAAAACATATCATCCAACATAGCATCAGATAGCTAACAAGAATAAAAACCCATCAAAATTGGATTTGCAATTTTCTGATTAACAGAGAATATTCTATGCATTTTATAGTCGAAATAACTACTGAATCAGAGATAAATCTACCAGAAAATCCTACAATCTCAGAAAAATTTATCCTATGGATAGCAGCAAGAAATAACAATACATGATCACACAAAATTGGTTTCACCCAAAAATAATTCACAGATTAGGTTTTAAAATTCCCTAAAGTCAGATCTGGTGGTATTTTGCAAAAATAACCATGCCAAGAATAAAACCCTTTTTGTATCTAGACCAGTGGCATTTGGAAGGTACTACAGAATGCTTCCCTACAAAATTGGATTTACTCAAAGGGAATGAACATATCTCCTACTATTGATTTATTTGTTAAGAGGATACATTATACTAGATTAAATGCCAAAAATAATCTAGAAATTATTCTGGCAAAACACTTGATCTGCATGTTGTATAAAAGGTTATAGATCACTTAGAAAATTAGATCCAGTCACAAACATGCATTTTCTATTTTATTCCATATTTAATTATACTAGTAGGTTAACAGATCTATAAAAAGGAAATAAGGATTAAGAAGAAAAAAAATGCCAGCGGGCCGATTTCGAGCACGCCGGCTAGCACCATGCTGGGCCGGCCCAGGCCTGGTTGGCGCGCGCAGAAAGGAAGGCCTGGGCGCCCGACGAGCGGGACCCATCGGTCAGTGGAGCTAGGGGCCAAACGGGTATGGGGCAATGCTGGCCAACTGATCAAGTGAGGATCGACGGCCCAGCGTCGTCTTCAACCTCTGGCCTGGGAAGAAGGAGGCTGAAACCCTAGCACTTCAGGACAGATGCGGCGACTCACCTGGGAGCTTCTCCCGGCGATGGCGACGGGTCGGGGCAATGCGGCGTGGCGCGGCGATCTCGACGAGGGTCTGGACGGCCGATCAGGACACCGGGAAGGACCTCGCGCATCTGCGACGAGGGCGGCCGAACCAGATGTTCTACGAGGGACACGCTTCGATGCTCCTGGATCAAGAATAAGGGCGAGGTTAGGTTGCTGAGGTTGAGAGATGATCATTCAAGAAAAAGGAGAGGAAGGAGGGGGTCTGGATTGGCGACATTCTTCTCCTCTCCCTCACAGATGAAAACATGGTGTTTCTACCTTTTGTCTCTGCCACGGAGCAACAGGATAGTTTCGGCGCTCAAGGAGGGTGTGGTGGAGGTTGGGGAACAGAATGAGGGTCCAGGAGGAGGAAAAGAGGGGCTGTGGCCTTATATCTAAAGGGATGGTGGTCTATGTCGGTTTGGACATGTGGGGTAGATTTAGTGGCCTCTGGTTGGGCAAGGAGGGTGGTGGAGAGTGAGAGAGGGGTCCAGGAGTTGTCTCCCTCGAGAAGGATCAGAGAGAGAGAGAGAAAGGGCTGCTGCAAGGTTTTCTTTAGTCCAATACTTAAAGTTTTGCATGGATCTCCTATCTCCCTCTTCCAAACACTAGGGGACAAAGGAGAGAGGGCTGCTACAGTACAATTCGACCAGGGGTGTGAGAGGGTGCTGGAGTGGTCAATGCTAGGGTTTGGTGGAGTTTCAAGAGAATTTGAAAGTTGGGGAAGGATAAGGTGTAAGTGCATGCATGATACAAAGCTTAATTAATTTTTTTTAGTTTGCTACTCCTTGTTTCCAAGCAAGGGAAATGTAAGGGTAGATGATGATATTTCCTTTGGTGTGATTGCGATATTGCCAAATTGTAAGATTTTTGGTACTAGGCAAGATCACCAAAAATTTGAAATGTGAAGACTTCCCATATTCTACTTGAGACAAGACTCTAAAAATTTGAAGATCAACAACTAGGGTTTTGGGTTTATATAATCCTAACTTGATAAGAGAGCATGTGGATTTTCATCAAGTCCATTTGATGAGAAAGGGTACAAGAAGAATGCATGGTTGTTATTCCCATGCAAATTAAGAGAAGGAGAAAAGAAAAATATAACATGGAGATGTGCATAAAAAGTTATTTTTGAAGGCCGAGTAATGGGATCATGCAAGAAAAATATACCTAAGGGTATTAGGGAAAGGTTGCATTAGAGATAGAATTAATGATGAAGGTAGATAGTAGGTTTTCAAAAATTTAGGAAAAATACTAAGGGCAGAAATAGTTTTGATTAGGGTTCAAAACAAGGTCACATAAATGGGTGGTAGACTCTAAAATGCACCCACAAATGCTTGGATAGCTAGAGCAGGTCAAGAGGAAGAGGAATAGGTCATAGGATGATCTCTAAATAATTTATTTCGAAAATTAGAAGTGTGAGCAAAACTACATATGATAATAGTCAAATGGTCAGTGAGTTGATTAGCCTCAGAAACATAATTGAAACAAGTTGAAGATGGCCTCAAATGACTAGGTGGTAATGGAAAGAATGGAAGATTAGATGACAAGGATGAGTTATAGATAGGTGCATTGGTATGGATAGAACCTATGAGCTTAATACAAACATCTGAAAACTAAATCTGTTAACAGGAGTGAAGATAGTCTGCACACTAGGTGTTTGATGAAATGTCTGCAAGAGATGATTTTCTAAATCTGAGTGAAACCTTTTTATGGTTGGATGAAGATTATTCTAATAACACCATGGGTGCCTTCCTTGGGCTAGTTTGATTAGTTTTAAGATTCCTAAAAAAAAATGGAGCTCCTAATGTCTCATGATAAGACTAAGACATTAGGGTTAGGGATTCAGGAGTGAGAGGAAAAAAATAACAAGATGGGTTTTATTTGAAGGATAGCATGAAAACAATTTTATATGTGACAAAATATTAATGGAAGTATTTTGAATTGGTTAGGCCACAGGCCTACCTAGGGATAATAACTACACGCAAACAATACATCAAAGTCAAACAAAGTCACACAAAGTCAACTCACCACACAAGGTCAATCATTTGCAGCTAATCTAGCATTACTAGAAACAATGATTGAACAAGTGCTCAATGATGATCATGCCATGGTCAAGTAGAAAAGAGTTTTCAAATAAAGGAGTAAAGCCTTTGTAGATTTTTCAGAAACTAGTGGAGACATAGCATCTCCCTTAGAAAGTTTTCTTAAAGGTGTTTTGAAATCCTTTTATAAACATCAACAAAATATAAGTGAGTAAAATAGTGGGACCACTCTACTTTGTAGGTCCAGATAATTTTGTAAATACTTAGTTTTGATAAAAGCTTTGTCTCAAAGATAAATCTTGGCGCTTATTATGGACAAATAAAAATAATTTGAAAAGGGAGAGGTTGCCAAGATAATGGTTTTAGAAAATTAGCTAGAAGGATAAATAAAGGCATGACCACAAGGGCACAAGGATTTTGTTGGTTCACAACAGTGCTCAACAAGCAACTTAAACAGACAACAATAACATAACAACCAGGACAAACAGGCAAGAATTAGTACTTCGAGAGGTTTGCTCAAAAAGTTTTTGATGGCCCTCATTTTTGGCTCACTGAACATTACTTAAACAGGGTTACAAAAAGTGGGGTGTTACAGATCTTCCCCCCTTAAATAGAATCTCGTCCCGAGATTCTTAAGTGTAGGAGTAAAAGGTGCTGAGACTAAGTTAGTGTTAGGCCTTAACGATTGCTCTTCCAACTCGCCGGCGATAATCTGAGTTGCATCAAAGACTTGCTTTTATCGAAGGTGTAGATCGTCTTCATTTGCTGAAGTTGATGGCCGAAGAGGTGACATTGCCGAAAATACCTTGACAAAAACCGTGTTGAGACACCTTTGAGGCTAATGGGGTTTAAGCTATCTAGTATGCCCAAAAAGATTCTCCTAGAGTTAGATGGTCTTTAGCTCGCAAATTGAGGTCTTTAAGAGTCGAGGTTTCTCGGGTAGCTTTTGCTGTCTTGGGGTCGTCGCTCCCTTCATGTAGCTTGATGGAATCTTCATACCTTGGTGTCGCGCCTTGATGCTTGATGTTGGCGTAGACCTTTAGTCTCGAGCTTGTAGTCCTCTGAGAATGGTAGACGAGAGCATTTTAGACTTCGATCTTGATAGGCACGCCAAAGCTGTCGATTTAGTCCTCTATGCTTCCTAACTACCAAGGCGCAGGTTAGCCCTAATAGAAACCATTCTGTGGGGTTGTCGTGTGATTGAGCTAAAAATGCTTCAGCTGGCGGTGCACCACCAACGGTGTGTTTTCTAGTAGCCTATGATCTATTCCTTCATTGTCTTCGGGTTGGTGGAGACCATTGAAGATCTTCTTGCTTCCCCATCTTCTTGTAGCCTTGACAATCTTGAGGTATATCGAGATACCTTGAGTCGACTTCATCTTCTGAGAAATCTTCATGTGGAGTTCTATTCGTGTCGCAAGTCAGCTTTGTTTTCAAACCCGCCAAAATTTGAACGAGCGAGCTAGTTACTTAGAAAATTCTTCCCTTCTTCCCATAGCTACCTCCATTGATATCTCCTAAATACAGAGTCGACATTGATGGCTTGATTTTGGAGAGTCTTCACCCTTCTATTTGCTCAGTAGAGATCAAGCATGCGAGTCTTCGGGCTTAAAGTGGCGATAACGTGTTGAACTATGAAAGTTAGGCTTGACTTTGACACTACTATGCTCAATGTTAGTTGGCTTGTTAGAAGATTAGCAAGTGTTGAGGGTGTTAAGAGAGTATCATCAAATGTTAGCGAAACCCTAGAATTAAGGTTAGTCAATCCCGGTTAGTGAAGTTCTTGTCTTCTAGAAGTCTTGTGTAGTCCGGCGGGTCTGTCTCCTGCTCCCTTGTTGTAGAGAGGTCCCAGCGAAACTTAAAACACATAGCAGGATTTGTTGCGCGGGATCTTGTGGAGGTGTTGCGAGAAGAGTTATTATCCACCAATATAAAGGTTAGAGCTAGCGTTCTAGTTTTTAACTTACCTATGCTACTCAAGCTGACGTAAATGGCTGAGGGGGAGACTCATCTTTGTGGGGGGGGGGCCTTCTATTCGGAGTTTTACAAGCCAGAGGGGTTTGTAAGGCTGAGAGGCCAAGTCAATTATAAGCACAGAGTACAACACACATTCAAGAAACACACAAGACAACTACAAACACTATCAAGAACACATAATGCAACAACAAACAATTGCAGAAACCACACGAGGTACTTCAAGTACCAACGATGCCTAACAACTCACGATGTTTGGGGTTAGTCCTATTCATCCTAGGGTCATGGTTGGCCATAGTTTTTGATGTCTTCATTCTCCTTGACTCTCGCTTTAGCAGAAACTTGATGGCAGTTGGTGGTGAAGTTGCAATGTCGTTGAGTCATTGATGTTGACTTGAGAAGTGTAGTTTTGTAAGTCTTCTTGTATCACATCACATGGTTGTGAGGTCTTCAGAGGGATTGCTGAAGTGTTCCATTAGTGGCATGCTCGCCCGACAAACCTAATAAATACTAGTCAAGCAACTAAGTACTTAGTCCTTGGCGACTGCAAAAGTGCGAGTCCAGGGAGGAACAAGGTCAGCTTCTTGACAGAGTAGTTGGTGTCAACCAAAGGACAAATATTTGTCAATATCCTTCTTCCTTTTGCAGCTGGAGAGGTTTGAAGACGTCCTTCTGAAGTTTTCTCTATCTTGTGCTGCTAAGCTCCAGGACTTTTTGGGGACATCGTTCAACAGGTAGTTTTGAAGAAGATAAGACAGATGGAGTAGTAAACTTCAAACATCTTTGGAAACTAGAGAGATAGGATTAGAAGTTTTGAAGAGGTGAGAAAGGTATAAGCCATACTATTGGCTACTTAGAGGAAATAACCTTTGCAAATAGTTTTTAGCAGAATATTTCTTTCCTATCTAACGCCCATGCTAACTAAGGTCTCCTACAGTCAGGATGGCTCTGATACCAACTCTGTGGGGACCCCGGATTACCCATTCAGAATACCCGATATGCATGCAATTCACGATCCCATGATCAGTGTGTTGTGAATCCACATATCCGAGTTGATAACAGAATTACATCATCCTTTACAGTACCGAATAATGCTTACAATTGGTCACATGACCAAGTATGATATTGCCATGCAGGGCAAGTCTACAACTAAGCAGCAGATACCAAACAGCGTTGATGACCCACGTCATGCCTACTACCCTACAAGCAACTGACTGGGAGACATTCCTAGTTTGCACCAGCGTCATCATTGCCATCTCCACCTTCTGAGTAGTCTTCTCCATAATCTGGCCAAGTTAATAGCCAGGGACAAAGCTGTGAGTACATTTTGGAATTGTACTCGCAAACCATCTAAGAAGAAGTGTTGTCATGCAGTTTGGCTATAGCAAGGGAAGTTGTTTCGAGGCTAGTGCTCAATTCTAACTATAGTTTCTCATGTCGATATAGCATGTCATACGACATCTCTATATCATAGTGTCACTTGTTGATATAGCATGTCATACGACATCTCTATATCCTTATTAAAGAAGAATTTTTGTAAAGAAACTTTAGTGAAAGCTCTAGGGAAGGGGAAACTCATTTTCAAGAGAAGAGCCGGCGGTCAATCAAACATGACCACCATCCTTACCAATTCCGGCCAATCACACATGACCACCTCCATTCCTTCAGCAGTACCCTGCAAGTACTCCGAACCATAACCGTGCCATGGTAGTACCCTCCGAGTACTCCGTCTGGCACCCTCCGCCATTTTTCTGAAAACATTCTTGTAAAACCAAAACTCCACACAGGTTAAGTATGGCCATTCCAACCGTCCATGATTGAGGACTCAGCTATTCGATTAGATTACACTCTGCAGAGTTGTACACTTTACCCACACCATTCGATAAATCCACCGGGATACCACCACGGACCATCATACACTAGTATGCGGGGTTCAGATAATCGATCGAAGCCCTCCATCTATCTACCTTAGTACAGGTGCCTACCCTGTGGAGTTTACCTCCCCGGCACATCCCGGCAGTACCTCCTCCAGAGCGTAAATCCGGTGCCACGGCGGGAGAACCCAAGTGTCTTCCGGTGGCTCGGGATATGCCGTGATATGTGTTGACCTTCGTTTAGCATCAATCCAGATTCCAGGGTCCTGCAGACCCTTATATAGTTGTGAGGCTCACCACACTAAAGCAAATAAACTTCATACTAAGCCCGTCCCATACCGGGTAATGTGGTTGCACGGGAGTAATTGGTTTGGCAAACACTTATACACAGTGCCACTTTTCAGAAATCCACCAACTTCTACACCTCCCAAGTCCAACTCCATGTTTATAAAATCATTTTTAAACATCTCAATGGAGTAGCAACTACTCCAAGGTGTTCGAAACAATTTTCGAATTTTTTTTGAGAGAGAGTATTCCCAATCCTAGAGTTTTTGGCTCCACTACAAGTTTTCCCAAAGACTTCGATGCTAATCATCAAGTCTCTACTTTCCAGGGTATTGAGTAGGTGTCAAAGGTGTCATCTTTAAAGATGATATCAAGTCGACTTGTGGAGCTAAGTCGCCAACTATTGCTATATAAGGGGAACATCAATATAAGAAACAATGCGTAGTAATGAAGGCAAGAGTAGAACAATGCATAATGACTTATTAGGATTCAGATATGCAACAAGTAGATGGCTTGCCTTGGTTGGTTTGTCCCTGGTCCTCTTCCTCTTGATATCCAAAGACTTCTCCCTCCTCCGCACACTTGTCTTTCGAATCTATCGCCGAAAGAATAAAAGCACACAATAAGCATACATGCATACATAGATCACAAGCACTTCATCACTCAATAACACCTAATCAAAGAGTATCAGAAACAAACATGTTTAGAATCTAGAATAAAATTTCAATAGAATTTTAGTAGCAAGTTAATCATATTAAAGCTAGGGCTTTTCAAACATAGCAAGCACAACACCACTTCACCTCAAACAAACATGCAGGTGGCCACATAGGTCAAATAACCAAATTCAGCATGCTTATAGACAAGCACAAGTTTTCTAAACCAAGAATCCATCTTATAAGAGTAAAGCTACTATATTAATAGGGAAAACAATATCTAATAGTAAATAACACTATACTCAACCCAAACATCAAGCAGGCATCATATTTGATCAAAACATATCATCCAACATAGCATCAGTAGCTAACAAGAATACAAACCCATCAAAATTGGATTTGCAATTTTTTGATTAACAGAGAATATTCTATGCATTTTATAGTGGAAATAACTACTGAATCAGAGATAAATCTACCAGAAAATCCTACAATATCCAAAAAAATTATCCTATGGATAGCAGCAAGAAATAACAATACATGATCACCCAAAATTGGTTTCAACCAAAAATAATTCACAGATTAGGTTTTAAAATTCCCTAAATTCAGATCTGGTGGTATTTTGCAAAAATAACCATGCCAAGAATAAAACCCTTTTTGTATCTAGACAAGTGGCGTTTGGAAGGTACTGCAGAGTGCTTCCCTACAAAATTGGATTTACTCAGAGGGAATGAATATATCTCCTACTATTGATTTATTTGTTAAGAGGATACATTATACTAGATTAAATGCCAAAAATAATCTAGAAATTATTCTGGCAAAACACTTGATCTGCATGTTGTATAAAAGGTTATAGATCACTTAGAAAATTAGATCTAGTCACAAACATGCATTTTCTATTTTATTCCATATTTAATTCTGCTAGTAGGTTAACAGATCTATAAAAAGGAAATAAGGATTAAGAAGAAAAAAAATGCCAGCAGGCCAATTTCGAGCACGCCGGCTAGCACCATGCTGGGATGGCTCAGGCCTGGTTGGCATGCATAGAAAGGAAGGCCTGGGTGCCCCGACGAGCAGGACCCATCGGTCAGCAAAGCTAGGGGCTGAACGGGTATGGGACGATGCTGGCCGTCTGATCAAGTGAGGATCGACGGCCTAGCGTCGTCTTCAACCTCTGGCCTAGGGAGAAGGAGGCCGAAACCCTAGCGCATCAGGGCAAATGCGGCGGCTCACCTGGGAGCTTCCCCCGGTGATGGCAACGGGTCGGGGCGACGCGGCATGGCGCGGCGATCTCGACGAGGGTCTGGACGGCCGATCAGGACGCCGGGAAGGACCTCGCGCATCTGAGACGAGGGTGGCTGTCGATGGATTTCGTGTCGCAAGAACACGGGGTACCACACGATGGACCCGAAGATTCGAACGCAGGGGGCTGAACGTGTGAGATCTTGGATCGCAACGAAACACGGTGACGGAAGCCTCGATTGTCGGACGCGCAACGCACTGCAGAGAGGGAGACCGAGCTTTACCCAGGTTCAGGGCCCTCGTGGTGAGGTAACACCCCTACTTCCTGCCTTCTTGTATTACGACGCGACACCTCGCGAGGAGTACAAGGCCTTGGTTACAAAGCTCTAGTTGGCCAGAGGTTGAAGAACCTGCGTGCCCAACTAGCAGCTTGAAGAAGATGAAGATCAGATCAGACTGGATCCCCTCTAAGGGGTGGCCTCCCCTCCTTTTATAGCGCCAAGGTCCTCCTTCCCCTTATCTTCTTGGGGAAGGGGTTGCCACACACGGCCAAGGAGGGAGGACAGCTGTAGACTAGGTTCTTCTGTAGACTTGGTCTTCGCAGGGTAGTGGCGCCGGTCCACAGGAGTGGGTGGAGGAGGCTGACGTCCTCCTCTGGCGCCCTGCACCGTCCATGCTATTTTTAGGGGGGTGGCCAACTGCCACTGTGCCGCTTTGGGCAGGCACAGAGAAAGTTGGTCTCCTCCCTGTCGGGGGTAGCGTGGACGGTACGCGGTCTTCTGCCCGTTGCCCTTCTTGCTCCGCACGAAACCGTGCTAAGCTGACGTGGGCGTACCTCCTCTCCTCACCAGCAGGGGCTCGTGAGGGGGTCTTCTGGTCCTTAGCAGTTTCTGTCGTCGTTCTCCTCACGAGGCGCCTCCTCGTGAGGGTCTTCTCCGCACCGAAGTTTGTCGATTATCTCCTGGGCTGAAGATGGGCCGATGACGGGGCCCAGGAGCAGGTGGACCGGGATACCCGGTATCCATTCCACCGACAGTAGCCCCCGGGAGCCCGGCCCACAACGCGCCCTCTTGAGGAAGCGAAGGGACGGGGGCCCCCAAAGTGACTGGGCCCTCCGATGGCACGCGTCAACTGCGCGGTCAGAGGACCATGTGAAGAAGCGGAGATCGTGGGCACGTGGCTTCCCCACGTTGGCGAACGAAGCGGCGCGGAGGTCGTGGGTAGTGGGGTAACGGGCGTTTTTTTGAACCGTCGCGTCAAGGCCGACGCTTCGGAAACCGCGCCCTTGCTGCCCCTCCCTTAAAAGCTTGGCAGGGAAGGCTTCTCCCCTTTTTCCCACAACACACTGCCGCCGCCACCTCTCCTCCGAAGATCTTGCGCATCCAAATCCCTCCTAGCTTCCAATCTTCCCGCTGCCCCTCGCCCCCGCTCAGAGCAATGGCACCGCGCCGGGCCATCGGAGCAGCGAGGTCTTCCGGAGCGGCGCCGCGACCGGCGTCGCCCCTGCTTGAATCCCGCATCAAAAGCAGCCGCGAGCTCCAGACCGTCCGGGATATGGTCGGGAGCAGCAAGAACGAGTGGGGCGCCACCCGCATCTGGCACGGCCGCGCGCCGCGGGACACTCTTCCTGCGACGGCGCAGCCCTTCTTCCTCTTCTCCGTCTTCGCCGGCCTGCTGCCGCCGTTCTCCCCCTTCTTCTTGGCGATCCTGGAGACTTACGGGATCCAGGCCATCCACCTGCACCCCAAATCCGTCACCTTGCTGGCGGTCTTCGCCTACGCCTGCGAGGCCTGGATCGGCATCAAGCCGTCGGTGGCGTACTTCCACCACCTCTTCTCCCTCCGGTCCTCTGGGCTCAACCAGAGTTCCGGATGCGTCTCCTTCATCACCACCGTCGGGACAGAGGGCGACTTCATCGACTTGAAGTGGATGAAGAAGGTCGAGGACTTCCGGAGCCGCTGGTTCTTCATCGACATCCTCGAAGAATCGGAGCTCTTCCTCGTGACGGGAATCCCTCCCATCAAGCTCACCACCTGGGCCAGCGAGGCCCTGCCGGAGGAAGCCCTGAAGACGCTCCGCCCGCGGATCCGAGATCTCCGGGAGGCTGGTGTTACGGGGACCATGGTCGGGGTGGAATTTGTCACCCGACGCATCGCCCCCCTGCAGGACCACCGCCGAGAGATCTAGGGGCACAGGTCCGGAGACGGCCTCAGGCTCCACCTCGGCGAGCTCAACGCCGACGCTCGGGAGGAGGTAATAAGAGCTTTCTTCTCTTCTGCTGCCATCCCCGCCATCCCGCGCAATGCCCTCCCGATCTACTGCCTGGGCGCTCGGGAGACCAGTCGCGTTACGGCGGGGGTCTTGAGATTCAACGCCTGGGGCCCGTTCCTTGCCGATGGCATCGTGCCTGGTCCCCTCCCGAGCGCACCAGCGGCAAGCTTGGAACAGGGCTCGGCGGCTCGGGGAGCGGGGCCCTCGAGCTCAGGAGACGACGACGACGATGACGACGATGACGCGGAGTCCGGCGGACGGCTGGTCCGCCGGAGGCGTCCTGAGGGCACCGTGGTGCTCTCAGATTCCTCCGACGATGACTCCACCTCGGCAGACGAGCCCACCGGGGGAGATGCCGACGCGTCCTCCTCGCAAGATCTGGAGGAAGAGGGGCGCCGAGCCCGCCTGGAGGCGGAGCGCCGCTCCAAATTCAACGATGAACGCGCCAGCCAGAATCCTGAGGCCGAGACCTCGCGAGGGAAGAAGCCGGCGGGCGAATCTTCTGCACCCCCGCCACCACCTTCCTCCCTTCCGAGCAAAAGAGGATGGGTGGAGCGAGACGCCTCGTGAGTATCCCTGCACAAAGATCTTTACCTTTTGCCTTACCTTTCCCCTAACCTCATTCCCCCTTCTCCTCTTCAGGGACGCCGAGGAGAAGAAGGAGGAGAAGAAGAGGAGAAAGAAGAGGAGGACCAGGCCGGCCACACCGGGCCCTGACCCGGCCGCGACGACCACACCGGCGACACCGCCGCGCGCCGCCGGGGGAGAAGAGGATCGCGTGTCCACGGACGCGCCGTCCGCCCCAGGAGCCACCATGGCTCCCAGCACGACCGAGCCCCCTAGCGCAGGGGGCACACCAGAGACGATGGGGGCAGCTCCTGCTGCCCCCTCGGTAGCCAGCACCAGCACCACCCCGAAGGCACCTCCGGCAAGAACCGCTGCACCGCCAAGCTCGGGAACAGCCCCCGAGCCGAGCAGCGAGAGGAGGACGACTTCCACCGCGCCAGAGCCCTCCAGGGCCGCATCGCCTCCCCTGCCGGAGATACTGGGGAGGCCCGCGAGGATCGCCGCCGAGCCCCATGCCGCCGACCCCTGGGAGAGGGTGCTCGCGGCCGCGACTGGCGCCCTCCGCGACGAGGTTGCCAGGGCGCGCTCCGCCGAGCAAGCGCAGATCGACGAGGGCTGGGCCCTCTTGCACCAAGCCACAGAGAGGTGCCGTCTCCTTGATCAGCGCGCCGCCGAGCGCCACGAACGAGCGAGGAAGGAGGCCGAGGAGATCCGCGCTAGCGCGGCTGAAGAGGCCGAAGAGGCCCTGGTAGAGGCCAGGGAATCGGCGAGGGGAGTCCTGGCCCGGGCGCACGAGGAGGCCATGAAGATCGTCTCCGAGGCGCACCAGAGGATTCCCCCCACCGTCGGTCCTCCCAACACAGCCTTGGCTGGGGAGGAGGCCAAGAGGGCAGCCCAGCACCTCCTGGACCAGGCAAGGACGAACGCCGACGGCCTGCTCGCCAATGCCCAGCAGAGGCTTGAAGAGGTCGAGGACCGGGAGGCCCTCCTCCACGCCCGTGAGGAGAGCGCTGACTCTCGGGCGGAGAGCCTGAGCCTGCAAGAGGCTGGGCTCGCCGTCCGAGAAGCAGAAGCTTGCGAGTGCGAGTGGGGACTTTGCCTCCGAGAAGAGCAACTCCAAGCCCTCGAGGACCGGCTCAACAGGGAGCGGGAGGCCCTGGAGAGCCGGGAAGCGATGACCAGCCAGACCACCGCCGAACTGGCCCGGCAACAGGAGGCGCTGAACCAGCGCGAGGCTTCCCTCCAGGCGAAGATGGACCACATGCTGAACCAGCGACGGGTCACCCTGGAGCAGGAGTACGAGCGGAAATGCAAAGAGACCACCGAGGCGTGCCGCGCGGACTTCCGCTCCAAGAACGACGCCGCCCTCCTGATGTACAAGCAGAAGCGGGAGGCCCTGGAACGTCAGGTCCGCGACCTGGGGACTGAGCTGAGGGGGGCGCACGAAGTGCGCCAGGGCGCCGAGCGCGCCCTTGCTGAAGCCGACGCCACCATCGCCTCGCTCCGGCGAGATGTGCAGAGGCTTGAGGAGGAGAAGTCGGCGTCGGCCTTGCAAGGCGTGGAGATGGCCACCGAGCTCCAGGAGCTCAGGGACACTGAGAAGGAGGCGAACGTGCTGCAGAGGCAGCGGGTGCGGATGTTCCGCGGGTTCTCAGCTCGCGTCATGGCGGCGGCGCACCGCCTGGGCATCCACGGGCTGAACCTGCCCACCGCCCCTGAGGACGACGGGTCGATCCTGCTCTTCTTTAGCCAGGTGGCCGAAGAGCTGGACGGCGCATCGGCGAAGGTCTTGGATCTCATCGACGCCGAGTGCCGGGAGCTGCTGGGGCTCGCGGGAACGAGGATCTTCTCCAACATCCAACGCCTTCGCCCCGACCTCAACCTGGAAGAAGTACTGCGAAGGCCGCCACCCCCGCCGCCCGGAAATCCTGACCGCGCAGCCGAGGCCAGGGCAGGGCGATTGTACCTTGCCCTTCGACGGCTGCAGGCTCTTTACGCCCGCCCTGGGGCATCCGCCCCAAGCTCCTCCAGCGGCGAGCGCTCCGGCTCCACGGAATCCGGCCGCGAAGAGACGACAGACTCCGGCGAAGGAACGTCCTCAAGTTCCAGCGATGACGCCGGCGACGACGGGGGCGACGTAGCGGTCGCTCAGTAAGCTCCTCCTTGACTCCTCCAGAAGAACTAGGTTAGCTGCACACTTGGCAGCTGTCAGACATTGCCCTGCTAGGCCAGTTTAAGTTGTAATCGCACTTTAAGGCGTTGTTCGCCAAATCGTCCTCATTTGCGCCCTTGCACATTTTTCCTTGTCTCGTCTTTGTCTGGGGAATGCTCTACGCCGTTCAGGGGCCAGCCTCCGAGCGGGACAGCAGCCTAACGCTTAGTATGCAGCTCGTGGTGCAAGGCTAGCGGGCACTGGCGCTCCAGAGGTGACTATAATGGCGTACAGGACTATTTCCCTGCAGCCCCCCAGGCGTTCAAGCACAACAAAGGCGAGCCCAGGAGAAGAAACACAAGGCCGCAGACAGGGACAGCGGGAAACTTGGAGGAGTCTACACAGATTGTGCGACTCTCACGCGCTCATGCGCCTTCGCGTGAGTGTCGCCCGAGAGGAGAGAGCACCATGGATCGTATGAGGTGACTGTTGCGGGTCCCTTCCCGAGTCAGAGCTTGATCCGTTCTGGGTTTTGCGGGCCTGCTGTTTTCCGGGCAAAGGCCCCAGCGCGGACACCGTGCTCCGGCTCTTTCTCGAAAGGCAATCGGACGAAAACTCACGTTCGCGTTAAGTCGCAACCAGCGGACCTCGCGAGGCTGGTAAAACCAAGACTCGCGACTCCAAACAGTTTCCACGGGTTAGAAAGGATTAATGGCGAGTGAAGCTGCTGTTACACTTGGTTCCTTGCGCGGATGAAGAGCTCCATTTCCTAAGCGGAAGGCAAGAGGGTGACGACTTTTAAGCCCCCTTGCCCTATCCTCATGCTCCTGGGGACGGGGCCACCAAGGGCACCGTAGGCCTACACGCCCTCTGGTGCAGGTCCCAGGGAGGCAAATCTGTCGAGGAAGCGCTCGCAGAGGTCCCTCCAGGACGAGATGGACCTTGGCGGTAGCCCGCAGAGCCACCGGCGAGGCTTTCCCTTTGTAGCCATCATGAACCAATTGGCCATGACACGCCCATCGCCTCCTGCTGCCCGAACACTGACCGCGTATTGCCGTAGGAACTCCACAGGGTCGGAGGTCCCATCGTAACGCGCATCAGTGTCCGGCTTGAAACGCGGCGGCCATGCCGCATGACGAATGGGATCGGCGAGCGCCGCGAAGCCCCCAAAACCAATGTCGCCGACCTCGGGCTCGCCCTCTCTGATGGCCTCCAGGCCATCGAGGACTTGGAGACGCTCTCGGCGACGACTTGCGTAGACAGCGCGAAGGCGAAGACGGTGATGACGATCGTCACCCATGTCGACGCTGATCTTGAAGAAGACACACCACAGCCCCCTACCTAGCGCGCCAAATGTCGATGGATTTCGTGTCGCAAGAACACGGGGTACCACACGACGGACCCGAAGATTCGAACGCAGGGGGCTGAACGTGTGAGATCTTGGATCGCAACGAAACACGGTGACGGAAGCCTCGATTGTCGGACGCGCAACGCACTGCAGAGAGGGAGACCGAGCTTTACCCAGGTTCAGGGCCCTTGTGGTGAGGTAACACCCCTACTTCCTGCCTTCTTGTATTACGACGCGACACCTCGCGAGGAGTACAAGGCCTTGGTTACAAAGCTCTAGTTGGCCAGAGGTTGAAGAACCTGCGTGCCCAACTAGCAGCTTGAAGAAGATGAAGATCAGATCAGACCGGATCCCCTCTAAGGGGTGGCCTCCCCTCCTTTTATAGCGCCAAGGTCCTCCTTCCCCTTATCTTCTTGGGGAAGGGGTTGCCACACACGGCCAAGGAGGGAGGACAGCTGTAGACTAGGTTCTTCTGTAGACTTGGTCTTCGCAGGGTAGTGGCGCCGGTCCACAGGAGTGGGTGGAAGAGGCTGACGTCCTCCTCTGGCGCCCTGCACCGTCCATGCTATTTTTAGGGGGGTGGCCAACTGCCACTGTGCCGCTTCGGGCAGGCACAGAGAAAGTTGGTCTCCTCCCTGTCGGGGGTAGCGTGGACGGTACGCGGTCTTCTGCCCGTTGCCCTTCTTGCTCCGCATGAAACCGTGCTAAGCTGACGTGGGCGTACCTCCTCTCCTCACCAGTAGGGGCTCGTGAGGAGGTCTTCTGGTCCTTAGCAGTTTATGTCGTCGTTCTCCTCACGAGGTGCCTCCTCGTGAGGGTCTTCTCCGCACCGAAGTTTGTCGATTATCTCCTGGGCTGAAGATGGGCCGATGACGGGGCCCAGGAGCAGGTGGACCGGGATACCCCGGTATCCATTCCACCGACAGTGGCCGAACCAGATGTTCTACGAGGGTCACGCTTCGGTGCTCCTGGATCAAGAATAAGGGCGAGGTTAGGTTGCTGAGGTTGAGAGATGATCATTCAAGAAAAAGGAGAGGGAGGAGGGGGTCTGGATCGACGACATTCTTCTCCTCTCCCTCACAGATGAAAACATGGTGTTTCTCCCTTTTGTCTCTGCCACGGAGCAAGAGCATAGTTTCTGTGCTTAGGGAGGGTGTGGTGGAGGTTGGGGAACAGAATGAGGGTCCAGGAGGAGGCAAAGAGGGGCTGTGGGCTTATATCTAAAGGGATGGTGGTCTATGTCGGTTTGGACATGTGGGGTAGATTTAGTGGCCTCTAGTTGGGCAAGGAGGGTGGTGGAGAGTGAGAGAGGGGTCCAGGAGTTGTCTCCCTCGAGAAGGATCAGAGAGAGAGAGAGAAAGGGCTGCTGCAAGGTTTTCTTTAGTCCAATACTTAAAGTTTTGCATGGATCTCCTATCTCCCTCTTCCAAACACTAGGGGACAAAGGAGAGAGGGCTGCTATAGTACAATTCGACCAGGGGTGTGAGAGGGTGCTGGAGTGGTCAATGCTAGGGTTTGGTGGAGTTTCAAGAGAATTTGAAAGTTGGGGAAGGATAAGGTATAAGTGCATGCATGATACAAAGCTTAATTAATTTTTCTTTAGTTTGCTACTCCTTGTTTCCAAGCAAGGGAAATGTAGGGGTAGATGATGATATTTCCTTTGGTGTGATTGTGATATTGCCAAATTGTAAAAATTTTGGTACTAGGCAAGATCACCAAAAATTTGAAATGTGAATACTTGCCATATTCTACTTGAGACAAGACTCTGAAAATTTGAAGATCAACAACTAGGGTTTTGGGTTTATATGATCCTAACTTGATAAGAGAGCATGTGGATTTTCATCAAGTCCATTTGATGAGAAATGGTACAAGAAGAATGCATGGTTGTTATTCCCATGCAAATTAAGAGAAGGAGAAAAGAAAAATATAACATGGAGATGTGCATAAAGAAGTTATTTTCGAAGGCCGAGTAATGGGATCATGCAAGAAAAATATACCCAATGGTATTAGGGAAAGGTTACATTAGAGATAGAATTAATGATGAAGGTAGATAGTAGGTTTTCAGAAATTTAGGAAAAATACTAAGGGCAGAAATACTTTTGATTAGGGTTCAAAACAAGGACACATAAATGGGTGGTAGATTCTAAAATGCACCCACAAGTGCTTGGATAGCTAGAGCAGGTCAAGAGGAAGAAGAATAGGTCATAGGATGATCTCTAAATAATTTATTTCGAAAATTAGAAGTGTGAGCAAAACTACATATGATAATAGTCAAATGGTCAATGAGTTGATTAGCCTTAGAAACATAATTGAAACAAGTTGAAGATGGCCTCAAATGACTAGGTGGTAATGGAAAGAATGGAAGATTGGATGACAAGGATGAGTTATAGATAGGTGCATTGGTATGGATAGAACCTATGAGCTTAATACAAACATCTAAAAACTAAATCTGTTAACAGGAGTGAAGATAGTCTGCACACTAGGTGTTTGATGAAATGTCTGCAAGAGATGATTTTCTAAATCTGAGTGAAACCTTTTTATGGTTGGATGAAGATGATTCTAATAACACCATGGGTGCCTTCCTTGGGCTAGTTTGATTAGTTTTAAGATTCCTAAAAAAAATGGAGCTCCTAATGTCTCATGATAAGACTAAGACATTAGGGTTAGGGATTCAGGAGTGAGAGGAAAAAAATAACAAGATGGGTTTTATTTGAAGGATAGCATGAAAACAATTTTATATGTGACAAAATATTAATGGAAGTATTTTGAATTGGTTAGGCCACAGGCCTACCTAGGGATCATAACTACACACAAACAACACATCAAAGTCAAACAAAGTCACACAAAGTCAACTCATCACACATGGTCAATCACTTGGAGCTAATCTAGCATTACCAGAAACAATGATTGAACAAGTGCTCAATGATGATCATGCCATGGTCAAGTAGAAAAGAGTTTTCAAATAAAGGAGTAAAGCTTTTGTAGATTTTTCAGAAACTAGTGGAGACATAGCATCTCCCTTAGAAAGTTTTCTTAAAGGTGTTTTGAAATCCTTTTATAAACATCAACAAAATATAAGTGAGTAAAATAGTGGGACCACTCTACTTTGTAGGTCTAGATAATTTTGTAAATACTTAGTTTTGATAAAAGCTTTGTCTCAAAGATAAATCTTGGTGCTTATTCTAGACAAATAAAAATAATTTGAAAAGGGAGAGGTTGCCAAGATAATGGTTTTAGAAAATTAGCTAGAAGGATAAATAAAGCCATGACCACAAGGGCACAAAGATTTTGTTGGTTCACAACAGTGCTCAACAAGCAACTTAAACAGACAACAATAACATAACAACCAGGACAAACAGGCAAGAATTAGTACTTCCAGAGGTTTGCTCAAAAAGTTTTTGATGGCCCTCATTTTTGGCTCACTGAACATTACTTAAACAGGGTTACAAAAAGTGGGGCATTGCATAGGTTACCTCAGCCTCCATTCCTTTTCTGATGCATTTCATCTTCAATTGTTTTGCCCTAGCATGCAAAGACTTAATCAAAGATGGGAGCATGAGATGGCCAACATATTTTGTGGCTGCAATTCTTTGACACAGATTGATCTTTATCATGATCATCTGCCTAATCTTATCAAATATTTGGCACAGCATAAGCCCTTTCAATGACTTGACCTTTGCATTGAAACTCTCCGCAAGGTTACTTGTTACATAGTCTACCTTGCAAATTTCATTGAATTGGCTTCTTGACCACACCCTACCATGATGTTCATCCAAGTACTCCTTCACCCCAGGTTTTTGTTTATACAACACTTCCAAATGAAACAGATGCTTCCTAATGCTGCATGTGTATGCAGCTGGCCATAGGTTGTCAGTATAAACTTTACCCTTGAATTTCTTTCTAAAATTATGTACCAAGTGTCGCATGCATTCCCTATGCTCCACTCCAGGGAATACTACTTCTACTGCACTCTCCAAAGCTTTGCAAGCGTCTGTGTGGATAGCAAGTCCTGGTGGATGACCTATAAGGTCACGCAAATTCTGCAGAAACCAAGTCCAACTTTCCTTTGACTCAACCTTCAAAACTCCATAAGCAACAGGGAACATCCAATTGTGTCCATCAACTACAGTAGCAGCAACTAGCTGTCCTTTAAACCTGCCATGAAGAGCTGTTGCATCCACAGCCAAATAAGGCCTGCAACCATCCAGAAAGCCTTTCCTGCAAGCTTTGAAACAAACAAAAGCCCTTCTAAAACATTCCTTCTGCATTATCCTCCCGCTTTTCAATTTGTAGGGAACTGTATGCTTGTCTATCGCTACAACACTGCCTGGACTAGCCATCTCCACTTCATCTTTGAAAGTGTAAAGCAACTGAAACCTTTCATTCCATGGACCATTGATCCTGTCAAGAGCCATTTTCTTTGCATAGAACATCCTCATGTAAGGTATTTTTATATTAAACTTATCATATATCAATTTTATGAGTGTTGTTGGACCAAGTGATGGAGTTTCTCTCAGCCAATCTATGATTGCATCTGCCAACCACCTAGTCTTCGCTAGCTTTGATTTCTCCTCTGGTGCTCCCGCTCGTGGTGGACAAGTATGGTCGATTGAGTTCTTCTTTATCTGAAATATAATTATAAGGGATGTCAGTAACAGTTAACAAATTTGACACCGTGATCTAAAATACACAACTGGGTGGCATGGTACCTGAACCACGGTGCTCCTGAGCATTGTGGATGCATGCAGACTCCACTTACACCTCTTGTATGGGCACTTAACTATGCACCTACCTGGCTCACATTTAATAACCTCATAATCATTCTTGGTGAGAATGCAATATGTAGTAATTGCATTACGGCAGTCCATCATCTTTTGAAATATGGTGCCTTCTGCAAGCTGAGGATCCTACCTGTTCCACTCAATTGTTGGCAAGTCATCACCTTCGTAATCGGCTAAAACAAGGCTGTCAGTGTTCTCATCCTTCTCTTCATCATCAGTGTCATCAAATCTGGCACCTTGTGCAATATCTTCCATGTATTGATCCTCCATTGCCTTCTTACTGCATCGATCTACCAATTTAGGAAATATCAACTCATCCTCATTATCTTGAGGAGACGGATCCTCAATCTCTGCATCGTCCTCCACATTGACCGCAGGAATGATCTGGCTACCACTAGCACTGGGGACAGATGGTGCTGCTGTGGACCTACAAGGAGCGGGGCGGCGCACATGATTAGCAGAGGTAGCAACACTAGAGAGACATGATGCCCGACCACCTGATGATGCCCCAACACCAGATGATGCCTGGACCCTGTCCACATGGATAAGAATTTTACCGACACGGCAAGAATCATTAAAAGAAAAAAGAATTCCCAGATCCTCGTTAGAAATTAGTGGAACATATCTTCCCTCCGTGCTATTGAAATATTGGAAATCAACTGAATCGCCAGAGCCCCAGGGGTACTGAGCATAGATGTTATCTTTTAAATCCCTCAACGAGATGGTAGTTGCAACCACCGCTGGGATGTAAAATCCGCTCACATTGCGTTCAGAATCACGCAAAAAGCTAGTATCCAGCCTAACCACCAGCCAAAAAGCCAGCGCTGGATCAATCCTATTCAGAAAGCAACGCAGTTAGTTGAGCAACAATGATTCGCGCTCAAAAAATGCCTACTATTAATTCACATAGGTAGACGATGCTTACCCAGATGGAATCCATGCGTTAGATCCCTCTGATTCCCAATCTTCTCCGCCATTGAGGGGCATAATCGGCACACCAGACGGCTGTACAAACTCTATCACGATAGGGTTAGATCTAGTGGAGGCGGAGCCCTCTCCGCCTCCCGGGGGTGGTGGTGGGGGTGGGGGCATGTCAGGGGTGGACGACGCCATAAGGTAGGAGGGCAGGACTGCATGGCGGTGGAGGGGCGGTGTGTGAGCTCTTTGATACGTCTCAAACGTATCTATAATTTTTGATGCTCCATGCTTGTTTTTACACCATTTGCATATTGTTTCGTTACACTTCGTGACACTTTTATGCATTTTCTGGAACTAACCTATTAACAAGTTGCCATAGTGTCAGTTTCCTGTTTTCTGCTGTTTTTGTGTTTCAGAAGTGATACACAGGAAATATTCTCGGAATTGGATGAAACAAGTTCCTAAAGTCATATTTTACCCGGAAGCTTCCAGAGATCCGAAGAAGAGATGGAGGGGGGCCACCAGGGCCCCACACACAGGGGTGGCATGGCCCTACCCCTGGCCGCGCCGGCCCCGTGTGAGGGAGCCTGGCTCCACCTCTAACATCGTCCCTTCGCCTATAAAGACCCCCCGATGAGAAAAACCTAAGTACCTAATCAGATTTCCAGAACACATCGCGATCCGCTGCCGCCGTCGACCCGAAGATCGGGAGGGTCCAGAAGCTCTTCCCGGCACCCTGCCGGAGAGGGGAATCACCACCGAAGGTCTTCTTCATCGCCATGCTTGCCTCCGGAGCGATGAGTGAGTAGTCTACCTTGGACTATGGGTCCATAGCAGTAGCTAGATGGTTGTCTTCTCCACCATGTGCTTCATGTTTAGATCTCATGAGCTGCCCTACATGATTGAGATCACCGTTATGTAATTCTATGATGTTGGTTTGTTGGGATCCGATGAATATTGGTGTTTATGATTAAGTTGCTGTACTGAATATTATCTTTTGTTATCTCTATGTTGTTTATGATCTTGCATGCTCTCCGTTGTTAGTAGCTATCTTGGCCGAGTAGTTGCTAGTGACCCCAAGAGGGGGTATTTATGCTCGATAGTGGGTTCATGCCTCTATTTCACCTGGGGGAGTGACAGAAAACTCTAAGGTGGTAGATGTGCTGTTGCTACTAGGGAGAAAACAACATTCATATGCTCAAGGGCATATGCTTTGTTTACATTACACACTTTGCTTAATGCAATTATCTGTTGTTCGCAACTTAATACTTTTGGGGTGTTCGGATGATATCCCCGAGGCTGGATTATTAGTCATAGATGCAGTTGGATGGCGGTCTATGTATTTTGTTGTAATGCCCAGAGTAAATCTCATAGTGATCTTCTTGACATATCACATTATCTTTATTCTATCAATTGCCCAACTGTAATTTGTTTACCCAGCATGTTATTTTATCTATGGAGAGACACCACTAGTGAACTGTGGACCCCGGTCCTTTTTCCATCATATTGCTTTCAACTGTTTACTTTCTTGCACTATTTACTTTACTCGCATATTATTATTGTTTTCCACTCGATACACTCATAACCTTTGTTTCTAGCAAACCGGTGAGATTGACAACCTCATCGCAAGTTGGGAGCAAAGTATTTGTTTGTGTGTGTGTGCAGTTTCTGCATCACCTTCAGTCATTTGTCTCTCTTCTCCTGATCGATATTAAACCTTGGTTTCTTAACCGAGGGAAAACTAGCTGCTATACTCATCATACCTTCCTCTTGGGGTTCCCAATGTGCTGGTCATTCACCACGCACAAGGACTGTCTGCTACACGTCAACTTGGCACCAGCAACTCTTTTTCTGGCGCCATTGCCGGGGAGGAAGAGAAGACTTCTGCGAGGGGAGTTTTCGCACACACATTCTTTACTTTGTTATTGTTTTGCTTTACTTTATTTATTTTACCTGCATTGCTTTTTATCAAAAACCCATAAAAAATTAGAATCCTTGGTAGTTGTTTTTACTTGTTTGCTTTAGTTTACTATGTCTAGTTCAGTTGCTACTACTATGTCGCCCGAGGATATGATTTTCACTTTTAAACAAAAATATGAGGAGAGCTTTAAAGAAGCTTGGTCTAGAATTTATGATTGGCATGGAAAAACTGAACCTAAAATGACTTTGAGTTTGCTTCTTAGTAGTTTTTACTTTGGACTTTCTCTTCATTATAGATATGCTTTGGATGCTACTGCTGAAGGAGATTTCCTTCATTGTGATGGAGATCAAGCCTTCAATACTATAAAAAAGTTGATCACAATTTATAGCATGCCAACCTATTTTGATTCCTCTCTTGTGTGCATTTTTAATAGACTTAATACTCTTGAGACTCACACTGCTAGCTTGAATTCTTGCTTCAATACATTGCACCAGCATTTTGATTATGTGCCTATAAATTCGGAGCCTTCGAGTTGGTATCCTACGATAAAAATCACCATTTATGGTGAAACCTTTCATGCTTGTTGTGATATTATGTCTGAATTTTGTCTCATGCCAAAGGATGTTTATGAATCTTTGAGCCTTTGGAAGCTTTCTGAGGGGGGAGAAGAAATTTCTCTTAGTAACAATGCCACTATATTTCCCCTTGGAATTGCTGAAGTAGTCTTTACAAAAGTCCTAGGAAGAACGATATCTACTGATTATCTTGTTATTGAATGTGTAGGGAAAGGACAAATCACACTTGGAAGATCCCTCTTGAAGCTCCTGGGCGCCGTCATTGATGTGGAAAAAGGCAATATAACATTTACCTCTCCACCTTGCAATAACCATGTCTTTCCTTAAAGTCAAGAGCAAAGGTAAGAAAGCAAGACGTAAGGCACGCGCTGATCCTAGTGCTTCATCTCTTGATATTACTTGATTCACAATTTTCTGCGCCTAGCTCAAAGGCGTTAAAGAAAAGCACTCTTGGGAGATAACCCAATGTTTTATTTTCAGTACTTTTTCTTTTTTTTGAGTCTTGGAAGTCATTACTACTGTAATGACCACTCCTTATCCTTTTTATTTCGTTTTTGTGCCAAGAGAAGCCTCTAATTTGAGCGAGGTAAAGATTTGGGGATGTTGCTGTCCTAAAACTGTTTTCGGTGCTGCACCGTAAAAATTCGTATAAATTCTCTGTTTATCTTTTGGACCTGAGATTTCTTGTGCATATGACCCAGGTTATATCCAAACTTTTGTTAGTTGAACACTTTTTGATTTGAGCAACAGAAAACCTTCCAAAAATTCGTCCTTTGTCAGCTGTTCAGTTTTGACAGATTTCTGCCAATATTTGTGTTTGCCACTTTATCACTTTCTTTGCGAGTTCTTTTGATCATGGAACTCTTGTGGAAGTTGCTACAGTAGTATTTACTTTATATGTGGTGGTTTTGGGTTGAAACCTGAAGCTAAAAGAGGTTGAATATATTTTATGCTTACACTAATGTTGCTAATAGAATTGTGTTTAGTTTTGTATGAAGGAAGTTTTCAAGTGTAGGGATTGGAGAATGATGAGATGAGTTGAAGAATGGACAAAAGCTCAAGCTTGGGGATGCCCATGCATTACCCCAAGAAATATCCAAGAAGTACAAGCGTCAAAGCTTGGGGATGCCCCCGAGGCACCCCTTCTTCATCGGCAAAAATCAGGTCACCTTTCAAAACACTATATTTTTATTGCTTCATGCACTATGTGTTTTTCTTGGAGCGTCAGTTGTTTTAGTTTTCTTAGTTGGTTTAGTTTGTTTGTTTGCTGCAATAAATGGTTGGACCCCAACAAATTTCCTTTGGAGGAGATGTACTCGTTTTTCATTTGCAAAGAACGCTCAGTTTTTCACTCTTATCGTTCATCGAGCGTTCTTCTTTTTCTGCTGCTGCTTTTGGTTTTCATTTTCGCCTTGATTTGCATTCAGACCTTGTCGTATCTTTTCATCAAGGTGTATTTTTGCCTCTGATCTTTATTAGTTTTCATCAAAAGAGGTGTTTTTAAAAATTTCAAATGGTGTTGGAAAAGAGAAAAAGCTTTGTGCAAAATAGTGGTACAAGAAGGAGCTTGTGTAGACTGCGGCTTAGGCTTTTTCATGTCATGCTTGATGTCTTTTTGATAGTATGCTTAGTGGTTTTGCTGTAGCATGACTTGTCTCAAATAACTGAGATTGCTTAATGAGCCTTTGAAAAAAATCATGCGTTGTTTTTAATTATTTGGAAGCATTATTTTGGTTTTCTCCTTTATGCTTTATTTGGGTTGACTTGGCGCATGCTCACACATGTTAGACTCATACAAAGTCGCCAATAGCCTTCGTGATCATTTAGTTTTTGACTTTTGATGCCATCTTATGCTTCTTTTAATGTTGCTTTGTCGCTTTGCATGATTATGGCCATTATTTCTCTCTTAGTTGGTCGCTCCCAGTCTTTTACTAGCCCTTGCCTTGTACTGAGTATGAGCTCTACTCGTGCATCCAACTCCTAAAAGCCAAAGTATTCCAAAGTGTCCACCATACATACCTACTAGCAATTTGCTATTCCAAGTAAATTTGACTTGCTTTTATTTTCTCTTCAAATTAAACTCTTACCAGTGTTATGTGAAATTCGGTCAGTAAAGCTCTCACAAACTGGAAGGCACACTTTACTTTTTCATGTTCTTAAAAATTTGACATTGTGGTCTCTTATGTGGAGTTGTTATGCTTGCAAGTTGTAAGTTGGATTCTAGCCCAGCCATGCTGTCATAGGCAAGATTTCAACATTGCACTTCTTATTTGAGTTGATATCGTGATCTTTTGTTTATGGATGCCTGCGGTGTGAAATGAATTGGGAATCTTGTGAGGATCATGGAGTTTTTATATGTGTTAGGGAAACGCCGGGCCACCAATCTAAGCCATGCATAATTCATGGTGGAAATTTTTAGCATACCCATGGTGAACATTCGACGACGCATCTCACAATAAAAAGCCAAACAATATAGCAAATAAAAGAGATGTCGAGGTGTTCATTGTCTGCTTGTCCTGTCATTTTGGTGTGGGCTTGTTCCATGTCATCGGGCATGGAGGCACCCCATTGGCGGTTCTCAATGATACACATATATTTACAATGACAAGAGCCTTGCTTGGGACTCTAAGTAAAGTAGCATGAGGTTTGGGTACTTGTATTCATGGGGCACGAGGTCTTCAACTTATGATTTGTCAAGCATATGCATCATAATTGTTCTCACATTAACTTTAACCATTCAAGATGCTTATGATGGGGGCAATGAGAGCTCAAAGCCGGTAAGTACCATAATTTTTGAAGGTTATAAAACTTGCAATAACTGCTTCCCTCTGTGAAGGGTCTTTCTTCTACTTTTATGTTGAGTCACCACCTTCTTTCTTTATGCACCATTAAGAGAGCATAGTTGTCATTCTTAGCGTGATATGCATTGTCCCAAAGTTCATTGATTGATTCATGATAATTGGTTTCACTTGTTCTTAAATTACTTGTATCTAGTCGCCCTCTTCAACTTGAAGGTGTCCTATGCATTTATGTTTTGCTCTCTTTAAAGGACAAGCTAAAACCTTTTGTACGTTTTTCCTTATGATTTGAACACATGTTGACTTTCATTGTTTCATTTTCATGATCTTTTGTTTGTGTTCATTTGCATGTTTACAACATGGTTGCTAAGTTTCTTATTGTCATGATCATATCTTTCATGCCCATGTTTTAAGTTCTTATGATCCCAGCTCACAAATGCTTACATATATGATCAAGATTGTGTAGGTGCATGTCACCTCAAAAATTATTCTTTTGTTATCACTTACCTACTTGAGGACGAGCAGGAGTTAAGCTTGGGGATGCTTAATGCGTCTCAAACGTATCTATAATTTTTGATGCTCCATGCTTGTTTTTACACCATTTGCATATTGTTTCGTTACACTTTGTGGCACTTTTATGCATTTTCCGAAACTAACCTATTAACAAGTTGCCACAGTGCCAGTTTCCTGTTTTCTGCTATTTTTCTGTTTCAGAAGTGATACACAGGAAATATTCTCGGAATTGGACGAAACAAGTTCCTGAAGTCATATTTTACCCGGAAGCTTCCAGAGATCCGAAGAAGAGACGGAGGGGGGCCACCAGGGCCCCACACACAGGGGTGGCGCGGCCCAACCCCTGGCCACACCAGCCCCGTGTGAGGGAGCCTGGCTCCACCTCTGACATCGTCCCTTCGCCTAGAAAGACCCCCCGACGAGAAAAACCTAAGTACCCAATCAGATTTCAAGAACACATCGCGATCCACCGCCGCCGTCGACCCGAAGATCGGGAGGGTCCAGAAGCTCTTCCCGCCACCCTACCGTAGAGGGGAATCACCACCGGAGGTCTTCTTCATCGCCATGCTTGCCTCCGGAGCGATGAGTGAGTAGTCTACCTTGGACTATGGGTCCATAGCAGTAGCTAGATGGTTGTCTTCTCCACCATGTGCTTCATGTTTAGATCTCATGAGCTGCCCTACATGATTGAGATCACCATTATGTAATTCTATGATGTTGGTTTGTTGGGATCCGATGAATATTGGTGTTTATGATTAAGTTGCTATACTGAATATTATCTTTTGTTATCTCTATGTTGTTTATGATCTTGCATGCTCTCCGTTGTTAGTAGCTATCTTGGCCGAGTAGTTGCTAGTGACCCCAAGAGGGGGTATTTATGCTCGATAGTGGGTTCATGCCTCTATTTCACCTGGGGGAGTGACAGAAACCTCTAAGGTGGTAGATGTGCTGTTGCTACTAGGGAGAAAACAACATTCATGTGCTCAAGGGCATATGCTTTGTTTACATTACACACTTTGCTTAATGCAATTATCTGTTGTTCGCAACTTAATACTTTTGGGGTGTTCGGATGATATCCCTGAGGGTGGATTATTAGTCATAGATGCAGTTGGATGGCGGTCTATGTATTTTGTTGTAATGCCCAGAGTAAATCTCATAGTGATCTTCTTGACATATCACGTTATCTTTATTCTATCAATTGCCCAACTATAATTTGTTTACCCAGCATGTTATTTTATCTATGGAGAGACACCACTAGTGAACTGTGGACCCTGGTCCTTTTTCCATCATATTGCTTTCAACTGTTTCCTTTCTCGCACTGTTTACTTTACTCGCATATTATTACTGTTTTCCACTTGATACACTCATAACCTTTGTTTCAAGCAAACCGGTGAGATTGACAACCTCATCGCAAGTTGGGAGCAAAGTATTTGTTTGTGTGTGTGCAGGTTCCGCATCACCTTCAGTCGTTTGTCTCTCCTCTCCTGATCGATATTAAACCTTGGTTTCTTAACTGAGGGAAAACTAGCTGCTATACTCATCATACCTTCCTCTTGGGGTTCCCAACGGGCTGGTCATTCACCACGCACAAGGACTGTCTGCTACACGTCAACTTGGCACCAGCACTCTTCCAGTCTCAGGCGGAGGGGAAAGCTATTTTTTTGAATGACAGAACGCTAGTCCGACGTGTCTCATTGGGTCAATAGTCAACACCATTCAAAAGCAATGGTCCATTCACAGCCACCGCGGCTCCCTAGCTATCACCGGTAACGGTCTAAGGCCTCTGACCAGACGGCAACCCTCCCGTCCGAGCATCTGCGAGGGGTTTCAAACTAGCGGGAGGGGAAACCTGAGGAAAAGTTAAGGGGCTAGGGAAAACTGAGCACAACTAAGGACCCGAGGGCATGAAAATAGAAATCCCTATATATTTACCTTATATATATTAAGCCATCTCTTATAAACTTTTAATAGTGAAAATATTTTGGGATTTCTATTTTCATGCCCTCGGGTCCTTAGTTGTACTCAGTTTTCCCCAGCTCCTTAGTTTTTCCTCAGTTTTGTCCAAGCCCTTGTATGAAACCGTCACAAGTGCTGAAACTACCAGTTGCCCGACGGTTGAACACCTTTGACCATTAACTGCTGACTAGTGGGGCCACGTAGAGCCCGCAAAGACATGTCAGAGCATCCATCTTTGTTTGACCGTAAGCATCGCCGTATCCCTAACCAAAACGCGGATGAGTGGGGCTTTGGTATATCGAATGACAAGTGGGGCCATGACGCTGATACAAGGGGAAATATAGGGGTATGATTAGATTTTTAAACGGTGCTCTACAGCGATGGCACGGAGTAGGTGGCCTGCGGGGTGCTGAGATGAGATCGACATCTACAAAGAACTGCATGAGGTGAGACCAGACGCATTAGATAGATATGAACTAGACGCATTTAACTATGACATCCTGGCCCAGGGCTTAATAGAATTGATAGGATACTCATATCAACAAGGTATACCTTCTTTTCCAGAAGCTCATCTGAAAAGAACTCTAGGTTAAGCATGCTGGGCCTGGAGCGATTTGAGGATGGGTGACCGACCGAGAAGTCCATCTCGGGTGCGCACGAGGGAGGACAAAGTGCGCAGGAAAGACTAGTGTTGGTCTGTGGGGCTAGTCTAGAGATCCTAGAGAGCTACCAGGGGTAACAGGCCCGTCCACAGGGTGGTTGGGGTGTTACATTTGGTATCAGAGCCGACCCTTGCGGTAACACGGGCGTGTGCGGGTCAGGTGTGCGGACATGTGGCCCATCGTGGCACATGGGTCAGCACTGGATGCATGGACGTGTCCAATAGGGGAAAGTTCCTGGACTGGGGTTGACCGACGAGGACGTCGGTCTTCTAAGGGGGTGAGTGTGTGACATCCTGGCCCAGGGCCTAATAGGATTGATAGGATACTCATATCAACAAGGTATACCTTCTTTTTCGGAAGCTCATCTGAAAAGAACTCCAGGTTAAGCATGCTGGGCCTGGAGCGATTTGAGGATGGGTGACCAACCGGGAAGTCCATCCCTGGTGCACACGAGTGAGGACAAAGTGCGCAGGAAAGACTAGTGTTTGTCTGTGGGGCTAGTCTAGAGATCCTAGAGAGCTGCCAGGGGTAACAGGCCCGTCCACGGGGTGGTCGGGGTGTTACATTAACCATGCAAAGAAGAGAAGAAATGGTCGAGGACATTGACGATGACCTCAACACTTTGACTGATGGTGTCGGACACGAACGCAAGCAATGTAGAGAAAACTAGTGTCTTTCCCTTCTGGCATGTATAGATAGGTGCTAGGGGAGTGTGGTGGCAAAGGGAAAGACCTCGCAGTGGTCTGTGGCGTCCAGCATAGCGGGGCGGCGTGGCCATGCCCACAGCGGCGTGCATGTTCGGCATTGGTATCAGCATGTACGTTTGTCATTGGCCTCGGTGGTATCTCTGGTGTGCCAGTGATCGAATGAGGGGACGGGATTGAGGGTGCATCCCGACGGTGACCTAGCAGTGGCGGCGAGCATGCATACCCGTTCTGACCATGCCGATATCGGCATCGGCATTGTTTGGAGGTTGTGGTGCTCGAATCATAGTGGAAATTGCGATTCCCTATTATTTTTACATGCCTAATATATAGAAAATAGCTAGATCTAAAAATTGATGCATATGAAGTTACATATATATTCTTGGTCATAATCCCCTTAGATGCATGGCTTCACATCGTCGTCGCTTTCATCATTAGTATCTTCGTCATTCGTGTAGTAGTACTTCCTGCACGTTGTTCCGTCGAACACCTTCACTGTGAGCACATAATCGCCTTCATATTTGAAGTGTAGGAAGCAGCCAAAATCCACACTGTGCGTGATGGCAAAATTCTCCTAGCCCTTGTCGAGGTACATCCGGCCTTGTCCGTCAAATAGGACCTCCACGGTCCAGAGACGAGGACCGCAGTCAGCTGCTCGCAGATACACATTTGCAGGCTCCTGGCCGTCAAGATAGTCCACAAACTTTTGTGGGAGTGCCTGCAAAGAGATCGAGCACCGATCGTTTGAAATTAAAGGTTTTTTAGAACATGCACATAATTAATCACATGTATCATATATGTGGGAACGCGTACGTACCTTCTTGGCCAAAGGGTCTTCATAGATGGTGATGAAGAACTCCTCTATGATCAATGGCAGTGTTGATGGTGGTGGTGGCAATGATAATGATCCACCACCCCGGCTGCCCCTTCCCCTTCCCCTTCCCTTTCCCCTTCCCCTTCCCCTTCCCCTTCCCCTTCCCCTTCCCCTTCCCCTTCCCCTTTCAGTCGGTGTCCGAGATGTGGAAGCCATGGCAATGGATCAAGTGTATGTGAACGAAGAAGAGAGAGGCAGAAATGAAGAAGAGAGAGGCAGAACCTATTGACATGAGGGATGGCCATTGTGGGGATTTATATGGGAGAGATGACCGTTGTGGGGTTTACACCATAAATTAAGGTAGAGATGACCGTTGTGGGGTTTACACAATAAATTAAGGAGGAGATGATCGTTGTGGGGGTGGTTTATATCTCAACAAAAAAGTAATGCCTAAAAGAAATAGAAATTCGTGATAGTTCATCATTTTACCATGAAAAGTAAAGCCTACAAGAAATAGAAATTCGTGATAGTTTATCATTTCAACGTGAAAAGTAATGCCTACAAGAAATGGAAATTCGTGATAGTTTATCATTTTACCATAAAAAGTAATGCGTAAAAGAAATGGAAATTCGTGATAGTTCATCATTTTACCGTGAAAAGTAAAGCCTACAAGAAATGGAAATTCGTGATAGTTTATCATTTCAACATGAAAAGTAATGCCTACAAGAAATGGAAATTCGTGATAGTTTATCATTTTACCGTGAAAATTAATGCCTAAAAGAAATGGAAATTCGTGATAGTTCATCATTTTACCATGAAAAGTAAAGCCTACAAGAAATGGAAATTCATGATAGTTTATCATTTTACCGTGAAAAGTAATGCCTACAAGAAATTCATGATTACCCAACTTGTTGAATTTGGTGGCAAACTCGTCATTTAGCATACATAGAGGGGTAGTAGTTTGCCACCGATAGATAGAGAGAGGGTGGCACGATCCTGCCTGTTAGATCATAGGATCGACGGTAGGTAGGCACGATCCATATGACAACAGCTCGACCAATCAGGCCAAGTTTGGGCTTCTGTGAGAAGGGAGAGGGTAAAACTGAGTAGTATCAAGGATACAAGGGCAAGTAAATAGTAAACAGGCTAAGGAATTCAAATAAGAGATTTAGAAAAAGAAAAACACATGTTTTGTACAATGAAACCTAGGTTGGCCTACCTCAAAGTATTAGCAATTCAAATATACATGAGTGTAAAAATTATGGCCTCATTCAGACAAACTATGTTTTGGGTATACATGTTTTGAGAAGGGGTTAGAGTGGAAAGCCATGAACCTTCATAGCTACTAGTGATTTCAGAAGTGGCCATTTGTGTGAAAACTTGATTTATATATGATTGTTATGATTTCCTACGTGGCAGGTCGCGTAATAAGACTCCATGAGTAGGAGGCACTATGATTTTATTTTTTTGAATTTTTTTGCGCATGAAATGACTCAATTAGATGGTTTAATCCCATCTGTTGACTCTCTGTTGACCAGCCACTTGAGGGTAAAACT
The DNA here is from genome assembly GCA_007115705.1 of Dactylis glomerata. Classification (NCBI taxonomy): domain Eukaryota; kingdom Viridiplantae; phylum Streptophyta; class Magnoliopsida; order Poales; family Poaceae; genus Dactylis; species Dactylis glomerata. The sequence continues at coordinate 3,113,581 of QXEO01000700.1, read as the reverse complement.
GAGTATATTGCACTAGCCAGTATTAGTACTCGAGGGGAAAACTGAGTACAGATATTTTTCCAGTGTAAGACTCGAGGGTAGAACTGAGTACACGTAACGGTGCTGACGTGCAGTCCCACGGACGCGTGTCACGGTGAGCAGCGGTTAGCCGCGCGGTGCATGTGTTGAGACCAAACGTTAGCTGCTGAGATGAACCATCACTTTGCCAGTACAGAGCCCCTCTCTCCCTCCCTCTGCACACAGTCTCATTATAACTCATGCACGCAAACACGCCTCTCACGTCCCATCACCTTCTCCAAAAAACCCCAGCCGCCCTACACACCCTCCCCTGCCGGCGATGGAGAAGAAGAATCCGCTGGCGGCCATCACCCCCGAGCCCATCGCCTCCGAGCCCATCGCATCCGAGCCTGTCACCGCCGAGCCCGTCGCATCCGAGGCCATCGCCGCCAAGCCCGTCGCCTCCGAGGGCGGCGCATCCAGGCGCGGTGCCTCCGTGAACTGGGCCTCTCTCAGGGATGACGGACCACTTCACAAGATTGGTGCCTGCTTACTGGCGAACGAGGAGTACGTGGACACCTACTCTGCTTTGAGGCAAGTTTGTACTAATTGGCGCTCAGATTTACCTGAACCCAACGTGCACCTGCACGAATGGATCATGGTAGAGCATGCCCTTCCATGCGCCACTGAGTAAACTCCTTCCTCCACCTCCGCACATCCCGCTGAGTTCATGCAAGGTTCAAATTCCTCCATATCTATAGAGTTAATCCTTTTATTTTCAATCATAAACATCTTAGTGTGGAATGTTATCTTCATCAATCCCATATATTTTAGATACTACTTCATCAGCTTTTGCCGTGGCGTCATCGTGCTTGCCCAAAAGAACCAGCCGCACAAGATACAGCTTCTGAACCCACTCACAAAGACATCGAACACTATATTTGAGGTGCAGATGCCATCTGTTATTCTGGAGTCAGTCACTGTAATGAAGTCCCCGACTATGCTCTTCGTTTCCACATATTACCCGGCGGAAATTGCTTGGGTCGATGAGAGCACTCCAACTAAGGGTATAGATGAAGATTGGGGAGAAGGAAGATTTTCGATCGAGCACCATTCTATGCGTTGCATTACCACGTTCAATGGTGAATTCTATGCACTAGCTGTGAACAATTTTTAGTTCAGAACATTAGTGTGCACCAACAATGTCCAGTTGGAGCAGGGTATGAGCAATGTCAACATTGAGACACTATTTTCATTTCCAGAACTTGGAAATGACAAGTTCTACCATGTGAAGTCGGATGGTGATCTACTGCTTGTGTTGTTGGGCGGTCGTTTGGAGGAAGGTCAAACATTGGTGTACCGTGTGGACACTGAGAGCCGCTCTCTCCATGCCATCAGTAACATTGGCAGTCGTGCCTTCTTCGTCCATCATGTCCGGTGTATCTCCGTTGACACCAGAGTGCACCCGACACTTCGACCTGGCTGCATCGACTATGCGGATTTGGGTTATATCAAAGAGTACTTTGATGATATGAACGCCTAGGATAAGTGGCCACTACGTGTGGATAGATTAGAAAAGTACGGTCTAAAAGATGAACAAAGGCCATACCGTTTGGAGGATGTATTGGCTACACACTGCAGACGGAAGGAGTTCAATGAATATTTCTTTCGGACCAGAAAATGGAGCGACGAATATATATATGATGAATGAAGAACAGATTCATTCATCCTGAGGTATCCTAATCTTCATGTTGGGCATACATTGCGTCTTGTATTATTTTCAGCTTAGTTTGTCATGAACATTAACATTGTTATTGGCTGCTTTTGGCTGTTGTCTGCAATTTATGTATTATACTTAGTTTTCTAGATTTATTATGCTGCTGTGAATTTATCCTATACTAGCTTCTAGATTTGCTACTAGATTTGTTACCATATTGGGCAAAAAACAAGGGCCAAAAGGCAACAATCATTGAAGAAAGACAGAAATAGAAGCTTCTCTAGATTTGATACTAATTTGGTGAAAAGAGAGAGAACTGTTACAGAGAGAGAGGGGAAAAAGGCGCTCTGAAAAGGCACTCTGAAAAGGCAATGCCAATTTGGCCCGAGAGAGACAGAACCGAGCTCTCACGTACAACCAAATGTGGTCTCGTCCTGTCCCACGCGGTCCCTTTCTACCAGCCCCACGCGATGCGGCCCCACACGACGCGGCCCCACACGTCAGCATGGAAACGGTCAACTAAATGGGAATCCTCCCATCCGAGCTCCTTATGAGGGTTTCAGACAACGGCTTGGGGAAAACTGAGGAAAAACTAATGAGCTGGGGAAAACTAAGTACAACTAATGACCTGAGGGCACGAAAATAGAAATCCCAAATATTTTTTGGTCCGGTCTAATGCCCATGCTAACTAAGGTCTCCTAAGGTCAGGATGGCTCTGATACCAACTCTGTGGGGACCCCGGTTTACCACCCGGAATTCCCGTTATGCATATAATTCATGATCCCAGGAAGACCGTCATGAATCCACATAACAGAGTTGGCATTACAGAGTACATCATCCATTACATAAATAAGTCGATAAGTCTTACATGGCCACTTGGCCGAATTTAAATGCCTCACAGGGAAAGTTCCCAAAGCATTGCAGTGGAATCAAAAGTAGCATCGGTAGCCCATGTCGTGCCTCCACCCTACAGGCGACTGACCGGGAGACGGATCCTAGTTCACACCGGCGTCGTCAAACTCCTCACCATCATCATCGAAGCCATCATCATAATCTGACCAAGTTAATAGCCAGGGACAAAGCCGTGAGTACATTTTGGAATTGTACTCGCAAACCACCTAAGAGGAAACAAGTTGCATGCTATTTGGCTGTAGCAAGGGAAGTTGGTTCAAGGCTAGTGTTCAATTCTAACTATAGTTTCTCGTGTTGATATAGCATGTCATACGACATCTCTATATCCTTATTAAAGAAGAATTTTTGTAAAGAAATTTTAGTAAAAGCTCTAGGGAAGGGGGAAACTCATTTTCTTTCCAAGTATAACAATGGTCAATCAAACATGACCACCATCTTTCTTCGGCAGTACCCTCCGAGTACTCCAAACCACATCAGTGCCACGGTAGTACCCTCCGAGTACTCTGAACTGGCACCATTCTCCTTCTTTCCCAAAAACACTTTTGTAAAACCAAAATTTGACATTGGGTTAGGCAATAGCCAGTTCAACCATCCATAACCAAGGACTTGGCTATTCGAATAGATTTACACTCTGCAGAGGTTGTACACTTTACCCACACCATCCGATAAATCCACCAGGATACCACCACGGACCATCATACATAAGTATGCGGGGTTCAGATAATCGATCATAGCCTTCCGCGTGTCCACCTTAGTACGGGTGCCTACCCTGTGGAGTATACATCCCTGGCAAACCCTGGCCATCTACCTCTGCCGAGCGTAGTTCCAGTGCCACGGCAGGAGAAATCCAAGTGTCTTCTGGACGGGTAGCCTATTGGCGGGCCCGCTACACTGTTGCCCACCACTTGCGATGACCCGGATTTCGGGTTCCTATGAACCCTTATATAGTGCGAGGCTCCCCACACCAAGGCAGATAAACTTCGGACTAAGCCCTGTCCCATACTGGGGTAACTATTTTTGAAAACATTTCAGTGGAGTAAGTACTACTCCAAGGTTTTTGAAAACATTTTCGAAACTTTTCTTTGAGTGTTCCCATCCAAGAGTTTTTGGCTCCACTAGAAGTCTTCCAAGGGCTTTGTTGCTAATCAACAAGCCTCTACTACAAGGTTAAAGGATAGGTGTTTAAAAGGGGATCATCTCGAAGGATGATATCAAATTGACTCGTGGAGCATGAGCCAACAATATAATTGCTACAAGAGGCATAGCAATATAAAAACATGTAATGATATAAGCATTTATGCAACCTGCAAAGTGATTGAATAGGATTTAGATATGCATCAAGTTTAGATGGCTTGCCTTGGTTGGCTTGTCCCTGGTCCTCCTCGTCCTGGTACTCATACACTTCACCTTCTTCGGTACACTCCTCGTTCAATTCTATCACCGGGAAAAATAACAACGCACAAATAAATATACAAGCATACACAAGTCACAAACAATCTAGCACTCCATACCACACCATCATAGAGTATCAGAAGCAAACAAGTTTAGAAAACAAAACAAGATTTTAAAGTTCTTAATTAGCAATTATCCCTATTAGAAACTAGGGTTTCCTATTTGAAGTGATCACAATAACTTAGCAACCAAATCAAGCATGCAAGCAATCAATGGATCAAACAGCACACCTATCATACTTGCAGGTTGACAACAATCTTAAGAACCTAACAAAGTTGGATTTACTGAAAAACAAATTGTGGTTAATTTCCTATGAATTAAACAATAGGAAATAGCACTAGAGCACCAAAATAATCCTCAGATATTCTCTGAACTTCAGACAAATATGAGGTAAAGTGCTCTGGAAAGCTCTTCCAGAACACAATCCAACAAAGTTGGATTCAAAACAAAATTCCATTCCTACTGCAAATGATGATTTTCCTAAGATTAAATACACACAATGCCATATTAATTGCTACTGTAAAACTATAAGTCCTAATATAGCAAATCTATGGAGTCAAGCAAGGTATCATAATAAGCTATCACTGAAACTTGAATTCAATCATTTTCAACACACAAAACTCAAGATCTACAATTAAGTATGAAAAGGGGTTAATTTAACATCACTAATTATCATTTGTTCTACAATGCCCCTAAAAATATGAGACCTATGCCATCTGATAGGTATCCATCTAAGCTACCTAGGGAAATTTGTATCAACTCATTTGCATGTACAGAACAAATTCTATGGAAATTCAAAGTTTGCAGGACAAACAATTTCATAGAGCATTTTCTAAAAAAAAATGCGCGGGCTAGATCTGCTCGGACTGGGCCGAGGTAGCGCGAATCCAGCCCAGATCCAGCAAGGAGCGAGGCGCGGCGGCAGCCCTTGAACCTACCAGCGGGGCCTGGCTATCAGCGGCCCTGGGCGACCAAATTGGTATCGACCGATTCCATCCGTCCGATTAGAACGGAGATCGATGGTGGAGAGCCATCGTCTCCCCCGCGATGAGGGTTAGACAAAACCCTAGCCCTAGCTATTGGGGCAAGTAGGGCGAGGCTCACCGAGGGGCGTCGAGGGCGGATGGGGTGGTTACAGGATGGCGGCGGTCTCTCCGAAGTCTCCTCCGTGTCCAAAGCTTGCAGAAGGAGGTGCTCAAGGTGGTGCATGGCCGTGCTCATCCGCGTGGTCCTCGGGTTCCGTCGAAGATGGCAACATCCTCACACTGCCAGAGAGGAAACGAGGTGCGGGGTGAGGTTCAGATCTAGCAGAGGAAGAGAAGGGTGCAGGGAGAGAGCAGAGGGAGATGGTCGACGTCGACCGAAACCTTCGCCATCTACCCCTGCTCTGGTGATGTTCCTCGAGCTTAGCAGCCCGGGGAATGGATGGGGTTCGTCAGTGGGGTGCTCTGGGTGGAGAGGAGAGGGGTTGGGGGAAGAATGGCATCCAGGGGAAGGTTTTGGTCAGTCCAGTGGGTTTTATACCCCGGCGATGGACTCGGTGCTCGTGGTTTCGAGCATCGGCGAGTGGGCCGTTCTGGGCGGCATTGTGGACTACGTCTACGGGTGTGGTCCTTGGCGTCGATGGCTCAACATTTTGGTCGGAAACGTGTCGGGATTAGTGTGCATGCATGAACGATCGAGCTTGTTCCCATCATGTCGGTTGGCTACGGAGCAGAGAGGGTGGTGCAGGTTAGAGGGGTCACGGTGCCTTGCTGATTCATACTCGGCACGATGCGATAATGATCACGCATGGCTGGGAACGCTGGGCTCGCTCTCGGCGCTCTCGGTGTGCAGGCGACAGGGCCAGAGCGAGGTGACAGGGTGGTGCTCATGGTCGTTCGGTCGTGGGTTGGTGTCAGGTCATGGAGTGGAGGGTGCGGTGTGTCGATTGGCGAGGCTAGGCGGATGGGTGTGCTGCCTACGCCCCTAGCCCAACCTGATGCTCTCCGGCCAACATTGGCGACGGCACGCATGGAGGGAGAGGTAGAGCTGTGAGGTCTCTGCTAGGTGGGGTCCTGGGGGATCTCTGGTGCTTAACTCATCGCTGGTTGGGGGTTAGAGGTGGTGGAGAGGGGTGAGAAGGGTGGAGTGCAAATCTTACAAAGATTTGCCTCGGGCCTCCCCAAGATCTTCCAAGCAAAAAGTACAAGGGGGTTGGGATGCTGCTGCTATAGTGCAGAGGGAAGAAAAAGAGGTGGCTGGCTAAGACTTGAGTCACTTGGTCGGTTTGCAAGTGAGTGAGAGAGGAAAAGAAAAGAGAAGAAGAAAGTTTTATGAATTTGGCCAAATTTCATTTGAATTTTGAATAGTTCAAAGTTTTGATCCAAAGGTGGTGGTGAATGGTTCAGAGGGGTTTTAAAATGGATAGCAAGGCATCCACTAAGTTTCAATATTTTTGGCCTAGTGGAGATAGGGTTTTGGGTGAGTTCCTATTTTCCAATATGGGGTGCAAAAATAAAGTTTAAATAAAAGAGAGAAAGAAAGATTGTTGGTGTCAAGCATCATTCTACTAGGTCTAGCAATAGCATGAAATCATAGCACACACTCATGCATTCATGCAACATGTTCAAATGGAAGTTGAAAAGAAAAAGAAATTAAATAGCACCCACACGCATGCACATGAAATCATGCAACACCACATGGAAATTCAAACCCTAGCACTCAAGCACACTTTGAAATGCAAGTTTTTATTTTTCCCTAATTTCATGCATTTGAAATTTAGTTCAAATCTGGTTCACAGAAAGTAGGGTGTTACATTTTCTCCCTAGTGGCAACAGCACATCTACAACCTTAGAGGTTTCTGTCACTCCCCCATTTTCAACAGAGGCATGAACCCAACTATCAACCATAAATACCCCCTCTTGGAGTCACTAGTTTCTACTTGGCCAAGATAGCTACTAACAACGGAGAGCATGCAAGATCATAAACAACATAGAGATAACATAAGATAAATTTCAGAACAGCAACTTAATCATAACACCAATATTCATCGGATCCCAACAAACACAACATGTAGAATTACATAACGGTGATCTCTATCATGTAAGGCAGCTCACGAGATCTAAACATGAAGCACATGGTGGAGAAGACAACCATCTAGCTACTGCTATGGACCCATGGTCCAAGGTAGACTACTCACTCATCGCGTCGGAGGCAAGCATGGCGATGAAGAAGACTCCGGTGGTGATTCCCCTCTCCGGTAGGGTGCCGGGAAGAGCTTCTGGACCCTCCTGATCTCGGGTCAATGACGACGGTGGATCGCGATGTGTTTCTGGAAAATTGATTGGGCCTTCAGGTTTTTCCCATCGGGGGGTCTTTATAGGCAAAGGGGCAGCATCAGAGGTGGACCAGGGCAGCCTCACCATAGGTGGGCACGACCAGGGGTTGGGCCGCACCCCCTGGTGGTGTAGCCAGCCTCTGGCTCAGCTCCCCCTCCTCTTTGGACTTCTGGAAGCTTTGTTTAATATCTGGACGTTCGGCTTTTGTTTCGTCCAATTCTGAGAATATTTGCTGTGTAACTTTTCTGAAACACAAAAATAGCAAAAAATAGGGAACTGGCACTGTGGCATCTTGTTAATAGGTTAGTTCCAGAAAATGCGTAAAAATGCCATGAAGTGTAACGAAACACTAAGCAAATGGTGTAAAAACAAGCATGGAGCATCAAAAATTATAGATACATTTGAGACGTATCAGGGTGCGGTGCAGGTGCAGGCGCCCTGTTGGGTCGAGGGACAAAACCTGAAGATGGATTTCCCCTTGGTTTCTGTGAATTGTTGTGGTTGCCTTGATACATCATATGGCATTTACGGTTCTCAAAAGCTTGCTTGAGCTTGCCTTCCATCTTTATGGCAGAGTCTACCAGTGACTCCAGATCCGCAAAGAGAATACTGACTAAGACACACTACATCTCATCATGCAGTCCATTCAGAAACCTCTCTTGCTTCTTTTCATTGGTGTCAGCATCATCTAGGGCATACCTTGACAAGGTAAGGAACTTGTCGCGGTAATCAACCACAGATAGAGATCCTTGCCTCAGATTCCTGAACTCATCTCTCATTCTCTTGACTAGACCCATTGGGACATGGGCCTTGCTAAACTTGCTCTTGAATTCTTCCCAGGGCATCACATACCCATTTGCTTGCATGGCGCGGGTGCTATCCCACCAAGCTCTTGCGGCTCCCGCAAGGTAGTGGGTGGTGTATAAAACCTTCTCATTTTTGCCAACTCTAGCGACTTCCAAATTTTTTTCCATAGTGTGAAGCCAGTCATCAGTATCCAGAGGTTCTTCAGCCTTGGTGAAAGTTGGCGGGTTGGTGTTTTGGAAACTTCTCAGCTTGGGGCGGGGTTCACTATTTCCATGGCCATTTCCATTGTTATCTTCTCCTCCATGACCATTCCCATTATCATTGTGGTTCATGGCCATCTGGGTGAGTTGCTGAAGAGTGGCCAAGTTGGCCTGGCGCTCAGCCCGGGCTTCTTCCCGATCTTCCATGATCATCCTTAGTAGTTCTGCCACTTCCGGGTTCGGAGGTGGTGGAGCACGAGCCATCTGAAGATAAGGGTATAAGAAAAGAGGGAAAACCAATTGCTATACTTAAAGTGCTCAAAGCGAGGCAAATAATCTTACTAAGGCCTTAATGGCCAAACCCAATTTTCATTCAACAAGCATGAAACAAACAATACATCGAGTTCACACATTACAAATGGTTTACATCAAACCAATGTGACTCGTCTACTAGATAGTGGGGATACAACTCACACCTACACGAAGTGATCTAATGTGAAGTCATTACTAGATAATGCTTAGATCAATGATCTAAACATCCGAAACCTCGGACTCATCATCGTCAAGGTCCACCACGGGTGCATCAACCTCCTCATCATTGATGAATCCATCATCGTTGTCATCATCCTCCTGATCCTCCATGTCCATGTCCTCCATGTAGTCCTCGTCATTGCTAAGGAGAGCATCTCTTTCCTTGCGAAGGTCAATACCCTCCTCCTCATCCACCTCGAGATGAGTCTCAAGATCACTAAGGTACTCCGTCATCTCGGAGACCTTGGCCTTCAACTCCTCAATGTTGTCATCTCTCTCCCGGTGCTGGCGATGAAGGCACCTATGCTCCCTGGCAAGGAGCCTGATGGTGCCCATAGCCTCCAAGAGTGCGAAGTGGTCGAGGTTGGCCTTGGTGCAGGAACGGTCAGCCTCCTGCTGTGTGGAGTACAGCATGAAGTCCAAGTGATCCATGTGGTGCCTCAGCTCGTGGTGAAGTGGTGGCATCTCCATGGGGCATCCAGCGTGATCACGCCCGGTGTAATGCTGGAAGCGCAACCCCTGAATCTTCTTGACATGATGGCCACAGAGGTGTGTGAGCATCTCCTGCATGCCCCTGGCAAGGCCATCAACCCAATTGTTCTCCACAATCTTGAACTGGATAAGTGTGGATGTGGGTTCTCCCATCTTACCACGGACACTGGCCATGACAAGCCACTGAAGTTCCCCTTCTGGGTGATCATGGAGCCGACCACCCCTGAACTCTGGGAATGGGCGACCAAGGTGGATAGTAAGGGCGGTGAGGTCTCGTTCAAAGACAAGATCCCCATCATGCCCTAACTGGTACAGCTCGGTGAAGTTCACTACCATCTACAAAATTTTAAGATAGATTAAGTTAGTGAGTGTCTCAAGTGTGCAAAATTTTAAGTATGCATTCCAATAAATAGTTTAGTAACAAGAAGGAATAGAGTAAGCAACATTACTTGTTTTTTTGTTTTGTTTTGAAACACTAGTTTAAATTTCCTTCTAACGCCCATTCTAACTAAGGTCTCCTATGGTCAGCCTAGGCTCTGATACCAACTTTGTAACACTCCCAAATTTAAAGAAATTTGATGTGCCCGTTATGTATTCCATCACAATCCCAGAATCATTGTTGTGACATACATAACGTAGTCGGTAACCAGTTCCATAGACATTACAACACGAGGGTTCAAATACAAATGGTCATAATGACCAAGTTCATAATACAACATAATAATAGCAGCGGAATTAACGTCTTTTGGCCCATGCCTTCACCTACAGGCAATGCTGACTAGGAGATGATCTTAGTTCTGGTACTCCTTGGCATATTCTTCCTTCGGATATTCCTCCTTATAGTCTTGCCAAGTAAATAGCCAGGGACAGAGCCATGAGTACATTGGATGCACTCGCAAACCATCTTATAAATAGAAAGTAAAGAAGTATGCAAGGCTTATGTAGTGGTCTAAGCTCTAAGTTTGTTTGCATAAAAGCTAGTTTTATTTCCCAAGAATATTCATTAAAAGATAAGAGAGTTTCAGTTCTCTAATTGGAACCTAGGATGGAACCTCAGGTGTTGCTCATAGTCATTCATCCAGACAACTCATTGACTGGTATCATAGTTCATTTCATCAATGTCAAATATCCTGATAAAGGTTAAGTACCGCTAACCCAACTGTCCATGACTGTGGACGCAGCTATTTGAATAGTTTTGACCTCTACAGAGGGGTACACTTCACCCACAAGATTCAATACATCTGTCGGGAACAATCCACGGATCGTCATACACAAGTATGTGAGGTTCAGATGATCGATCAAAATCTTTCACTTGCCTACTCTAGTATAGGACCCTTCCCTACGAGCCCGAGACACAGCACTCTCCATTCCGGCACCCTAGTTTTGCCCGCTACAGGATGCTGTATGAATGGATGAGACCATTCAGTTCGGAAGTACCACACACATTGTGTACTTATATAAAGGATGATACAAGGTATCCCATACTAAAGCAAACAAGCTACGGACCAAGCCCCTTCCCATTTAGGGGTAATGTGGTCATACTGTAAGGTTGGTCCGACATATACTTCCCACCTCATCATTCCAAAAATTAATTTCAGTCATTAGCCATTCTTATGTTTCCTTCAAAAATTTCATCTTGGATAGACAATCTCCATCCAAAGTTTGCAACCTCGGTTGATAACTTTCAATAGGGTTCCCAACTAGCTTAATCCAAATTTTATTAGCGACTAAGCCAGCTAATGGAATGATGCTTGGGACTAAGGGAGTAGTAGATAACTCGGTTGGGTAGTCTTGCTAACAAGACCTCACTACAAATTATTCCTCTACTCTAGTAATTCAATCATGCAATTTAATTTGAAGACAAGTAAGTATGCAATTTGAAAACTAGGTATTGGATATGATTCAAAAGATGGCTTGCCTTGGTTGGCAAAGTGTCTGGAATAGTCTTCTTCTTCTTCTTGATAGTATCCTTCCTTGGTCAGTTCTCCGGTAGCACTAGCGTCTGTTAACGATAAACAATAATACAAACAATCACCAATCATGTTCAAACAACACTCCAAGCATACACACATGTTTTAAAAAGGGTAGTAATATCTACTCTAACTTGGGTTGGTTTTCATTCATTTCAATTTATAATTTTGAATAGGTGTGCAAGTTTGAGTTTTCTAACTACTACCATGTAGTATCAAATTTCCAAAGACCTGCTACAAGCTCACATGGACTAAGATCAATACCTACAGATGGGTATTTGGAAATGTGGTTTAACAATCAGGGTTCCATAGCTACTAGATGGACCTTGCGCGCGTTGCTGCGCTGTTTGTTGTTCTTGTGTTTTCTTTTGTCTGATGCATGTGAATGCATTTGGCCTTACCTAGAATTTTGTTAGGTACCCATACTCTCTAATTTTCTTTGCAGAATAGAGCAAATCAGACCAAAATATATTCATATCTGACGCCATAGGAGCAGTCTAGGAAACATGTGGCAAGCAGAAAACAAGGCACCAAAATACCACAACAAATAAACATACATCAAAATTCAAGCATACAACCAACAGTGCTGACATGGTAGAAGGGAAAAACGGCTAGCAAACATCACATGTAGACAGGGAAACAATCTATGAAATAACGTTGAACCTTCCATCGGTCACATGTAAGCTTATCTTTAATGATGTCAAATGTCAAAACATTATATATCCCAATAATAATCCTTACATACATCAAGGAATTGATCCTACCAAAACATGCAACATTTTAGTCGAAAGAGGCACGTTCAAACCCTAGCTTTCTGCATAGGTACATATCGGTTTAGTCAACAATACACTTAGAATGCAGAGAACTACTAAGATTTGTACAATCACACCATAAACAACTACCAAGAATATCCAAGAGCCTAATAGAGCAGGACTATTGACAACAGCTCCAAAGCTAGCATGTAATTGAAGATAACAGGGAGCATTAAAATCCCAGAAAGCAAGCCCAACCAAATATCATAAAATGTATCCATGTCACTATCATGGTAGTTATAGCATGCAAGGCCCTACATTGGACATACTAATTCAACAATGTTAGTTGCGCCCTTTCCACATATACATGATCATCAAGGAAAAAAGTCACAACCATTGGAACCAGCATGCAACCCCGACGTGGAGCAGTGGAGAAACCAATAGTGAAACGCAAGGCGATCACACATTGCCTGCGAGAATAGATATAAATTAGAAATAAGATTCACTTATAGTTCTTACCAAAAGAGCATCCAGCCATCCTAGCGATGAAGCAAATTGTATCGTACCGAGGTAATAGATTTTATCAGATCATTGCAAGCCCGGGTTCTTCAAGAGAAGACTAGTAAAGAGTAGCTATTAACACCAAATGTGATGCAATAGCTACCATTCAATCTGGACAGCCTGCCAATGTTCTAATAGAAAGCCATCAAACAATAAAGTAGTGTTGCTACTGAAAATCAATTATGGATCTAAAGCACTATAATTACCGGAGGAACATTGTTTCGTCCATTTGTACCAAATTCCAATATCTATCACTGCATATTAAATGTCCACACTTTTACTTGCCCGCACACATAGAATCCAATCGGTAACTAATTGCTATGGGACCTGTGATTGCATAGGTACAAGCAATCTGCATGAACTGGACACGGACATGGAACCAAAAGAGATCCACACACATTAGTTACAACTACTGGGTGCAAAGATGAAAAAATCTATTAATCTGTTCAATGTAGTCAGGCTTCGTCCCAAGCTTCATGTACTTCATTGTCAAGGACTTATCTGCTAAAGATGCTTTGTATTGATTACAGAACAAACACCAAGATTTGAGAATATATTTGAGATATAAAAAATCTACGGTAGGTATAGGTTTTCGCACTAAAACCTGCTTAGGTTACAACTATAGCAACCAAAATAAAAAAGTTCTAGCTAATTACTGCTACAGCTTTTAGCTAGAACTGAACAGATAAGTTCTTCCAAACTAAACAAGTGACTGGAAACTACAACAGCTGGCTTTCACAATCACAATCTTCGCTACAAACATAACAATTAAGTTTTCACAAATTAAACAAGCGACTGATTATGGGCAGCTATACCATGTTAACTTTTCAAAACATGTTTAGCTGCCTGTGCAGTTGAGCCAACAAAGCTGAATGTAAGTATGTAAGCTTTGTAAATATAATATCTACACCACCTCCTGTAAGGTATAACTAATTAAATTAGATCATAGTTTAGATTTTATTTTCAAATTTTTTGGTAACAATTGCCACATCAAATCATGGACCATATTCTTTCTCAATAACACCATCATTCCATCATTCATCTTTTATATTTTCAAGGAAGCATATGCACTGAAGCTAACTTGGTCAGAATTTTATACTGCAAGTACATTAGAAAGAAGATGAAAGCATCTTACAAATAATACCCTATAGCATGGTGTTGTGCATGTTGCCTGGAGCTCTTAATGAATGAAACCTACACCATATCATTGATCTATCCATTTTAAATAGCATGTCTCTCATGTAACTTCCACAATGTATACAGGTATGTCCTAATACCAAAATAAAGCTTGTTCCAAGTTTGCACAGTATTAAAAAAATGATAGATTTTTTTTTGAAAAGGGGTATGCCCAGCCTCTGCATCGCACTGATGCATATGGCTCTTTATTAATTTATTCAGCAGCAGTATCCTCCATTATTACAAGTTTATACGTCGCACAAGGTGGACACATGAATCAACCATCAAAAAAGTAAACTATTACATATATGTTGATACATCTAAGAAGAAATTCTCTTATGCGACCGCCAGCCGCACCGGTTGAATAAATCCCGAGCTACCATCTCCAAACGGTTGCACCCAGAATCCATCACTACTTGCTGCTCCTCTTGTTGGAGATAGGACCACGTACGGATCCAGTGGGTAACCATGGGAATAACCTGCAAGAATGAAGGTGTTTTTGGTTTGTTAAATATAAAATCATTTCTCGTGTTCCACATAGTCCAAATAACCGTACATACTCCCACTCTCATAAGAATGAGTTCCTTTTTCAGAATGCCCTTGAGCCAATTTCCAAAAAGATTAGTAATGTTCTTTGGTGGAGCTAACCCAAATGTCATAAAAATAATTCGCCAGACTATCTTAGCAAATGGGCATTCAAATAAAAGATGTTGTATGGACTCCTTGTTATCGCAAAAACAACATGAATCACTCCCTATCCAATTCCTCTTAATAAGGTTATCTTTTGTGAGAATCTCTTTACGATGTAAGAACCACATAAAAACCTTTATTTTCAGTGGAACTTTAATTTTCCATATATATTTCTTTAAGTACTTGGTATCGTCATTCAGGAGATCTAGATATAATGACTTGACTGTGAATTCTCCAGAATTTGTTAAACTCCATACAAAGCTATCCTTCTCTAAATTCAATTGTATATTCATTAGCCGCTGCACTAGTTCTAACCAAAGCCTCCATCTGTGCTCCGATAGAGTTCTTCTAAATGAGATATTCAGTGGGTTACTTGAAAGAATGTTTGCAACTGAAACTTGTTTTCGCTGCTGTTGCCTGTCAAAACCCACCGGCGAGCAGCGACGAGCAACACGAAGAGCCGGGAGGCTCCCAGGACTGCTGGTGGGCCCTGGTCCCTCGGTCAACGGCCCACAAAACTCCGGCACACGTCCTGGCTGATGCGAGGGCGTGCCACCTGATCTATACCTGATCAGGAAGGTGATGGTTTGCTTCGATTAGTTTCCTGCATGGCAGACACGCAAACATTAAATACGAGCCTCGATCGGCTCTCAGGTTTCCCTGCGAATCGGCTCATGTAGCCGATTGTCCCATGGATCTGCATTGGATCTACGATAACATGGGGTTTTGCTTCATCAATACAAGTCAAATCGATCTACAACAGTTTAATGCTTTCACCACATAACTGGAACATCCCACACGTAATTGAGCCTGGTAGATACGAAAGATAACAGAAAGCTAACCCTAGAGGAGGCCAAAAAACCAACGTGGAGTCAATTCCCGGAACAACTCCTCTCGAATTAGCAAACCATATCCTTACGTACTACTGGATCGTTCAACCCGTTTGTGAGGCCTAACGATGCGGATATTAAACTAATCCTTGGAGAACAAGGAACAACTATGACAGATTGAATCGACTGAATAAAGATCAAGCAAGATGCTGCCCTTACATCCAAAATAGATGCAAAGGCAGCGAGATCTCTAGGGGCAGCATGACTAAGCAATCATGAACAAAAGGCACCGATGCTAGCCCAGACAGATCTATGATAACAGTATTACTCGCCATCAACAAGGCTTCAGTACGAGCAACACCAAATAACACATAAGCATATGCTGCCTAGATCGCGAGATGCGATCTAGGCAGCACGACGCTTACCTGAAGAAACCCTCGAAACAAGGGGTGGCGATGCGCCGAGATTGTGTTTGTTGTGAACGTTGTCGTCCTTCTTTCTCAATAACCCTAGGTACATATTTATAGTCCGGAGACTTTCTATCTTTGGAATAAACCTAAACGTACTCTATCTCTTGTTGTAAACCGAAACGTACTCTATCATAATATACAGATACACGGGCAATTAGCCCAAATCCACGCGCAAGGCCGATCCAGCTTCCAAGCCCATCTTGATTACGGCCCATCTCCTTATTTGGCCAAAATATGGCGATAACACATGCCCCCCTGGTTTTGGCAATAATAATTCCAAAACCACTCTGTTTTTCTTCATCGGGTCACGCGTTGCAGAGCAGAACCGTCATATCGCCTTCTCATCATGATGCCTTGCCTTCTCAACTTCTCCGCAGTACACGATTTGACAACTCTGGCACTACATCCTCGAAAACCGCTATGGCATTGAACCATCTGCCACTATTCCCCTTATTTAAATCCATCCGGATCATTTGCATCCCCATTCTTCTCCAATAGCCAAAAAACCCTCTTCCTCTGCCATGGCCTCCTCTTCTTCCTCCAACACATCCGGCCTTTCCTACCAATCTTCCGACTCCATCAACCGGGAGCCGACGCCGGAGCACCCGCCCATGACGGCGTACGAAGCTCTCGCCCCACAATGGTGGGACGAGAGAGATTGGGACTTCGCCGCCCAGTCAGAGGACGACGAGCCCCTGACCGACGGCGAGGAGGACCTCCAGTTCCTCGCCGCTGGGGCACTGGAGGCGGAGAGCGACGACGATGCCGTGTCCTGGGGCGAGGACATCAGTTCCTCCGCCGAGGAGGAGGAAGCGGAGGAGGACACCTCCTCCGACGAGTACCCGCCGATGAAGCGCTTCCGCGCCGGGTCCAGCGAAGACACCGACGACGACGACGACGACGAGGAGGCCCCCGCTGCCAATAGCAGCAGTAGCGAGGGCTACGCCGGCAGCAGCGCCGACGACAGCGAAGACGGCGGCGGCAACGGCAACGGCGACGACGACGACGCCGCCTTCTAGATCAGGAACAGTAGTAGTAGTACTAGTAGTAGTATTATTTTGTAAGCAATCGGCTCCATTGTAAAAAACCGTCTTTCGAATCAATGAAAATTGCCTTCCCTAATTTGATTTTGCCGATAGTCAAAATAGGTCAACGTTCCAAAAGCCGATAGCAACGTATCGGCTTTCACCATACTACGCCGATACGGTCAATCAAGTCAAAGCCCAAAGAGCCGATGGCAACACATCGGCTTTTTGCCACAACCGTTGACAAGATCAAACTTAGCCGCTTATTTAGACAAGTCTGAGCGGTCACTTTCCAATTTCAACGGTAACCTGCAACCATCTTCAAAAGGGCTAACTCAGACCTCCAATTGCCTCGTTGAACAAATCGGGCTCACGGCAACACGAACCCTAGATCCCCACCGCATAGATCCATCTCCACCAGCAAATTAGATGGCGGAATCGTCCAGCGCCAACGCAGCGGTCTCCGGTCTGAAGGTAATCCTTAACTGTTCCTCGCAATCCGAGCACGGTGCTAGAATTAGCAGCAAACACCTGAATTAATGCTTTATCCCATCATTGAAATTTTAGGTTTCAGACATTCTGCTGCCGCATCCTTCTCTCCCCAATTCTCTCTGCCTTGGTCCCCGTGCAGAATCTAGTCCTGCCCATCTGATCTCTTGCGAGGCAAACAGAATTCCCTTCGTAAGCCAAAACTTAGATTTAGATTCTTGGGCCGACTGCTTACGAGCCTGGCCTAATCCTCCCGAATATTGGGTTTCTTGGTACAGTAGGGTAGCCAAAGCTTACCAACCCCAATGGGAAACTACGGGAATAGCCGATGCCTTGACTTTGTCATTGTCTCCCCTTGAGAAACATGAAAATCTTCTAAAAACCATCGGCTATTTCTGGTCTGACGCCCTGAACTGCTTCATGTTCGGCCATGGCCCCATGACACCAACTCTGTTAGACGTGGTGATGATTACTGGTCTAGACGTCACATCACCCAGCCCCTCTGCTTTTATGCTGCCAAAAGTCCCCTTCAAGCTTTCTTCCAAAACAGATTGCACGAACTGGGGTGCTTATCTTCGAAGCCACATGAGAACTAAGGGCCCTGTCACAGAGAAAGAACACACGGCCTTCCTCAATTTCTGGCTGGAGCATTTCATATTCTGTGGCCCTTCCCTTGCTCCAACCAAGAATTATCTTTCCTTGGCCTATGAACTTGCCAGAGGCACTCAACTTGGCATCGGCAAACTGTTCCTTGGAGAAGTCTATCGATATCTCCAGTTGATGTCTGTCAAACTATTCTCCCACACAGCAGTCAAAACAGGAGGTCCTTGGTGGTTTATTCAACTATGGGCTCAGCTGTACTTTCAAAACTATATCCCAGACTTCCCCCTTTTGGCAAGTTGCACCTTTCCAGATACCAAAGGGAAGCAGATCCGATGCACCAGCTACGGCCAAGCTCTGTATAGCCTGCCAGGTAGTAGACTGATCCCTCATGAAGCATCCAAGTGGTTCAGCATTTTCTTCCAAGGCCTGGACAATCCTATCTTCTTTCCCTACACGGAGGAATCGGAAAATTTTGAAAATCCAATCTTCTTCAGGCTGGACAACTTTGCCGATGACACTTGCACTCGGCAGCTATTCTCCACCGTGATCCGTCCCTGCTTCCTCCCAGTTGGCATGAGCACATCCAACAGAATAATCAAGCCTGGATACGAGTTCTACCAGCCAGTCGTAGCAGCTCGGCAATTTGGCCTTGGGCAAGTACCTCCTCATTTCTTTCTCCACCATCTCACAGAGAGCAGAGCTGACCTGCCCGATTCGCTCGTCAGTCAGAGGTGTTATTCTTTCTTCGATACTCTGAACATCCCAATTCCTAACAACCTCACTTTCGCTTCATCAACCGATGGTTTTGAGAACTGGTGGACAATGTGGAAAACTCATGCCTTTAGGAGAGCTCTGGGACCATTGCTGGAACAACTCGATGCTGAATACGACATCCCCATAGAACAGGTACTGCTACTTGTAAATTTCCTTGATGCAGCTCACGACGATCCTTTTAATATCCTGCTCTTTCTCCTTGCAGCAACAAGATGGTCCAGAACCTACCAACGAGGATGGCTCCCCCTTTGAATTCCTCCCACCGGCTCCTGTAGTCCTTTTCTGCAAAAACTCGCCACTTTTAAAACAGGTAGTGATGCAGAACCAGCCGATATCACCAAAATCGGCTTCCAAGAGCCAAGCGACTTCCGGGTCAGCTGCCCCCCGAGTTCCAACTAAAACTAGAACGGCGGTGAGGAAGATAGTGGCCAAGAAAACTTCGAGGCACCGGAGCCCTTCTCCAGAGAGCTCGCACGTACGCTGATTCATGCCTCGGTTGATCTTACTTGTCTTTGTAAGCATGCTCGTGCTTACCAACTCTCCCTTTCTTACAGGTCTCCATCGAAGACACCTCCAGTGAGGAAACACCATCCAACCGAGGAAATTCAAGCTCAGCAGATTCTGAGAGAACCACCACACCGAACCAGCCAGATGTGCCACCATCGGCTTCCAGGAAAAGGCCTGTTCCTGAACCTGTTGCCCCCCGAGCGTCAGTCGAGGCGGGGCAAGCTGTGAGTCCCAAGAGGGCTCGCAAGGGACTACAAACTTCTTCATCAGGCCAGGAGCTTTCGAAAGTAATTACCCTCCATACTCCAAGAGGTGTAGATGAAACGGTGGCCAATTTGGCCAAACCCCCAGCAACAACACACGAGCCGATTGTCTCGCCATCGGCTATCCCCCTGATCTCAGGAGAGGTATGTTTGTTTTGTTGAACTCATCCTTCCCTGTTTGACGCATACTGACGCCACTTCTGCCTGCCAGGGTTGTGATATCTCAGGCTTGCTAACGTTCGACCCTGAATCCATCGAACCAGCTCCCTCTGCCGCCAACAATGAACCACGAGGAAGCACTGTTCTACCTCAATTTCAGCGTCTCAAAGCTTTGCTGTCCTCCCCAATCGAGAAGTTGGTCGAGGGTTCTGAAGAGGTGAAGAATGTTCTTGACGCAATCAAGGACCAACTCCCGGTAGCATTGCAGGTGAAGCTTTTGCCAGTTGCGAATCTGTCTTTCTTCGGGTCAAGGGTGAAGTTGGCTCGTGAGAGGATCAGTCTACGCCACGCCCAACTCCCACTGAAGGCCGATATTGCAGCCAAATGTCAATGGCTCAATGAGAAAAAGGCGTCTCTGGATGCCAAAACTGACACTTCTGTCAGCACCGCTGAGCTTGCAACCTTAAAAAAGGAATTGGAAGATCTCGAAGAGAAGGTCCGGGCGACTAAAAAGCTCATTCATGACAAGGAAGCATTCATCGCCCGCTCCCAAGACGAAGCAGAGGGCCTCAAAACCCAACTGAAGACCGATCTGGCAGAAATACGTGCCCTGAGCAAGCAGCTAGTGACGGGCAAGGACGATGATGACGAAGCCGAGATCGCCGAGGTGGATCATGTCCGTGCTGACGCCCTCCGTGCCTTCGAGGCATTCCTTCAGTAGCTTATTCATGTAGTCTGAACTTGCTCGTAACAGTCTAAACCTCGAGAGTCGATGCTGCTGTGCATTGTTTTTTTTTATTTGGCCGATTTCATGTATCGGCCCCCATGTTTCACTGGATATTTTTTTTTTTTTACCGGCCGATTTCATGTATCGGCCCCCATATTTCGCTGTCCATCATCCCACATGCTTGGGAAATATTTCTTGAGATGCTGACCATTGACAGCCACTGGGAATTTCACACCGTCCAGCTCCTCAAGCATGTACGCGTTGCCCCTTAAAACTTGGTCGACCCTGTATGGCCCGTGCCAATTTGGAGACCATTTACCGTATGCTGCATCCTTAGTTCCCAACGGCAATACAGCTTCCCATACCAGATCACCAACGTGGAATTCCTTTGGTCTCACCTTCTTATTATATGCACGAGCTACCTTGGCTTTGTTCTCTTTAATTTTCTCAAGCGACCATAGCCTAAGTTCAGTTAAATCCTCAACACTGTCACTCATCAGGGCTGCATATTCTTCAGTTGTTAGATCGTTCTGAAAAGTGACACGTCTCGATCCAGCCGTAATCTCCCATGGCAATACGGCTTCTTGTCCATAGACTAGATGGTATGGCGAGGTTTTTATCGCTCCATGACATGACATGCGATAAGCCCACAAAGCTTCTGACAAAACCTCGTGCCAACGCCTAGGGTGCTCGTCGATTTTTCTCTTGATCAGCTTGATGAGGCTCTGATTGGACGCCAGGGCACGTATTTCTGCCAGATCGGTCTTCAGTTGGGTTTTGAGGCCCTCTGCTTCGTCTTGGGAGCGGGCGATGAATGCTTCCTTGTCATGAATGAGCTTTTTAGTCACCCGGACCTTCTCTTCGAGATCTTCCAATTCCTTTTTTAAGGTTGCAAGCTCAGCGGTGCTGACAGAAGTGTCAGTTTTGGCATCCAGAGACGCCTTTTTCTCATTGAGCCGTTGACATTTGGCTGCAATATCGGCCTTCAGTGGGAGTTGGGCGTGGCGTAGACTGATCCTCTCACGAGCCAACTTCACCCTTGACCCGAAGAAAGACAGATTCGCAACTGGCAAAAGCTTCACCTGCAATGCTACCGGGAGTTGGTCCTTGATTGCGTCAAGAACATTCTTCACCTCTTCAGAACCCTCGACCAACTTCTCGATTGGGGAGGACAGCAAAGCTTTGAGATGCTGAAATTGAGGTAGAACAGTGCTTCCTCGTGGTTCATCGTTGGCGGCAGAGGGAGCTGGTTCGATGGATTCAGGGTCGAACGTTAGCAAGCCTGAGATATCACAACCCTGGCAGGCAGAAGTGGCGTCAGTATGCGTCAAACAGGGAAGGATGAGTTCAACAAAACAAACATACCTCTCCTGAGATCAGGGGGATAGCCGATGGCGAGACAATCGGCTCGTGTGTTGTTGCTGGGGGTTTGGCCAAATTGGCCACCATTTCATCTACACCTCTTGGAGTATGGAGGGTAATTACTTTCGAAAGCTCCTGGCCTGATGAAGAAGTTTGTAGTCCCTTGCGAGCCCTCTTGGGACTCACAGCTTGCCCCGCCTCGACTGACGCTCGGGGGGCAACAGGTTCAGGAACAGGCCTTTTCCTGGAAGCCGATGGTGGCACATCTGGCTGGTTTGGTGTGGTGGTTCTCTTAGAATCTGCTTGAATTTCCTCGGTTGGATGGTGTTTCCTCACTGGAGGTCGGTTGGCTCTTGGAACTCGGGGTTCTGGTTTTAGTTGGAACTCGGGGGGCAGCTGACCCGGAAGTCGCTTGGCTCTTGGAAGCCGATTTTGGTGATATCGGCTGGTTCTGCATCACTACCTGTTTTAAAGGTGGCGAGTTTTTGCAGAAAAGGACTACAGGAGCCGGTGGGAGGAATTCGAAGGGGGAGCCATCCTCGTTGGTAGGTTCTGGACCATCTTGTTGCTGCAAGGAGACAGAGCAGGATATTAAAAGGATCATCGTGAGCTGCATCAAGGAAATTTACAAGTAGCAGTACCTGTTCTATGGGGATGTCGTATTCAGCATCGAGTTGTTCCAGCAATGGTCCCAGAGCTCTCCTAAAGGCATGAGTTTTCCACATTGTCCACCAGTTCTCAAAACCATCGGTTGATGAAGCGAAAGTGAGGTTGTTAGGAATTGGGATGTTCAGAGTATCGAAGAAAGAATAACACCTCTGACTGATGAGAGAATCGGGCAGGTCAGCTCTGCTCTCTGTGAGATGGTGGAGAAAGAAATGAGGAGGTACTTGCCCAAGGCCAAATTGCCGAGCTGCTACGACCGGCTGGTAGAACTCGTATCCAGGCTTGATTATTCTGTTGGATGTGCTCATGCCAACTGGGAGGAAGCAGGGACGGATCACGGTGGAGAATAGCTGCCGAGTGCAAGTGTCATCGGCAAAGTTGTCCAGCCTGAAGGAGATTGGATTTTCAAAATTTTCCGATTCCTCCGTGTAGGGAAAGAAGATAGGATTGTCCAGGCCTTGGAAGAAAATGCTGAACCACTTGGATGCTTCATGAGGAATCAGTTTACTACCTGGCAGGCTATACAGGGCTTGGCCGTAGCTGGTGCATCGGATCTGCTTCCCTTTGGTATCTGGAAAGGTGCAACTTGCCAAAAGGGGGAAGTCTGGGATATGGTTTTGAAAGTACAGCTGAGCCCATAGTTGAATAAACCACCAAGGACCTCCTGTTTTGACTGCTGTGTGGGAGAATAGTTTGACAGACATCAACTGGAGATATCGATAGACTTCTCCAAGGAACAGTTTGCCGATGCCAAGTTGAGTGCCTCTGGCAAGTTCATAGGCCAAGGAAAGATAATTCTTGGTTGGAGCAAGGGAAGGGCCACAGAATATGAAATGCTCCAGCCAGAAATTGAGGAAGGCCGTGTGTTCTTTCTCTGTGACAGGGCCCTTAGTTCTCATGTGGCTTCGAAGATAAGCACCCCAGTTCGTGCAATCTGTTTTGGAAGAAAGCTTGAAGGGGACTTTTGGCAGCATAAAAGCAGAGGGGCTGGGTGATGTGACGTCTAGACCAGTAATCATCACCACGTCTAACAGAGTTGGTGTCATGGGGCCATGGCCGAACATGAAGCAGTTCAGGGCATCAGACCAGAAATAGCCGATGGTTTTTAGAAGATTTTCATGTTTCTCAAGGGGAGACAATGACAAAGTCAAGGCATCGGCCATTCCCGTAGTTTCCCATTGGGGTTGGTAAGCTTTGGCTACCCTACTGTACCAAGAAACCCAATATTCGGGAGGATTAGGCCAGGCTCGTAAGCAGTCGGCCCAAGAATCTAAATCTAAGTTTTGGCTTACGAAGGGAATTCTGTTTGCCTCGCAAGAGATCAGATGGGCAGGACTAGATTCTGCACGGGGACCAAGGCAGAGAGAATTGGGGAGAGAAGGATGCGGCAGCAGAATGTCTGAAACCTAAAATTTCAATGATGGGATAAAGCATTAATTCAGGTGTTTGCTGTTAATTCTAGCACCATGCTCGGATTGCGAGGAACAGTTAAGGATTACCTTCAGACCGGAGACCGCTGTGTTGGCGCTGGACGATTCCGCCATCTAATTTGCTGGTGGAGATGGATCTATGCGGTGGGGATCTAGGGTTCGTGTCGCCATGAGCCCGATTTGTTCAATGAGGCAATTGGATGTCTGAGTTAGCCCTTTTGAAGATGGTTGCGGGTTACCGTTGAAATTGGAAAGTGACCGCTCAGACTTGTCTAAATAAGCGGCTAAGTTTGATCTTGTCAACGGTTGTGGCAAAAAGCCGATGTGTTGCCATCGGCTCTTTGGGCTTTGACTTGATTGACCGTATCGGCGTAGTATGGTGAAAGCCGATACGTTGCTATCGGCTTTTGGAACGTTGACCTATTTTGACTATCGGCAAAATCAAATTAGGGAAGGCAATTTTCATTGATTCGAAAGACGGTTTTTACAATGGAGCCGATTGCTTACAAAATAATACTACTACTAGTACTACTGCTACTGTTCCTGATCTAGAAGGCGGTGTCGTCGTCGTCGCCGTTGCCGTTGCTGCCGCCGTCTTCGCTGTCGTCGGCGCTGCTGCCGGCGTAGCCCTCGCTACTGCTGCTATTGGCAGCGGGGGCCTCCTCGTCGTCGTCGTCGTCGTCGGTGTCTTCGCTGGACCCGGCGCGGAAGCGCTTCATCGGCGGGTACTCGTCGGAGGAGGTGTCCTCCACCGCTCCCTCCTCCTCGGCGGAGGAACTGATGTCCTCGCCCCAGGACACGGCATCGTCGTCGCTCTCCGCCTCCAGTTCCCCAGCGGCGAGGAACTGGAGGTCCTCCTCGCCGTCGGTCAGGGGCTCGTCGTCCTCTGACTGGGCGGCGAAGTCCCAATCTCTCTCGTCCCACCATTGTGGGGCGAGAGCTTCGTACGCCGCCATTGGCGGGTGCTCCGGCGTCGGCTCCCGGTTGATGTTGTCGGAAGATTGGTAGGAAAGGCCGGATGTGTTGGAGGAAGAAGAGGAGGCCATGGCAGAGGAAGAGGGTTTTTTGGCTATTGGAGAAGAATGGGGATGCAAATGATCCGGATGGATTTAAATAAGGGGAATAGTGGCAGATGGTTCAATGCCATAGCGGTTTTCGAGGATGTGGTGCCAGAGTTGTCAAATCGTGTACTGCGGAGAAGTTGAGAAGGCAAGGCATCATGATGAGAAGGCGATATGACGGTTCTGCTCTGCAACGCGTGACCCGATGAAGAAAAACAGAGTGGTTTTGGAATTATTATTGCCAAAACCAGGGGGGCATGTGTTATCGCCATATTTTGGCCAAATAAGGAGATGGGCCGTAATCAAGATGGGCTTGGAAGCTGGATCGGCCTTGCGCGTGGATTTGGGCTAATTGCCCGTGTATCTGTATATTATGATAGAGTACGTTTCGGTTTACAACAAGAGATAGAGTACGTTTAGGTTTATTCCAAAGATAGAAAGTCTCCGGACTATAAATATGTACCTAGGGTTATTGAGAAAGGAGGACGACAACGTTCACAACAAACACAATCTCGGCGCATCGCCACCCCTTGTTTCGAGGGTTTCTTCAGGTAAGCGTCGTGCTGCCTAGATCGCACCTCGCGATCTAGGCAGCATATGCTTATGTGTTATTTGGTGTTGCTCGTACTGAAGCCTTGTTGATGGCGAGTAATACTGTTATCATAGATCCGTCTGGGCTAGCATCGATGCCTTTTGTTCATGACTGCTTAGTCATGCTGCCCCTAGAGATCTCGCTGCCTTTGCATCTATTTTGGATGTAAGGGCAGCATCTTGCTTGATCTTTATTCAGTCGATTCAATCTGTCATAGTTGTTCCTTGTTCTCCAGGGATTAGTTTAATATCCGCATCGTTAGGCCTCACAAACGGGTTGAACGATCCAGTAGTACGTAAGGATATGGTTTGCTAATTCGAGAGGAGTTGTTCCGGGAATTGACTCCACGTTGGTTTTTTGGCCTCCTCTAGGGTTAGCTTTCTGTTATCTTTCGTATCTACCAGGCTCAATTACGTGTGGGATGTTCCAATTATGTGGTGAAAGCATTAAACTGTTGTAGATCGATTTGACTTGTTTTGATGAAGCAAAACCCCATGTTATCGTAGATCCAATGCAGATCCATGGGACAATCGGCTGCATGAGCCGATTCGCAGGGAAACCTGAGAGCCGATCGAGGCTCGTATTTAATGTTTGCGTGTCTGCCATGCAGGAAACTAATCGAAGCAAACCATCACCTTCCTGATCAGGTATAGATCAGGTGGCACGCCCTCGCATCAGCCAGGACGTGTGCCGGAGTTTTGCGGGCCGTTGACCGAGGGACCAGGGCCCACCAGCAGTCCTGGGAGCCTCCCGGCTCTTCGTGTTGCTCGTCGCTGCTCGCCGGTGGGTTTTGACAGGCAACACATTCTGGCATGCCCGGTGGGACATTCAACAACATCTACATCAACATCTGACGCTGCGATGGGGGACAGACCAGTCACGTACGACGATCTGTCTGATGAGCACAAGAAGAGGTATGATGATATCAAAGCTCTCTTCGAAGCCGATCTCATCGGCTCTTTTGAGAGGACCCGTAAGCATGGCATCAGGTGGAAAGGGTTCTCACCCGAAGGCGCTCTCGATGAGGTGGATCTGTCTGTTCCTTCAGAGGATCGCACCAGAGCTCTGCGACAGGAGGTCAATTACATGGTGGCTCATTCTCTTCACCGCCATTCTGAGAGCCTGGTGAACGCTTTCGAGCGCGTCGCGCTTCGCGTGGTTCAGGAGATCATGAAACATCAGTACTCTCCGTCGGGGCCTACTCTAGGGACTCACCA
The DNA here is from genome assembly GCA_007115705.1 of Dactylis glomerata. Classification (NCBI taxonomy): domain Eukaryota; kingdom Viridiplantae; phylum Streptophyta; class Magnoliopsida; order Poales; family Poaceae; genus Dactylis; species Dactylis glomerata. The sequence continues at coordinate 3,086,829 of QXEO01000700.1, read as the reverse complement.
GGGAGAAAGACCGCTCCAGTCCAGGCCACAGCTACCATTCACGCTTGCAGCTCCGGAGCCACCGGGGTCACCGGTATATGTCGTCTACAAGATTGGAGGTGATCCTGGCGATTACCAATTCCTATTTGAACCACCTAAGGAAGTCCCACATGGATATGTGTGCACATACGTGCCGGACTGCAACAGCCTGACGCGCACGAACCAGATTGCAACCGCAGGGATTTCTGGGGCAGGTGTTTCTGGAATAGGGATTTCGGGAGCAGGGACGTCCGGGATGGACGCTGATAAACAGGCGTGGCTAGCTAAGTATGCCGCCGGAACGAGTCATGAGAATTTAGCCCCTGCAGCTCAAACGGTGGAGCAAATCAGTACCATCTTGAGAGACCAGTTCGGCTTCGTGCCGAAGAGAAGAACAATCGGCTATTCCAAGCCGTACCCCAACGAGTATGATCTGATTCCACTTCCACTCAAGTATCGGCTCCCTGAGTTCTCAAAATTTAATGGTTCAGAAGGGTCTAGCTCGATCGAGCACGTGAGCCGATATTTGGCACAGTTAGGCATGATTTCAGCATCGGATCAGTTACGCGTAAGGTTCTTTACGCAATCTCTGACAGGACCAGCTTTTGGGTGGTACACCTCATTGCCACCAGATTCGATCCGGACCTGGAAGCAGCTGGAAGAACAGTTCCACATTCAGTATCATTCAGAAGCTACCGAGGCTGGCATTGCCGATCTGGCGCAGGTGCGGCAGAAGCGGGGAGAAACGGTAGCCGAGTATATTCAGCGCTTCAGGACTGTCAAGAACCGATGTTATTCGGCTCGTTTAACTGAGAAAGAAGCAGTCGAGCTGGCCGTGTTGGGTCTCTCAGCACCGATCAAGGATCTGGCTTTCCAAGTAGAATACAATTCACTGGCGCATATGGTCCAGAAACTGACAATGTATGAGCAGCGCCACCCTGAGTTGTACCAAGACAAGTTCAAACGTCCGATAGGCCTGGTCGATGCAGAAGAAGAGGATCTTGTAGAAGACCAGGAGATAGCCGTGGCTGAATGGGCTCGGGGAGCAGATCCCGTGTCCTACAAATGGGTGAAACAGCAAGGGCCTGCAAAAGGGTTTGACTTCGATGTAAGCAAAGCTGAGCAGATATTCGATTTACTGCTGAAGGAAAAGCAGCTGAAGTTACCCGAAGGCCATAAAATCCCTACGGCGCAAGAAATGAACGGGAGATCATACTGCAAGTGGCATCACTCGTTCACCCACACCACCAATGATTGCAAAGAGCTACGTCGCCAGATCCAAACGGCGATAGAACAGGGCCGTCTGATCCTTGGGCAGTTCGCCATGAAAGTGGACACAAACCCGTTTCCTGGCATCAACATGGTAGAGCACAGCCACTCCACAAGGCGTCAGCTAGATTTCTCCTTCGATATTAACATGGCAGGGCCTGTGTACCACCATGGCAAGTATAAGGAGGAAGGCGGCCACTCCCGGGGCAAAGAAAAGGAGGAGGCCGGTCCACGCGACCGGCCCCGTTATGATGATAGGCGGTATATAACCGAGGAACAAGTGAGAAGCGTGCGATATCAGAAGCCACACTCCACGCATCTCCTGAACAAGTATGAGCGTCAGTATGACCGACGTCGGCAGTACGACAGTGATGATGAAAGAGATCGTCGGACCGACGCATACGATGGGAGATACCGTCGGCATGATAGTGATTATGAAGGACATGAGCACCGCGCTAGGGGAAGATCAAAGGAAAAGGAAGGCGTGGATAAACATTGGGATTGTCCTTTCTTCAGGTACTGTTGGGATGCGGGAATGAGCCGATTGCCTACAGTCGACAACTGCCCGGAATGTGGACAGCAGAAGGAGGACACAGGTCCAGTTTCAGTGTTCAAGCGTCTAGGGCCTCTCCAGCCTCAGAACGGACAAGAGGAGTCATCTCGAGCGAAAGATCTCGAGGAGTCAGAGGATGAAGAAGAGGATAGATATCACCGGCCCAGGTGGTGTCCCGATGGACTCAGACACTCCCAAAAGCGTAGAGTTCAGAGGCTGCGTAGCTTGGAGGAAGCCGAAGCGCAGTACCTCCACACTTTAAGGAAAGCCCGGCCTGATCTGGCCGTGAAAATTCAGCGAACCTTGGAGACGGAGGCCCGTCCAAGAAAGAAAGAGTGGCGCCCCAAACCAGTAAAAGCCGATGCGAAGACATCGGCTGGCACAAACATGGTGTTCATACTTCCGTCAGAGTTTTGCGCTCCACGAACCGAAGAACTACCAGTGGCGCAGTTTGACTGCGGCCCACGGCCGGTTATCTTTGAAAAGCCACGGGAGAAGGGCTACAAACATCTGAAAGCCCTGTACCTGAGAGGTTATATCAATGGGCAGCCTGTCCGCAAGATGTTGGTTGACACCGGAGCGGCAGTCAATATAATGCCATACTCCATGCTGCGGCGTTTGGGACACTCCACTGCAGATCTGATCAAAACCAACGTCACGCTAAGCGACTTCAATGGCCAAGCTTCAGAGACGCAAGGCGTTCTAAACGTGGATCTGACCGTGGGTAGAAAAACCATCCCTACGTCGTTCTTCATTGTTGACAGCAAAAGCACCTACGCTGTCTTGCTGGGAAGGGATTGGATTCACGCTAACTGCTGCATTCCATCCACGATGCACCAATGCTTGATACAGTGGGATGGAGATGAAGTTGAGGTCATTCATGCAGATGATTCGATCGAGATCTCAATAGCTGGCATGAACATTTGGGACGCAGAAAACCAAGAGCCGATCTCTGGAATCAGTCTAGACGGCTGTGAGCGCATTGAAGCTACAAAAAACGGGGTGAGGCTGGTCTTATCCACTGGCCTGACAGAGTAGCAAAGCCCACGATTGTGCGTGGTAAGGCCGATCCCTGCGATCGGCCACAAAAAATAAAAAGCAGTGATCTTACGACAAACATGTCAGGTAGTCGTAGTGGGGAGATTCCCTACCATTGTAGAGCACAAATAAGTGGTAAACCTTCCTTGAGTAATGCAATCAAAAAGGGGGCCGATTCCGGCAATCGGCCCAAATCATCTTTGTTATCCTCACCAAACTGTTGGCCTGTGTTCAGTATCGATTTAGCAGGTGACGGAAAGCTGGGGTATGGGTTTACATCTGCTGATGAGCTAGAGGAGATTGACATCGGTCCTGGGGATAAGCCACGACCGACATTTATCAGCAAAAAGTTAGATCCGAATCTGCGGGGTCCGATGATAGCTTTGTTGAAAGAATATCCAGATTGCTTTGCCTGGGACTATACGGAGATGCCCGGGTTAGACAGGAGCATCATTGAGCATCGGCTCCCGCTTAAAAAAGGGTTTCGGCCATTCCAGCAGCGAGCACGACAGATGAAGGCCGAAATTTTAGAGGAAGTCAAGAAAGAGATCGAGAAAATGTTGAAAGCTGGGTTCATCAGGCCATGCAGGTATGCTGAGTGGATTTCTAGTATCGTACCTGTAGAGAAAAAGGATGGCCGATGGCGTGTTGCCATAGATTTTCGGGATCTCAATAGAGCCACTCCAAAGGATGAGTATCCGATGCCGGTAGCAGAGACATTGATCAACGCAGCTGCTGGTCATAAGGTCTTGAGCTTTATGGATGGCAATGCCGGCTACAATCAAATTTTTATGGCTCCAGAAGATATACACAAGACTGCATTCAGAGTCCCAGGTTCGGTGGGGTTGTTTGAATATGTAGTCATGACGTTTGGACTGAAGAATGCCGGCGCCACATACCAAAGAGCCATGAATTACATTTTCCATGATCTGATCGGCAAGCTGGTGGAGATTTATATCGATGACGTGGTAGTCAAGTCTGCTTCAGTACAAGGACACTTGGACGATCTGCGGCGCGTCCTGGACCAAACCAGAAAATTCGGACTACGGATGAATCCAAAGAAGTGTGCCTTCGGTGTGACGGCCGGTCAGTTCTTGGGTTTCTTGGTCCATGAACGCGGAATTGAGATCGGCCTGAAAAGTCAGGAGGCAGTGCGAACAATGAAGCCACCTACCACGAAGAAAGAACTGCAGTGTCTCATCGGCAAAATCAACTTCGTCAGAAGGTTCATCTCTAATCTGTCAGGAAGAATAGAGCCGTTCATGGGTCTGGTGAAAATTAAATCTGATGAGGAGTTCCGCTGGGGGGCAGAGCAACAACGAGCCTTCGACGAGATCAAAGAATATCTAACGAAGCCGCCAGTGTTGGTTCCACCGCAGCAGGATAGGCCGTTCTACATTTACTTGTCGGTGGCTGACACGTCCATCGCCTCGGTGGTGGTGCAAGTTTATGATGGTCTGGAGTGAGTTGTGTTTTACATCAGCAGAAGGATGCTGGATGCAGAGACAAGGTATCCCGAGATCGAGAAGTTATGCCTCTGCCTATTTTTCACTTGCACCAAGCTGCGACACATCTTGCTGTCAGCCGAGATTATCATCATATGCAAATCAGATGTCATCAAACATATGCTGTCGGCTCCTGTGCTGAAAGGCCGACTCGGCAAATGGATGTTTGCATTATCGGAATTTGATATCCGGTATCAACCCGCCAAAGCGGTTAAGGGACAGGCGTTGGCCGATCTTATTGCTGAACGAATCAACACTGATATAGCAGCACTGTCTGTACGTGCATGGGCTATGTTTTTCGATGGATCGGCTTGTGATGATGGTTGCGGCATCGGCATTCTACTTGTGTCGCCCCGGGGGGCAACATATTCCTTCTCCATCAGGCTATCTACCCCTTGCACCAACAATGTCGCTGAGTATGAGGCAATACGCAAGGGAATGGAGTTGCTCATTGAAGCCGGAGCAGAAGCAGTGGAACTTTTTGGAGACTCCAAATTGGTGATTTCCCAACTCACGGATGAATACAAGTGTGAGAGCGAGTCACTCTTCCCATTATGGTTGCAATGCCGGGAGCTGATGGCACAGTTCAGGTACTTAAACTTTAACTGGATCCCGCGATCGCAGAATACCGAGGCAAATGATCTCGCACAGATGGCTTCAGGCTACAAGGACATAGCAGATGGAACGGATGTTCAGGTACAGTTCCTGGAGGCAGACGACTGGAGAGCCGATATCTTCAATTACTTGAAAGATTCGGCTCGGGGGGCACCTAAACGGATAAGGTACAAGGCCATGAAGTATGTGCTTATTGGGGATGACTTGTTCTACAGGACTCTGGAAGGGCTATTGCTCAAATGTCTAGGGCCAGCCGAAGCAAATCGGCTTCTACACGAGGTACACGAAGGCGCCTGTGGAACTCACCAATCGGCTCACAAGATGAAATGGTTGATCAGGCGATCAGGGTTTTATTGGCCCACCATGCTTGAGGACTGTTTTAAGTACTATAAAGGGTGTCAAGCATGTCAGAAATTCGGGAAGATTCAGATGGTACCTGCATCAGCGATGAACCCCATCATCAAGCCTTGGCCATTCCGAGGTTGGGGCATGGATATGATTGGCAAGATCAATCCTCCATCAAGCAAAGGCCACATGTGGATTTTGGCCATCACGGATTATTTCACTAAGTGGGTGGAAGCCGTCCCTATGAAGTCAGTAAACTCGAAGGATGTTGTCAATTTCGTGAAAGAACATGTCATTCATAGATTCGGGATTCCCCAAACTATCACGACCGATGGAGGTTCGGTCTTCATTTCTCACGAGTTCAGAGAGTTCTGCGAGGACACGGGAATTAAGCTGATCCGATCATCTCCATACTATGCTCAAGCAAATGGGCAAGCTGAAGCGTCCAATCAGAGCCTCATCAAGCTGATCAAGAGAAAAATCGACGAGCACCCTAGGCGTTGGCACGAGGTTTTGTCAGAAGCTTTGTGGGCTTATCGCATGTCATGTCATGGAGCGATAAAAACCTCGCCATACCATCTAGTCTATGGACAAGAAGCCGTATTGCCATGGGAGATTACGGCTGGATCGAGATGTGTCACTTTTCAGAACGATCTAACAACTGAAGAATATGCAGCCCTGATGAGTGACAGTGTTGAGGATTTAACTGAACTTAGGCTATGGTCGCTTGAGAAAATTAAAGAGAACAAAGCCAAGGTAGCTCGTGCATATAATAAGAAGGTGAGACCAAAGGAATTCCACGTTGGCGATCTGGTATGGGAAGCTGTATTGCCGTTGGGAACTAAGGATGCAGCATACGGTAAATGGTCTCCAAATTGGCACGGGCCATACAGGGTCGACCAAGTTTTAAGGGGCAACGCGTACATGCTTGAGGAGCTGGACGGTGTGAAATTCCCAGTGGCTGTCAATGGTCAGCATCTCAAGAAATATTTCCCAAGCATGTGGGATGATGGACAGCGAAATATGGGGGCCGATACATGAAATCGGCCGGTAAAAATGATGGACAGCGAAATATGGGGGCCGATACATGAAATCGGCCGGTAAAAATGATGGACAGCGAAATAGGGGGGCCGATACATGAAATCGGCCGGTAAAAAAAAAATATCCAGTGAAACATGGGGGCCGATACATGAAATCGGCCAAATAAAAAACAATGCACGGCCATCGACTCTCGAGGTTTAGACTGTTACGAGCAAGTTCAGACTACATGAATAAGCTACTGAAGGAATGCCTCGAAGGCACGGAGGGCGTCAGCACGGACATGATCCACCTTTGCGATCTCGGCTTCGTCATCATCGTCCTTGCCCGTCACTAGCTGCTTGCTCAGGGCACGTATTTCTGCCAGATCGGTCTTCAGTTGGGTTTTGAGGCCCTCTGCTTCGTCTTGGGAGCGGGCGATGAATGTTTCCTTGTCATGAATGAGCTTTTTAGTCGCCCGGACCTTCTCTTCGAGATCTTCCAATTCCTTTTTTAAGGTTGCAAGCTCAGCGGTGCTGACAGAAGTGTCAGTTTTGGCATCCAGAGACGCCTTTTTCTCATTGAGCCGTTGACATTTGGCTGCAATATCGGCCTTCAGTGGGAGTTGGGCGTGGCGTAGACTGATCCTCTCACGAGCCAACTTCACCCTTGACCCGAAGAAAGACAGATTCGCAACTGGCAAAAGCTTCACCTGCAATGCTACCGGGAGTTGGTCCTTGATTGCGTCAAGAACATTCTTCACCTCTTCAGAACCCTCGACCAACTTCTCGATTGGGGAGGACAGCAAAGCTTTGAGACGCTGAAATTGAGGTAGAACAGTGCTTCCTCGTGGTTCATCGTTGGCGGCAGAGGGAGCTGGTTCGATGGATTCAGGGTCGAACGTTAGCAAGCCTGAGATATCACAACCCTGGTAGGCAGAAGTGGCGTCAGTATGCGTCAAACAGGGAAGGATGAGTTCAACAAAACAAACATACCTCTCCTGAGATCAGGGGGACAGCCGATGGCGAGACAATCGGCTCGTGTGTTGTTGCTGGGGGTTTGGTCAAATTGGCCACCGTTTCATCTACACCTCTTGGAGTATGGAGGGTAATTACTTTCGAAAGCTCCTGGCCTGATGAAGAAGTTTGTAGTCCCTTGCGAGCCCTCTTGGGACTCACAGCTTGCCCCGCCTCGACTGACGCTCGGGGGGCAACAGGTTCGGGAACAGGCCTTTTCCTGGAAGCCGATGGTGGCACATCTGGCTGGTTCGGTGTGGTGGTTCTCTCAGAATCTGCTGAGCTTGAATTTCCTCGGTTGGATGGTGTTTCCTCACTGGAGGTGTCTTCGATGGAGACCTGTAAGAAAGGGAGAGTTGGTAAGCACGAGCATGTTTACAAAGACAAGTAAGATCAACCGAGGCATGAATCAGCGTACGTGCGAGCTCTCTGGAGAAGGGCTCCGGCGCCTCGAAGTTTTCTTGGCCACTATCTTCCTCACCGCCGTTCTGGTTTTAGTTGGAACTCGGGGGGCAGCTGACCCGGAAGTCGCTTGGCTCTTGGAAGCCGATTTTGGTGATATCGGTTGGTTCTGCATCACGACCTGTTTTAAAGGTGGCGAGTTTTTGCAGAAAAGGACTACAGGAGCCGGTGGGAGGAATTCGAAGAGGGAGCCATCCTCGTTGGTAGGTTCTGGACCATCTTGTTGCTGCAAGGAGACAGAGCAGGATATTAAAAGGATCGTCGTGAGCTGCATCAAGGAAATTTACAAGTAGCAGTACCTGTTCTATGGGGATGTCGTATTCAGCATCGAGTTGTTCCAGCAATGGTCCCAGAGCTCTCCTAAAGGCATGAGTTTTCCACATTGTCCACCAGTTCTCAAAACCATCGGTTGATGAAGCGAAAGTGAGGTTGTTAGGAATTGGGATGTTCAGAGTATCGAAGAAAGAATAACACCTCTGACTGATGAGAGAATCGGGCAGGTCAGCTCTGCTCTCTGTGAGATGGTGGAGAAAGAAATGAGGAGGTACTTGCCCAAGGCCAAATTGCCGAGCTGCTACGACCGGCTGGTAGAACTCGTATCCAGGCTTGATTATTCTGTTGGATGTGCTCATGCCAACTGGGAGGAAGCAGGGACGGATCACGGTGGAGAATAGCTGCCGAGTGCAAGTGCCATCGGCAAAGTTGTCCAGCCTGAAGGAGATTGGATTTTCAACGAGGCAATTGGAGGTCTGAGTTAGCCCTTTTGAAGATGGTTGCAGGTTACCGTTGAAATTGGAAAGTGACCGCTCAGACTTGTCTAAATAAGCGGCTAAGTTTGATCTTGTCAACGGTTGTGGCAAAAAGCCGATGTGTTGCCATCGGCTCTTTGGGCTTTGACTTGATTGACCGTATCGGCGTAGTATGGTGAAAGCCGATACGTTGCTATCGGCTTTTGGAACGTTGACCTATTTTGACTATCGGCAAAATCAAATTAGGGAAGGCAATTTTCATTGATTCGAAAGACGGTTTTTTACAATGGAGCCGATTGCTTACAAAATAATACTACTACTAGTACTACTGCTACTGTTCCTGATCTAGAAGGCGGCGTCGTCGTCGTCGCCGTTGCCGTTGCCGCCGCCGTTTTCGCTGTCGTCGGCGCTGCTGCCAGCGTAGCCCTCGCTACTGCTGCTATTGGCAGCGGGGGCCTCCTCGTCGTCGTCGTCGTCGTCGGTGTCTTCGCTGGACCCGGCGCGGAAGCGCTTCATCGGCGGGTACTCGTCGGAGGAGGTGTCCTCCTCCGCTTCCTCCTCCTCGGCGGAGGAACTGATGTCCTCGCCCCAGGACACGGCATCGTCGTCGCTCTCCGCCTCCAGTGCCCCAGCGGCGAGGAACTGGAGGTCCTCCTCGCCGTCGGTCAGGGGCTCGTCGTCCTCTGACTGGGCGGCGAAGTCCCAATCTCTCTCGTCCCACCATTGTGGGGCGAGAGCTTCGTACGCCGTCATTGGCGGGTGCTCCGGCGTCGGCTCCCGGTTGATGGAGTCGGAAGATTGGTAGGAAAGGCTGGATGTGTTGGAGGAAGAAGAGGAGGCCATGGCAGAGGAAGAGGGTTTTTTGGCTATTGGAGAAGAATGGGGATGCAAATGATCCGGATGGATTTAAATAAGGGGAATAGTGGCAGATGGTTCAATGCCATAGCGGTTTTCGAGGATGTGGTGCCAGAGTTGTCAAATCGTGTACTGCGGAGAAGTTGAGAAGGCAAGGCATCATGATGAGAAGGCGATATGACGGTTCTGCTCTGCAACGCGTGACCCGATGAAGAAAAACAGAGTGGTTTTGGAATTATTATTGCCAAAACCAGGGGGGCATGTGTTATCGCCATATTTTGGCCAAATAAAGAGATGGGCCGTAATCAAGATGGGCTTGGAAGCTGAATCGGCCTTGCGCGTGGATTTGGGCTAATTGCCCGTGTATCTGTATATTATGATAGAGTACGTTTCGGTTTACAACAAGAGATAGAGTACGTTTAGGTTTATTCCAAAGATAGAAAGTCTCCGGACTATAAATATGTACCTAGGGTTATTGAGAAAGGAGGACGACAACGTTCACAACAAACACAATCTCGGCGCATCGCCACCCCTTGTTTCGAGGGTTTCTTCAGGTAAGCGTCGTGCTGCCTAGATCGCACCTCGCGATCTAGGCAGCATATGCTTATGTGTTATTTGGTGTTGCTCGTACTGAAGCCTTGTTGATGGCGAGTAATACTGTTATCATAGATCTGTCTGGGCTAGCATCGATGCCTTTTGTTCATGACTGCTTAGTCATGCTGCCCCTAGAGATCTTGCTGCCTTTGCATCTATTTTGGATGTAAGGGCAGCATCTTGCTTGATCTTTATTCAGTCGATTCAATCTGTCATAGTTGTTCCTTATTCTCCAAGGATTAGTTTAATATCCGCATCGTTAGGCCTCACAAACGGGTTGAACGATCCAGTAGTACGTAAGGATATGGTTTGCTAATTCGAGAGGAGTTGTTCCGGGAATTGACTCCACGTTGGTTTTTTGGCCTCCTCTAGGGTTAGCTTTCTGTTATCTTTCGTATCTACCAGGCTCAATTACGCGTGGGATGTTCCAATTATGTGGTGAAAGCATTAAACTGTTGTAGATCGATTTGACTTGTTTTGATGAAGCAAAACCCCATGTTATCGTAGATCCAATGCAGATCCATGGGACAATCGGCTACATGAGCCGATTCGCAGGGAAACCTGAGAGCCGATCGAGGCTCGTATTTAATGTTTGCGTGTCTGCCATGCAGGAAACTAATCGAAGCAAACCATCACCTTCCTGATCAGGTATAGATCAGGTGGCACGCCCTCGCATCAGCCAGGACGTGTGCCGAAGTTTTGCGGGCCGTTGACCGAGGGACCAGGGCCCACCAGCAGTCCTGGGAGCCTCCCGGCTCTTCGTGTTGCTCGTCGCTGCTCGCCGGTGGGTTTTGACAGGCAACCCATTCTGGCACGCCCGGTGGGACATTCAACAACATCTACATCAACATCTGACGCTGCGATGGGGGACAGACCAGTCACGTACGACGATCTGTCTGATGAGCACAAGAAGAGGTATGATGATATCAAAGCTCTCTTCGAAGCCGATCTCATCGGCTCTTTTGAGAGGACCCGTAAGCATGGCATCAGGTGGAAAGGGTTCTCACCCGAAGGCGCTCTCGATGAGGTGGATCTGTCTAGACACGAAAGCACCTACGCTGAACATCCGTTCCATCTGCTATGTCCTTGTAGCCTGAAGCCATCTGTGCGAGATTATTTGCCTCGGTATTCTGCGATCGCGGGATCCAGTTAAAGTTTAAGTACCTGAACTGTGCCATCAGCTCCCGGCATTGCAACCATAATGGGAAGAGTGACTCGCTCTCACACTTGTATTCATCCGTGAGTTGAGAAATCACCAATTTGGAGTCTCCAAAAAGTTCCACTGCTTCTGCTCCGGCTTCAATGAGCAACTCCATTCCCTTGCGTATTGCCTCATACTCAGCGACATTGTTGGTGCAAGGGGTAGATAGCCTGATGGAGAAGGAATATGTTGCCCCCCGGGGCGACACAAGTAGAATGCCGATGCCGCAACCATCATCACAAGCCGATCCATCGAAAAACATAGCCCATGCACGTACAGACAGTGCTGCTATATCAGTGTTGATTCGTTCAGCAATAAGATCGGCCAACGCCTGTCCCTTAACCGCTTTGGCGGGTTGATACCGGATATCAAATTCCGATAATGCAAACATCCATTTGCCGAGTCGGCCTTTCAGCACAGGAGCCGACAGCATATGTTTGATGACATCTGATTTGCATATGATGATAATCTCGGCTGACAGCAAGATGTGTCGCAGCTTGGTGCAAGTGAAAAATAGGCAGAGGCATAACTTCTCGATCTCGGGATACCTTGTCTCTGCATCCAGCATCCTTCTGCTGATGTAAAACACAACTCGCTCCAGACCATCATAAACTTGCACCACCACCGAGGCGATGGACGTGTCAGCCACCGACAAGTAAATGTAGAACGGCCTATCCTGCTGCGGTGGAACCAACACTGGCGGCTTCGTTAGATATTCTTTGATCTCGTCGAAGGCTCGTTGTTGCTCTGCCCCCCAGCGGAACTCCTCATCAGATTTAATTTTCACCAGACCCATGAACGGCTCTATTCTTCCTGACAGATTAGAGATGAACCTTCTGACGAAGTTGATTTTGCCGATGAGACACTGCAGTTCTTTCTTCGTGGTAGGTGGCTTCATTGTTCGCACTGCCTCCTGACTTTTCAGGCCGATCTCAATTCCGCGTTCATGGACCAAGAAACCCAAGAACTGACCGGCCGTCACACCGAAGGCACACTTCTTTGGATTCATCCGTAGTCCGAATTTTCTGGTTCGGTCCAGGACGCGCCGCAGATCGTCCAAGTGTCCTTGTACTGAAGCAGACTTGACTACCACGTCATCGATATAAATCTCCACCAGCTTGCCGATCAGATCATGGAAAATGTAATTCATGGCTCTTTGGTATGTGGCGCCGGCATTCTTCAGTCCAAATATCATGACTACATATTCAAACAACCCCACCGAACCTGGGACTCTGAATGCAGTCTTGTGTATATCTTCTGGAGCCATAAAAATTTGATTGTAACCGGCATTGCCATCCATAAAGCTCAAGACCTTATGACCAGCAGCTGCGTTGATCAATGTCTCTGCTACCGGCATCGGATACTCATCCTTTGGAGTGGCTCTATTGAGATCCCGAAAATCTATGGCAACACGCCATCGGCCATCCTTTTTCTCTACAGGTACGATACTAGAAATCCACTCAGCATACCTGCATGGCCTGATGAACCCAGCTTTCAACATTTTCTCGATCTCTTTCTTGACTTCCTCTAAAATTTCGGCCTTCATCTGTCGTGCTCGCTGCTGGAATGGCCGAAACCCTTTTTTAAGCGGGAGCCGATGCTCAATGATGCTCCTGTCTAACCCGGGCATCTCCGTATAGTCCCAGGCAAAGCAATCTGGATATTCTTTCAACAAAGCTATCATCGGACCCCGCAGATTCGGATCTAACTTTTTGCTAATAAATGTCGGTCGTGGCTTATCCCCAGGACCGATGTCAATCTCCTCTAGCTCATCAGCAGATGTAAACCCATACCCCAGCTTTCCGTCACCTGCTAAATCGATACTGAACACAGGCCAACAGTTTGGTGAGGATAACAAAGATGATTTGGGCCGATTGCCGGAATCGGCCCCCTTTTTGATTGCATTACTCAAGGAAGGTTTACCACTTATTTGTGCTCTACAATGGTAGGGAATCTCCCTACTACGACTACCTGACATGTTTGTCGTAAGATCACTGCTTTTTATTTTTTGTGGCCGATCGCAGGGATCGGCCTTACCACGCACAATCGTGGGCTTTGCTACTCTGTCAGGCCAGTGGATAAGACCAGCCTCACCCCGTTTTTTGTAGCTTCAATGCGCTCACAGCCGTCTAGACTGATTCCAGAGATCGGCTCTTGGTTTTCTGCGTCCCAAATGTTCATGCCAGCTATTGAGATCTCGATCGAATCATCTGCATGAATGACCTCAACTTCATCTCCATCCCACTGTATCAGGCATTGGTGCATCGTGGATGGAATGCAGCAGTTAGCGTGAATCCAATCCCTTCCCAGCAAGACAGCGTAGGTGCTTTTGCTGTCAACAATGAAGAACGACGTAGGGATGGTTTTTCTACCCACGGTCAGATCCACGTTTAGAACGCCTTGCGTCTCTGAAGCTTGGCCGTTGAAGTCGCTTAGCGTGACGTTGGTTTTGATCAGATCTGCAGTGGAGTGTCCCAAACGCCGCAGCATGGAGTATGGCATTATATTGACTGCCGCTCCGGTGTCAACCAACATCTTGCGGACAGGCTGTCCATTGATATAACCTCTCAGGTACAGGGCTTTCAGATGTTTGTAGCCCTTCTCCCGTGGCTTTTCAAAGATAACCGGCCGTGGGCCGCAGTCAAACTGTGCCACTGGTAGTTCTTTGGTTCGTGGAGCGCAAAACTCTGACGGAAGTATGAACACCATGTTTGTGCCAGCCGATGTCTTCGCATCGGCTTTTACTGGTTTGGGGCGCCACTCTTTCTTTCTTGGACGGGCCTCCGTCTCCAAGGTTCGCTGAATTTTCACGGCCAGATCAGGCCGGGCTTTCCTTAAAGTGTGGAGGTACTGCGCTTCGGCTTCCTCCAAGCTACGTAGCCTCTGAACTCTACGCTTTTGGGAGGGTCTGAGTCCATCGGGACACCACCTTGGCCGGTGATATCTATCCTTTTCTTCATCCTCTGACTCCTCGAGATCTTTCGCTCGAGATGACTCCTCTTGTCCGTTCTGAGGCTGGAGAGGCCCTAGACGCTTGAACACTGAAACTGGACCCGTGTCCTCCTTCTGCTGTCCACATTCCGGGCAGTTGTCGACTGTAGGCAATCGGCTCATTCCCGCATCCCAACAGTACCTGAAGAAAGGACAATCCCAATGTTTATCCACGCCTTCCTTTTCCTTTGATCTTCCCCTAGCGCGGTGCTCATATCCTTCATAATCACTATCATGCCGACGGTATCTCCCATCGTATGCGTCGGTCCGACGATCTCTTTCATCATCACTGTCGTACTGCCGACGTCGGTCATACTGACGCTCATACTTGTTCAGGAGATGCGTGGAGTGTGGCTTCTGATATCGCACGCTTCTCACTTGTTCCTCGGTTATATACCGCCTATCATCATAACGGGGCCGGTCGCGTGGACCGGCCTCCTCCTTTTCTTTGCCCCGGGAGTGGCCGCCTTCCTCCTTATACTTGCCATGGTGGTACACAGGCCCTGCCATGTTAATATCGAAGGAGAAATCTAGCTGACGCCTCGTGGAGTGGCTGTGCTCTACCATGTTGATGCCAGGAAACGGGTTTGTGTCCACTTTCATGGCGAACTGCCCAAGGATCAGACGGCCCTGTTCTATCGCCGTTTGGATCTGGCGACGTAGCTCCTTGCAATCATTGGTGGTGTGGGTGAACGAGTGATGCCACTTGCAGTATGATCTCCCGTTCATTTCTTGCGCCGTAGGGATTTTATGGCCTTCGGGTAACTTCAGCTGCTTTTCCTTCAGCAGTAAATCGAATATCTGCTCAGCTTTGCTTACATCGAAGTCGAACCCTTTTGCAGGCCCTTGCTGTTTCACCCATTTGCAGGACACAGGATCTGCTCCCCGAGCCCATTCAGCCACGGCTATCTCCTGGTCTTCTACCAGATCCTCTTCTTCTGCATCGACCAGGCCTATCGGACGTTTGAACTTGTCTTGGTACAACTCGGGGTGGCGCTGCTCATACATTGTCAGTTTCTGGACCATATGCGCCAGTGAATTGTATTCTACTTGGAAAGCCAGATCCTTGATCGGTGCTGAGAGACCCAACACGGCCAGCTCGACTGCTTCTTTCTCAGTTAAACGAGCCGAATAACATCGGTTCTTGACAGTCCTGAAGCGCTGAATATACTCGGCTACCGTTTCTCCCTGCTTCTGCCGCACCTGCGCCAGATCGGCAATGCCAGCCTCGGTAGCTTCTGAATGATACTGAATGTGGAACTGTTCTTCCAGCTGCTTCCAGGTCCGGATCGAATCTGGTGGCAATGAGGTGTACCACCCAAAAGCTGGTCCTGTCAGAGATTGCGCAAAGAACCTTACGCGTAACTGATCCGATGCTGAAATCATGCCTAACTGTGCCAAATATCGGCTCACGTGCTCGATCGAGCTAGACCCTTCTGAACCATTAAATTTTGAGAACTCAGGGAGCCGATACTTGGGTGGAAGCGGAATCAGATCATACTCGTTGGGGTACGGCTTGGAATAGCCGATTGTTTTCCTCTTCGGCACGAAGCCGAACTGGTCTCTCAAGATGGTACTGATTTGCTCCACCGTTTGAGCTGCAGGGGCTAAATTCTCATGACTCGTTCCGGTGGCATACTTAGCTAGCCACGCCTGTTTATCAGCGTCCATCCCGGACGTCCCTGCTCCCGAAATCCCTACTCCAGAAACGCCTGCCCCAGAAATCCCTGCGGTTGCAATCTGATTCGTGCGCGTCAGGCTGTTGCAGTCCGGCACGTATGTGCACACATATCCATGTGGGACTTCCTTAGGTGGTTCAAACAGGAATTGGTAATCGCCAGGATCACCTCCAATCTTGTAGACGACGTATGCCGGTGACCCCGGTGGCTCCGGGGCTGCAAGCGTGAATGGTAGCTGTGGCCTGGACTGGAGCGGTCTTTCTCCCTGGTGAGTCCCTAGAGTAGGCCCCGACGGAGAGTACTGATGTTTCATGATCTCCTGAACCACGCGAAGCGCGACGCGCTCGAAAGCGTTCACCAGGCTCTCAGAATGGCGGTGAAGAGAATGAGCCACCATGTAATTGACTTCCTGTCGCAGAGCTCTGGTGCGATCCTCTGAAGGAACAGACAGATCCACCTCATCGAGAGCGCCTTCGGGTGAGAACCCTTTCCACCTGATGCCATGCTTACGGGTCCTCTCAAAAGAGCCGATGAGATCGGCTTCGAAGAGGGCTTTGATATCATCATACCTCTTCTTGTGCTCATCAGACAGATCGTCATACGTGACTGGTCTGTCCCCCATCGCAGCGTCAGATGTTGATGCAGATGTTGTTGAAGGTCCCACCGGGCGTGCCAGAATGTGTTGCCTGTCAAAACCCACCGGCGAGCAGCGACGAGCAACACAAAGAGCCGGGAGGCTCCCAGGACTGCTGGTGGGCCCTGGTCCCTCGGTCAACGGCCCGCAAAACTCCGGCACACGTCCTGGCTGATGCGAGGGCGTGCCACCTGATCTATACCTGATCAGGAAGGTGATGGTTTGCTTCGATTAGTTTCCTGCATGGCAGACACGCAAACATTAAATACGAGCCTCGATCGGCTCTCAGGTTTCCCTGCGAATCGGCTCATGTAGCCGATTGTCCCATGGATCTGCATTGGATCTACGATAACATGGGGTTTTGCTTCATCAATACAAGTCAAATCGATCTACAACAGTTTAATGCTTTCACCACATAACTGGAACATCCCACACGTAATTGAGCCTGGTAGATACGAAAGATAACAGAAAGCTAACCCTAGAGGAGGCCAAAAAACCAACGTGGAGTCAATTCCCGGAACAACTCCTCTCGAATTAGCAAACCATATCCTTACGTACTACTGGATCGTTCAACCCGTTTGTGAGGCCTAACGATGCGGATATTAAACTAATCCTTGGAGAACAAGGAACAACTATGACAGATTGAATCGACTGAATAAAGATCAAGCAAGATGCTGCCCTTACATCCAAAATAGATGCAAAGGCAGCGAGATCTCTAGGGGCAGCATGACTAAGCAATCATGAACAAAAGGCACCGATGCTAGCCCAGACAGATCTATGATAACAGTATTACTCGCCATCAACAAGGCTTCAGTACGAGCAACACCAAATAACACATAAGCATATGCTGCCTAGATCGCGAGATGCGATCTAGGCAGCACGACGCTTACCTGAAGAAACCCTCGAAACAAGGGGTGGCGATGCGCCGAGATTGTGTTTGTTGTGAACGTTGTCGTCCTTCTTTCTCAATAACCCTAGGTACATATTTATAGTCCGGAGACTTTCTATCTTTGGAATAAACCTAAACGTACTCTATCTCTTGTTGTAAACCGAAACGTACTCTATCATAATATACAGATACACGAGCAATTAGCCCAAATCCACGCGCAAGGCCGATCCAGCTTCCAAGCCCATCTTGATTACGGCCCATCTCCTTATTTGGCCAAAATATGGCGATAACAGCTGCACTATAGAGTAAAGAGATGGATATTGATGAGCTAAAGACTTGTTCCCTAGCCATGTATCTTCCCAAAACCTCATACTCTCGCCATTACCCACTGTAAATGACCCTCTAGTGAAGAAATTTTATTTCACCTTCATTAAACCTTTCCAGAAAGGGGAATCATTTGGTTTCATAGTCACTTCCGCCAAAGATTTTGAGTGTAAATATTTGTTTTGTAGAATTTCTTTCCACACCCCTTCTTCGTTTAACAACTTAAATAGCCACTTACTAAGGAGGCACTGATTTTTAATCTCTAAGACTTCTATCCCAAGCCCTCCCTGGTCCTTAGGCCGACATATAATGTTCCATTTAGTTAGCCTATATTTTCGTTTATGCCCATCACTTTGCCAGAAAAATCTTGATCTAAAAAAATCTAGTCTCTGACAAACTCCTTTCGGCAACTCAAAGAAAGACAAAAGAAACATTGGTAGACTCATGAGAACTGAATTAATCAATATTAAGCAATCCCCATACGATAATGATACGTCTCCAATGTATCTATAATTTTTGATGCTCTATGCTTGTTTTTACACCATTTGCCTTGTGTTTCATTACACTTCGTGGCATTTTTATGCGATTTCTGGAACTAACCTATTAACAAGATGCCACAGTGCCAGTTCCCTGTTTTTTGTTGTTTTGTGTTTCAGAAGTGATACACAAGAAATATTCTCGGAATTGGATGAAACAAAAACCAGAAGTCTTATTTTTCCCGGGAGCATCCAGACATCCGAAGAGAGGAAGGAGAGGGGCCACAGGCCGCCCTCACACAGGGCTGGCGCGGCCCTGGCCCTGGCTGTGCCACCCTGGTGTGAGGAGGCCCTGGCTGCCCTCTAACGATGCCCCTTCGCCTATATAAAGCCTCAGGACAGAAAACCCTAGGGGAGTCGGCAATTTTCCAGAAATAGTTCCGTAGCTCCGCCGCCGCCACTGACAAATTTTGGGGGACAGAAGTCTCTGTTCCGGCACCCTGCCGGGACGGGGAAGTGCCCCCGGGGCCATCTCCGCCGTCTCCATCAACCTCACCACCATCTCCATCAACCTTGCTGTCTCCTATGATGAGGAGGGAGTAGTCCTGCCATAGTATAACGGTGACAGTGCGTGCATCATGGTGGTACTTGGTTTAGGCTATGATTGTG
The DNA here is from genome assembly GCA_007115705.1 of Dactylis glomerata. NCBI lineage: Eukaryota > Viridiplantae > Streptophyta > Magnoliopsida > Poales > Poaceae > Dactylis > Dactylis glomerata. Next base: position 3,067,930 of record QXEO01000700.1, on the reverse strand, counting down.
ATCTCTTGTGGATTATGAGAATAATTATTACTATGATAGTATTGAAGTGATCTATTCCTCCTTTCATGGTGTAATATTGACAGTGTGTGCACCGTGTTAGTACTTGGTCTAAGTTGCAATAATATCTATCTTGAGTTGTGCTTTGATTTGGATATCTCTATGAGTGGTGTTTGTCAAGTACTTGATGAACTTTAAGGAGTGCTTCGTAGCCCTACACAATAATTAGTGTTGTTCAATAGGAGAGTAATTCAGAGTACTATAGTGGAGAGAAGTTGTTTATTTGTTCAATCATGTTATATTGTTGGGAGTGTGTCCACTAGTGAAAGTATGATCCCTAGGCCTTGTTTCCAAGCATTGCACACTATTTACTTGCTGTTTTGTTACATGTTTGCTTGCAGCGATATTTATTTCATACCACAGTTACTACTTATAATCATCTATACCACTTGTATTTCACTATCTCTTCGCCGAACTAGTGCACCTATACATCTGACAAGTGTATTGGGTGTGTTGGGGACACAAGAGACTTTCTGTATCGTAATTGCAGGGTTGTTTGAGAGGGATAGCTTTGACCTCTTCCTCCCTGAGTTTGATAAACCTTGGGTGATCCACTTAAGGGAAACTTGCTGCTGCTCTACAAACCCACTACTAGGAAAACAGCTATAGGTAGAGGACTTACCCGTAGCGCATACAGTAAGTGGTGCGCTGCGGCTATTTAGCCGTAGCGCACCGTGCACAGTGCACTGCTGCTATACACATTACCCGCAGCGCACCAGAGATAAGCATGCGCTACGGCTATTCGTAGACCTGGACGGCCGTTTTTCCTAAGCTTACCCGTAGCACACCTCTCGTGCATGCGCTACGGGTAGTTAGTGTTACCCGTAGCACATGCACGAGAGGTGCGCTACGGGTAAGGTTAGGAGGGACATATAGGCATAATCCCAGGTTAGCCGTAGCGCATTGTATAGTCATGTGCTACGGGTAAGTTCTCTACCCACAGCGCATGCCTATACAATGCGCTACGGGTAACCTGGGATGCTTATTTTTAAGGCATGAAGCCACCTAGCTCCAATCATTGCCCCCCTTCTTCCCCCTCCATTCACAAGTAGATCTGGTCGTCCCCCTCCTCCTCCCCAACCTAATTTCATCAATCTTCCATCTATTTTAGCTTATTAAAGCTATTTTAGTTGGTAGATATATGAGTGCAATGTCTACTAACCTTTAGATATCACTTTATTACTATCTCGTGCACACACACACTCTCGTTCTCTCGTGTCGCGGTATCGTCTATAATAGGTGAGTAATACGAGGACATCGGTGTGTGGCATCGGTGTTTGTATGCTTGTAGGTGTGTCATTGTTGTTTGTATGTATGCATGCTTGTGTGGCATCGGAACACGTTTGTATGTATGAATTCTTAGTTGTTTGGATCCAAATATGATGATTTACCGATGGTGCCAATGTTGTTATGCCGAAATGTTGATTTACTTCCATTTCGGTATATTTTGGCACCACGGATAGGTCCATTTTTAGGCAAGGTCATGCCGAAATTTTTGGACGACTATGTGTGTATTTGGCCGGTTCTAAGATATTCTCTTGCTCTATATATATGTATACCAGGCAACCATGGTCGGTCGATGAATGAAGGCACAGTGGCAAGATATATGAAAGCCACGACGCATGACATGATTCGAAATAACCAGACGGAGATAAAGTGTCCGTGTCACAAATGCAAACTGAAGTGCTATATCGACCCTTATTCCGGGCAGCTGCAGAGCCACCTGCTCTCTCGCGGTTTCATGGATGGCTACACTCGGTGGATAAGTGCCGAAGATGATGACAACGTCCATGGAGCGGCGATGGGAAATGATGAGGAAGGGCATGGTGGTGACGAAGATTTTCCCGGTCATGATGAAGGCGGAGAAGATGTCGGACATGGTGCAGAAGATCAAGATGCCGGACATGGTGGAGAAGATCAAGATGCCGGACATGGTGAAGAAGATCAAGATGTCGGAGTAGATGGAACACCGTCAGGTAGCTGGGTGTAGGACCCTTACGTTCAAGCACTACTTCTCAAGCAGACAAGCAATGCGCGGGATGCCGCTAGAGAGAAAGCCAAGCTGGCGAGCCTAGAGAAGGACGCGGTTACTCCATTGTATGCAGGATGCAGGCCCGGGGATACACGTTTGGATGTCACGCTCAGGGCACTGCAGATGAAGGCAAGACACAAATGGACCGACAAAAGCTTTGATGAAAACATGGCATTCTGGCAGGAGCGTCTTCCCGAGGGGAACAAGTGTCCAACTATTATCGAGGAGGCCAAGAAAATCGTGTGCCCTCTTGATTTACCTCACGTGAGATACCATGCTTGCATTAATGATTGCATCATTTATCGGCGAGAAGATGCGGAGAGAAACACATGTCCGGTGTGCGGCGCATCTCGATACAAGAGTGGGAAGAAAGCTCCTCGAAAGGTAGTATGGTACTTTTCGATCACTCCTCATCTACAGCGATATTTCGTAGACCCTAAGGAAGCAAAGCTTATGCGCTGGCACGCGGAAAGGAAGAAGCCAAAAGATGATGACGATGATGATCAGGAGGACATGATACTGAGACACCCTTCAGATGCTAGCCAGTGGAAGGCATTGGACATCGAGTGCCCAGAATTTGGTAATGATCCAAGGAACGTCAGGTTGGGTGTGAGCACCGATGGACTCAATCCATTTGGCAGCCAGAGCAGCACCCATAGCACCTGGCACGTATTTGTATGGATGTACAACCTACCCCCCGGCTGTGCATGAAGAGGAGGTACATACAAATGACTATGCTAATTCAAGGTCCAAAACAACCGGGAAATGACATCCAACTGTATCTCGGTCTACTGACAGAGGAACTAGCCACGTTATGGGACACACCACCCAATACATGGGACGCCGTCGCCCAAGATTATTTTCCTATGAGAGCCGCGTTGGTCACGATGGTGCATGACTATCTCGGTTGCGGATATGTCTCGGGGCAGGTGGTCCACGGATATTGTGCCTGTATTCGGTGCATGGATGACACAACATATCACCAGCTACAGAAAGATCCCGGTTCTTCGAAGACCGTGTTCCTTGGGCATCGAAGGTGGCTTCGCAAGGATGACCCATGGAGAAAATGCAAAGATCTGTTCAATGGTAAAATTGAGATCCGAGATCCCCCATGTCTAAGGAGCGGCGACAAAATCGATGAGTTGTTGACAAGTTGGCCAGAGTGCCCTGCACCGGGAAAGAAGCGAAAGGCGCCCAAGCCGCTCCTGAAGGTATGGAAAAGGAGGTCTGTTTTCTAGGATCTGCCTTACTGGAAGATCCTCCGCATGCCCCATAGCCTTGATGTCATGCATATCACAAAAAACGTGTGCGAGAGTCTGCTTGGCACCCTTCTCAACATGCCTGATAGGACCAAAGACGGACCGAAAGCAAGGCACGACTTGGCATTTATGAAGATCAGGGAAGACCTTCACTTAGGACGATCTGATGATGATGACAATGATGATGAGGAGACCGAAGGTCGTCGCAAGGGAAAAAGGGCCAAGAGGAACGACTATCACTGCCCCGCTTCGTGCTTCACTCTAAGTCCTCAGGAGATCGAGCAGTTTTTCAACTGCCTCCTAGGAGTCAAAGTTCCGTACGGTTACTCGGGCAAGATAAGTAGATACCTAGACAAAGCGAAGCAGAAGTTCAGCGGGATGAAGTCTCACAACTGTCACGTGCTGATGACGCAGATACTTCCGGTTGCAATTCGAGGAATAATGGACGAGCACGTCCGCAAAACGTTGTTTGGCCTCTGCAACTTTTTCGACGTCATCTCTCGGAAGTCAATTAGCCTGAGGAAACTTCACAGGCTACAGGAAGAGATCGTGGTGACTCTATGCGAGCTAGAGATGTACTTCCCGCCCGCATTCTTTGATATTATGGTACATCTGCTCGTCTATATCGTGGAGGATATCGTCCAACTCGGGCCGATGTTCCTGCACAGCATGATGCCGTTTGAAAGGATGAATGGTGTCATCAAAGGATACGTTCGCAATAGATCACGTCCCGATGGAAGCATAGCCAAGGGCTTCCTGACCGAAGAGTGCATCTCCTTCTGCACAAATTATCTTAACATCGAAAACCCTGTTGGTCTGCCCGTCAACAAGCACCTTGACAGGATCGATGGATGGGGTCACCGCGAGGGTCATCGTGAAATGCATATCGACTTCACTGGTCGACGCGCCGACTTTGATAGAGCAAACCTAGTCGCGCTACAGCACATGCAACTGATCGACCCTTGGGTAGAAGAGCACAAAAGCTTTATTGCGAATAAGTATAGTGACAGGGGCGAGCAGAGGACGGAAGGAGCAATAATCAATGAGCACAACTCCAATTTCACGCGTTGGTTCAAGGAGAAGCTTCTAGCTAATCCCCCACCAATGCAATCTTCTGAGGAAGAAAAACTCATATTCGCCTTGTCACAGGGAGCTGAACACTGCCTAATGACGTATCAGGCATATGATATCAATGGCTACACATTTTACACTAAGGAAAAGGACAGTAATTGCGATTACCAGAACTCAGGGGTAATGATGGAAGCCTACACCGGTGATGTCAAGCAAAGATACTACGGAAGGATCGAGGAGATCTGGGAGCTGAGCTACGCTGGGGAGAAGGTGCCGATGTTTCGTGTTAGATGGGCCAAAAATGTCGTAAAAGAAGACCGGTATTTCACCACCATGGTTATACCCGAAGCCAAATCCAAGACTGCCGGCGCAAACGTCACCGCTAAAAATGAGCCATGGGTACTCGCAAGCCAAGTGGACCAATGCTTCTTCATTACCGACCCGCCAAAGCCTACCCGGGTTGTCGTGAGAAGAGGCAAAAGGAACATCATCGAAATGGATGGAGTCGCCAACGAGCAAGACTTTGACATGTACGGTGACCCGAAGATGGAAGATGAAAGCGATGCCGATGAACCATACACAACAAGAAGAAGCCGGACCACCCAACCTAAAGGTCTACCGTTCAAGAGAAGAAGTCTCGCGGTTCCGGGGCTTAATTATTCAACATTGACAAAGAAGGGCAAAAAGATTGTGAAACGGTAGCAAGCTTGACCGTGTGTGTGGGCATATTATTATTATGTATCACTTATCCATTTTTGGACCAAAGTAGACATGTAACTTATATTTTGTATCATTTATCAATCACTTTGTATTTTTGGCATGATACAAAAATATTATGTGTGCTTATTTAGTTTATAATATATATTGTAATATATTATAATGTAATAACATGTTAAAAAGTCAATTAAAAAAATGAAACCAAACTAGATATGTAACTCATATTTTGTATCATTTATCAATCACTTTTGTATTTTTGGCATGATACAAAAATATTATTTGTGCTTATTTACTATATAATATATATTATAATATATAAGAATGTAATAACATGCTAAAAAGTTAAATAAACAATAAAACAAAAAAAATTGGGTTCCAGGACTCGAACCTGGAACTCCTAGGCTTAGAACAGGCTGGCTGGCCGAAGCCACTCGGGTAGACAGAAGCTTGTGTCTTAGACGGGTTTGTTTATTTTTAAACTGTATCTCTTGTTAGCCGTAGCGCACCACCCCTCCCGTGCGCTACGGGTAATATTACCCGTAGCGCACCATCCCTCCGTGCGCTACGACTGTGCTGCTTCATAGCCAAGCCACGGGCGCCCCTGCTTCTCCCCTAACCCCCAGCCAATCGACCACTTCCCTACCATCTCCAGAACAACCCTAGCTAGCGCCGCCGTGTCGAAGCCCGGCGCAGAGGAGCCGCGCCGCCGCGTCGCAGAAGAGGGTCGACGCCGCCTCTTCTTCCGTAGCCGCCTCCTCTTCTTCCGTAGCCGCACGACCCAGCCTCCTGGTCGACGCCGCCTGCGGTCCTCCCGGCCCATCCCCGCCACCGGATCCACTCCTCCAGGGCCGGCACAGGTCGACCAGCTCAGGCCGTCGTCGTGCACCTGCTAACCCGCCGCCCCAATCCACTCCCCCCCGGCATCTGCAACAAGCAAGGTAAACCACCGAGTGCTGTTCTGAGGAATGCTCCATCTGCATTTGTGCTGAATTATGATTAGGCAACATGTTCAGAAAACATCCTACTAGTGGTGTGATAGAATCTACTCTTTGTAAGCATATACGCGAAGTAAAACCACCGAAAGACTAATTCACTTAAGAGTGTGCCACTCTATTACCCTAGATTATAGTGTTGCTCAATGCTAATGCTTAATTCTTGACATGCTCACTAACTTGAATGGTTGGAGTCTTTTTTCTCTTGTTACTTGCTGGATTTCAAAATGTGGTGGCTGCATATTTGTAGGATCCATTTTGGTTTTTATTTGAGTCATAATGTGCAAGTTCAAATCCGCTTCTACTTATTGTCTACACATATAGGAATATAGGAAAGGGGGGTTCTGATTGTCTAAGAGCCGTACTGAATTGTTGCGAGCTCTTTCTTAGACCTGTGTATCTTTTGTTTTCTGCTTTGGATAGAACCAAGTCATTTAAATACTCGCTGATGCAGTTAAAGCATGCACAACAGACATTGTTAAACAGAAGGCAGAGTTAGCGAAAAAGGCACCAATAGCATGATTGAATGATTTACATTTCTGCTGTGTATCATATATATCTCAAGTATATAATTCAGGAATGTACAATCAATGAGAAAACATGATTACACTGAAAAATTGCCTGGAAACATATGCATGCATTGCATAGCCTAGTTGCAAATTAGCTTACTAAATGTGCTCATATGCTCCATCTGACCCAACAAATTTTTGCCATGTACTGTTCAGAAGGTATATCAAGAATTCTGTAATTAGCTTCATATAGGGAGATAATTAGCTTCATATATCACTAAATTTCAAAAGAGACATATAAGGAGATGTGCATGAGAATATTGCAAGTACTTCCCTTTATTTCTTTCTTAGTAAAATGAGTATGAATATTACAAGTATTCTTCCTTTATTTTTCCTATCTTACAAAATGTGTATGAATATTGCAAGTATTTTCCTTGATTTTTCCTAGCTTAGTAAAATATGCATGAAAACTGCAAGTATTTTCCTTTATATTTTCAACTTAGTAAAATGTGTATGAATAAACCACTGTTGTTAAACCATGTAGAAATAATCATGTCTCATGTGATGAATTTTAGGGTTCTTAAGTTGATTAAGATATATACTGTTGTTTCTTATTCGGATAGGTAATTCTGGGCATATTTGATGAAGAGGAGTTTTATATTGAAGTGATTTAGCTACTGTGATAACATATAGATACTGGGTATATAATTCTGGGCATGTAAATTTGGGAGTTTTTTGAAGAGGAGTTATATGTAAACCTGGGAGGCATATATGTAAATCTATGAGTCTTATATGTTATTCTGGGAGGCTTATATGTACTGGGAGTTGCTTGCTGCTTATATGTACTATGAATTTTGCAGCTGCTGCTGCTTGCTGCTGCTGCTTGCTGCTGCTGCTTGCTACTGCTTGCTGCTGCTGCTTGCTGCTGCTGCTTGCTACTGCTTGCTGCTGCTGCTTGCTACTGCTTGCTGTTGCTTGCTATGAATTTTGGTGCAGGGGATTCAAATGAGTGCCCATTTAGCAATGAAATGTCGATTTACTTCCGTTTTAGCAAAAATGGGCACTCACTATGTCCAAAAAACAGCATAGGTCATGCCGGATTTTTTCGTGAATTATTTTATTAACTTGTAGCATTTTCTTTATTTAGTGTGAACATGGCCGACAACGAGGAAGCCAGTGGTTCTGCCAGGCCATTCTGGAAGTTGTCCCAAGAATTGGAAGAAGAGGAGATGATGAATGTAGAGGTAGATCAGGAGAGGGAGGAAGAAGAGGAGATGGAGGGCGGAGATCCCGATTATATGGATGTAGAAGAAGACGATATGGATCAGGGTGCCGACGACACCACTACCACTACCACCACATCTGGCGGTGAAGATGGTACCCAACGGAAGAAGAAGAAGCCACGGAAGGATAGGAAGGATCGGCGCCCAAACCAGCTGCTGACCGACCGACAAGCAATCACACAAGTGTCGGAGAATGGGTATCCTCTGGCGCCTGAGGACGTTGTGGCCGGGTACGGAGGGCAAGTCGCGTGCATCCTCCGAAACACTGTCCCGCTCAACACTGAGAACCTGAGGAGTGAGGAGAATGAGCATTACCGCACACTCCTCTTGCGGAAGCTTCATGCTCGATACATCTTCAATCCCGAGTATGTCAACACGGATATTAGTAAGAATCCTGTGAATAACGCCGCCATCACGAAGATGAGCACCGCCCTGGCTAGCTAGAAAGGCAGGGTGAAGAAAATGATCCTCAAGGGTAAAACATTTGAGGAGGTCAATAAGAGCAACCCGACGGTCACAGAGGCGGACTATGATGAGATGAAGCTCAAGTGCGACCCCAACGACATACGTACCAAGGAAAAGAGTGACTGGGGGAAGAACTTGCAGTCCAAGAACTTGGGTGTCCACAACCTCGGTAGCGGCGGTTACCGAGGGAAGGATAAGATATGGGCACGAGAGGACGCAGAATATGTGGTGAAGGGCATCGAAAACCCTTGGCTCAGGATCGAAGATCCGACGGCCAGGGCAGTAATTAGGTCCAAGTACCATTGGGACCCGAAAACCAAGCAACTAACCACGGATCCGAAGGTGAAGAAGTTTGAGGAGATTCTGCTAGCTGAAGAAAAGGCATCTCATACGTCGTCATCCCAGGGTTCGACCACCACTGGGTCATCTAGGTGGGACACAGCTTTGAATAGAGCTGTGAATGTGATAAAGGGACGGCCAAAGTTGAAACCGCTGACGTCAGCTGGCCGTGTGCTTGGCGAAGGATTGTCCGTGAAATGGTCGGACAAGTTTGGCAAGCCAGAAAAGGGAAAAAAGTCACTCAATGCGGATGAAAGCCGCGAGCTTCAAGAACTCAGGGAGAAAGTGGCACAGATCCCACAGCTTGTCGAAAAACAAGTTCAAGAAAAGATGACCTCGTTCATCCCTACCATTGTTGAAGCGCTTGGGAGTTGGGAAGCGGCCGGTCGAGTTGGGCCGCCCCCGATACCCAGCATGGGCAGCAACTCAAACAACGTCGCGGCGCCAAATGTACGACCGGCCGCCAACACCGCGGCGCCGAACGTACGACCGGCCGCCAACACCGCGGTGCCAAACGTATTGGTGACACCCGTCGCCAACATCGCGGCGCCGGAGATTAATGCAGCGGCAGGTACCGCGCAACGAAGCACCCCATCCGTGACCTGCACGCCAACGTACGTCAGCAGTCCTTCTACAGCAGCCGAGCTCGACGCCGTCAAGGTAACTAAGCGGTGGTGGCTCAACTTACACTTTCCGCATTGTGTAACCTATACACTTGCATAACATCTGGCCTACACCACTAGTTTTCGCAGGCCGCGGGCGCCGACGTTCCTTGCACTCTCCTACATTACGTCGACGGCGTGTTGAAGGATGTTGCCACTGGTAGTATCATGCAACCGGGAAACAGGATGTTCCACGGTCGGCAGATGCCATCAGACGTGTTAAGGGTCCAAGTGGCTCGGACGCTGCGGGGTTGTGACCACGTGATGCCTCCCTTTCAGCCCGAGGGAGACAAAGATGAAGAGCCGAAAGCCCTCAGGCAGTGCTTTGGCTACCCAATGCTATGGCCAGAGAGTCAGATTCGTCTGGGGGCAGGGAGCACCGCCCCACGCATAACACCGCCGTTCGTGCCGGGGCCAAGCCATGTGGTGCCTGATCCTGATCCTGATATGCAGATGGCACAGGATCCAAATGATGATGATGATGTCAACGTTGAGGCCTACATCAATACTGCCTACTGTGATGGCTTAGATGACCTTGATCAAGGTCCCTCGGACAAACGACAAACTATCACCAAACGTTTGTCATTCCATTCTCAGGAGACGCCTCCAGACGCCGCCTAGACGGAGCCTCCAAGAGGCTTTATCTCCCCCACGACACTCCATAAGGTGGTCGAGAAGCAGAATGCAATTCCTATGAAGAAGAAGGAAAGGAAAAGGAAAAATAAGAAGGAAATTGAGAGCCAGCCGCCGCCGGTTACGAAACCAATCCGAGCTCAGGACGGGCCACCAAGACACAAGGGTCTTAATCACATCGTGCATACTATGGGTGAGCCGATGCTGAATGAGCGAATGCTCAAGGCTTGCAGTGCCGATATGTGGAGTCTACATGACTCTATTCTATACCTAGAACAGCGCCAACTTGATGAAAATGATTCAATGTACCCGCTTTACATGGCCAAGGTACCAAAGGGCAAGGGCTTCGTCAAGGCTGCCCCCGCCGATATTATGCTTCTTCGGTTTGCCGACATCTTCGACCTATTTCACATGTATCGGCTATACCAGACCTTCGTCCGCCTATTTTCTCTAAGTATTCAGATGCAGATCATACGAGACAAGACCCCGGGCATCATGGTAGTGAACCCCTACTACATGCGTGAAAGCCAATTGTCTAAGTTGGCGGGCCAAAATGCCGCTATTAGCTATCTCAGCGACGTCATGATATCAAACATTGGGAAGGACTTGCTCCTGGCCTACTTTCCCGAGTAAGTGATTGGCTCGCCGCCTTCTTTCTTAGATTTCCATCTTGGTCTTTGCCAACATTTTGTTTGATTTGTTTTGCGCAGTGACAAATACTGCACACTCATCCACATCTCCCCGGTGTATATGCGTACCCTATTTTTGGACTCGGGCAGTGCAATCAAGAAAAACTATACGCATGTCAAGATAGTTTTGGATGATGCTCTTACCAAGTACGTCCTTCAGGGTGGCTCATTCAAGAGTAAATGGCCGCCCAAGCACGGCTTGTACAGCTTCGCCCATACTACGTCGTTCCCCTGCGTCAAGCAGCCCGAGGGAAGTCACAGGGAGGCCTATTACGCCTTATATCATATGTTGGCGATGGTACGGGACAAGAAAAACTCGACGCTGCCAGATTCACTCCAACCCTGGGCCGAAAAGTTGGCGATGATTGATGATGACAATCTACGAGGACAGTTCTATCGCATCTAGGAGCAGTTTGCGACAATCATCTTTCAAGATGTCGTCAGAAAAGGGGGGATGTTCTACACTGCCCAGCTGAAGCCGTCAAATGAAGAAGTAGATCAGAGGCTGCTTCTGCAGGGTGATGACAGGGCATTCTTTTTGCCAGGACGCGGCTTCCGCTTTGTTCCTGATACTGGCAAGCAAAAGTTGTAATAATAAGTACACTATGTTCCTAGCTTCCTTAGCATGGCATGTTTCGTAGACATCGGTGAACTTATTAGTTCTGATCGTGTCGTGTGTGATGAACTTAGTCGTGGTGTAAAGTTAATAAGTACATCCTAGTTAATTATGTCATATTTCATTACTATTGCATACATGTGATGAACTTCTTGCTTTCTGTTATCTAACCTTATTTGTCTTGAAGGTAGGGATGCCGTATGTTGTGTACAAAGGTAGGGTTCCTGGAGTTTATGTCCACTGGGAAGATTGCTTGAAGCAAGTCAATAGGTTCAAGGGCAACAGCTACAAAGGGTACACGATGATGGCGGAGGCGGAAGCTAGGTGGAGGAACCATCTTCGAGAGGAGAGGAGGACGACCTTCTTCAGCGTCACCACCGCCGTCTTGCTCACCGCGGTGATTGCGGTTGTAGTGTACTTCATCGCACCGTAGGTGACTATCTTATTCATGTAATGTGGGATGATGAACTTGCGTACTTGACCGGTATCAATGACTTAGAGACATTGAATTCATGTAATATGTGATCGCTTCATTTCGTAAATAATGAGATTCATATTCTGTGTCTATTTCATACTAAGTATATTGCATTTCCCTGTATACTTCTTGTAATCTTGTATTTCTATAATTTCCTGTATAAAAACTATAATCTAGCAGTATAAATGGCTTTATTTTCAAAATTTGAAAAAACATACCCGTAGTGCATTGCCCAGTGATGCGCTGCTGGTGTTGTTGAGTACCCGTAGCGCATGGTATGTGGTGCGCTACCACTAATGCATATACCCGTAGCGCACTTAGCATTAGCCGTAGTGCACAGTGTGATGCGCTACTGGTAAGTAAGATACCCGTAGCGCACGGTGGTGGTGCGCTACGACTAATTAGATACTAGTGGCGTGGTAGTGGCAGTGCGGGGGCATGCGCTACAGGTAATAAAAACAGGTGCGCTACGGGTAGCTATTTTCCTAGTAGTGACCTCTGCACTTGGAGGCCCAACACTGTCTACAAGAACAGAAGTGTGTGTAGATATCAAGTTCTTTTCTGGCGCCGTTGCCAGGGAGGTAAGGTAAAAGGTACTCGCATCCTCCTGTGTGAGTACTCAGAGTTATTTCCTTTAGATTCTGCAATTACATCTTTTTGTTTCTTGTTTTTATTTTCACTAGTTAGGCTTAATGGAAAACAATGAGTTCTTTAGTCTTTTTCCTGAGTTTAGATATGAAGTATTTGAAGAGAAAATTGAAAAACCTTTGGAGCTTAATTTGCATGCTAATAGTGTTGTTAGTATGAATGCTTTGAACACCATTGTTGATAATGCTATAGAAAAGTCTAAGCTTGGGGAAGCTGGTTTAGTTAAGCATGATATTTTTAGTTCCCCAGCTTTAGTGGAGAAAGTTTGCTCTGATGATATTTTATCTCCCCTATATGATGTTTCTTCTTATGATGATATGTTTGAAGAATATGCTTTGCGAAATAGTTGCTCTCTAGCTTGTAATGATACTAAACCTCTAGTTTATGATGGCTATGATGATGAGTATAATATTTTCAGTTTACCTACTATTGAGGATAAATTTAGTTATGATTACAATATGCCTCCTATTTATGATAATTATGGTGATGAGAATAATTTTTCTGTTGAATCTGCTCCTACTACTATTGTTCCTGTGGTGAGTATTAATTCTTTTATGCATGTGGCTCATGATAGGGATGTTTTATGTGATGGTTATATTGTTAATTCTATTCATGATGCTACTGAAAGTTATTATAAGAGAGGGAAACATGGTTTGATGGATCTCAACAATATTGAGTTTCCCCTCTTTATGTTGCAAATCTTGATGTGGCACTTGTTTTATCTATCCGTGCTTGCTACTATGTGCCTCGTTGATTTATTTTCTTACAAGATTTTTATGCATAGGAAGTGGTTCAGATATAAATGTCTTTCACATTTGCTTTTTGATGCTCTCTATTGCTTTAAGTTCCTATATGGCACCTTTTCCTCAAGCTCTTATATGGCGCCCACATGAGCATCTTTGCAAATTACTGCGCCTAGCTCAAAGGCGTTAAAGAAAAGCACTCTTGGGAGATAACCCAATGTTTTATTTTCAGTAATTTTTCTTTTATTTGAGTCTTGGAAGTCATTACTACTGTAATGACCGCTCCTTATCTTGTTTATTTCGTTTTTGTGCCAAGAGAAGCCTCTAATTCCAGTGAGGTAAAGATTTGGGGATGTTGCTGTCCTAAAACTGTTTTCGGTGCTGCACCATAAAAATTCGTAAAAATTCCCTGTATATCTTTTGGACCTGCGATTTCTTGTGCATATGCCCCAGGTTATATCCAAACTTTCATTAGTTGAACACTTTTTGATTTGAGCAACAGAAAACCCCTCAAAAATTCGACCTTTGTCAGCTGTTCAGTTTTGACAGATTTCTGCCAATATTTGTGTTTGCCGCTTTATCGCATTCTTTTTGAGTTCTTTTAATCACGGAACTTTTGGGGAAGTTGCTACAGTAGTATATGCTATATATATGGTGGTTTTGAGTTGAAACCTGAAGAAAAAAGAGGGTTGATTCTATGTTATGCTTAAACTAATGTTGCTAATAGATTTGTGTTTAGTTTTGTATGAAGGAAGTTTTCAAGTGTAGGGATTGGAGAATAATGAGATGAGTTGAAGAATGGACAAAAGCTCAAGCTTGGGGATGCCCATGCATCACCCCAAGAAATATCCAAGAAGTACAAGCGTCAAAGCTTGGGGATGCCCCCGAGGCACCCCTTCTTCATCGGCAAAAATCAGGTCACCTTTCAAAACACTATATTTTTATTGCTTCATGCACTATGTGTTTTTCTTGGAGCGTCAGTTGTTTTAGTTTTCATTATTAGTTTAGTTTAGTTTGCTGCAATAAATGGTTAGATCACATCAAATTTCTTTTGGAGGAGATGAACTCATTTTTCATTGCCAAGAACACTCAGTTTTTCACTCTTATCGTTCAACTGAGTGTTCTTCTTTTTCCGCTACTGCTTTTGGTTTTCGTTTTTGCCTTGATTTGCATTCAGATCATATCATATCTTTTCATCAAGGTGTATTTTTGCCTCTGATCTTTATTGGTTTTCATCAAAAGAGGTGTCTTTAAAAATTTCAAATGGTGTTGGAAAAGAGAAAAAGCTTTGTGCAAAATAGTGGTACAAGAAGGAGCTTGTGTAGACTGCAGCTTAGGCTTTTGCATGTCATGCTTGATGTCTTTTTGATAATATGCTTAGTGGTTTTGCTGTAGCACGACTTGTCTCAAATAACTGAGATTGCTTAATGAGCCTTTGAAAAAATCATGCGTTGTTTTAATTATTTGGAAGCATTATTTTGGTTTTCTCCTTGATGCTTTATTTGGGTTGACTTGGCGCATGCTCACACATGTTAGACTCATACAAATTCGCCAATAGCCTCTATGATCATTTAGTTTTTGACCTTTGATGCCATATTATGCTTCTTTTAATGTTGCTTTGTCGCTTTGCATGATTATGGCCGTTATTGCTCTCTTAGTTGGTCGCTCTCAGTCTTTTGCTAGCCCTCATTTTGTACTGAGTATGAGCTCTACTCGTGCATCCAACTCCCAAAAACCAAGTTTTCCATTGTGTCCACTATAAATTCCTATGTATGGTATTTGTAAGCCATTCCAAGTAAATTTTTATGTGCTACCTTTGAAAAAACCTTCAAAACACTTCTTGTTTTGTGACACTGTTTTCAGCTCATGGGGACGTAGTGGTCGGATTTGCTATCTTCCATATTGCTTATTCCAAAAAGAAAAAAAAAGAAAAACAAGAAAGAAAAAAGGCACTCCTCCATGGAATGTGAATGTTGGTGGGCACCCGATGGAATCGGTTAGCCATGGTTTGAGAAAGGAAAAAAGGTGGGGAGGAGTGCCAAGCTTTATAAAAGAGCACAAAAGTGCCAATCTCTCTCTCAAAAATTTGCTTCATTTTTGTATGGAAGATAGTAAGA
The DNA here is from genome assembly GCA_007115705.1 of Dactylis glomerata. Lineage (NCBI taxonomy): Eukaryota > Viridiplantae > Streptophyta > Magnoliopsida > Poales > Poaceae > Dactylis > Dactylis glomerata. The sequence continues at coordinate 3,052,623 of QXEO01000700.1, read as the reverse complement.
ACCCCATTACCAGTCGTTGACAAAGACAACCACTTCTCAAAACCAATTTTTATCTCTCTGTTTTACAAATGAAAAGCTCTAGCACATGCTTAATCACTGCTTCCCTCTGCGAAGGGCCTTTCTTTTACTTTTATGTTGAGTCTCCACCTTCTATCTTTATGCACCATGAAGATAGCATATTTGTCATTCTTAGTGTAATATGCATTGTCCCAAAGTTCATTGATTGATTCATATTGTTGGTTTTACTTGTTCTTAAATTATTTGTATCTAGTCGCCCTCTTAAACTTGAAGGTGTCCTATGCATTTATGTTTTGCTCTCTATGAAGGACAAGCTGAAAACCATTTGTATGTTTTTCCATATGATTTGAACACACGTTTGACTTTCATTGTTTTATTATTCATGATCTTTTGTTTGTGTTCTTTTTCATGTTATAACATGGTTCCTAAGTTTCTATTATCAAGATTATATCTTTCATGCCCATGTTTTAAGTTCTTATGATCCCAGCTCACAAATGCTTACATATTTGATCAAGATTGTGTAGGTGCATGTCACCTCAAAAATTATTTCTTTTGTTATCACTTACCTACTCGAGGACGAGCAGGAGTTAAGCTTGGGGATGCTGATACGTCTCCAACGTATCTATAATTTTTGATGCTCCATGCTTGTTTTTACACCATTTGCCTTGTGTTTCGTTACACTTCGTGGCATTTTTATGCGATTTCCGGAACTAACCTATTGACAAGATGCCACAGTGCCAGTTCCCTGTTTTTTGCTATTTTGTGTTTCAGAAGTGATACACAGGAAATATATTCTCGGAATTGGACGAAACAAAAGCCAGAAGTCTTATTTTTCCCGGGAGCATCCAGACATCCGAAGAGAGGAAGGAGAGGGGCCACAGGCCGCCCTCACACAGGGCTGGCGTGGCCCAGGCCCTGGCCACGCCAACCTGGTGTGAGGAGGCCCTGGCTGCCCTCTGACGATGCCCCTTCGCCTATATAAAGCCTCGGGACGGAAAACCCTAGGGGAGTCGGCAATTTTCTAGAAACAGTTTTGTAGCTCCGCCGCCGCCACTGACGAATTTCGGGGGATAGAAGTCTCTGTTCCGGCACCCTGCCGGGATGGGGAAGTGCCCCCGGAGCCATCTCCATCGGTCTCCATCGCCGTCTCTGCCGTCTCCATCGACCTCACCACCATCTCCATCAACCTTGCTGTCTCCTATGATGAGGAGGGAGTAGTTCATCCCTGGGGCTGAGGGCTCTACCGGTAGCTATGTGGTTCACCTCTCTCTCCCATGATGTGATCTTTATGTGATCGTGAGCTTTGTATCATGTTGAACAAGTAGATGTTATTATTCAGATATTATGTGTACTCTAGTGATGTTATTAAAGTAATCTATTCCTCCTGCCATGGTGTAACGGTGACAGTGCGTGCATCATGGTGGTACTTGGTTTAGGCTATGATTGTGATCTCTTGTGGATTATGAGAATAATTATTACTATGATAGTATTGAAGTGATCTATTCCTCCTTTCATGGTGTAATGTTGACAGTGTGTGCACCGTGTTAGTACATGGTCTAAGTTGCAATAATATCTATCTTGAGTTGTGCTTTGATTTGGATATCTCTATGAGTGGTGTTTGTCAAGTACTTGATGAACTTTAAGGAGTGCTTCGTAGCCCTACGCAATGATTAGTGTTGTTCAATAGGAGAGTAATTTAGAGTACCATAGTGGAGAGCAGTTGTTTATTTGTTCAATCATGTTATATTGTTGGGAATGTGTCCACTAGTGAAAGTATGATCCCTAGGCCTTGTTTTCAAGCATTGCACACCGTTTACTTGCTGTTTTGTTACATGTTTGCTCGCAGCGATATTTATTTCATACCACAGTTACTACTTATAATCATCTATACCACTTGTATTTCACTATCTCTTCGCCGAACTAGTGCACCTATACATCTGACAAGTGTATTGGGTGTGTTGGGGACACAAGAGACTTTCTGTATCGTAATTGCAGGGTTGTTTGAGAGGGATAGCTTTGACCTCTTCCTCCCTGAGTTCGATAAACCTTGGGTGATCCACTTAAGGGAAACTTGCTGCTGCTCTACAAACCTCTGCACTTGGAGGCCCAACACTGTCTACAAGAACAGAAGTGTGTGTAGACATCAGATAACAACTTTCCAATCCAACTGCTTAATTTTCTCTCAAACCTATCTTCGACCGGTTTCCATTCACCATTCTTTAGCCTACGAAAGTGAATTGGTATCCCCGAATACTTGAATGGTAGAGTTCCAGATTCACAACCAAAAATGTTCCTATATTGATCTTCCACATCTTTGGCTTTACCAAAACAGAATATTTCACTCTTATGAAAATTGATTTTCAAACCGGATAGTTGTTCAAAAATGCAAAGGATAAGTTTCATGTTTAGAGCTTTTTCTAAATCATGATCTAAGAAAATAATTGTATCGTCAGCATACTGGAGAATCGAACCCCCCCCCCCCCATCAACTAAATGAGGAATTAAACCACTCACTTGCCCATCTTCCTTTGCACGGTTAATTAAAACTGCAAGCATGTCCGCTACAATATTAAACAAGATTGGTGATAATGGATCTCCTTGACGTAACCCCTTTCTTGTTTGAAAGTAATGTCCAATGTCCTTATTTACTCTAATTCCGACACTCCCCCTGGTAATGAACTCTTGAATCCATTTACACCATTTTGGGTCAAACCCTTTCATTCTAAGTCCTTGTTGCAAAAAATCCCATCGCACATTATCATAAGCTTTTTCAAAATCTATCTTTAACAAGATGCCATCCATTTTCTTCCTATGAAGCTCATGAATCATTTCGTGTAAAACTACCACTCCCTCAAGGATATGACGCCCCGGCATAAAGGCAGTTTGTGTAGGCTGAACTACCGTATGAGCCACTTCCGCAACTCTGTTGGTGCCGACCTTAGTGAATATCTTGAAACTCACATTCAGCAGGCAAATTGGACGGTATTGTTGGATTTGAACAGCGTTTTCTTTTTTCGGTAAAAGGATAATAGTGCCAAAATTTAAATGAAAGAGGGGAAGCTCATTCCTCTGGAAAGCTACAAACATTGCCATAAGGTCTAATTTAATTACATCCCAAAACTTTTGATAGAATTCCGCTGGGAAACCGTCCGGACCTGGCACTTTGTTTTTCTCCATTTGCATAATCGCAGCATGAACCTCTTTTTTAGTAAAATTATCCGTTAAGATTCTATTTTCTTCACTAGACATTTGAGGGATATCATTATTTTTAGATTCGATCATCCCAAAATGATTTGGTGCGGGATCTCCAAGCAAATTCTTGTAATATTCAGAAATATAGGTCTTTAAGTTGTCTTGTCCAACTATAGTACCTTCTTCTAGCTCGAGTTGAAAAAATTTCTTCCTTCGATGCTTACCGTTAGCTATCAAGTGGAAATATTTTGTGTTGTTTCCGCCCTCTTGAATGTGCTTAACTTTGGCCCGTTGTGCCCACTTAGATTCCTCATCCCTTCTTAGCTTTGCTAAATCATCATTTGCCTTTTGTAAAATCCTACGTTCGTCACTATTTAATGGAACTGTTTTGGCTTTTGTATCTAAAATGTCGATAATGTTCATTAAACGAGCTTTTTCAGTCTTATAAACACTACTGCGATTTTTTGCCCATCCTCGAAGAAAGCTTCTAAGATGTGTAATCTTGTTTTGCCAATTTTCCATTGCATTGGTATGAGATCCTACTGAGTTCCATTCCCTTTGAATTAACTCAAGAAAACCTTCGTGTCGTAACCAAGATAGCTCGAAAGAAAAATGTGCCTTGTTACCAAGATGAGCTTGCTCACCGGAGTCTATAAACAGAGGCGTATGATCAGATCCCGTTCTAGTTAACGCTCTAACCGAAACAAGAGGAAACTTGTTTTCCCATTCTACACTAGCAAGCACCCGATCTAACTTCTCAAAAGTTGGTTTTTCACGTCGGTTTGCCCAAGTGTATTGTCTCCCAGAAAGAGCAATTTCTCTAAGATCTAAACTTTCTATTATTGCATTAAACATAAAAGGCCACCGTCCATTAAAATTATCGTTATTCTTATCCTCTTTGCGACGAAGAATGTTAAAGTCCCCTCCAAGAAACAAAGGTAGGGTCTCGTTATCACAAGTTCTGACTAGTTCAGCCAAGAAATCTGGCTTCTTTTCATCTTGAGCCGCCCCATAAATGGGGACCAAAATCCAATCAAAACCATCAACCTTTGATTTTAGTTGCAATTTAATACAGAAGTCCCCATTCAAAACTTTTTTAACTTCTAAAGTTGCTGAATTTATTCCTACCAGAATACCGCCTGACCTCCCTTGTGGAGGCAAACAGTACCAAATAAAATCCAAACCACCAGAGAGGTGGTTCAAAAAAGGTGTTGAGAAGTTTGATCTACCGGTCTCTAAAACAGCCAAAAAATCAAGTTTTTGTTCTCGTATGGTTTCGTGAACGAAAGAGTGCTTTGCCGAGTCACCAAAACCATCGCTATTCCAAATGCAGCCCTTCATATTAACCTTTTTTTAAGTCTGGTGCTATGTCTAGTGGGCGCCTTTACCTCCTTAGGTTTTCTTTTAATTACCTTCACCGGTTTCTTTGGCAACACCAGAGGCTCCTTGTGTACCTCTGTTGGCTCATTATTTTCTTCCAAAATGTCATCACAAAGTTTATCTGCTTCATCTATTAAATTGGTTATATGGAAGTCATTTTTTTCTTTATTAGCTCTTTGAGGTTACAGATCTAATAGCTCATAGATGACAAAGGGCAAAATCCAATAACAGCTAACATGACCCAGATGAACAACAAACAATGACTAAATTTTGCATGCTCATCGAGAACAAACCAGCATCAATGGTTGAAGCAACCACAGCTGCCCTTCTTAGGGAGCTTCGAAACAGAGTAAGAAAAAACAATTTCTGTAAAGCTCTGTTCTTATAGTGGACTAATGGTCATGCAAGCATATGATATAATTTGACCGGATGTCTGAAATATGTAGCCACTGACTAATTCATGTTTGGATGTAGCAAAGAAATTGGTTTCAATATTGAAATTGATTTAGTCATACATGGAAGAGATCTCCATGAGGTCAAAGATGGACTTCTTTTCTTCAATCTTGCATTGACACCTATTGCGCATAGTTTTAAAAGCTTGAATCCACCAGAAATATGAATTTGCAGGACCCCAATTCTCTGAAAATTGGAATACAAAACGCATATGAAGGGAGTAAATTGAATTGTACACCATATGCAGTTCATGTACATTAATGTAAAAAAAGTCAGGATTGCACATTTGGAGTGGAAGTTCAGACCTGCTACTTAAATTGCGTGCTCTTTATGCCAACCGAGTGCACACGGGAAGAAGCGACAGACGCAGAAGTCGAAGTGGTTGGCATAGACGCTGTTGCTCCGCTCGTCGGCGAGTGAAGGAGCGGCGAGCGGTGAAGCATGCGCCGGCGGCCGGTGTGCACGGGGCCGGCTGGCTGCTGTGTAACCATGACATGGTGAGGCTGAGTTGGCGGCGTGGCTAGTAGCACGCAAGGATGAGGCGCATGGCGAGGGAGCCGGGTCGGCGGCGAGGTCCTGGGCGAGCGGGGATTCGGAGCTGGCGGCGAGGCTAGTACCGCACAGGATGCGGAGCAGAGCAGGGGGGTGGAGGGGTTCGGGTTGGCGGTGTGGTTCTCCGGTGGGGGGTTGAGGAAAAGGAGGCGAGGACTGGCCCATGCTGCCGCCGCTGCCATCCGCGTGCGCTGGCTTCGCCCACTGCCACGCCCACTGCAGATTTTTTTTGGAGGGAGAAGGGCAGGCTAGTAGGGCATGAAGGGAACCGGAGAAGAAGGGGAAGGCACCTTGGAGGAGGAGCGCAGCGGCCCTCACGCGCCCGGAAGAAACATCTGCGGCGGCGGCGCTCAGACCTAGGGTCATCGCCTCGATGTGGTGCGTGGGGAAGACCAGCCCATGGCCACAGCCACGGCCGCCGCTGGGAAGGCGCCGTCGAACGCCAGGAAATCCACCGGGGAGGCGTCGTCCGGAGGAGGGCGAGGGAGACGGGCGACGGCGCCACTGGAGGGAGGAGGCTGACGGCGATTGGGGCGAGATGTGGGAGGAGCGAGAGAACGAGAACCGCCTAACCTTTTTCAGAGTTTACAAACGGACAATAGAAACGTGTGACAGCGTGTGTGAATGCTCCCTTACAGTGGACACCACGAAAAGGACATGTCGCATCACCAGGAACGCCTCACGACAGGGAGCTTAGAGCTCCTCTCAGATGTCGATTCTTGGTTTGAGTTCAATAAAATCTATAAGACAAATGTTTATTTAACCATATAGGTAAATAGCGTTCAATTTAAATGGTCCATAAATGATATCTAATGATATAAACAGATGGGTATTACTAATTATGGATTTTTAGAGTTGGATTTATATTTTTATGAATTTTATTTGATTTGATATGGATTTTCTAAGGTGGAAAAGGTCCTGATTTGCTATTTTTACTATATGAAAACTATACCTCTAAATTGTACCAAACTAGTTCCAGAGGCTAGATAAAATTCATAGCTTTCCAACTATATATAACTAGCAGGGTGGCCCGCGCATTTGCGCGGCTAGATTATATATATATCTTCATGTTTAATTCATTTAGTTTTCTTAAAATAAGCTAAAATAGAAATATGTTTGATGTCATTAGCATGAGTCTTAAATGATCAAATGGATTTTCATTTTGTGACCTGCCATGATTTGTGTGCATCTATTGAGTTCTTCATTGAGGAAATAGTTATCCTCACATTGGTCTTATGGTTTGTTTATTTGGATTTTTATTTATGTTTTTTCATGATGTGCATACAACTATGATGTGGTGTTTCTAATAAATGTACTTATTATATATAAAGTTCCAAGATTTATATAGCCCATTGCCACTTGACATTCAATAATGTGCATTTCTCATTCCATCACATAGTTGAAACCTTTTTTTGTGGGAACAACGGTCGTGGTTTGTCCCAATATCTAATGTTTAGACATTCTAAAGTTTATTTCGATCTGATTTGTAAAATATATATACACTGCTCAGAGCGAGGCAACTCCACAACATTGCCTCATGTCAAGCATTTCCCCATGGGTATCTAGATTTGAACCAGTGACATTAGAAATTACTGGCCCTGTGTCATGGCCTATTAAATAAAAAAATGAATGACAAAGTGCGTAATAAAATAGCCCGTGCATCAACTGATGCAGAACATGGAGTTATTTCCCCCGGTAGAAAAACTAAATAGCACAAAGCCAGTCAATTTATTGGTCCTGCCATTGAATATTGCACACCATTGTTGACGTAACAATAAGGACTACCTGGTTTATTATTAAATCTTCATGTAAAGGATAAGCTAATTTTCTTTAGTGATGTTACTCTGCATTTATCATCCCATATATATTTAATGTAGAATATTTAATGATAGTCTTGAAGTAGAAATTGAGCTCTCGATGTACACTTGGTATTCAAATTTTTATCTAGCATATATATCCGAAATGTATGGATTAGCGGTGCTATCATTAGCTCTATTTGCATAACCTTTGTTAAAAGTCCGATGAAATCTACAAATTTAAAGATAAATAATTTTGAAGTCGATGATATGACTTGGAAGTTATAAATACAACTATTGTGAGCATTGTTGCTCTTTCTCTAACAAAACACACCTTTTAAAATATATAGGTTGCTCGTTTCACCTCCTCTACCTTTCTATTGCACAAAAGTATTTTCATCTCATCGCTTACCAAGCGATATTTAAAGATTCTATAACTTCAAATAATTGCCAAATACCTATAGCTATAGTAGCATGAACTTTTCTGATCTTCAGTTGTTTATCAATAATATACATATGAGTTTTGATAGAAATCAGTGATTTAAATAAAGAAAATGCAGATGCAAATATTGTTAACTAAGGAAGCTGCCGATATTTGTTGAGGTGGAAACATCTAAGCACACATGGAGGCACGTAGATTGGTACGTCTCCATTATGAATTGCAAGAGATTAATCAGGCCATCTAGTACGTGCTATGGATGTTCATGAACGTAAACAATTGAGATCTTTTAACTGTACAGTCCAACCTGTATACTCTTCTTTCGGAATTGCATGAAATCAAGCAGGCCATCCAGTCCTTGATGCAGTCCAGCATGTATACTCTTTCCGAAATTGCAAGAAATCAAACAGGCCCTCCAGTCGTTGATGCAGTCCAGCCTGCATACTCTTCTTAATTCGCCATTGTCGTCGCTTCTCGCCAGATAGATATCAAGCTTGTCGTGTAGATCTTGCTACCCAGGAGGCAGGTGCCTTGTGTCTTCGGCAGTTCGGCGGCGCGAGATCGACACGACAAAAGGTCTCAACCTAGTAGGGCGACGCCTTTATACCTGAATCATCGTGGAGATGACCGATTTAGTTCGATACCTTCTTCTGCCAAGATCTACGTCGTGGAAAACCTGCAATCGTTTGGCTGTTACGGCTGCCAAGATTTGATCGATCCCTTGGCCGAAGACACAGAGTTGTTGAGATATATAGGTGGAGTCGTGGAGAATTTTATGTCTATTCTAGCTCTTATTTGTAGATCGTGGGGGAGAAGGACACTGTATATGCGCATATTGAAAATCACGGGCCGGACGTGAGGACGCATAATCATGGCCGTTGTTTTGATTTGACTATGTTTAGCTAATCTACACCGTTGGTTGTTAGTTGTTTTAATAATATAATAGATAGATTTGCTAAAATTGAATATCTACAACTCCGGGAATCTTAAAAACAAAATCAGTTCAGATTCAGATTTTTAATTCATTGCTACACCTTTTTTTTAACAGCAGGTAACGGGCCACGGTGCAGGAAGGAGTTGGGCCGAGTGCCAAGCTACCGCCCGGCCGGCCTAACAGCATGCTGGCCACTCACGCCAAAGAAAAGAAAAAAATTCGATCGAAGCGGTACGTTCGTCCTGGACTCAGGATCGAACCAGGGACTCACCGACGGCGACGTACGGCGTGGTGGCAGAGCTCGACGCACAGAGGGACGGGAGGCGACGGCGAGGTGCAGTCCGGCGGAGGAGATGCTCCTCGTCCACCTTGTCCAGACGACAGCCTGAGGGAAGCACTGGAACGCCGGGAACGGCAGGGCATCCCGGAGCTCGGTCTACTCCGGCGAGCTCAAACCAGCGAGCAACTAGCTAGGAGATGATGTCTAGGAGGGAGAGGGAGGTGGTGCGAATCTTTCCGTCCAACAATGGCGGCTTTTTATAGATGGGAGAGGGAGCACGGGGTGATGGGATCGGCGGCCGGAGCACGGCTGGTGTCGGCTAAAGAAGGGAAGAGGTGGTCGGTGCTTTCGCCGGAGGGCTGCGGCGGGTTGTGGCGTGCTGCTGGCGCGTTTGCGGGCGGCGGCTTGGTCTGGTGCAGAGGGGGAAAGTGAGGGCGGTGGCGGCTGGTGTCCCGTCACCACGCCACGGTCTGGGCCAGATCGACCAAAGGGGCAGAGGGGGATGGATGCGGGCGGCGTGCAGAGCTCACAGGGCAAGCTGGTTCCCCTCCTTCGGACAACATCCCTGCAAAGTTCTTCCTTTTTTGCCTTTGCAAGATTCCTCCCCGAAGGTGTTCGACGAAATGCCCGCAAGAAGTCAACGTTCAAATTTTCGAAATTTTCAAATTGCGTTGGTCATTATATTGGATAGGGATTCTAAAATAATTTTTGTTAGGTCAAGAGGTGGTGTTTTGCTTCAGGGCTATTTTGAATTTGGGGTTGTCCTATGTTTCAGATTCAAAGTTTGGACAGATTTTGAATGGTGTTAGGGGAAGTATTTTGGAAAATGTCGAATAGGGTCAAGCATAAACAAAGTTTGATCTTGGTAGACTTGCAAAGAAACATTTAGGTCTAGTTCAAAAATTTCTTAAGAAAGGGGAGGGAAGAGGGCTAATGGTTAACTTTTTCTAGATTGATTTTTGTCCTCTTAGTCTAGGAAATTAGGTTTTGGCTTGTTTTATTATTTCTCTTTCTTTTGTTTGTTTTGCTTGAACTCTTTTAATGTAGGACTCACTTTATTTTCCCTAGCTCATATTCACACATAGGCAAGAATAAGGAAAATAAGATCAAACAATTATGCACTCAATACAAAAAGTTTTATTTTATCCCAAAATTTGGCTATTTTATTTATAATACTTGGGTACAAATTTCTGTGCCGTTACAAGTAAGAACTAGGGCCAGCCGATACAGTATACATATCTAAGGATCTAGCAACATCAACACAAGAGCTATTTGCATCTACATACGGAGATTGAGGATTCATGATACCGTTGTAGATTAAAGCTTCTTGATGACGCTCTCTTGGTAGCAAGAACGGGCTGGAGACCGTTCGAAGCTTCGTCCCCAGCGGAGTCGCCAAAAAGTGTGTTCGCACATGAACACGTCACCGTGTACCCTCGACACCGTGCGCGATGTGTGGCAGCACGCGCCGAGGGAGGCTCGCCGGAAGCGCGGTACGCAAAATAGTCCGGTGGGCGCTTTTGAGACCCGAAACCCCGCTTGCCCGGGAGGGACCCCGTCAGGGCGCACGGCGGCTATGGGCTGCCCTAGGTCGGCCTGACCACCCCTAGGACCTCGTGGATTCGCTTCCCTCCAAGCTTGAAGAACGACGAAGAATGAGAAGCAAGGTACAAGGGTAGGGGATAAATGAACACAAAAAAGTAGTAGATGTATTTGTTCGATTGGTGTTGGTTCCATCGGCCGGCACCCCTTACGTATATAAGGAGCGGCTGGACTTCCCGTGCAAGAAAGACCCTTGGATTCACGTCCAAAAACCCTAGCTAGAGCCCAATTCGGATAGGCAAACCGAACCTTCCATAACTATTCGGCTAAAACCTTATCTGTATTTTCCGGGCCAGTTTGGAGGCAGTAAATGATGTCAGATCAAAATTTCTTAATAAGCAAAGCTGTTCGCCTCGAAAAAATGAAGAACTCTCATGTTTAGCACTTTCCCATCTGAGCTCATCTTAATCACTTAAATTAGGCCGAACTGTAAAAAGTTTGTCCAATTCGCAGAAACACTTTTGGACGGTTTGCTTACGCACTTGATCAGACATCGGTGAATCTCATGTCTGATAGGTTGCGTTCGACCTGGAGGTTGCATATCACCTCAGATTGCAACACTAGTGAAAAAAAGGCTATTAGTGGCGCATCTTTTTGGACTATGCGTTGCACATATGGGATGCGCCACCACTGTCACGCCACTAGTACATATTTATCAGTGGCGCATCTCAATATGCGCCACGCATAGTTTGAACTTTAGTGGCGCATATGGCATATGCGTCATTAATATCTTATGTGTGGCGCATATTGCTTAATGCGCCACTAGTACTTAATGCGCCACTAGCCACTGCAGATATGCGCCACTGATATTTCGTACAGGTCCAAAAAAAACTGATATTTTCTGGTATTTATATATAGCAATATACAAGAATATATATAGGTATAAAATATAACTGCAGAATACACAGCATGTAGTACAAAACAAATATATCATCATCACAAACAATTAGAACCATAATAGTGACAAAGTTCCCGAATATTAGAAGTGTTGGAGCATATATAGCCCAAGTCCATGCATCTCACACATTACACACACTACACATTACAACAAGTTGATCATCATCTTTAGCCAAGTTCCAAACTACGAAAAGACTGAGTAGACTACACCCGCAATGGTAAGCAAGACCGGGAGCACGATCATCAAGGTCTTCATCCGTTTATTGTTTCTCCGCTCTCCTAGGAGGTGGATCCTACACCTAGCTTCCGCCAGCTCTCTCGTCGGGTACCCTTTGTAGGAGTTGCCGCTAAACTTGTTCACTTGCTTCTAGCAATCCTCCCACTCATCGTAGACTCCTGGTACCCACCCTTTGTACACCACGTAGCATCTCGGCATCTCTGTAGACAAAGCCATATATATAGTATTCAAGCTATAAGAAAAGAGTTACATATGTCGACAAAGCCATATATCATATGCAACCGAAAGAATCAAAGGATTCACATGCATGTCGACAAAAGGAAAGTATTCGAGCTAAGAAAAGAGTTATATATAAGTATCCTGCATACAAAAGTAAATAAGTCCAACAACGATGCTTTCGACTAAGGAAAGTTATAAGTTTACACCTCACACACAGACACACACCGGAATGAGTTGCAGACGGTAAAGTTTATGACTCAAGCACACACGATTGACATACACGTGAAAACGACTAGGAAGAATCATGAAGACTTTGGTTGACATGGCTCCAGGAATGGTTTGTAGCAATCTTTCGTTGTCCATGTCCTAGTGTCACGTTATTTCCGGAGCCGGTCTTCGATCTCGCGCTTAGCCAACGGTCTGGCATAGGACAAGGTTCCCCCCCTTGTGATGACATCTTCTTGCAAGATAGTCGCAATCTGAGTCTGGATGCGGAAGAAGTTGTCCCTAAGTTCAGCATCCTCGATCCTTGCATGCTCTTTGGCCCATCCTCAGACACTAGTTGGCGTCGTAAGCCTGTGTTCGTTCTGGATGATCACCCGCATGTGATGGAGGGCATATAGGCAGACCAAGTTATAGTCTAGCCATTTGGCATTGAAAAGCTTGAAGATGTCCTTGTACGATATGAAGAAGATATCTGCGGGGTGATCATCGATGAAGCCCACGTCCGCTGGAACCTTCACCGTGAAAATGGGGTACGATGGATTTGTTTCCTTAAGAAGGCTCTCCTCCAGAAATAGAATACCATGCATAAGGTTCACCATCGCTCCACTCGCGTTTGCGATCTGCTTCTCAGTCATAATCGGTTTTCCAGCTTCATGAATTATGCCCTGCAAGGTGCCCTTAGCGGGTTGTGACATCGGGTCATTGTGAACCCTGGGCCTCTTTGGACCGGCCGGCTGCTGGCTCACAGATGGCTTATCCTTCTTGTTTCTCTTCCGGTGGTGCTTCTTCTAGATGGGACCACCGGTTTCCAACTACTCACCACAGTCGGTTGCAAACTGATCACCGCCGCTCACCACCTTATGGAGTGTGTTGGGGCTAAAAATATTTCCCGTATTGACTTTAGGATCAGCAGCGCCAGCATCCAGAGGCGTCTCCTCTAGGGCACCATGGAAGTCCAGACGCGTGCATGCTTTGGTGCAAGTATTTTGATCTTCACGGACACGGTAGGGTTCTTCCATGTTTGGCATGAACAAAGAGTCAGTGGCACCGGTGTTGAGCCAGTTATCTGGGTTCTCATCATCATCGTTGATGTCCTCAACCAGTACTGGGTAGGATGCAGCAACGGCCTTGCCATGTGGTGCTGGTGGTGGCTGCGGTAAAGCGGTGGCCAACAACTTCTGGTGACAGGAGGTGTTGGTGGAGACAACTTGTTGTGGCCGCCGAGGCTGTGGCGCCATACGGCACGGCGCTGGCTCAGTAACTGGTGCCAAACATGGCGGTGACTCAGTAACTTTTTCCAAACAAGGCATGCGTGGCGGCGGCTGAGTAACTTGTTGTTCCTTCACAAGCTGAATGTGGGTCTTCGGCCATGTCAAGACCTAGCCGAAACAACCCGCAAGGGTCTTATGTTCATCGGCGCCTTGAGGTTGGGTAGGGGGTCCATGTATTTGCATCCTGGCAACACCCGAGCCAGCCGGACCTTGAACACCTCTGAGACCATCTCCTTGTGATGCATGATTGTGCTATTTGGCTGAATGATTGTGCCCTTGGCAACATCCTTCAGCTCGCCGTCCACAAAATGCAAAAGTGTGCAAGGTGTGTCCTGCGTGAAAACAAGTTTGCATGCATATCGTGAGATATCGCTGGCTAGCTATAGTCATCAAAGGCAAAGGAAATGAAATGTGCTGGCCGGAGTCATTACCTTGGAGATGGCATTGAGCTCGGCTAATGTCGAGACACCGGTATCATTCTCCCACCGAGATGCCTTACGATGAAGCACCACCGGTTGCGCCTTAGCTATGGCGGGAGGGGGCACTAGTGCGATCGGCTGCTCGGTGTTGGCGTCGGTGGGAGGTGGTGTCACCAGAGTGACCTCTGGGTGCGCGTTCGTGTTGGCGGCAGTGGGAGGGGGCATCGGAGCGGCCGCCGGCTGCGCCTCGACGTTGGCGGTATCGGGAGTCACCACATCCGGTGAAACATGCTGGATAGAGTTGCTGCTGGAGATGCTGGGCACCACTAGCGCCCCTCGTCGACCTGCCGCATTCCAAGCAGCAAGCCCCTCCCATAGCTCATCGAGAATGATCTCGCGGATCTTCTGTTGCACTTGCTCGGCGATCAGGTCCGACATCTGCTCCTGGAGCTTTTCAACTTCGCGTCTTTCACTTGCGATGGCCACCGCCGCTATCGCTGCCGCGGCCTTCCTCTCTTTCTTCGCCTTGAGGTCCTCTTTCTTGAAGTCACCAACCTTGTCGTACGTACCATAGCCGGCCACGCGGCCAGCTGAAGTCGGCGGCAAAGACTTGGCTCTCCCCTTGATCACGTTTATCACCCTATTCAAGGGCGTGTCCCACCGCGTGTCCGTCGTCGACCCCTGGGATGAGCTCGCACTTGAAGCACAAAGACCTTTCTTTGATTCTCTACAGAGAAGGAAAGAGATAGCCATTTAGATATTTAGAACGCATATCGACTCGATCGAGATCCGCGGTAAATTCCTTACCAACTTTTTCTGGAACTTCCTCGCATCATCGTCGTCGGTAACAAATTCCTTGAGTTCGGGGTGGAGATAGTAGCAGGCACGGACAAACTGCATCACTTGCTCATCCGTGAATTTGTGCCACGGGTTCTCTTTCCCTAGACAGGTATACTCGGTGTCCTTCTTTGCCCAAACGGCCTTCTTTCCTTGGTAACCACCGCATCCGCAGTGTTGGTTACCTATGTTGAGGTCCCGCATACGCCTCCCCCACTCGGTCCATTCGATACCTTCCGGAGTGAGGCACGCATCCTTGAACTTGATGAACTCATCTTCGTCGAGCATCGGCTCGGCCTTCTTTATCTCCTCCCAACTTTTGCCGGCGAGAATCCTCTTCTTCACTCGGCTTTTCCAGCTGCTCAAGGCTATGCTCATCCTCGTGAGGGCTAACTTGTTGACCTTGTTCCCTTTGAGCTTCTTGTTATTGAACGGCTCTGGGAACTGGTACCGGTTGTGAAGCTTCCCAATGAGGAGCTCGCGCAACTGCATATTGCCCTTAGCTCTTATGTTCTTCTGGTTGATGCTCATGCTCTCTCGCATGATGCACCTGAGTTGTAGGCCGTACCGAGCAACAAGCTTCGCAGGCTCCATGGGTTGGCCACTCGGTTTCACATACGTGAACTCTTCGAGCTTGGTGCCAAGTACCAGCGGCATCTGATCCTGCCTTTCCTTCTTCTTCTTCTTCTTAGCGGTGGTGTCCGATCCACCGACGTCCATGCGGTCACCGTGTGACGACCTCAAATTTGATAACAAATTCGAAGTGCCCGTTATGTATTCCACCGCAATCCCAGGACCAATGTTGCGATATACATAACGTAGTTGATAACAGTTCCATAGACATTACAATACGATAGTTCAAATACAATTGTCATATTGACCAAGTTCACATTACAACATAATATAGCAGCGGAAATAACGTCTTTGGGTCCATGCCTTCACCCTACAGGCAATGGCGACTCATGGAGACGAACTTAGTTCTGGTACTCTTCCTCGTACCCTTCCTCCTGGCATTCTTCCCCATAGTCTGGCCAAGTTGATAGCCAGGGACACAGCCATGAGTACATTGGATGCACTCGCAAACCATCTTATAAAGGAAATGATGAAGTAGATATGCAAGGTTGATATGGTGGACTAAGCACTAAGTTTATTTGCAAAAGCTAGTTTTATTTCCCACGAAGGTTCATTGGTAGAAAAGAAGTTTAGTTCTCTAAGTTTAATCTAAAGAGGAACTTCAAATGTGTCAAGATCATGGTCAAGTCAAGTCCATTCAATTCAATTCATGTCATTCACCAAGTTCACCAAGTTATTTTCATTATTGACAAAAGCCAGGCACAGCTTGCCAACTGTCCATGACTGCGGACGCGGCTATTCGAATAGTTTTACACTCTGCAGAGGTTGTACACTTTACCCACACCATCCGGCTACTCATCGTGTGGGCAACTTCCCCGCATAACAATATATGCCACGACAAGTAACCAACCATAATGTTTCACCTGCCCGCCTTAGCATAAACACTACCGCCTAGAGATGTACCCCTCAACATCGGAGTCTCTAAGAAGCTGTCCGGAAGGTGCAAGGTTCCCAGCCAATTGGTCTCCAGAATGCCACTAACCGATATAGGGTTCTACCCCGGCAGTACATTTTCAATGAGGGCTCTTGGGCTTGTACCCCAACCACCTATGAAGAGGAGGACAAGGCGAAACTTGGCAAACCGCCAAGGTGCCCTGGAAAAGGAGTCCCTGGTTGGACCTCCATTTACATTTGTAGGGTCTACACTAAGGCGAAACAACCTACTCCACTAAGCCCCATCCCATACCGGGATAATGTGGTCGTACTGTATGGCTGGCTCACATAGTACATCACTCGTTGTCATTTCACAAATACATTCCATAGTTCTTAGTTAAGATTATTTTTCCTTCAGAAAACCATCATGTAGGAGAAGTCTCCAATTCAAACTTTCAAGTTCAAGTCACCAATTTCAAATAGGGTTCCCCTTATAGATGGTCTCAATTTTATTCGCGACTAAGCAACTACTATGAGTGATGATACCACTAAGTATAGTTGGATAAACTCAGCTTGATGCTCTTGCTAAACAAGATATCACCACACATCTATCATTCTACTCTAGCAATTCAATCATGCAATTTACTTAAAACAGGTAGAATGCAATAGTAAAACTAGGCATTTGGAGTATGAATCAAAAGATGGCTTGCCTTGGGAGGCAAAGTGTCCGGGATATTCTTCTTCTTCTTGATAATAATAATCCCCCTCAGTATCCTCCTCAGCAACACTAGCGTCTAATAACGAAATAAACACAATACACACAATCACTACACAATGCTAGCATCATACCAAACACACACATTTGATTGCTAACAATAGCATTCATGTTGGATTTTATTTGAATTGGTTTGCAAGTTTTCTTCCAAATTGGCATTAAGTGTGCAAGTTAAATTTTCTACTAAGTGTCATGTGTTGTTTACTTCTTGAGTATGGGTAAGTAACTATGGTTACTAGAGCTGGTTCAAGTGGAGGTTGACTAATTAAGTAGAGGGGTAAATTAATTCTAAGTGTAGAAGAGAGATCTATCATTCTATGCTACAAGATAGGATTGGGTTAGGGTCTAAGTTATACCACTAACAAGGTTTTAGTTACTTAAGGTTGAACTAAACAGTAGACAAATTGATTAGTGAGTTCACAAATCAAGTTTCAAGATTTTAGGAGGTTTAAATAATTTTCTAGAATTTTCCTATGATTTGTAAGGCTAGGGTCACACTATTCCTATTTATTTTTATCCCTAACTCAATTTGAATTCTAACCAGTTCTGCAGTGTAGAGCATTTTACAAGCTTTCCAACGCATATTCATTTGCTAGAATTGGATTTCTAAAACTCTTGGAATTTAAGTTTGAAAAACACATCTGAATCT
The DNA here is from genome assembly GCA_007115705.1 of Dactylis glomerata. Lineage (NCBI taxonomy): Eukaryota > Viridiplantae > Streptophyta > Magnoliopsida > Poales > Poaceae > Dactylis > Dactylis glomerata. The sequence goes on along the minus strand of QXEO01000700.1, from coordinate 3,034,942 downwards.
TATTTGAATTAATTCAAACGGGCGGGAAAATAATTAAAAACGAAACGGACCAATTTCTAACTAGCTGGGCCGATTCTGAACAGAACCCGAATGGGCCGGCCCAGAAAACGTTTCGCACGGCGGGAAAGAAATAAAAACAGATCCTGACAGGGGGGTCCCACTGGTCAGGTCACTTAACCCTTCCCGAACCGGTACGCTATCACTGGATCAAGATCGGACGGCTCTGGTGCATCGTGTTCATCGGCTAGGGTTCGAAGCTCACCGGCAGTGTAGAGACGACTGTTCGACGGTGACGGCGTGATGGAGAGGAAGCAGAGCTTGATGGCGGGGTGCGGAATCGACTGCGGCGTGACTCCTCCTCCGATTCCCAGCGGCGGCTTGCTCCCAGGTGGTCGAACGCGGTGGTGCTATCCACGTCCAGTACCTCGCCGGCGTTGCAGGCATCGATGAACTAGGGCGAACGGGGTGAAGTGCGGGTGTCTGGGAGGTAGCAGGGGACTGGGTGAGTTTGTTCGTTTGATCGGAGGGGCCTTTTATAGGCCGGAGCGTCGAGGGCAAGGGCGGCCAGAAGCTCGCCGTTGCGGGGGCCCTGGCGCGCGCGTCGAGCGACCATGGGCATGGCAGCCTCGCTCGCGTGCTGGGGGGCTTCAGTCTCGGCCGCGAAGTGCTGTGGGTCGGTGCTGGCGAGGGCAGGGTGGTCGGCGACGTGCAGGTTCTGGGAAGAAGAGAGGGGGGGTCCCGGGTGCTGTCTCCTCTTCTCCTCTTTCTTCCATGGCTTGGGTCGGGGCAGAGGGGGCTGGGTTCGACCGTGGCACCGTCCAGAAGCATGGCAACAGGGTTGAAGCGAGCCAGAACAGTGCAGCCAAAGTGAATTCGATTTTATTTGATTCCTGCCTGCCAGTGTTCGACAAAATGCCTGCAAGAAGTTTAAATTTGAATTTTTGAAAATTTCCTCTTTGGGTGATCAACATATTGGCCAAGGGTTCTAGTCATATTTTTGTTACAAAGAAAGGTTAAGTTTTGCAGAAATCTTATTTGAAATTTTGTGTATAGTCACTGTTGCAGATTCAAACTTTGGCTCAAGTTTGAGTGATGCTCTGATTTGAATTTTGGGTAGAAACTTGTTGGTTGAGTTAGTATGTGACTTGGTGAAGCTCAACTAACTGGCCAAACACTGAGGTGGGTTACAGATTGCTTAACCCAAAGGCTCAAAGTAGGGTAGTCAAACAGATTTCCTAGATCATCTTATTCTTCTCTTTTTCTTTATTAATTTCATTTCTGGTTTCTTTGATTCTTATAATTCTACTCAATTATCTCTGTTGGTTAAGTTGGAATTAACTAACCATAGCTCAACAAATAATAACACACATAAAATCATAGAATACATATAATAGAAAATACATGTATGCATGAAATAATAGATGAAAAGTTTTATCTGGGTCCAAAATTTGGTATTTTAATTACTAAGAAGTGGATTACAATTTCTGAGTTGTTACAATCTTCCCCCCTTAAAAAGAATCTCGTCCCCGAGATTCACTAATTAAGAACTGAAAAGATTGGGAAACTATTTCTGAAGGTAATCTTCCCGTTCCCAAGTGGCTTCCTCTTCGGTGTGGTTACTCCACTGAACTTTCAGAAACTTGATGCTTCGGGTTCGAGTGGTTCGATAAGCTTCCTCAAGGATACGGATAGGTACTTCACGATAGGTCAAATCCTTGTTGATATCCACAGAACGGTGATCAATATTCTTGAAGATTTCTGGCTTCTCCGGCACTTCAAGACATTTCCGAAGTAAGGACACGTGAAAGACATCATGCACTTTGGACAATTCAGGGGGCATTTCCAACTGATAAGACACTTCTCCTCTGTGGTCTAGTATCTTGAAGGGTCCAATATATCTTGGGGCCAGCTTTCCTTTTACTTGGAATCTCTGCATTCCCTTGAGAGGTGAAACTCTAAGATAGACAAAATCTCCACTCTTGAAAGTCAGTTCTCTCCGTCTTTTGTCGGCATAACTCTTCTGTCTAGACTGGGCTGCCTTGAGGTAATCACGAATCATGCGCACTTTCTCCTCAGCTTCTTACAGAATGTCGGGTCCAAATATCTGACTATCTTTGGTTTCAGACCAATTCAAAGGGGTACGACACTTTCTTCCATACAAAGCTTCAAATGGGGCCATTTGCAAACTGGCTTGATAACTGTTGTTGTAGGAAAACTCCGCGAAAGGCAGACAACCTTCCCACTTAGCTCCATAGGCTAGAACACAGGCTCTCAACATATCTTCAAGTATTTGGTTTACTCTTTCCGTCTATCCATCGGTCTGAGGGTGGTAAGCGGTGCTAAAGGCTAATTTGGTTCCCAAGGCTTGATGCAAACTTCTCCAAAATCTCGAGGTGAATTGGGTTCCTCGATCAAAAACTATGGTTTTAGGGATTCCATGCAAACTCACAATCTTGGATAGGTAAAGATTTGCCAGCTGTCCTGAGCTATAGGTGGTCTTGACAGGAATAAAGTGGGCAACTTTGGTCAATCTATCCACAATGACCCAGATAGAATCATTACCACGGCTAGACTTTGGAAATCCAGTAATGACATCCATTCCAACAGATTCCCACTTCCATTCCGGAACTTGCAAAGGTTGCAGCAGTCCAGTAGGACGTTGATGCTCAGCCTTGACTCTTTGGCAGATATCACACTTGGATATAAACGATGCAATCTCATGCTTCATTCCATGCCACCAAAATTGTTCCTTCAAATCTTGATACATCTTGGTTCCACCGGGGTGGATGGAGTAAGGTGTCTCATGAGCTTCCTTCATAATCACTTCCTTTAATTCTGAATCAGCAGGCACATAGATACGTCCTTTATACCAAAGAACTCCTTGATCATCTTCTTCAAATCCTGGCACCTTACTGGAACTAATTCTGCGCTTGATTCCGTCAATGCTCTCATTTCCCTTCTGGGCTTCTTTGATTTGGCTCATCAAGGTGGGTTGAAACTCAAGGTTGGCTAAGAATCCTTGACTGACTAGCTCCAATCCAAATTTTTCAAACTCTTGGTGCAACATGGGTTGCTCCTCCTTGATCATCATATTTAATGAGCATGGCTTCCTACTCAATGCATCGGCCACTACGTTGGCCTTACCGGGGTGATAATGAATTTCCAGATCGTAATCTTTGATCAACTCTATCCATCTTCTTTGCCTCATGTTCAACTCCTTCTGAGTGAAAATATACTTCAAACTCTTGTGATCAGTGTAAATCTCACAACGGTTGCCCATAAGATAGTGCCTCCAGGTCTTCAAAGCTAGGACTATGGCTGCTAACTCCAGATCATGGGTTGGATAGTTTTCTTCATGAGGTCTAAGCTGCCGGGAGAGGTATGCTATGACCTTGCCTTCTTGCATTAACACACAACCAAGTCCAAGTTTGGAAGCGTCGCAATAGACATCAAAATTCTTGGTGATATCGGGCATGGTTAGGACGGGTGCGGTTACTAATCGCTTCTTGAGCTCTTGAAAACTTTCTTCACATTTAGGGGTCCATTCAAACTTCTTGTCCTTCTTCAACAATTGGGTCATCGGCCGAGCAATGCTTGAAAATCCTTCAACAAACTTGCGGTAATATCCCGCTAATCCGAGAAAACCTCTAACTTCAGTTTGAGTGGTAGGGGCTTCCCATTCCATAACTGATGTGATCTTCTTTGGGTCCACTGACACTCCTCCATCTGATAATACATGGCCTAAGAATCCAACTTCCTTCAACCAGAACTCACACTTACTAAACTTGGCATAGAGCTGATGCTCTCTCAGAGTCTCTAAGATTAATCTCAGATGGGTTGCATGCTCTTCTTTGGACTTGGAGTAGATAAGAATGTCATCAATGAAGACAACAACAAACTTATCCAAAAACTCCATAAAAACCTTATTCATGAGATTCATGAAATAAGCAGGGGCATTAGTTAATCCAAAGGACATTACGGTGTACTCATACAATCCGTATCGGGTAGTGAAGGCTGTTTTGGGTGTATCAGTTGCACGGATCTTCAGTTGATGGTATCCAGTTCTAAGGTCTATCTTTGAGAAGACTCGGGCTCCAGTCAGTTGGTCAAACAGATCCTCAATCTTCGGGAGGGGATACTTATTCTTGATGGTCACATCATTTAGCTTGCGGTAGTCAGTGCACAGTCGGCTGGAACCGTCACTTTTATCCACAAACAAGACAGGCGATCTCCAAGCAGAAGAACTTGGTTGAATCAATCCCTTATTCAAAAGGTCATCCAACTGCTTCTTTAACTCAACTAATTCAGCTGGGTTCATACGATAGGGTCGTTGGGCTATAGATCCAGTTTCGGGGATAAGCTCAATGATAAACTCAATATCCCGATTCGGTGGCATTCCGGGTAGCTCATCGGGAAAAACATCCGGATAATCACAGACGATGGGAACTTGCTCTAAAGTTGGTCCTGGGATACTCTTACGACATCGGGTGGTTTGGGTTGGTTTTACGGACACGTGCTTTATGATACTTCCAGTGCTACTCTTCATAGTGATGGTTTTCTTGGCACAATCTATCACTCCTTGATGGGCAGACATCCAATTCATACCAAGAACTACTTCCAAACCTTTGGTTCCCAATACTATCAAATTGGCTAAGAAAGCTACTCCATGAATTTCTATGGGAACTGCCAAACAGTTCCACTCGGACCTTGTGGTTGACCTAGGTATTTGTACTATCATGGCATGTTTCATAGGTTTTGGGTGCAGTCCACTTTTATCAACAAATAACTTAGTGACAAACGAGTGCGATGCTCCAGAATCAAACAGAACTCTTGCAGGAATTGAGTTAACAAGGAACATACCCAGCACAACGTCGGTTGCTTCCTGAGCTTCTTCAACGTTCATGTGGTTCAGACGGCCTCGAGAGTGAGGCGGGTTCCTTGGTGGATAATTCTTGCCATTGCCAACACGGCGCTATTGCTGAGCAGTAGCAGCGGTCTTGGATGCATCATTCAGCTTCTTGGGGCATTCATTGGAGTAATGCCCTTTGAGTCCGCACTCATAACAAGTAATACCAGACTTGTCACCAGACTTGGATATCATAGGCGTGACATTTGGCCTTGGGGGATTAGTGTTGAAGCTGTTGCCACTAGGTCTTGGAGGTGCACAATTGAAGTTGTTGCCGGGTGGACGGTTGGGATAGTTGGGACGTGGAGCTGGTGCAGGTGGCCTCATAGGCCTAGGGGCAAAACCCATAGGTGGATTCCCCTTTGGCTTCTGCGAGTTGCTTGAATTGCCTTGATACATCATACGGCGCTTGCGATTCTCTGCAGCTTGCTTGAGTTTGCCTTCCATCTGAATAGCAGAGTCAACCAATGACTCTAGGTCTGCAAAGGGGATACTGACTAGGACACATTGCATCTCATCATGAAGTCCATTCAGAAACCTTTCTTGCTTCTTCTCATTGGTGTCGGTGTCATCTGGGGCATACCTAGACAAGGTAAGGAACTTGTCACGGTTATCAACCACAGATAGGGAACCTTGCCTCAGACTTCTGAACTCATCTCTCATCCTCTTAACTAATCCCATAGGAACATGGGCTTTGCTAAACTTGCTCTTGAACTCCTCCCAAGGCATCACATACCCTGGGGCTTGCATGGCACGAGTGCTATCCCACCAAGCTCTTGTAGCTCCAGCAAGATAGTGGGTGGTGTACAAGACCTTCTCATTTTCACCAACTTCGGCGACTGCCAAATTGTTCTCCATGGTGCGAAGCCAGTCATCGGCATCTAAGGGTTCTTCAGACTTAGTGAACATAGGTGGGTTGGTGTTTTGGAAACTCCTCAACTTGGATCGGTGATCACCATGGCCATTGTTTTCTCCTTCACCATGGCCATCTCCATTGCCATTGTTGCGGTTCATTGCCATCTGAGTTATCTGCTAAAGAGTGGCCAAGTTAGCTTGGCGCTCCGCTCAGGCTGCTTCCCAGTCTTCCATGATCAACCTTAGCAGTTCGGCCATTTCCGGGTTCGGGGGTGGGGGTGCTCTCGGCATCTGAAGATAAGGTGTGTAAGACAAGAGGGAAAGCTAATTGCTAAGATTTAATTGTAACATGGATGATGCAAATTTTTTTGTCTTACTAAGGCCTTAAGGGCCAAATTCATATTTCATTCACCAAACATCAAACATACACACATACGAGTTCACACATTACAAATGGTTTACACCGAACCATTGCGACTCGTCTACTAGAGATGGGGATACAACTCACACCTACACGAAGTGAAACAAAGTGAACTAGATAACACTTGGATCTCCGATCTACACATCGGGCTCCTCGGGGTCTTCCTCCTCATCACTCACAATGAATCCATTGTGCCCAACCTCCTCCGGATCATCAAGGTCCTCCACGAAATCATCCTCATCACTAATGAGGGCATTATCCTCCTTGCAGAGATCAATGCCTTCCTCCTCACCAAGGTGATCCTCTAGGCTCTCAATGTACTCGGTCAGCTCTGCCACATTGGCCTTCAACTCCTCAAGGTCCTGCTCCTTCTCATCGCGCTGGCGACGAAGGCTCTTGCGCTCCTTCGCAAGAATTCTGACAGTGCTCCTCGCATCCACCAGTGCGAAGTGCTCAAGGTTGGCCTTGGTACGGGCACGATCGGCCTCCTGCTGAGTGGAGTATAGTAAGAAGTCCATGTGATCGATGTACGTACTTGGCTCATTTTGCCCGGGCATGTTTGCGGGACGCCCGTCCGCATCACGCCGAGCAAAGTTCCTAAAGCGCTCCCCCTGGACCTCCTCCACATGCAGTCCGCACAAGCGGGCGTGCATCTCCTGCATACCTCGAACCAAACCATCGGCCCAAGTGTTCTCCACAAGCTCAAACTTGATCCTTGGAGAACTCAAATTCCCCTTCTTGCCATGGCAACTCGCCCTGATAAGCCACCGTAGCTCTCCATCGGGGTGCTCATTGAGCACGGCTCCCTTGAACTCCGGATACAAACGATCCAGAAACAAGGTCAGGGTGGTGAGGTCGCGCTCGAAACAAAGGGTGCCACCATGGCCCAACTGGTAGTGCTCAACGAATACCGGGGCCATCTACAAAATTTTAGATTTAGATTAAGTTAGCGATCAACTCAAGTGTGCAAAATTTTAAGTAGGCAAAAACTGAATTATGTACAAATCTTTGTAAAAAAAATAGATAGGAAAGACTAAGCAAATTTCAAACCTTTTCTTAACTCTTTGTTTTTATAAAATTTTCATTTAACGCCCATTCTAACTAAGGTCTCCTATGGTCAGCCTAGGCTCTGATACCAACTTGTGACGACCTCAAATTTGATAACAAATTCGAAGTGCCCATTATGTATTCCACCGCAATCCTAGGACCAATGTTGCGATATACATAACGTAGTTGATAACAGTTCCATAGACATTACAATACGATAGTTCAAATACAATGGTCATAGTGACCAAGTTCACATTACAACACAATATAGCAGCGGAAATAACGTCTTCGGGTCCATGCCTTCACCCTACAGGCAATGGCGACTCATGGAGACGAACTTAGTTCTGGTACTCTTCCTTGTACCCTTCCTCCTGGCATTCTTCCCCATAGTCTGGCCAAGTTGATAGCCAGGGACATAGCCATGAGTACATTGGATGCACTCGCAAACCATCTTATAAAGGAAATGATGAAGTAGATATGCAAGGTTGATATGGTGGACTAAGCACTAAGTTTATTTGCAAAAGCTAGTTTTATTTCCCATGAAGGTTCATTGGTAGAAAAGAAGTTTAGTTCTCTAAGTTCAATCTAAAGAGGAACTTCAAATGTGTCAAGATCATGGTCAAGTCAAGTCCATTTAATTCAATTCATGTCATTCACCAAGTTCACCAAGTTATTTTCATTATTGACAAAAGCCAGGCACAGCTTGCCAACTGTCCATGACCGTGGACGCGGCTATTAGAATAGTTTTACACTCTGCAGAGGTTGTACACTTTACCCACACCATCCGGCTACTCATCGTGTGGGCAACTTCCCCGCATAACAACATATGCCACGATAAGTAACCGACCATAATGTTTCACCTGCCCGCCTTAGCATAAACACAACCGCCTAGAGATGTACCCCTCAACACCGGAGTCTCCAAGAAGCTGTCCGGAAGGTGCAAGGTTCCCAGCCAATTGGTCTCCGGAATGCCACTAACCGATATAGGGTTCTACCCCGGCAGTACATTTTCAAGGAGGGCTCTTGGGCTTGTACCCCAACCACCTATGAAGAGGAGGACAAGGCAAAACTTGGCAAACCGCCAAGGTGCCCTGGAAAAGGAGTCCCTGGTCAGACCTCCATTTACATTTGTAGGGTCTACACTAAGGCGAAACAACCTACTCCACTAAGCCCCGTCCCATACCGGGATAATGTGGTCGTACTGTATGGCTGGCTCACATAGTACATCACTCGTTGTCATTTCACAAATACATTCCATAGTTCTTAGTCAAGATTATTTTTCCTTCAGAAAACCATCATGTAGGAGAAGTCTCCAATTCAAACTTTCAAGTTCAAGTCACCAATTTCAAATAGGGTTCCCCTTATAGATGGTCTCAATTTTATTCGCGACTAAGCAACTACTATGAGTGATGATACCACTAAGTATAGTTGGATAAACTCAGCTTGATGCTCTTGCTAAACAAGATATCACCACACATCTATCATTCTACTCTAGCAATTCAATCATGCAATTTACTTAAAACAGGTAGAATGCAATAGTAAAACTAGGCATTTGGAGTATGAATCAAAAGATGGCTTGCCTTGGGAGGCAAAGTGTCCGGGATATTCTTCTTCTTGATAATAATAATCCTCCTCAATATCCTCCTCAGCAACACTAGCGTCTAATAACGAAATAAACACAATACACACAATCACTACACAATGCTAGCATCATACCAAACACACACATTTGATTGCTAACAATAGCATTCATGTTGGATTTTATTTGAATTGGTTTGCAAGTTTTCTTCCAAATTGGCATTAAGTGTGCAAGTTAAATTTTCTACTAAGTGTCATGTGTTGTTTACTTCTTGAGTATGGGTAAGTAACTATGGTTACTAGAGCTGGTTCAAGTGGAGGTTGACTAATTAAGTAGAGGGGTAAATTAATTCTAAGTGTAGAAGAGAGATCTATCATTCTATGCTACAAGATAGGATTGGGTTAGGGTCTAAGTGATACCACTAACAAGGTTTTAGTTACTTAAGGTTGAACTAAACAGTAGACAAATTGATTAGTGAGTTCACAAATCAAGTTTCAAGATTTTAGGAGGTTTAAATAATTTTCTAGAATTTTCCTATGATTTGTAAGGCTAGGGTCACACTATTCCTATTTATTTTTATCCCTAACTCAATTTGAATTCTAACCAGTTCTGCAGTGTAGAGCATTTTACAAGCTTTCCAACGCATATTCATTTGCTAGAATTGGATTTCTAAAACTCTTGGAATTTAAGTTTGAAAAACACATCTGAATCTTATTTGAATTAATTCAAACGGGTGGGAAAATAATTAAAAACGAAACGGACCAATTTCTAACTAGCTGGGCCGATTCTGAACAGAACCCGAATGGGCTGGCCCAGAAAATGTTTCGCACGGCGGGAAAGAAATAAAAACAGATCCTGACAGGGGGGTCCCACTGGTCAGGTCACTTAACCCTTCCCGAACCGGTACGCTATCACTGGATCAAGATTGGACGGCTCTGGTGCATCGTGTTCATCGGCTAGGGTTCGAAGCTCACCGGCAGTGTAGAGACGACTGTTCGACGGCGACAGCGTGATGGAGAGGAAGCAGAGCTTGATGGCGGGGTGCGGAATCGACTGCGGCGTGACTCCTCCTCCGATTCCCAGCGGTGGCTTGCTCCCAGGTGGTCGAACGCGGCGGTGCTCTCCACGTCCAGTACCTCGCCGGTGTTGCAGGCGTCGATGAACTAGGGCGAACGGGGTGAAGTGCGGGTGTCTGGGAGGTAGCAGGGGACTGGGTGAGTTTGTTCGTTTGATCGGAGGGGCCTTTTATAGGCCGGAGCGTCAAGGGCAAGGGCGGCCAGAAGCTCGCCGTTGCGGGGGCCCTGGCGCGCGCGTCGAGCGACCATGGGCACGGCGGCCTCGCTCGCGTGCTGGGGGGCTTCGGTCTCGGCCGCGGAGTGCTGTGGGTCGGTGCTGGCGAGGGCAGGGTGGTCGGCGACGTGCAGGTTCTGGGAAGAAGAGAGGGGGGGTCCCGGGTGCTGTCTCCTCTTCTCCTCCTTCTTCCATGGCTTGGGTCGGGGCAGAGGGGGCTGGGTTCGACCGTGGCACCGTCCAGAAGCATGGCAACAGGGTTGAAGCAAGCCAAAACAGTGCAGCCAAAGTGAATTCGATTTGATTTGATTCATGCCTGCCAGTGTTCGACAAAATGCCTGCAAGAAGTTTAAATTTGAATTTTTGAAAATTTCCTCTTTGGGTGATCAACATATTGGCCAAGGGTTCTAGTCATATTTTTGTTACAAAGAAAGGTTAAGTTTTGCAGAAATCTTATTTGAAATTTTGGGTATAGTCACTGTTGCAGATTCAAACTTTGGCTCAAGTTTGAGTGATGCTCTGATTTGAATTTTGGGTAGAAACTTGTTGGTTGAGTTAGTATGTGACTTGGTGAAACTCAACTAACTGGCCAAACACTGAGGTGGGTTATAGATTGCTTAACCCAAAGGCTCAAAGTAGGGTAGTCAAACAGATTTCCTAGATCATCTTATTCTTCTCTTTTTCTTTATTAATTTCATTTCTGGTTTCTTTGATTCTTATAATTCTTCTCAATTATCTCTATTGGTTAAGTTGGAATTAACTAACCATATCTCAACAAATAATAACACACATAAAATCATAGAATACATATAATAGAAAATACATGTATGCATGAAATAATAGATGAAAAGTTTTATCTGGGTCCAAAATTTGGTATTTTAATTACTAAGAAGTGGATTACAATTTCTGAGTTGTTACACACCGCCACCATGACTACTTGTGTCATCCTCCTTGTCGCCATTGCTGCTTCCGGCGTCGTCGCCATCTTCGGCCTCGAAGTCATATTTGGACTTCCAAGTCAACTTCATCGGCCGCACCTTCTTCGGCCTCCTCGCTAACTTCATCGGCCAGCTTCTTCGGCCTCCTCGTCGGACCTGCTCAAGTCATCGCCAAGCCGCCAAAACTTTAGGTTGGCTTTTCTTCCTTCTTCTTCGACGCTCATGGGCTGAGAAGGGCCAGCCCCAACGTCTTTGTCTCCGCTCGACATGTCAGCACTTCATACAAAATATGCAATAATTTAATTAGTACAATAATTAAGCTAGAGTCGACCAAAAAATTCGGCATGACCTTTGTTTTTTTTGACCTAGGAGTGCCTATTTCTCAATCAAAACGGAAGTAAATCGACACTTCGGGAGAAATGGGCAACTCATTTAGAAATAACCTGTAGCAATTCACTGATAAACATGCAAAGTACAGCAGCAGCAGCAAAGTACACAGCAGCAAAGTTCACAGCAGCAAAGTACACAGCAGCAAAGTTCATAGCAGCAAACTTTTCACAGCAGCAAAGTTTGTAGCAGCAAAATAATCTCAACTCTGTCCTCTCACTGATAAACATGCACAGCCAATCATATAGTGATCACCAATACATGACCATTCTCATTTTTGAGTACAGATCTTGTCAGTTTTTTTTAAATAATAGTAGAGTACAAAACAACTACGAACTAAGTAAATGAAGTACTTAACTAGCTCTTTTCAAGGAACTGTTAGTTTTAGTTACTGTAACAAGGTCGCTACTGGTGTAAATTATTTGACTCCGGTATAGTACAGCTGACAGTAGAGTACGATAGTAGAAGAGAAACAAGCAGGGAATACCAATATTTTGCTTGATGGTACAGCTGACAGTAGAGTATGATAGTAGAGTTTGTAGAGCCTTCTTCAAGTCAGAGCTGCTATTTATAGCAGGTAGCTTGTGCATTCCCTCAGCAGCAACCAATATGGTAATCTGCAAGAAATAAAAGGCTTAAATATCATATGATCATTACACTTGCAACACAGCTAATCAGGAATGTTTCGTCAGTACAAAGAGAGTAACAAGTGAGTATTTTCACAGCAGTCAATTATATATGATTATTTGGTAGGCAGAAATAACTAAAAATAAGTAAATATTGAATAGTAACTTCTACACATGGTAAAGGTGCCAAATATTAGCACACTTATCAAATAGATTAGATCAAAAGACTGCTGCCATTTGACTTGAGTGTTTATCTATAAAGCATACCACAATGTACTCGTTGCTAAAACCACAATGTACTCATTGCTAAAACCACTCTGCTCCAAAAATATCATATTAACAAGCAAATAGTTAGATTGACTCAACATGGTAGAAAAATGGTCAAAACCCACAAAAGGAACAAATCTTCACAATATGTTTCAGAGAGGAGTTCCAAAGCATACTTTAATGCAGTTTAGCAGTAGCACTAAACAAAGTGCGTTCTGTGTCAGGAGTCATGTGTCCAAAGTCCTAACCAATAAAATAATGCCATTACTAAATTAAGAGTAACATACTACTCCTAGTACTACTAGTAAGAGAAACATACTACTCCTTGAAAAAAAACTGCACATATTGATGACTTGCATATATTCCTTTGTAATTAAGAGTATGTTTTATTAAAACAACACACAGTGGTGTTGGTTTCTGGAGATAATTCTATAAAAAAATGTGTGACTATATACAGTGAGGTTTTGTTTAAACACTTCAACAAACAGTAAGATCCTTAAAAAAGCCTATCTTCACAGTTGAATCTATAATTTACAACTAAGGAACCACATGAAAAACAAGGAGGGATACCATATTATACTTCCGTTCCACAAAATTAAAATCACTTGAACTGTCAGATATAACACTAACAGATAGTAACAACTTTGAAAAATAATATCTTTACCGTTGAAGCTACAATTTATAACTAAGGAACCACATGAAAAACAAGGAGGATACCATATTACACTTCAGGTTCACAATTTTGCTCATTTGCATAGCATTTTGCATGCATAAGAATATTGGCAAAGTTAGATTGACACATATCAAAAATTAAAATCACTTGAACTCTCAGCTATAACAGCAAGCATATTAATTGGCAATAGATATTACATCTACTCCTAATTACAGAACACAAGTTATCCACTATAATACTTGAATGAAAAAGCATTCTAAACATAGGATAGAATGCAAGTTATGCAGTATTAGCTTTAGTAAGTAGCAAGTCATGCATCTCATGCAGGCAAATATTTCCTGTAAAATCCCCATTTTTAACAAACATCAGAAGCTAAACTAAGGCCACCTAAAACTCCACCATTTGCAAATGATCCATGATGCAGTGGGATCAACTCTGTAACCAACACTGAATATAAACAACAAGAGGGAGGGGGCAGAGGGAGTTGGGGGAGGGGGCTCACCTCGATGGCACTCCTCCTGTAGCGGTGGCTTCTCCTTCTCCTCCTGGTGCTCCTGGTCCGGCACTCCCGTTCTCCTCGTGCTCCTGGTCTAGCGCTCCTCGTGCTCCTGGTACGAGCGCCGGTGGCTTCTTCTCCTAGTCCGGCGCCGATCTCCTTGTCCTCCTGGTCCGGTGCCTAGGCTTCGAGCGAGGGTGGCAGAGCGATGATGACTTCGAGCGGCGGCAAGCTAGGGTTAGGGCAGAGAGCGATGTAGAGGCGGAGCGACGACGGCTACAAGTGGCGGCGGCGGTGAGCTAGGGTTAGGGGCAATGCGCGCGGGGGAAATGAGGGGAAGAGGAGATTGTCGGGCCGGCCGAAGTGGTATTTGGCTAAGTGTCAACTATGCGTGGCGCATTATGTGCAATATGCGCCATGCATATTTGACACTTAGTCAAATACCGCAAGGCTCTCTCTTTGACACCAGCACTCCTCTGCCTCAGTGGTAGCACACACCCTTTGCATTAGGGGCATCCAGGGTTTGAATCCTGGTTGCCTCACACCTTTTTTTGCAAAAAAAAATTCACAATTTTTTTTCACACTTTATAACAAATATTAATTACTTCAAAATATTTTCTCACTTTATTTGTGAGGAGTATCATAATAGTTTATTTTCACACTTTCTAACAAATAATACTAACTACTTCAAAATTTAATAGTAACTAAGAAAAACACTAAAAATATTTTATTCAAAAAACCACGAATATCGTCATGTCACATGAACATCGATGTCCATACACACACATGTATGAATCTATATAGATTCGAGTAAATGCATGCATACACAAAAAATGTCATGATCTCGATTCCATGCTAGCTAGCTAGAGCTAGTGTCTCTTTGCAATCTTCTTGCCCTTCTTCCTCGCGGTTGAATACTTTAGGCCAGGAATGTTGAGGTTTCCTCTCGTGAACGAACAACCTTTAGTAGGTAGGGTGGTCTTCCTTCTTCCTGCGGCAGTCGGCTTGTCAAAGTACTTGTCGAATTCCTCTTCGATCTTTGGATCACCGTTCTTTTCTAAGTCTTGCTCGTTGGCGGGTCCTTCCATTCCGATGATGCTCCTCTTGCCCTCCTCACGATAACACAGCTTGGCTTTGACAGATCGGTGATGAAGAAGCATTGGTCAACTTGGCTCGTGAGTACCCATGGCTCATTTTTTGCGGAGGCGTTCTTCGCGGAGGCATCGGGTATAACCATGGTGGTGAAATATTGGTCCTCTTTCTGGACGCTCTTGGCCCATCTAACATGGAACATTGGCACCTTCTCTCTGGCGTAGTCGAGCTCCCAGATCTCCTCAATCCTTCTGAAGAATCTTTCTTTGATGGTGGCTTCATCATCGGCATAGGATAGCATCGTTACTCCTGAGTTCTAATACTCGCTACTCCTGTCCCTTTCCTTGGTGTAGAATCTGTATCTGTTGATGTCGTAGGCCTGATATGTCCTTATGTTGTGCCCAGGGCCCTGTGATAATGCAAAAATGAGTTTTTCATCCTCCGTAGAAGGCATCGACTGCAGGCCGTGAAGCTTTTCCTTGAATCAAGCCATGAAGCTGGAGTTGTGCTCTCTTGTTATGTCTTCCTTCTTCCTCGGCTGACCTAGGTCAATGAACTTCTGCTCTACAAAGCTTTTGTGCTCCTCCACCCAAGGGTCAACCAATTTGATGTGATGTAGCGTGATGAGGTGTGCCCGGATAAAGTCGGGGTGTCGACCCTTCATGCCAACATGCAAGGCGTGAAAACCCTCGCGGTGACCATATCCGGAAAGCCTGCCGAGGTGCGTCCTTTTGGGTAGACCGACAGGGTCGTCCGTGTCGTCCTCCTTGGTGCGTAGATAATTCTGGCAAAATGAGACGCACTCGTAGGTCAGAAAGCCCTTGGCGATGCTTCCATCTGGACGGGACCTGTTGCGGATGAATCCTTTTATAACACCATTCAGCCTTTCAAACGGCATCATGTTGTGCAGGAATGTCGGACCGAGATGAATGATGTCATCCATGAGATGGACGAGCAGATGCACCATGATATCGAAGAATGCGGGCGGGAAGTAAATCTCGAGCTCGCACAGTATCACGACGATCTCTTCTTGCAGCGTGTCGAGGTGCTTCAAGCTGATAGATTTCCTCGAGATGACATCGAAGAAGTTGCAGAGGCCAAACAATGTCTCACGGACGTGCTCATCCATTATCCCTTGGATCGCAATGGGAAGTATCTACGTTATCAACACGTGACAGTCGTGAGACTACATCCCGCTGAATCTCTTCTTCGTTTCGTCCAGATATCTGCCTATGTTCCCTGAGTAACCGTGAGAAACTTTAACTCCTAGGAGGCACTTATAAAACTGCTCGAGCTTCTTCTCACTTAGAGTGAAGCAGGCAGCGGGAAACACCTCATCCCTCCTCTTAGCCCTCTTGCGGGGACCCTGAGTATCTTCGTCCATCGTCTCATCATCATCATCATCGTTATCGGGCAGACCATGAAGTTCTTTCTTGATGCCAAGGAATTCCAGGTCGTGTCTTACCTTCGGCCCGTCCTTGGTCCTATCCAGCATGTTGACTATAGTGGCCAGCAGACTCTCACATACGTTCTTTGTGACGTGCATGACATCAAGGCTATGGGGCATGTGGAGGTATTTCCAGTACGGCAGGTTCCAAAAAATAGACCTCGCTTTCCACACACCATGCAGTGGCTTTGTCCTCGGACGCTTCTTTCCCGACAAAGGGCACTCTTCCCAGTTTTCTAGCATGTCATCGATTACTTCACCGCTCCTCGGACGTGGGGCTTTTTCGAGCTCTTCTTTACCATTGAACAGGTCTCCGCGCTTTCTCCATGGGTGATCCATTCGACGCCACATTCGAGTCCATTGGAACACGGTCTTCGAGGAACCAGGATCCCTTGGTAGCTGGAGATGCGGAGTCTTATCCATGTACCTAACACATGCGTTGTGTCAGTGGTTCACTGATACGTCTCCAACATATCTATAATTTTTGATGCTCCATGCTTGTTTATACACCATTTGCCTACTGTTTCGTTACACTTCGTGGCACTTTTATGCATTTTCCGGAACTAACCTATTAACAAGTCGCCACAGTGCCAGTTCTCTATTTTCTGCTATTTTTGTGTTTCAGAAGTGATACACAGGAAATATTCTCAGAATTGGAGGAAACAATTTCCTGAAGTCTTATTTTTCCCGGAAGCTTCCAGAGATCCGAAGAGGAGTTGGAGGGGGGCCACGAGGGCCCCACACACCAGGGTGGCATGGCCAGGGGCCTGGCCACACCCCCTATGTGCGAGAGCCCCTCGGACCACTTCTGACGATGCCCCTTCGCCTATAAAGACCCCCCGATGGAAAAAACCTAAGTACCCGATCCATTTTCCAGAACACATCGCGATCCCCCACCGCCATCGACCCAAAGATCGGGAGGGTCCAGAACCTCTTCCCGGCACCCTGCCAGAGAGGGGAATCGCCACCAGAGGTCTTCTTCATCGCCATGCTTGCCTCCGGAGCGATGAGTGAGTAGTCTACCTTGGACTATGGGTCCATAGCAGTAGCTAGATGGTTGTCTCCTCCACCATGTGCTTCATGTTTAGATCTCATGAGCTGCCCTACATGATTGAGATCACCGTTATGTAATTCTACATGTTTGGTTTGTTGGGATCCGATGAATATTGGTGTTATGATTGAGTTGCTATACTAAAATATATCTTTTGTTATCTCTATGTTGTTTATGATCTTGCATGCTCTCCGTTGTTAGTAGCTAGCTTGGCCGAGTAGTTGCTAGTGACTCCAAGAGGGGGTATTTATGCTCGATAGTGGGTTCATGCCTCTATTTAATCTGGGGGAGTGACAGAAACCTCTAAGGTTGTAGATGTGCTGTTGCTACTAGGGAGAAAACAACATTCATATGCTTGAGGGCATATGCTTTGTTTACATTACACACTTTGCTTAATGCAATTATCTGTTGTTCGCAACTTAATACTTGTGGAGTTCTTGGATTGATTCGCCGCAAGTGGATTATTAGTCATAGATGCAGTTGGATGGCGGTCTATGTATTTTGTTGTAATACCCAGAGTGAATCGCATAGTGATCTTCTTGACATATCACGTTTATCTTTATTCTATCAATTGCCCAACTGTAATTTGTTTACCCAACATGTATGTGTTATTTATCTTATGGAGAGACACCACTAGTGAACTGTGGACCCCGGTCCTATTTTCATCATATTGCTATCACCTGTTTACTTTACTCGCACTATTTACTTTACTCGCATACTTCTACTATTTTCCACTCGATACGCTCATAACCTTTGTTTCAAGCAAACCGGTGAGATTGACAACCTCATCGCAAGTTGGGAACAAAGTATTTGGTTGTGTGTGTGCAGGTTCTACATTGCTACTGGCCGAAAATGAGTCGACAAGAATTGTAAACGGCGCCCTTGTTGGAGTGTTATTAAGCCAGTCCGCATCACCTTCAGTCATAATTGTCTACTCTTCTCCTGAACGATAAACCTTGGTTTCTTAACTAAGGGAATACTTGCTGCTATCTTCATCAAACCTTCTCTTGGGGTTCCCAACTGGCCAGTTATTTACTTCATCAACTCGGTAGCATCAAGCTCTTTTTGGCGCCGCTGCCGGGGAAGAGTGGAAGACCTATGGGGACCCCGAATTACCCATCCAGAATACCCAATATGCATACAATTCATGATCCCATGATCCGTGTGTCATGAATCCACATATCTAAGTTGATAACAGAATTACATCATCCTTTACAATATCGAATAATATACTTACAATTGGTCACATGACCAAACATGATGTTGCCACGCAGGGCAAGTCTATAACTAAGCAGCGGATACCAAGCAGCGTTGATGAGCCAAGTCATGCCTACTACCCTACAGGCAAACTGACTGGGAGACGTTCCTAGCTCGCACCAGCATTGTTGAACTCCTCACCATCATCCTCATAACCTTCTTCATAATCTGGCCAAGTTAATAGCCAGGGACAAAGCCGTGAGTACATTTTGGAATTGTACTCCCAAACCATCTAGGAGAAGATAAACACATGCTATTT
Organism: Dactylis glomerata; assembly: GCA_007115705.1. Lineage (NCBI taxonomy): Eukaryota > Viridiplantae > Streptophyta > Magnoliopsida > Poales > Poaceae > Dactylis > Dactylis glomerata. The sequence continues at coordinate 3,016,351 of QXEO01000700.1, read as the reverse complement.
GGGCTATAGCATGGTTGGCTTGGTTGAAGGCAGCTTAATACTAGAATGTTTCTCTTGTCGATATAGCATGTCCTATGACATTTCTATATCCTTATTAAAGAAGATTTGTAGAAAGATTCTCGTGTCGATATAGCATGTCATACGACATCTCTATATCCTTACTAAAGAAGATACTTACAAGAGAAGTCTTTGCAAAAGCTCTAGGAAAGGGGGAAACTCCTTTTCAAGAGAAAAGCCGGTGATCAATCAAACATGACCACCATCCTTATTAATTCCGATCAATCACACATGACCACTTCCATTGCTTCGGCAGTACCCTGCAAGTACTCTAAACTATAACCATGCCACGGCAGTACCCTCCGAGTATTCCGTCCGACACCCTTCTCCATTTTCTTGAAAACATTTTTGTAAAACCTGTTGAGTATATATGTATGGCACGTATGTATCCTGTATATTTACACTAGGCCCCCTCCTCTCTTGTATATTCGAGGATGTGGCGGCCCCACCGTGTAACCTATATATATGTGTGCCTATGCACCTATCAATACGTCGTGCATCACATCCTCTCTCTCTACATGGTATCAGACACCGTCCCATGATCCTAACCCTAGGCCGCCGCCCCCCCTGGCCGCCCCCCCTCTCCTTCCCAACCCTCGGCCGGCGCCCTCCTAGCCGCCGCCCCCTCCTCCCCCCACCACCTAACCCTAGGCCGGCGCCCTCCTAGCCGCCGCCCCCCTCCTCCCCCCACCACCTAGGCTGGCGCCCTCTAGCGCCGCCGCCCCCCCTTTCTTCCACCACCGCCACCGCTGCCAACCACCACCACCACCATGTCCTCCGTCTCCACCACCAGCAATCCCTTTGCCTTTTCCTCCTCCTCCGACTCCGCTCCGCCCACCGCCGCCCAACTCCGTGACATCCCCATCGCCGACCACATTCCCATCAAGCTTTCCCGCACCGACAACAACTACCATCCATGGAAGACGTACTTCTACCTCCTCTTCCATGAGTACAACCTCCGCGACCACATCGATGGCATCGTCGACCTCCTCTCCATGCAGCGTGACAGCGACTGGATGGCGATCGATGCCACCATCATCCGCTGGCTCTTCCTCACCATCGCGCCGAACATCTTCAAGACCGTCGTTCACGATGGCGATGACGCTCATATAGTGTGGACGAAGATCAACGGGCTCTTCACCGACAACAAGCTCCAGCAAGTCGTCTTCCTGCAGCAGGAATTCTTCGGTACTCTCCAGGGTGATCTCTCCCTGGACGACTACTGCCTGCGCCTCAAGGCCCTCTCCGACGAGCTTTAGGACCTCGGCTTCACGATGGGCGACGAACTCCTCCTCTCCACGCTCACCGCTGGCTTTAGTGAGGATCTCGGTAATGCCGCCTCCAACCTCACCCTCATGACTAACCCCACCTTCAAGCGCGCAGTCTCCTACCTCCGCCTCGAGGAACGTCGTCTTCTGAAACTGCATGCGCGTGTGTCCCATACCGCACTGGCCGCTGGGCTCGGCTACGGTGCTGCGGCGCCCCCCGCGCCGACTCCTCCTACAGCGCGCCCCCTGGCGCCCTTCACTGCGTGCCCCCCGGCGCCCCAGGCTGCGCCCCTGCCGCCCCCCAACAGCAGCAACAAGGGCGTCGTCGTCGCGGGCGTGGCGGCGAACGCAACAACGGCGGCTACGCGGGTGGTGGCGCCCCACCCGCCAACCAGCTGCCGCCCTGGAGCGGCGGTTACAACCCTTGGACGGGGGTCGTGCATGCCTACACCATGCCCGTGCCGCGCCCCCCCATCCCCGGCATCCTCGGCGCCCGTCCGCAGGCGCACCAGGCTCTCTATGCTGCGCCACAGCAGCCCTATGCGCCGATTTATGGCGGCATGCCGTCATACGCGCCCTCCCAGCAGGCAAGCTGGGACCCTGCGCTCGTCGCCGCTCTTCAGCAGGTTGCTCCTGTGGGCTCTTCTGGTGGTGTTCCATACCTCATGGACTCTGGCGCCTCCTCTCACATGGCCGCCTACCCAGGTAACCTATCCTCCTTGTCTCCCACCTCCACTAATTCTCGCATCATCATCGGCAATGGCGCTAGTCTTCCTATTACACACATCGGTTCCGCTACTTTTCCCTCCACCTCTCGACCACTGTCTCTTAATAATGTCTTAGTCTCCCCACACCTTCGCCATAACTTAGTCTCTGTCAAAACACTTTCTCGTGATAATTCTGTAACTGTGGAATTTGACGCTCTTGGTTTTTCTGTTAAGGATGCCCGTACCCGTATGGTGCTCCACCAATGTGAGAGTCCCGGCGATCTCTATCCAGTCCAGATGTTGCCTTCGTCGCACTCTGGACCTCGTGCACTCTCCGCCGGCATCGACCTTTGGCATGCTCATCTTGGTCATCCCAGCTCCACCGCCCTCCGCCACATACTGCGAGATTTTTCCTTTTCATGTAATAAACCGGCTGCTCATAGCTGTGAAGCATGCCGCTTGGGCAAACATGTGCGTCTCCCGTTTAGTTCCTCTTCCACAGTTGCATCTTTTCCTTTTCAGTTAATTCACAGTGATGTATGGACCTCTCCTGTTGCGAGCAATTCTGGGTTTCTGTATTATCTTGTTCTTCTTGGTGATTACTCCCACTTTGTTTGGACTTTTCCACTTCGCAAAAAGTCTGACGTTGCTGCCACCCTCACTGCGTTTTACCCCTATGTCTCCACTCAGTTCGGTCGCCCCATACACGCACTTCAAACTGATAACGGAAAAGAATTCGATAACATCACTGTTCGCAGTCTTCTTTCTTCTCATGGCACCATTTTTCGCCTAACTTGTCCATACACGTCGCAGTAGAATGGTCGTGCTGAGCGCGTTCTCCGCACTCTCAACGACTGCGTTCGCACCCTTTTGTTCCATGCTCATGTTCCTACCTCTTTCTGGCCTGACGCCCTCGCCACCGCCACCCTTCTTGTTAACCTTCACCCATGTCGCACTCGATGGAACTACACGCCTCATCATCTCCTTTTTGGTACTCCTCCCACCTATGATGGTTTGTGCATCTTTGGTTGTCGTTTCTATCCTAGCACCATCGCCACCGCCCCACATAAACTTACCCCCGTTCCATTCCGTGTGTCTTCCTCGGTTACCCGGCTAACACCAAAGGCTACCGGTGCTACGATCCTGTGTCTCACCGGGTGCTCACATCCCGGCACGTTTACTTTGATGAGCACTGCTTTCTGTTTGCACAGGAACAGGTGGCGACCCCCTCTTCACCTGCTGGCGTCGGTGACCCTCCGCCTCGCCGTCCGCCTGCCCCGGCCACCGTGCCTGGGCCCTGCGCCGCGACGCCCTCGAGCTCTGTCTCGGGCGCCGCCTCCTCGTCATCCTCGAGCGGCGCCTCGGGTGGTGCTACCTCGCCGTCTTCCTCGTCACCCTCGAGCGGCGCCTCGGGTGATGCCACGTCGACCGGCATGCCTCCGACGCCACCTCCGCCTCCGGCTGGCGCTGGCCCTGTCACCCGCGCGTGGGCAGGCGTCTCTCGCCCGTCCACTCGGTACCCCACAGACGAGTTCATCTATGTGGCATCAACCTCGCCCTCGCCGCTACCCACCTCTGCCAGGGCAGCGCTTCATGACGTCTCGTGGCTCGCCGCTATGCAGGAGGAGTTTGATGCTCTACAGCGCAACAACACATGGCAGCTCATTCCGCGTCCTCGACATGCCAATGTTATTACCGGGAAGTGGGTCTTCAAGCATAAGTTTCATCCAGATGGCACTCTTGATCATCATAAGGCACGCTGGTGGGTTCGCGGTTTCTGACAACGTGAAGGTGTCGACTTCCATGACACCTTTGCTCCTGTTGTCAAACTCGGCACCGTCCTCACCGTTCTCCAGCTTGCGGTCTCTCGCAGCTGGCCAGTGCACCAGATGGATGTCTCTAATGCTTTTCTTCATGGTCATCTTGAGGAGCAAGTGTTCTGTCAGCAGCCCACCAGATTCGTTGATTCTGCTCATCCGGATCATGTTTGTCTGCTGTCTCGGTCACTATATGGACTCAAGCATGCGCCCCGTGCTTGGTACCAGCGCATCGCAGCGTTTCTTCATCAGCTTGGCTTCCGCTCCACTCGCTCCGATGCTTCGCTGTTTATCTACAGCCAGGGTGGTCTCACCGCCTACCTGCTCCTCTATGTGGATGATATTATCTTGACGGCATGCACTCCTCAGCTTCTTCGATAGCTCACTGATCGTCTTCGTGCTGAGTTTGCTATCAAGGATATGGGCCCTCTTCACTACTTCCTCGGTATTGAGGTTGTTCGCCGCTCGGATGGGTTCTTTCTTCATCAGCGGAAGTATGCCCATGAGCTTCTTGACCGTGCTGGCATGCTTAACTGTCATCCTATGAGCACGCCTGTCGACACCAAGGCCAAGCTCTCCGCGACTGATGGCGCCCCGGCCTCGGATTTGTCCTTCTATCGGTCTATTGTCGGCGCTCTCCAGTACCTCACTCATACTCATCCGGAGCTTCAGTATGCTGTTCAGCAGGTGTGTCTTCATATGCATGCTCCTCGTGACTCTCACTGGACTGCAGTGAAGCGGATTCTCCGCTACATCCGAGGCACTCTGGACCTTGGTTTGACACTACACGCTTCTCCAGCCATGGACATCATTGCTTATTCTGATGCAGACTGGGCGGGCTGCCCTGATACCCGGCGCTCCACCTCTGGGTACTGTGTTTATCTTGGACCATCGCTTATCTCCTGGTCGTCCAAGCGGCAGCCTACAGTCTCTCGTTCCAGTGCCAGGGCTGAGTATCGCACCGTGGCCAACGCCGTCGCTGAGTGCTCGTGGCTTCGCCAGCTCCTTCTTGAGCTCTCCTGTCCTGTCGACAAGGCCACTGTTGTATACTGTGACAATGTTTCGGCTGTCTATCTCTCCGCCAATCCAGTTCATCATCGCCGGACGAAGCACATCGAGCTCGACATTCATTTTGTTCGCGAATAGGTTGCTCTTGGGCGTATACGTGTCCTTCATGTTCCTACCTCCAATAGTTCGTGGACATCATGACCAAGGGACTTCCTACCGCGTCCTTCGAGGAGTTCCGATCCAGCCTTTGCGTCAGCTCTGGCAACGCTTCGACTGCGGGGGGGTGTTGAGTATACATGTATGGCACGTATGTATCATGTATATTTACACTAGGCCCCCTCCTCTCTTGTATATTTGAGGATGTGGTGGCCCCACCAGGTAACCTATATATATGCGTGCCTATGCACCTATCAATACATCGTGCATCACATCCTCTCTCTCTACAAAACCAAAACTCGACACAGGTTAAGTATGGCCATTCCAACCGTCCATGACCGAGGATGCGGCTATTCGAATAGATTACACTCTGCAGAGGTTGTACACTTTACCCACACCATTCGATAAATCCGCCGGGATACTACCATGGACCGTCATACACAAGTATGCGGGGTTCAGATAATCGATCAAAGCCCTCCATCTATCCACCTTAGTATGGGCGCCTACCCTGTGGAGTATACCTCCCCGGCAAACCCTGGCCATCTACCTCCATCGAGCGTAGTTCCAGTGCCACAGCGGGAGTTACCCAAGTGTCTTCCAGACGGGTAGCCTATTGGTGGGCCCGCTATACTGTTGCCCACCGCTTGCGACAATCTGGATTCCGGGGTCCTACAGACCCTTATATAGTACGAGGCTCCCCGCACTAAAGCAAATAAACTTCAAGACTAAGCCCGTCCCATACCGGGTAATGTGGTTGCACGGGAGTAATTGGTTTGGCGAACACTCATACACAATGCCATTTTTTTAGAAATCCACCAATTTCTACACCTCCCAAGTCCAGATTCATGTTTATAAAAATCATTTGTAAACATCTCAATGGAGTAGCAACTACTCCAAGGTGTTCAAAATCATTTTCGAAAATCTTTCTAGAGAGAGTATTCCCAATCCTAGAGTTTTTGGCTCCACTACAAAGGTTTCCCAAAGACTTCGATGCTAATCATCGAGTCTCTACTTTTTAGGGTATTGAGGAGGTGTCAAAGGTATCATCTTTAGAGATGATAGTAATTCGACTTGTGGAGCTAAGTCGCCAACTATTGCTACATAAGGGAGATAGCATTATATGAAAACAATGCATAGTAATGGAAGCAAGAGTAGAGCAATGCATAGTGACATATTAGGATTCAGATATGCAACAAGTAGATGGCTTGCCTTGGTTGGCTTGTCCCTGACCTCCTTCCTCTTGATACTCCAAGACCTCTCCCTCCTCCACACACTCGTCTTTCGAACCTATCGCCAGAAAAATAAAAGCACACAATAAGCATACATGCATACACAGGTCACAAGCACTTCATCACTAAATATCACCTAATCAAAGAGTATCAGAAGCAAACATGTTTAGAATCTAAAATAAGATTTCAATAGATTTTTAGTAGCAAGGTAATCCTATTAAAACTAGGGTTTTCCAAACATAGCAAGCTCCACAGCACTTCATCTCAATCAAGCATGCAGGTGGTCACATAGGTCAATAACATGTTAAGAATACTTGCAGATAAGCAACAAGTTTCTGAACCAAGATTTCATCTTTTAAAAAAATAAAGTCACTTATTAATGGGGAAAACAAATTTTAATAGAAATTAACTCTATACTCAACACAACCATCAAGCAGGCATAAAACTTGATCAAAACATGTCAACCAGCATAACCTCAGATAGCTAACACAATTACAAATCTAACCCAATTGGAATCACCCAAAATAAGGTAGGGTTGATTTATAATGAATTTCCTAGTCACAATTAACACTAGAAAGGCAATTTATTTCCTTACATCCTTTTATAGCTACTAAAATTCTACCAGAGACCAATTTGGAAAGCTACTAAAATGTAGGACACACCAGAAGTGAAATCACTCCAAAAGCTCATTTCTATTAAGCACAATAAATAAAACAAAGCTGATTTCTATTAACACTAAAATAATTACTACAGGGAAGATATTAACCCTAAAATAGCAAAACTAGTTCCTCTAGGTTCACAGTACAGTAAGGCACCACTGAGAATTGGAATCACATATTTTGATAGTATAAAACTTCAGATTTGGATTTTTGAAGGAAAAGTGACTAGATCTACCAATTTAAATTCAAGTAATTCTTTAGGGTTTTAAGTGACATGCAACTAGTACCACTAGATAGAGGATAATCTAAGGAGTTCACAAAAATTTGCAACAGGCCAAACGGACGGATATTTATTTTTCTATAAAATTTGCAAGTTCACAAATCTATTCGAAAAGGTTAAAGGTTTTTCCTAAAAAAATACTGCGTGGGCCAGATCTGGCAGAGCTGGGCCGATTTGGTGCTGGCTCGCCCAAGTCCACCCGTGGCGCACGGGAGAAGAGCCAGCCTGACTGACCAGCGGGGCCCGGCTGCCAGCCGCCTGGGCGCTCGAACCGGTAAGGAGCGAACGAGGCCGTTCGATCTAGTCGAGATCGACGGTCCCTGTTCATCTCCTTCCTCTGGCCACATCTGACGCGGGGTGAAACCCTAGCATGGCCAGGAGGGTCTAGTGACTCACCTAGGGGTGTTCCCCGGTGATGGCGATGGGTCGGGGTGAAGTGGTGGAGGACGGCGAGCTCAACGAGGGGCGGCATGGCGGTTCTGGTTCCTAGGAGGCGGATCTGCATGTTGGCCATGGAGGACCTCGATCAGGGCTCTAGAAGGTCACTGTTCCGGCATCCCTAAGTCAAGAAAAGGGGGCAAGTTAGGTTGGTACTGCAGAGGGGAGTACACGCATGCAGAAAGGAAGCTCAGATATGGTTCAGATTGGTGGCATTCTTCCTCTCTTCCTCGCAGATAGAAACTAGGGTTTCTCTCCTCCTTCTCTGCTATAGAGCGAGAGACGGCTCTTGGTGCTCTGGGAGGGCAAAGTGGTGGTGTGAGGGGGAAATGGGATGGCAGAGGGGGGGCTAGTGTGGGCTGTGGCAGTATATAAAGAGAGGTGGGTGTGTAGGTCGGTTTGGGCATGTGGGGTAGGGTTGGTGGCCTCTGATTGGGCAAGGGGGCAGTGGAGTGAGGGAGAGGGGTCTAGAAGGTTCCTTGGTCAGCCAGGAACAAAGGGGTGAGGCTGCAGCAACTTATTTAAATTGGCCAAAGATTTGCATGGATCCTCCTCTTCTTCCTCCTTTCCAAACACTAGAGGACAAAGGAGAGAGGGCTGCTACAGTAGAATTTCGACCAGAGGTGTGAGAGGGTGCTGGGAAGGTCAAGGTGGTGGTTTGGTGGAGTTTCAAGTAATTATGAAATAAATAGTAATAGATATGGGGGTGATTTCATGCATGATGCAAATTTCGGGATTGTTTGATAGCCTCATATGTCGGGGGGATGACCCCCGGTAGGGTCAAGAGGCTAGAAAGTTACAAGGAGTAAGGTTGACTTTATGTTGGTTGACCTAGATGGGGTCTGGCTGGAATACAGGAGCCTCGGCCAGATTGGCATATAAGTGTATCCCGGCGACAGTTTAGATATGTCGGAATATCCGGGATACTTATCGAGGAGTGCCGGCATAAGCATAGATATGCTGGCCTAACTTATTTGGCATGTTGTGCAGGAGTAGGGACACCGGATTACCGTCCTTCATAGGTCGTTGGTCCGGCATATAGGTCCAGGATATGGCCAACGGTCATATCTGGGATATATAAGTCAACTAAGGTGTCATATCCCTACAATCAAGGAGAGATTTTGCCTAGTATGGAGGGAGATCGTGTTGACAGGGTGCACAGTGGTGGTTTACCTACCCTCACTGTGCACAAGTACAGCCCTTACCTCACAGTGGTAAGGTCACAGTCCAATAAGTACAAGGTACAGCGAGGGTGAGTCCCATCGAGAGCAATCAGGGAGAAAGTCAAGGGTGTCTGCCTTCGTCAGCTTGCCCTATTTGGAGTGTAGTTGGTGTCCCTGGTCTCAGGTGACCGTTGTAACCCTGGCCACCACTATATAAGGTGGCACAGGGAGCCCTAGGAGGGGGTTGGTCATTCGGTGTTCCTACACTTAGCAGTTCATCTTCCTCCTCTAGCAGAGAGCTTGGAAGCACCATTGTTGTATACTCGATCAGTCCAAATATATATCCAGTAGAGCAGGAGTAGGGGTGTTATCTCCTTACGAGAGCCCCGAACCTGGGTAGATCGGTGTTCCTTTCTGTCGTGCTTTTCAGCTCATTCCCCTCTCCCAAATCCTCCAGCATCTAGTTCGGCCCCCATTTAAGCCATCCCATGGCATATGTTGTTTCACCACGACGACATTTGGCGCCCACCGTGGGGCAGATCGATATGCTGGGCGGAGTGTTTATTCGGATGGGGTCCATAATAGCAGCTTCGGGAATGCGTGTGGTCTCTGGCCTTGTCCAGAGGCTAGGCTCGCTCAGCTTCATCAGTGACAACGCTGGATGTCTCGGCGGCCGGCCGTTCCCCAGGGATGGCCGGATCATGTCTTTCGGTTCCCACGAGGTGTACGTGAGGACTGAGAGAGTTTGCAGGGAAGAGGTACTGGTGCCGGCGGATCCTCCGTCGCATCGGCTGGCTCACGCTGGGCCTAGCACTCGCTCAGTAGAGTCGACCGAGGTGATGATGGCCGGCACATCAGTGCCGCCGACAGATGGTGCTGGCAAGGCAGCAGCAGCAATAGCGGATACTCCACCAGAGCCGCCGAAGGCCAAGAGGTCGGCACGTCCTCCGTTGGAGCGTGTTGAGAACCTAGCCAACACTTCTGGTGTGCCGGCTACGGGGCAGGTGCTTCTTCCCATCATCGATCGGCTTCTTGAGCCGGTGCAATCCGACGATGATCCGGAGCAGACAAGGGAGGTCCTGTTGGGATCTCACCAGGCCCTCGTCGATGAGGCCCTGGCCATGCACCAGGAGTGCGAACGGTTTAACCGGCAACTCCGTGAGTATGAGGCAGCCCATGGTTTTACTCCTGTGGTAACCCGGCCTAGCCGGATAGATGAGATTAGAACTAGAGGTAGAGATCTTAACACTGAGCTAGAAAAAGGTGCTAGTGATAAGGGTCATACTGCAACTAGTACTGTACCTAAGGTAATTTATAGCTCTCCAGTAAAAAACCTTAGAGCAGCAGCAGAGGTAGCTAAGGACCTATCTAGTTTATCCGGCGAAGCACTGCGTGAGCAGCAAGCCCGGCTTAACCATCTTTTGTCTAAAGCTACCAAGCAGCAGGAGGCCTTCAAGAAGGCAAACCCAGGTGCCGGGGCATCCCAGTATGTCGTGTCGGCAGGAGGTGCCAATGTGAGGTCGAAGGGCCAAGCTTCGTCCCCGCATCCAAGTGCCCGGCGTGCCAGAAGTGTGACCTCTGGCCACCGGGACAAGCAGATCCAGGTGTATGATCTGTCAATTGCTGGAAAGCAGGCGGTGGGGCAGAAGAGTGCCGGCCATGCTGACAAGAATGTCGGCAGCAAGAAAGCATGTTAGAATGTGCCGGCCGGGCAAGGAGCAGTTTCGGTCGGTGGGGGCCGGAGTAACAGTGCAGCCCGGCGTCAGCAGCAGGGCGCCGGACATGCGGTGCAGCAGCAAGGCACGGGTCAGCCGAGACACCGTGAAGATGATGGAAATTCCGCCCTGGCAAGGACGGGATATCAGCAGCAGTATCAGCAAGGCCAGCAGAATGAGCAGTGTCAGCTGGAACAGCAGCAGCAAAAGATGATCGCAGGCCCAATTGCGTCCTGGTTCGGACCTCGGTCCTTGGCGGCAAATGATGCGCACTTCAAGCTGGACAGGATTCACCAGTCGGAGTTAGTGGAGAGACAAGGAGCTCCGGGTCCTATGTGCTTTGGACCCCGGATTATGGGTGAGCCGGTGCCTTACTGTTTTCAGCTCGCGCGTGGCGCGAGGACATACAACGGCAGTACAAAGCCGGAAGATTGGTTGGAGGACTACTCCACTGTGGTGAACATCGCCGAAGGAAACCTCCGGTGGGTGGTACGATATGTGCCGCAAATGCTACAAGGGCCAGCCAGGATATGGTTGAATAATCTGCCGGCCGGAAGTATCAACGGCTGGGTTGATTTTGAAGAGCAGTTTGTGTCAAACTTCACCAGTACATACAAGAGGCCCAATCGCCCGCAGCAACTAGCTAGCTACCGGCAAGGAGAATATGAGACTGATCGTGACTACCTGACCAGGTGGTGCACGTTGCGCAATTCCTGCGAAGGAGTTGTGGAACAGCAGGCCATCATGTGGTTTGCTCATGGGTGCCGGCACGACACCATGTTGTGGCAAAAGCTGTAGAGGGAAATGCCGGCCACGTTGGCCGAGACGATCAAGATTGCTGATAGTTATGCTCTGAGAGATCCCATGCAGCCCACCCTTGATTCACAAGGATAGGGGCAGACCCAGCGGAACAATAGCAACACCGGGAGACCGGGGTAGTTTTATTGCCCGGATAACCGGAATAAGAGGAGAGATGAGCGGCCAGATTATCGGTATGGGATGGCACAAGTAGCAGCTGTGGAGGAAGAGCAAGGGGGCGCCGGCAGTAGCCAGTGTCTGAGATATGAGGGCTATCAGCAGCAACCGCAGCAGCAACCGCAGCCCTTCCAGAAAAAGAATGTCTGGATCAATAAGAATGTCAGCGGAGCTGCCGGTCAGAAGAAGCAGTGGCCGAAGTTTACGGTGGGTTTGGCCATGGACAAGCCTTGTGTGTTTCACACATTCCAGCCAGGTAATCCGGTGAATCATTTATCTAGAAACTGTTCATGGCTGGATGATATATTGGCCAGTCGTGCAGGTCCTTTTGGGCCGGCTAGGCCACCTATCCCGGCAGCTCCATCGCCGTTGACAGGTGCGAATACAGTTGCAGTCCTGCCCAGGCCGGTTAATCCCGGAAACCAGAGCAATGCCGGAAATGCCAGCGTGAATCAAGTAGACCAGAGCTATAATCCAGAATATTATGCCGGAGGCCTAGCAGCGAGCCGAAATGAGTACAAGGAGCACGATCAGAGCTACATGGTCTTTGAGACCGAAAGAACAGATAAGCAAAGTTTGTACCGGCAGTGTTTGGAGGTGAATGCCGTTATGTCGGCAGTCCCAAAACTGATGTACTGGTCTAACCAGGCCATTGGCTGGGATAGGGCAGATCATCCCAGGATCATGCCAAACCCCGGCGGATATGCGCTAGCGATGGATCCGACATTTGTCAGGCCGGCTAATAATGTGAGGTTTAGCAAGGTCCTCATTGACAATGGAAGCAGCATCAACATCATGTATCGGGATACAATGCAGAAGCTGGGTATCAAGGAGAATATGCTGGAGCCGAGCAAGACCACATTCCACGGCATTGTGCCGGGACTTTCATGCGCACTGATGGGCAAGATCCAGATGGATGTCATGTTTGGCAACCGGGATAACTGCAGGGTGGAGAACCTCGTGTTTGAGGTGGTGGATCTGGAAAGCCCCTACTGTGCTCTGCTGGGTAGGCCAGCACTGGCGAAGTTCATGGCCTCTACGCCTGTTGCGTATCTGAAGATGAAGATACCGGGGCCCAAGGGAGTGATCACCATCATTGGTGATTATAAGCGCTCGATGGCATGTGCCACGGCCGGATCAAATCTGGCCAAAACTCTGACATTGCCGAGGAAAAGAAGAGGCTCAAGCGAGCCGTGGAGATTGCGAAGACAGTCGCAGCCGGCAAATCTATGCTGGGCATGACGAACCCAGGTGGCAGTGCTTCTTTTCAAGTGGGCAAGGAAGTCAAAAAGGTGCCTCTGGATGAAGTTTTCCTGGAGCACCATGCCTTCATCGGGGCAGGTATGGACCCCAAATAGGAAAGCGAGCTCACCAGCTTCCTCTGTGAGAATCGGGATATCTTTGCATGGTCTACTTCAGACCTGCAAGGTGTGCCGAGGGAGCTGGCTGAGCACGCACTGCATGTAAGGCCGGATGCTAAGCCGGTAAAGCAGCCGCTCTGGCGGAATGCGGATGATAGGAGGAAAGCAATATGGGAGGAAGTGGCTAGGCTCCTGGCCTCAAGCTTTATCAAGGAAGTACTACATTCGAATTGGGTGTCTAATCCGGTTTTGGTGGAAAAGAAGAAGGATGAGCCCACCGTAGTAAAAGTATGGCGGATGTGTGTTGATTACACCAACTTGAACAAGGCATGTCCTAAAGATCCATTCCCGCTCCCTCGAATCGATCAAGTGATTGATTCCACAGCTAGATGTGAACTGTTATCATTTGTAGATGCATATTCTGGTTTCCACCAGATCCTTTTGTATGAGCCGGATCAAATAAATACATCCTTTATCACCCCGTACGGGGCTTATTGCTATCTCACCATGCCTTTCGGATTGAGAAATGCCGGCGCAACTTACCAGAGATGTATGCAAAAGTGTCTACATGACCAAATAGATAAAAATGTGCAGGTATATGTCGATGATGTCGTCATAAAAACCAAGGAGAGCAAGACTCTCATAGATGACCTTCGGGAAACCTTTGCAAACCTGAGGAGATTCCGGATGAAATTGAATCCGGCTAAGTGCACATTCGGTGTGCTGGCAGGCAAGTTGCTCGGTTTCCTGGTCTCCAGCCAGGGTATTGAGGTGAATCCCAGCAAGATTCGTGCCATAGAGAGAATGAAGCCACCGATGGATTTGAAGGAGGTAAAGAAGTTCACTGGGTGCCTTGCGTCCCTGAGCCATTTCATAAGCCGGCTGGGGAAGAAAGCTTTGCCGTTATATCAATTGATGAAGAAGTCCGACACATTTGTCTGGACAACGCAAGCAGATGCAGCTTTCAAAGAGCTGAAACAGATGTTGTCAACAGCACTAGTGTTGGCATCTCCGATGCCCAGGGAGCCAATGTTACTCTATATAGCGGCAACCAATAGAGTTGTCAGTGCTGTGGTGGTAGTAGAGCGAGAGGAAGGAGGCAAAACCGTGCAGCGGCCGGTAAATTATTTGAGTGAAGTCCTTTCCACCTCAAAGCAAAACTACCCCCACTATCAAAAAATGACATATGGTGTCTATATGGCGGCCAAGAAGCTCAAGCATTATTTTCAGGAGCACCCAATCCGGATAGTGGCTGAGGCCCCCATTTCGGAAATTATAGGCAACAAAGATGCCAGTGGCAGCATAGCCAACTGGGCAATAGAGTTGTCACCCTATACACCTCGGTATGATAAGAGGGATACAATCAAGTCCCAGGTGTTGGCTAATTTCTTTATTGATTGGGCCGAGATACAGTATGAGCCACCATTGCCAGATACAAACTATTGGAGAATGCATTTCGACGGTTCCAAGACAATACATGGCCTGGGTGCCGGCATTGTTCTCAGTTCACCCAAGAATGACCAATTAAGATATGTTTTGCAGATTCATTTTGCAGCATCAAATAATGTGGCGGAATATGAGGCACTTGTACATGGCCTAAAGGTGTCTAAGGACATAGGAATTCGCCGGATTATGTGTTTCAGTGATTCTGACTTAGTGATTCAGCAATGTTCCGGCATATGGGATGCGCATGATGCAAACATGGGATCCTATCATTTCCTGGTGCAGCAGTTGAGTGGTTACTTCGAAGGTTGTGAGTTCCGGCATGTTCCCCGGGCTCAGAACGAAGCAGCCGATACATTGTCCAAGCTGGGATCTTCCAGAGATTCAATCCCGCCCAGCATTTCATTGGAGCATCTGAGGAAGCCATCAATCAAGCCCTCGCCGGAGTCATCATCCATTTATGTCCCGCCAAGCCCGAAGGATGCAGTTCCGATGGAGATAGATGCCGGAGCCAGGTCAGATAACCCGGGGACTGCTCTCTCAGTCCCAGGGGCTGGGCCGACTTATGCAGTGAGTGCAGTATTCCAGAGCAGAAATAAAGGCAAGGGTAAAATGTATCAAGAGGTTGTGCTGATATACCCGGGGACTGCTCCGGCATACCCGGGGACTGATCCCTCAGTCCCGGGGACTTCGTAGCCCATGGAGATCGATTGTGTGTCAGCAAAAATAATGGAGATAGATCAGGCAGTGTTCACTGTCAGGGAAGTGCCCTCATGGGCACGTCCTATCATGGATTTCTTGGTGGATGGTCAAGTGCCAGCGGATGAAACCGACGTGCGCTGGATTACAAGGAGATCCAAAGGATATACCATAATAAACAAGGAAATATACAAAAGAAGTGCCACCGGAGTATTGCAGAGATGTGTCAAATCTGCAGAAGGCCTAGAGATGCTCCGGGAAATTCATTAGAGGGAGTGTGGTCATCACGCTTCATCCAGAGCATTGGTGGCAAAGGTATTCCGGCATGGGTTTTACTGGCCGACGGCACTGCAAGATGCATAAGACTTGGTCCGGAAGTGCAATGGATGTCAAAGATATGCTCACCAAATTCATCAGCCGGCATCAGCATTGAAGACTATCCCGATAACCTGGCCCTTTGCTATGTGGGGCCTGGTTATGGTCGGGGCTTTTAAGCCGGCCAGGGGAAAGATGACCCATATCCTGGTCATGGTGGACAAATTCACCAAATGGATTGAAGTAAAGCCCATAAGCAAGTGTGATGGCCACACAGCAGTAAAATTCTTAAAAGACATAATCTTAAGATATGGTGTTCCCCATGGCATCATCACTGACAATGGATCGAACTTTGCCCAAGGACCATTTGCCAGATTTTGTGAGGAGGTGGGAATCCGGCAGGACATTGCGTCGGTCGCTCACCCTTGTGCCAATGGCCAAGTAGAAAGGTCAAATGGACTAGTATTATCTGGCATAAAACCCCGGCTGATAGAGCCACTGGAGAAAACTTTGGGCTGCTGGCTAGATGAACTGCCAGCAGTGCTTTGGAGTTTAAGGACAACTCCGAATAGGTCAATAGGCTATACACCATTTTTCCTTGTGTACGGAGCAGAAGCTGTGCTTCCAATAGATGTAATACATGATGCACCAAGAGTGGTGCTATATACTGAGGAAGAGGCTAAAGAAGCCAGGGAAAATGATGTTGATCTGCTGGAAGAAGCTAGAGAAATAACACTGTCAAGAATAGCAGTATATCAGCAGAACCTCAGACGCTATCATGCACAGAAGGTGAATCCAAGGAGATTCCAAGAGGGAGATCTAGTACTCCGGCTAAGACATGGCACGGAGGGCCAGCATAAGTTAACTCCTCCGTGGGAGGGGCCATTCATTGTGAGCAGAGCTCTGCACAATGATGCCTATTATCTTATAGAGCGCAGGCCCCCAAGAAGGACAAGGTGGACAGGTCCAGAGAAGAAACCAAGAGACCATGGAACATAGCCCTACTCCATCCCTTTTACTCCTGAGCAGCATAATGTATGTATTTTCATATTTTGCTTTGTTTGTCGGCACTTTATGCCAGCACAAAACTAATGAATGAAATGTCGGCATCCCGAGGAGGTCAGGCACTGTCTCCGAGATATATCGTTGTTCATTTTCAGTTTTTGTGTATATGTCGGCTGGCTTGATTTGAAGGTTTCCTTTGTCGGCCTAGTAGTGTGTCGGCACCAAAAGCCACTCTTTGACTTAGCTGCTATCTGAAACCCGGCTTCATGGCTAGCAAGAGTAGATGCCGGAGATTGTCTACACATCGAAAACGGCTAAGGAAATATAGAGCAAGCAAACCGACATTTATATTATTGCTAAGTATAAAACTTGAAATGTCGGGCGATCTAAAGTCTAAGTTTCAAAGTTGAAGTACTGTATGTTTAATGAAGCAACCTTGAGACTCATAAGTCAAAAGCCAAAAGAGGTAGACAAGTAGCTAAGGTTGTGGAGTTAGGGAAACAGGAAGGCAAACTCGGTGACTTAGCCAAAAGATGATCCAGCATTAATAAATTAGCAAACTAAGTTAAAACTTGTTCAGGTAGCAAACCATAGGGAAATTAAACGTATATCTTATACTTGAACCCGGCATACCGGGGATCTAACAAAGCTTAAAGTTTGGTGGTGCAAAGTTCAAAGAGCAGGAGCAGAAGCAGAGCCGCCGGCTAGAGGGGCTGTAGCAGTGGAGATGTCGGCTTCAGGAGTGCCAGACCTAGCAGATAGAATGGAGCCATCACCTCTGGCCGGGATAGATCCCTGTTCCGGAATGTTGGTGTCGGCTTCTTCAGTTTCTTCTTCATCTTGGCTGGAGTTAGAGCCCTCAGCGTCAGCAGCATCCTTGGTGTCGTCGTCCTTCTTCTCCGGCTCACGGATGTCCCGGACAAAAGCTTCAGTGTCGGCATAATACACATAGCTATGGGCTAATTCTTGCTGATGCCAGATATGTTCTGGATCCGTGGTCCAGATGGATCCTTCGCGCACAGTACGCAAAGTCTCCAAGTCTGCTTTCTCATACGAGGAGAGGAAGTAGCTGAGAGCTTCATCAGCTCCCACCCTTGCGCCGGAATCCCGCCATTCTCTGAGGCGAACCTTGGAAAGCTGCAGATCATTGCCGAGATCAACAGGATCAGTGGATGTCCTTTGTCCCGGCCAGAGGGCAGAATATGCCTCCTGGGCGCCAAGAAAGAGGTCTTTAGTGTAGAAGGTCATGGCATTCTTCCGGGCTTGCAGGGCCACCAGCTACTCCGACATGTCCCAGTTGGCCGAGTCAACCGAAACACCCCGGCCCTCTCGATCCAACTGCAGAGCCTTCTCAACGTCTTCGATGGAAGTAGGAAGCATGTCTAAAAATAGAAAGTATGTTAGCAAAAGGAGTATACGTCGGCGTAAAGGCTGTGCCGAAAAAGGTCATGATATGTCGGGCAGGATAAGGGAAAAGGATTTGAACCTTACTAGCGAGTTCGGCATTGAGCTGGGCAACTGAAACTTCCAATTTGGTGGCCTGCTCCTTCAAGCTAGTCAGTTCGGCATGAGCATTGGAGGCATCAGTCTCAGAGGTGACAAGCAGCTCCTGGGCTTTCTTAAGTTGGCCCTCCCTCTGTTCCTTCTCCTCCAGAAGCTCAGCAATCTGGCCCTTCAATTGCTCAACCTCAACTTTGTGGGCGGCATCCTGGTCATCCAATTGCTTGGCCACATCCACTGAGGGCGTATAGTCTTGGTGGCGGGCCTCCAGTGCAGCTTTCTCATCTGCGAGGATTTGAAGTTAAGAGAATGGGAAGATAAGAAGCAGGGATAAATGTCACATCCCAAAATTTTGGAATGTGAAAAATAAATAAAATAGGAACCTTGTATGTTGGTATTGATTGAAATTTCACAAGGATTTAAAACTTTTTGCTTTGTTCAAAAACCATATTGGAAAACCATTTCAATCCTTCTTTTATTCCATGAAGGACTTCTTTGAGAAAACCAAGTATCAAAAATGTTATCTTCTACTTCTATTGAAACTTATGCAAGTTACACTTGCAAAGGAATGAATTTCAAAAACGTTTATAAAGGGTGTATCTTTCGAACCAAAATGAAGAGTGATTTTCAAATTATTATTTTCATATATTATTTCTCCTATTTTCCAAAGTGTTATTCTTCAAACCCTAGTTCATATTTCATGTATGCAAGCAAACCCCTTTTGGCTTATTTAGAAATTATTTTGGAAAACTTGTTTCATACTGAAAATAGTTTTCTTACTGTTTTAAAAACAATTCTAAGAATTTTAGAAACTTCTGAAAGTGGTTTGAGTTGATTTGAGGCATTTTTGCAAATTATATGAAAGAAATAGGAAAAAAAATAGAAAAAAAAATAAGAAAAGGGAAAAGGGGCCGCGGGGAGACTAACTGGCCCAGGCCAAGAAGCGGCCCAGGCCCAGCAAGCCCCCTCCTCCGAACCAGTACGCCGGCCTTCTCGCCCGGCACTGACATGCGGGACCCGCATGTCAGGCCCTCCTTCTAGCTCGGGCAGGAGCCCCTCTCCCGCACGGGACTCCTCCTGGCCGTCCGTCGCCTCGCCCTGAGCTAAACCCTAGCCCCTGCTGCAAGTTAAACCCGCCTATAAATACCCCCAGCACTCCTCCCTCGCCCCCCTTTTTCAATCTCGCCAATTCCGCCTCAAGCCGATGGAATCCATCGCCAGAGTCCGCCTCGCCTGCGGGTGTTTCAGGTCGATTCCGATGCCACCGGTGTATCTCACGCCTCCTTCTCCCTCCCATCTTCCTTCTTTTCTTCCGGCTCACCCCCTAATGCTCCTGTCTTGCTTTGCTCTGCAGCAAAACGGCACCGACGACCGCGCACCGAAGCACACCTCCGCCATACCGAGCTCCAGCCGCCCTCCTCCTCCTTCTCTGGACGCGATTGACATCGGGGTTCATGCAGTCAAGTTCTTATCGACGTTCTGCATGCCGTCCAACCTTCCGCTAGCTTCGGGAGCCCCTGAAACGTCGCCAGAGCACACGACCTACACGCCCTCGCCGGCGATTGCACGCTGGAACCCTAGCTCACCGGTGAGATCCTCTCCCCTTCCTTTTTGTCCATCAGATCTAGATCCGACGATGCACATTAGATCACTAATCAAACCGGTATCTACAGATCTCAGCTGTCCGTCCATCTTTAAATCATGCGGCCATGTTTATTTCAGAGCCGAACCGGTACCGACGAACCAGAGGCCACCACGTCACTGCCACGACTGGAATAAGGTTCTGTTTATTTCTAAATTGCCAGAAAATGTCTTAAACTTCAGAAATTCATATCTCGAGTTCTACTGATCCAAAAATTGCAAATAATATGTCCCTGGATTCCTAAAAATGTGTAGAACACTATTCTATAATAAATTTCGTCTTTTGAACTAGTTGAAAACATTCAAATTTAAATATGTGAGTTTGAGTGTTTTTAATCTAATTCAAATTCTATAAATCCTTTTCAGTTGATTCTTTTTGCGATAGAACCCTATTGCTATCCTCTATCCAGTAGAACCACGGTAGAAATTGTTTTAACCAATTTTATCAAGTATTCAATTCTAAATGAGGATTTGGGTATTTACTCCCTAGATTTAATCCTATAAATATTTTTAGGCACAATTCTTTTGCAAAATTGATTATCTTTATGATAGAAAACCACCAGAATACTTCACCCACGTTTTTCACACCTTTCCAAGAGTCAGCTCCTTTAGCTCAATCTTTTGCAAAATATAGTGGTGTTATATGAGCACCTTGCAAATCATGCACTTTGTGCTATTTGACTAAGTCCTAATAGACCCCATCAAAGCTACCATAACTTAGTAAAAATCTACTCTCTGTTCTTGCCCAAGTGCAAAACTATCAATTCCCTCTTACCCAAAAATTCTTCTAAGTACTTTGACTACCCCCTCCAACACTCTGGCGAAGAAGTTTTCCCATGTCAAGACCATGAAGAAGACGTTGAAGAGAAGATGTGAAGTTGAAGGCCAAACCAGACGTTGAAGAGAAGACGTGAAGTTGAAGGCCAAACCAGAAGTTGAAGAGAAGACAGGGAGTTGAAGACCAGAAGAAGAGAAACCAAGAAGATGATAGTGTTAAGCCTTCTGACTTAGAATTTATCCAACTTCTCAACCCAAGTCTAAGAGTACCCTTAAGCTATTTTTGCTAAGTGTTTGACAATCTAGAAAACCCCCATCAATCCTTTGAAGTATTTGACTTAGCCATTCTCTCTATCAAGGCAACTTCATGCCCCACCTTTTGTCCAAATATCACTAAGACAAATCAAGACTAAGCCAAAACAAATACACACTTTTATTGTCTTGTTTGATTGAATGATGTGTTTATGTTGTGCTCCTTTTCTATCTTATAGTTGTACGGAGAGCTACGTGTGTTGATTAAGAGAAGTACAACCTTCAGAAATTTCTAAGGCAAGTGTCACTCTTATTCATAAAATTCCCAATGATGTTTTACTATGCATGTAGTGTTTCTTTTATTTTAAAGTATGCATGTGTAGATAGTTGTGCTTGCTATCTCCTATTTAGGATATCCCTGATTACCCTGTTAGAAGAAACACCGTAAGTGTAGATTGCTTAGTTGTGCTATAGAATTCGTGGTTGGGATTCCACATGTTCTTTTATTAAGTTTGAAAACTATGCTTTGCAAAAACTAAGAAAACAACTAAGTTAATGAAACACCTGGGTGGAAATTGGTAAGATGGATTTATGTTGAGTGGTTACACCAGAGTCATCTCTATGGCGGCCGTGTGTATTTCACTTGTGGACGGCCACCCAGGAACAAAGAGATTGGAGACGTTCAAGTCGTGAAGCTTCCAGTGCAACCACGAGTCATATGGGCTCTGTCTTGACCAACTAAGTTGCGAGAACTCAGCCAGACGGACAGAGGGTGGTAGTGATTTGTAGGATGGAGCGCGTCCGGGTTGGTCTGAGGGATTGCTTCTGAAAAGTCTCGTCTTAGTCTTCACTTGGCCATTTGAGCAAAATGAGCATCATGGCAAAAGAGGTTGACTGAGTCTTGTGGGAAAAGTGCACCACCTCTGCAGAGGGTTAAAACTAAGTACTTAGCCGTGTCCCCGGTTACGGACAATTTGAGCGACATGATTTTGAAGCTGTTCAAGGATCTCCTCATCCCAACTTCTTTAAATTAAAAGTTGAGTGGTTAACAAGGGTTTGTTGTGTGATCATAATTATGTACACCTGGTGGATTCCTGTGTGTGCATAATTACTAGGAGCACCTGGTGGATTCCAGCGTGTCCAATAGTGCTTTAAAAGAAAAATGAGAGCTTTTGAAAAGTAGGATAAACAATTGCTTTTCTGCAAGCTTAGCCTGAAGCTCCACTTAGCCAAATAATCATGTAAATGTTAGGATTCCATTTGAGTCCACCAAAAAGTGACATCTTGCCAATACAATTCAAATGTATTGACCCTTTGTGGCTGCAACGTTTCATGTTGCAGGTTTTGACGATAAGAAAGGTATGACAGGGTTACGAGTCTATCTGCAGCATGTTTGCCTATGGCACATGAAGAAGAAGGACTCCATGCTATTTATGTTTTCGTTGTAAACTCTGAAAGCTCTATGCTATGAGCATTGTAAAGTTCTTTATGTAATTGCTGGATCATGCGATGTAATAAAATGACATTTGTTTCTTGATATTACATCTTAAACTGTGTGTGCTAGCGTTTGATCCAGGGACTAGCACTGAAAAGCACAGGGATCGTCATCTTTAAAAGGTGAGGTCACTACAGATGGTATCAGAGCAAAGTGTTGCCCTTAGGTTCATGACCCTAGGATTGGAAAAAGGCCCCTTAGAAAAATAGTAATTGCTTTTATTTCTAAGTTAAAAATTTACCCAATCATTTCCTCGTAAACTCTCTCTACCACTCTTCATTCCAACTCAAAGACGAAGATCTTCAACTTCAACGCCTCAAAGGACTCTGAGATCCACCCACCTCAAGAGAAGCAAATTGAAGAAGTCTAGAAGAAGAAAGTCTAAGCATCAATAGTTCTAGGACTTAGAAATTCTTATGAATGATCTTGATGGCAATAGGACCAACAAATTATTTAGCGAAGATGAACTGCTTGCCCCACTCAGAGAGAAGGACCTCAACAAAGAAAAAGAAGATACTACTGCACTGAAGGAAGAAGTTTTAGTTGGACCTCCATTTAAATTTTTTTAATAAGCGACAACGTTGTAATAAATGTTTATGATCATACTAACTTGTGGAATGATCGTACCTATCGTTTGTATTAAAAACCTATTACTTGTGATGAATGCTTGTTGAATGTTTATTGATTGTAAGGTGATTTGCCTTGAATCGTTGCTAACTGGTAGGAACTTTCTTTAGAGTTTTCCACTCTATTCTTCTCTATGTTGAAAACCTAAACCCTACCCAAAAACTTTAACAGATGCATCATTAAAGCCAGAGCAGCCTCAACAACTCTCAGATGGACCTAGTGATGCAGAGAATGATGGAGATGCATGCCCAATTGACTCAAGTGGTAACCCAAAATATGATAAATGGCAAAAGCAATGAGTTACCTCCAGGAGTGCAGCAACTGCTAGATGCACATACTCGCATTGTGCAAATGGCGTCTCAGATCATGGCTAACAACAACAACATATCACCAAGCAACCCTAGCAACGCCAAGCCCGAAGAACATGATGTGGCAAGAAACCAAGCTTGCAAACTCTGTGGAGACATAGGACATACGTCTAAGGATTGCAAGGAGCAATGCCATAGTTGTGGAAGGGATCGTTGTAATGGAGAATGCCGTCTGTCAAAGGTTACATGTGTTTTGTGTGAAGGAACGAATCACGTCCTCGCAGAATGCCATCTCAATGCTATGGTAGATAAAGTGAACCAACAGGTCAAGCAGAAGATACATCACTCGCTCGGGAAAGCAAGTGCTGAATTCGAGCCCAAGGGGATAGAATATTTTGTCACCACCAAGAGAAACAACCCTAGGGTAAGGCTACAAAATAACTACAAGAAGAGAGAAAGGTTCCCCTCAATCATAATGGAGTATGAGAAGCAAGAATTGGAAGATCTTCTAGCCCTGGAGAAGCCAAAAAAAAGAAAGATATCAGCCAAGTAGAGTGCCATGAATGTAAAAGGTTAGGACACTATTCATGGGGCTGCCCGGATAAGGAGAAACGCAAAGAGAGTGAGAAAAGGGGTTATGTAATCAATGGAGGGAAAAAGAAGGATTGTGCTCAAGTTAATTGTTTCAACTGTCGCGAATCTGGACATTATGCTAATAATTGTCCAGAAAAGCATAGTGGAAAGGATTGCAGCCTTGTCACTTGTTTCAAATGTGGCGTCAGAGGGCATTATGCAAATAATTGTCCGGAGAAGTACTCAGAGCGCCAGTAAATGAGGACAACTGAAGGATGACACACTATAGTGGATACAGTGACACATTGATGATCAACCAACATAGAAGATGTCGTAGTGCAACTGCTATCTTGGAGTAAGTGTCATGTAAGGAGTGAAATAAAAGACTTTGTGGTGTGGGTAGTAGTCTCATGATGTAATAGGTGGAATGGAAATCTTCATGTATCTTTCAAAACAATCTTTAATGCAAATCTCACTCTAGTATTGTTTTGCCCAAAAGATGAAGTTGTATGGAAAGCAAAATTCGCCAAGGAAAAGATCAATGAAGGATTCTACTACGCAAACCACTAGCTAAGGATCGATAGATTTGTTTTCTAAAAGTTCGACATAAATTGAAATATGGACTCTATATCCATAAAATCTTTTGTCAAAACTAGTGAGTTGACCAAGAGTTAGTGTACGAGATGTACCAAACTGAAATACAAGGTAACAATTGTGTGCGTTATGGATTGGCCCCCACGACGACTACTCAATTGTGCACTCTTGATATGAGGAATGGTAGATCTAGAGAGACATACCTATAAGAGAGACGACGTTGTTAAACCTAAAACCTAGGAGGATAAGATATTGTACCCTTATAATGGGCAAGTATTGCCAAACGTAGGAATACGGTGAGGATGAAGCACAAGCTTACCGTTGAAGATGACTTGCAATGGAAGATGACCCGGTGCGTCAAAACCAAGGAGTGCCCCATCTGAACCCCAAAATCTAGACTACCCACAAAAATTTCTTTTAAGGGTGGTAGCCACCTAGCCTTCCAAACCTATATTTCTTTCTAGCCTCTCCAAATCTCGGGACGAGATTTCTTTTAAGGGTGGTAACCTGTCACATCCCAAAATTTTGGAATGTGAAAAATAAATAAAATAGGAACCTTGTATGTTGGTATTGATTGAAATTTCACAATGATTTAAAACTTTTTGCTTTGTTCAAAAACCATATTGGAAAACCATTTCAATCCTTCTTTTATTCCATGAAGGACTTCTTTGAGAAAACCAAGTATCAAAAATGTTATCTTCTACTTCTATTGAAACTTATGCAAGTTACACTTGCAAAGGAATGAATTTCAAAAACGTTTATAAAGGGTGTATCTTTCAAACCAAAATGAAGAGTGATTTTCAAATTATTATTTTCATATATTATTTCTCCTATTTTCCAAAGTGTTATTCTTCAAACCCTAGTTCATATTTCATGTATGCAAGCAAACCCCTTTTGGCTTATTTAGAAATTATTTTGGAAAACTTGTTTTATACTGAAAATAGTTTTCTTACTGTTTTAAAAACAATTCTAAGAATTTTAGAAACTTCTGAAAGTGGTTTGAGTTGATTTGAGGCATTTTTGCAAATTATATGAAAGAAATAGGAAAAAAAATAGAAAAAGAAACAAAAATAAGAAAAGGGAAAAGGGGTCGCGGGGAGACTAACTGGCCCAGGCTAAGAAGCGGCCCAGGCCCAGCAAGCCCCCTCCTCCGAACCGGTATGCCGGCCTTCTCGTCCCGGCACTGACATGCAGGACCCGCATGTCAGGCCCTCCTTCTAGCTTGGGCAGGAGCCCCTCTCCCGCACGGGACTCCTCCTGGCCGTCCGTCGCCTCGCCCCGAGCTAAACCCTAGCCCCTGCTGCAAGTTGAACCCGCCTATAAATACCCCCAGCACTCCTCCCTCGCCCCCCCCCCTTTTCAATCTCACCAATTCCGCCTCGAGCCGACGGAATCCATCGCCGGAGTTCGCCTCGCCTGCGGGTGTTTTAGGTCGATTCCGACGCCACCGGTGTATCTCACGCCTCCTTCTCCCTCCCATCTTCCTTCTTTTCTTCCGGCGCACCCCCTAACGCTCCTGTCTTGCTTTGCTCTGCAGCAAAACGGCACCGACGACCGCGCACCGAAGCACACCTCCGCCATACCGAGCTCCAGCCGCCCTCCTCCTCCTTCTCTGGACGCGATTGACATCGGGGTTCATGCAGTCAAGTTCTTATCGACGTTCTGCATGCCGTCCAACCTTCCGCTAGCTTCGGGAGCCCCTGAAACGTCGCCAGAGCACACGACCTACACGCCCTCGCCGGCGATTGCACGCTGGAACCCTAGCTCACCGGTGAGATCCTCTCCCCTTCCTTTTTGTCCATCAGATCTAGATCCGACGATGCACATTAGATCACTAATCAAACCGGTATCTACAGATCTCAGCTGTCCGTCCATCTTTAAATCATGCGGCCATGTTTTATTTCAGAGCCGAACCGGTACCGACGAACCAGAGGCCACCACGTCACTGCCACGACTGGAATAAGGTTCTGTTTATTTCTAAATTGCCAGAAAATGTCTTAAACTTCAGAAATTCATATCTCGAGTTCTACTGATCCAAAAATTGCAAATAATATGTCCCTGGATTCCTAAAAATGTGTAGAACACTATTCTATAATAAATTTCGTCTTTTGAACTAGTTGAAAACATTCAAATTTAAATATGTGAGTTTGAGTGTTTTTAATCTAATTCAAATTCTATAAATCCTTTTCAGTTGATTCTTTTTGCGATAGAACCCTATTGCTATCCTCTATCCAGTAGAACCACGATAGAAATTGTTTTAACCAATTTTATCAAGTATTCAATTCTAAATGAGGATTTGGGTATTTACTCCCTAGATTTAATCCTATAAATATTTTTAGGCACAATTCTTTTGCAAAATTGATTATCTTTATGATAGAAAACCACCAGAATACTTCACCCACGTTTTTCACACCTTTCCAAGAGTCAGCTCCTTTAGCTCAATCTTTTGCAAAATATAGTGGTGTTATATGAGCACCTTGCAAATCATGCACTTTGTGCTATTTGACTAAGTCCTAATAGACCCCATCAAATCTACCATAACTTAGTAAAAATCTACTCTCTGTTCTTGCCCAAGTGCAAAACTATCAATTCCCTCTTACCCAAAAATTCTTCTAAGTACTTTGACTACCCCCTCCAACACTCTGGCGAAGAAGTTTTCCCATGTCAAGACCATGAAGAAGACGTTGAAGAGAAGATGTGAAGTTGAAGGCCAAACCAGACGTTGAAGAGAAGACGTGAAGTTGAAGGCCAAACCAGAAGTTGAAGAGAAGACAGGGAGTTGAAGACCAGAAGAAGAGAAACCAAGAAGATGATAGTGTTAATCCTTCTGACTTAGAATTTATCCAACTTCTCAACCCAAGTCTAAGAGTACCCTTAAGCTATTTTTGCTAAGTGTTTGACAATCTAGAAAACCCCCATCAATCCTTTGAAGTATTTGACTTAGCCATTCTCTCTATCAAGGCAACTTCATGCCCCACCTTTTGTCCAAATATCACTAAGACAAATCAAGACTAAGCCAAAACAAATACACACTTTTATTGTCTTGTTTGATTGAATGATGTGTTTATGTTGTGCTCCTTTTCTATCTTATAGTTGTACGGAGAGCTATGTGTGTTGATTAAGAGAAGTACAACCTTCAGAAATTTCTAAGGCAAGTGTCACTCTTATTCATAAAATTCCCAATGATGTTTTACTATGCATGTAGTGTTTCTTTTATTTTAAAGTATGCATGTGTAGATAGTTGTGCTTGCTATCTCCTATTTAGGATATCCCTGATTACCCTATTAGAAGAAACACCGTAAGTGTAGATTGCTTAGTTGTGCTATAGAATTCGTGGTTGGGATTCCACATGTTCTTTTATTAAGTTTGAAAACTATGCTTTGCAAAAACTAAGAAAACAACTAAGTTAATGAAACACCTGGGTGAAAATTGGTAAGATGGATTTATGTTGAGTGGTTACACCGGAGTCATCTCTATGGCGGCCGTGTGTATCTCACCTGTGGACGGCCACCCAGGAACAAAGAGATTGGAGACGTTCAAGTCGTGAAGCTTCCAGTGCAACCACGAGTCATATGGGCTCTGTCTTGACCAACTAAGTTGCGAGAACTCAGCCAGACGGACAGAGGGTGGTAGTGATTTGTAGGATGGAGCGCGCCCAGGTTGGTCTGAGGGATTGCTTCTGAAAAGTCTCGTCTTAGTCTTCACTTGGCCATTTGAGCAAAATGAGCATCATGGCAAAAGAGGTTGACTGAGTCTTGTGGGAAAAGTGCACCACCTCTGTAGAGGGTTAAAACTAAGTACTTAGCCGTGTCCCCGGTTACGGACAATTTGAGCGACATGATTTTGAAGCTGTTCAAGGATCTCCTCATCCCAACTTCTTTAAATTAAAAGTTGAGTGGTTAACAAGGGTTTGTTGTGTGATCATAATTATGTACACCTGGTGGATTCCTGTGTGTGCATAATTACTAGGAGCACCTGGTGGATTCCAGCGTGTCCAATAGTGCTTTAAAAGAAAAATGAGAGCTTTTGAAAAGTAGGATAAACAATTGCTTTTCTGCAAGCTTAGCCTGAAGCTCCACTTAGCCAAATAATCATGTAAATGTTAGGATTCCATTTGAGTCCACCAAAAAGTGACATCTTGCCAATACAATTCAAATGTATTGACCCTTTGTGGCTGCAACATTTCATGTTGCAGGTTTTGACGATAAGAAAGGTATGACAGGGTTACGAGTCTATCTGCAGCATGTTTGCCTGTGGCACATGAAGAAGAAGGACTCCATGCTATTTATGTTTTCGTTGTAAACTCTGAAAGCTCTATGCTATGAGCATTGTAAAGTTCTTTATGTAATTGCTGGATCATGCGATGTAATAAAATGACATTTGTTTCTTGATATTACATCTTAAACTATGTGTGCTAGCGTTTGATCCAGGGACTAGCACTGAAAAGCACAGGGATCGTCATCTTTAAAAGGTGAGGTCACTACAATAAAAGTTAAAGGATTTGAAGTACAAGTCGAGCAGTAAAAGATCAGTAGAATCCAGCATACTGGTCAGCTCCTTCACCCTCTAGAGGAGCGCGGTGACTTGCTCTTCGGTGGTGGCTGGAACATGTCGGTAGAAGGGTTATGGGTTGGCAAGAAAAATATTCCGGAGTAAAAGAAGGCAAGACATCCGACATATATGGTTATGACGGCTGAGTTTACCTTTCTGGCGCAGTTCCAGCCAGAGCTTGCTATGCACGTCAGATAGCTTCCGGTGATCGCACACCAAATCATGGTACATGTCAGCGCGGGCGTTATTCATGCGCTGCAAAAGTGATAGGATTTGAAAGGTTATAAGAGAAGTCTAGCATATCAGTGCAATTGAAGATTATGTGAAGTGTTCATGATGTTGAAGATCCGGAATAGGTGCTGCGCACCTATCCCGGCCCTTGGTGACTAGGATTTGAAGCTCGAATCGAGCTTATATCTCGGTCAAAATGATTTGAAAAGTGCTTAAGAAGTTAATTCATTAAAGATCCAGCACAGGTGCTGCGCACCTATCCCGGCCCTCCGTGACTAGGATTTGAAGCTCGGACCGAGCTTATATGCCGGATAGTTGATTTCAAAACAGCTAAGTGCAGAAGGTATTGGAAAATCCCGGCTGCCTGTATCCCGGACAGCTGACATTTTCGGGGACTGGGGATATATGTAGAAAAGACTTACATTGTTGGCATCGGCTAGGAGGTGAAGTCTTTGCTAGAGGCTGAGGAGCTCGCATGCAATGGGAATGGGCTTCGCAGCCAGGATATCAGATGGATTGCCAGTGGCCAAAGCTTCGGCAAGCTTCTTGCTCCTGGAGTCGGCAGTATCCATACTGTCAGCATCATTCCACCTGATACAGTGCTCCTTAAGAGACCCAAGGCTCTAGTCACTTTTTGTCAGCAGGGAGACGCGGCCCTCAAGTTCCGGTGTGTCGAAGAAGCTGGGCCGGGCTGCTGCCTTGCCAAAGTGAAGGGTCAGGGCAGAGCTGGGCCGGGGTGCTACTTTAGAAGGTGCAGTGGCGGTGGATTGTGTGCCAGACTTGGTCTGCTTGATCTTGAGGGCGCCGGACTTGACCGGGACAGAGGTTTTGTCTGGGACAGAGGTCTTGGCCAGGGCAGCAGGCTTGGCCGGGACAGGAGTCTTCTCAGTGGTTGGAGTCTTGGGCGCTGGTTGTTCCGGCGCGGCAGGTGCGGCTTGTCCAGTAGAGGCAGGTTCCGGAGTAGTCTGGACTTCCGGCACTGCAGGGCCCTTTCCTTTGTTATCTATGCCAACGCTCTTGTTGCTTGCGCCGGCGTCTTAAGTTGTCCCAGCATCGCTGGCAGGCGCGCCGGAGTCTGGGGCATCTTGTTGGGCTCCTGTGTCCATATGGACATCAAAAGCCGAAGGTTCCTGTTGAGCCCCTGAGTCCATGTGGACATCGGGGGCAGAGTAATCTTGTTCCGGCGGAGGATCATCCCTCGCCGAGGAGGTGGATTTATCAGGCGCAGGCGAAGATGCCGGCGCCGGGGAGGTCGTGTGACTTGCAGACGGTATGTCGGGGTTGGCAGTGGCCACCGGCTTTTCAATGTTGGGGCTGGCGCTTGTGCTGGAAGCATGCTCCGGCGCAAGAGGAGCCCTGAAAGAGAGAAAATGCCAAGTTAGTAATCAAAGCAAGAGATATGTCGGAGGCAATGTAAGGAAAAGAAATTTACCCCGAGGCAACAGGTCGTGGTTTCTTTGGGTGAGGCACCAAAACCTTCTACCTCTTCTGTGCCGGCTCAGCCTGGGGTTTGACCCCGCGCTTCTTGCCAGTGCGTGCGCCAGCAGGGGGAGGTCCCTGGTTTAAGGGTACAGCGTCGAGCACTTCATCATCCGGGATAGCTAAGGACGGCATAGGATAAGCAAAGGGTGTAGGAGGAAAGTCATATGCAAGTGGCTTTGGGTCATAATACATCAGGATCTCCTCGTCAGAATCACCCTCACTCCGGTCTTGAGTAGATTGCTGGGGTGAGGAGGCCTTACCCGTGGCAGCTGCAGCATGGGTGCTCCGGGGAAGCTTGTCCCAGTGGTCCGGGTCTTCAGGGTCTGCGGTAGTGCGGTCTGCAGCTATGACAATGCGGGAGTTCTCCATAGCCTGGAAGCTGAATTTTTGCATAAGAACAAGGTCAATTGATCAGACGAAGGAATATGTTGGCAAATAACAATATCTCGGGCCAAGCATGATATGTATCAGTAAATAGTTATGTGTCGGCTTAGGTATCTATATGCCGGATAAGGAGTTATATATCGGCCAGAAGGATTTACCGTTGGGGCGGGGCGATCCCGGCTGTATGGTTCAAGTCCCCAGGCAAAAGTGGCCTGGGAACACTTGCAGATGTCCTTAATCCGCCGCAGAATGTCGGCTAGAGTCGGTTCGTGTGTAGAATGCCGGGTGGGGTCCATAGGCCCGCTCATCTGGCAAATTTTGTGTGACCGGCGCTGCAGAGGAGAGAAGCACCGGCTGATAAAACATGCCACTAAGTCTTGTGGGGTGAGGCCGGCATCCCGTAACTCGCCCTTAACCCGGTGGAGGGCATTAACTGGCATCACGGAGTTCTTCGGATTGTAGGTCCAGTTCTTCATCGCCAAGGGTGGCTCGTCCACGAATGGCGGCAGGTTGAGCAGATCTACCTCTGAGGTATTCTTGACATAGAAGAAGCTCTTCTTCTTCTTGCAAGACTCGAGCATTTCCACCTTGGGGAAGTCCGAGCCCTTCCAGGACATGATGGTGGCCGCACCACATAGGGTCATGGGGCGGTCCCTCTTCTCCTGAGCTATCTCCGATGGGTCATCCTTGCTCCGGGGCGGTTCTTGGATGACTTGCTTCCATAGTTGGAAGTACTTCGCCCAAGCTTGGGTAAAGGGCTCTATGCCGGTGAAGCCTTCGCAAAAAGCAGTGAAGGCGGAGAGGATCATCACCACGTTGGCCGGGATATGATGAGGCTGCAGATCGTAGGTGTCGAGGAAGTCCCGGAAGAAGTCTGACACCGGTAGACCAAAGGCCCGCTCGAAGTGGGCGATGAACACGACGCGTTTGCCGGGTTCAGGTGCCGGGACAATCTCTCCCGCTGGTAGCCGGCATGCAACACCCTCCGGGACTCTTCTGGTGGTGGTGATCCATGATATGTCAGCCGGGGTAACCTCCGACCCCTCCCAGCCGGAGCGTCCTTAAAGCTGGGCTGAGTTATCTTCCTCAGAAGCCGAGGTGGCCGTCATACTCGATGATGCCATCTTGATGGCCGGGATAGGGCGCGAGAGCCAGAGTCCCGTGGTGTTAGTCCTATCAAGGTCAGGGTAAAGAGGGAGGTTAGTCTCGCCGATATACCATTCTCATCAAAGTTAGTAGAAAAGGAAGATCTACCAGCGCGGCTAAAATCAGAAATAAAGATGGATATAATCCCTACGGAAGAACATCTATGAGTTGCCGAAGGATTTTGCTAGCAATGCTAATCGAGTCAGAGAAATATCGAGCAGAGGAAATGTCGCAGATCTAAGCAAGCAGGATTACCAGTGCAAGGCTGCAGAAATACACGAAGGAAGAAGAACAGAGATAGAAGAAGAGCTTACCAAAGCTTGGCCAGCGGCGAAGGAACGGCGGTGAGCGCACAGAGGAAGATCCAATCTCCCAGCAATGTCGCGGAGAGGAGCGGCGGCGGCGTCATCGACGAAGGTGTCAGACATCGTCGAGCGTCGGCGCCGGCATGGAGCAGGACGGCGGCAGTGTTCCTTTACTGTTCCTTGGTCCGGCGATGAAGCGCAAGAGGCAGAGGAGCGGAGGAAGAAGAAGGCACTGTGGGGGTAAAAAGAGCAAGTTTACCCCCACCCCCATATTTATACCGAAGGACCAGGGTCATGGAGATCATGGCGAGTGTTCCACTACCCCGACCGTTTCTGTGGGAGCTCGCCACATGGCGGCATGGAGTGGGGCGGCGGTTCCTATAACCGAGCCACTAGGCAATGATGGCCTACAGTAAAGGCGCTGTGAACCATCACGTCATATGACCGTTCAAGATGGCAGGGCAGTTGCAAGTTTCGATGCAAACTGTCGGGCTTGGCTTCTCAAGGAAGTCTCATCATGCCGGAGTAACTGCCCGGGAAATAGGTTCTGTCTGGAGTACCCCAGGACCGGCCGGATTAACTTATGAAAAGGAAAGAAGAGTCGGCATACAGTGTGATTGCCGGTGTAAAATCATGAACCGGGATATAGCAAAAGAGGTATCATGTTAAACCTGCCAAGGCCCCTCAGTCAAGACTGGGGGACCTCGACAGCTTCGGGGACTAATGTCGGGGGGATGACCCCGGTAGGGTCAAGAGGCTAGAAAGTTACAAGGAGTAAGGTTGACTTTATGTCAGTTGACCTAGATGGGGTCTGGCCGGAATACAGGAGCGTCGGCCAGACCGGCATATAAGTGTATCCCGGCGACAGTTTAGATATGCCAGAATATCCAGGATACTTATCGAGGAGTGCCGGCATAAGCATAGATATGTCGGCCTAACTTATTTGGCATGTTGTGCAGGAGCAGGGAGGCCGGATTACCATCCTTCATAGGTCGTTGGTCCGGCATATAGGTCCAGGATATGGCCAACGGTCATATCCGGGATATATAAGTCAACTAAGGTGTCATATCCCTACAATCAAGGAGAGATTCTGCCCAGTATGGAGGGAGATCGTGTTGACAGGGTGCACAGTGGCGGTTTACCTACCCTCACTGTGCACAAGTACAACCCTTACCTCACAGTGGTAAGGTCACAGTCTAGTAAGTACAAGGTACAGCGAGGGTGAGTCCCATCGAGAGCAATCAGGGAGAAAGTCAAGGGTGTCTGCCTTCGTCAGCTTGCCCTATTTAGAGTGTAGTTGGTGTCCCCTGGTCTCAGGTGACCGTTGTAACCCTGGCCACCACTATATAAGGTGGCACAGGGAGCCCTAGGAGGGGGTTGGTCATTCGGTGTTCCTACACTTAGCAGTTCATCTTCCTCCTCTAGCAGAGAGCTTGGAAGCACCATTGTTGTATACTCGATCAGTCCAAATATATATCCAGTAGAGCAGGAGTAGGGGTGTTATCTCATTATGAGAGCCCCAAACCTGGGTAGATTGGTGTTCCTTTCTGTCATGCTTTTCAGCTCGTTCCCCTCTCCCGAATCCTCCAGCATCTAGTTCGGCCCCCATTTAAGCCATCCCATGGCATATGTTGTTTCACCACGACGACATCATATGCACCATCAATGGCATGCATAGAGGGATTAGATGGGTGTGATTCAATGAGATTGACAATATTGCCAAGGTGTAAGAGTTTATTTGTGGTTAGGCAAGATCACCAAAATTTGAAAAGTGAAGATTTTGCACTATTCTACTTGAGGCAAGGTTTTAAAAAAAAATTTGAAGATGAACCACCAGGGTTTTTGGGTCCATTGGGTCCCATAGGAATAGGATAACATGATAGGAGATTATAAAATACTTGATGAGAAGAAAAAGATGCATGAAATAACATGGTTACCAATCATATGCATTTTTGTTAAGCAAGAAAGATGAGAGAGGGAAATAGTTATTTTGATGGAGGGAAAGTGATATTGTGCATGAATAACATTTCCCAAATGCTAGAAGAGAGGAAATGAATTTATGGAGAGATTTTATAATGAGTGCTAACAAATTACCAAGAGGCTCAAGGAAAACTAAAGAGTGAAATCAGTTTTGACTAGGGTTCAAAACCTAGTCACATGAATAGGTGGCATACTTCAAGATGCACATGCAAGTACATAGATAGTTAGAGTAGATAAAAAATAAGAGGGATAGGTCAAAGAATGGTCTCTGAACAATTTATTTCAAAGTTTAAAAGTGGTAACAAAAGTGCATCTGATAATAGTCAAATGGTCAGTGATTTGATTAGGGTCAGAAACAAGATTAGAACAAGTATCAGATGACCTCAAATGACCAGGTGGCAATGGAAGAAATGGAAGAACACATGCCAAATATGAGTTCTAGGAAGGTACATTGCCATGGATAGAATAGATGAGCTTAATACAAACATCTGAAAACTGAATCTATTAACAGAAGTGAAGATGGTCTGCACACTAGGTGTTTGATGAAATATCTGCAAGAAAATATTTTGCAAAAACTGAGAGGAGCCTTCTAAGGTGGGATGTAGATGATTCTAAGAACACCATGGGTGCTTTCCTTGGGTTAGTTTTGATTAGTGATAAGATTCCTCAAAATGGGGCTCCTAACGTCTCATGATAAGACTAAGACATTAGAGTTAGAGATTCAGGATTGAGAGGAAAATATCAAGATAGGTTTCATCTTGAAAGATAGATTGAGAATAACCTACATGGGACAAAATATTGCTTGGTGGGTGTTAAATGGGTTAGGCCATAGGCCTACCTAGGGATCATAACTACACACAAACAACACTTCAAAGTCAAACCAAGTCACACAAAGTCAACTCACCACACAAGGTCAATCATTTGCAGTTAATCCAGCATCACTAGAAACAATGATTGAACAAGTGCTCAATGATGATCATGCCATGGTCAAGTAGAAAAGAGTTTCAAATAAAAGAGTAGAGCTTTTGTAGATTTTTCAGAAACTAGTGGAGACATAGCATCTCCTTTAAAAAGTTTGCTTAAGGGTGATTGAAATTCCTTTATAAATATCAACCAAATATAAGTTTGTAAAATAGTGGGACCACTCTACTTTGTAGGTCCATAAAATTTTGTAAATACCTAGTTTTGATAAAAGCTTTGACTCAAAGGTAAATCTTGGCTCTTGTTTTGGACAATTAGAATAATTTGGAAAAGGAGAGGTTGCCAAGATAATGGTTTTGGAAAAATATCTAGAAGCATAAATAAAGGCATGATCTCAAGGGCACAAGGATTGTGTTGATTTCATAGTAGTGCTCAACAATCAACTCAAACAGACACCATTATCATAACAACCAGGACAAACAAGCAAGAAATAGCACTTCCATAGGTTTGCTCAAAAAGTTTTTGTTGGCCCTCATTTTTGGCTCACTAATCACTGCTTAAACAGGGTTACAAAAAGTGGGGTGTTACAGCTCTTCCTCCCTTAAATAAAATCTCGTCCCGAGATTCCTAAGCGTAGCAGTAAGAGGTGTACAGACTAATGTTAGAGTTAGGCTTCAAGGAATTTCTCTTCTAACTTCTCGGTGACACCTTAAGTTGCATCAAAGACCTATTTTTGCCGAAGGTGTAGATGGTCTTCATTTGCTAATGTTGATGTTGCCAAAAGTATCGTATTGAAACCTCATCGGGACATTTTTAAGGTTAGCGGGTATAGGCTATCTAGTATGTCTGAAAAGATTCTTCGAGAGTTAGAGGATTTTCAGCCCGAAATCGGGGTCCTGAAGAGTCGAGGCTTCTCGGGTAGCTCTTGTTGGCTTGGAGTCATCGCTTCCTTCATGTAGCTTGATGGAACATTCATACCTTGGTGTCGCGCCTTTATGCTTGATATTGGCGTGGACCTTTAATCTCGCGCTTGCAGATGGTAGGCAAGAGCATTTATGCTTCGATCTTGATAGGCACGCCAAATTTGTCAACTTAGTCCTCTATGCTTCCTAACTACCAAGGCGTAGGTTAGTCCTAATGGAAACCATTTTTCTAGGTCGTCTTGTGCTTGAGCTGAAAGCACTTCAGGTGGCGGCGCACTAACAACGCTGTGTATTCTAGTAGTCAATGATCTGTTCCTTCTTGTCTTCGGGTAGGTGGGGACCATTGAAGATCTTCTTGCTTCCCCATCTGCTTGTAGCCTTGACGATTGTCGTGGAGATGACTTATGGGGCATGCCACGGGCCGAGCTATCTGATGGCTGGCATCCCAGGAGTCTCCACGGCTTGAAGGCAAGAAGACCGGCTTCGCCTGGAGGGCCGGCTGTGCCCACAGCCGGCTGGCGTTTCCACCGTGGAAGGCCGGAGCCAGACAACAAAGATAAGAACCCACCAATGGCCATTTCGCTGAAAGTGGGCTGGCCCCGACAAGAGCGATAGAGGCCAAGGACAGGAGTGACGAGCGCCACGACCAAGTCTAACCAATCAGCAACCAAGGACCCTTCCTCACGATAGGATCCAAGGCAAAAGGGAGGGCATATGCCTCCCAGATGCCGGTCCCAGGGAAGAAGAACTTTATAAAGTGAAGCTATCAGAGCAGGGCGAAGGGATCACGTTAAGGACGCCGCCGCCGAGGAGCCGGCAGCCGGCCGAATCATTACCCGACCTGTAACCAGGCCCCCACCTATATAAGGGGGCCTGGACCCGAGATCCGATCTTCTTCTTCCTCCTCTAGCCCGAACAGCTCGAGGAGAATTGTAACCGATACTAACCAATCAATATGAAGCAGGCAGGAAGTAGGGGTTTACCTCCACCCGAGAGGGCCCTGAACCTAGGTAAACCGTGGTGTCTCAGTAGGCATAATCCTGAGCCGGGCCCCTCATCTCCACCGTCGAGCCCCTCCGATAAGCCTACCCATGGCTACTGTCTCTAAATTCCCACGATAGTTGGCGCCCACCGTGGGGCAAAGTGCGGCGGCGAGCGGAGTCAAGTTCCGGTCGAGACCCTCCGGCGAGAAGGTCGCCTCCGGCCTCGTCTGGAAGTTTGGCACCTTCGACTGCATCGACGACAACTTGGCCTACTTCAAGAACGGCCTCAGCGACAACAGCTCCTTCCTCGACATCGGCAGCCACTGCTTCTATGTCACCAAGCCTTTCCCAGAGGAGGTAACCGATGTGCTTGACCCTCTCTGTGACGCAGATTCCGAAGATGGCGAAAGCAGCGACTTTCATAGCATGGTTGAAGTGCTGGCCCTAGAGGAGGATGGTGGCGGTGGC
This sequence comes from Dactylis glomerata, assembly GCA_007115705.1. Lineage (NCBI taxonomy): Eukaryota > Viridiplantae > Streptophyta > Magnoliopsida > Poales > Poaceae > Dactylis > Dactylis glomerata. The sequence continues at coordinate 2,978,915 of QXEO01000700.1, read as the reverse complement.
CCATCGCGCTCCGCGCGCCCACCGCTCGAATGCTCACCTCCACCGGAACATGGTCTTCCACCTCCAGAGCGGGATGTGTTGGACGCAGCCATCATGGACCTGCGCGCTCCGCTCGACATCTCTGCGGATCCGGTCAATGTCTCTGAGGATCTGGAACGGACGCGCCTCAACCTCCTCAAGGAAGCGGTCGACGTCGATGACACATGTCAACGTGTCCTCTCCATGATCAACGAGTACAATGTCGCACACGGCTTCACCCCGGCTGGAGATGGCCCAAGCCGGGCGGGACAAGTTCGTCACCGAGGCCGCGAGCTGGGCGCGGAGCTGAACCAGGCAGCGCCCTCGGTGAAGCTACCTCCGATCATCAATAAGCCAACCTACAGCACGCCCACGAAGAACCTCCGCGCGGCACGCTACATCACCTCTGAACTGGATGGGATGCAAGGTGAGGACTTGCGGGAGAAGCAAGCTCGGATCCAAGAACTCCTGAACGCTGCGGATCTACAGCAGCAGGCAATGGAGCCACACGGAGAGGCGAGCGGCACACGATACGAGAACCGTATCATCGTGGCCAGCCAAAACAAGTCGCATGGAGAAGCTTCATCGCCAAACCATGGCCCGGCGGAGCACAGCCGGAGCAATCGAGCTCTTGGCAAGAGCGGTGGAAATTATCGCACCCAGCACTCTGGCCATCACAGCCGGCAGCCCCGAGATCCGGCCGCGGTCACCAGCAAGCCACGCTACCCCCCTCGGGCAGAGGTAGCGGAGCCGACGTGTGGCAAGTCTGCGGCATCAGACCGGCCGGCTCAGGGAGCCGGCCAGGGCGCTCAAGGTCATCAACCAGCTCGCTCACACGTGAGCCAGAGGATCGGGGAACACGTCGACCCGCCGAAGGACGACGCACGCCATCGGCTCAACCTGCTGGCGGACTCCAAGTTTGACGAGGGAGAATCCTCAGTGGGGCCGGTCTGTTTCGGCCCTCGCATCCGCAACGAGCCCTTCCTGGCCAAGTTTGCGCTCCCGTGTGACATGCCCAAGTACACTGCTGTGTTTGTGATGGTGTGTAGCAGACGGTCCTTGTGCGTGCTGAATAACCAGCCCGTTGGGAACCCCAAGAGGAAGGTATGATGAGTATAGCAGCTAGTTTTCCCTCAGTTAAGAAACCAAGGTTTAATCATTCTTGGAGAGGAGAGACAAACGACTGAAGGTGATGCTTGCTAGCTTGCGACAGCTTTGGACAATTTATATATGGCGCCTCATCCAAGCTTTGCTTGCTTGCTGCAACGCGGAACCTACACAAACACAACCAAGTACTTTGTTCCCAACTTGCGATGAGGTTGTCAGTCTCACCGGTTTGCTTGAAACAAAGATTATGAGCGTATCGAGTGGAAAACAAATATAGTATGCGAGTAAAGTAAACAGTGCGAGTAAAGTAAACAGTGCGAGTAAAGTAAACAGGTGATAGCAATATGATGGAAATAGGACCAGGGTCCACAGTTCACTAGTGGTGTCTCTCCATAAGATAAATAACACATGCTGGGTAAACAAATTATAGTTGGGCAATCGATAGAATAAAGATAATATGATATGTCAAGAAGATCACTATGAGATTTACTCTGGCCATTACAACAAGATACATAGACCGCCATCCAACTGCATCTATGACTAATAATCCACTTGTGGTGAATCGATCTGAGAACTCCACAAGTATTAAGTTGGGAACAACAGATAATTGCATTAAGCAAAGTGTGTAATGTAAACAAAGCATATGCCCTTGAGCATATGAATGTTATTTTCTCCCTAGTAGCAATAGCACATCTACAACCTTAGAGGTTTCTGTCACTCCCCAAGATTAAATAGAGGCATGAACCCACTATCGAGCATAAATATCCCCTCTTGGAGTCACTAGCAACTACTCGGCCAAGATAGCTACTAACAACGGAGAGCATGCAAGATCATAAACAACATAGAGATAACAAAAGATAATATTCCGTACAACAACTTAATCATAAACACCAATATTCATTGGATCCCAACAAACCAAACATGTAGAATTACATAACGGTGATCTCAATCATGTAGGGCAGCTCATGAGATCTAAACATGAAGCACATGGTGGAGGAGACAACCATCTAGCTACTGCTATGGACCCATAGTCCAAGGTAGACTACTCACTCATCGCTCTGGAGGCAAGCATGGCGATGAAGAAGACCTCCGGTGGCGATTCCCCTCTCCAGCAGGGTGCCGGGAAGAGCTTCTGGACCCTCCCGATCTTCAGGTCAACGGCGGCAGCGGATCGCGATGTGTTCTAGATAAGTGATAGGGTACTTAGGTTTTTTCCGTCGGGAGGTCTTTATAGGCGAAGGGGCGATGTCAGAGGAGGGACCAGGTGGCCTCACGCCAGGCTCGCGCGGCCAGGGGCCTGGCCACGCTGCCCTGGCATGTGGGCCCCTGGTGGCCCACCTCCTACTCCTCTTCGGATCTCTGGAAGCTTCCGAGTAAAATAAGACTTCAGGATGTTGTTTCGTCCAATTCTGAGAATATTTCCTATGTATCACTTCTGAAACACAAAAATAGTAGAAAACAGGGAACTGGCACTGTGGCAACTCGTTAATAGGTTAGTTCCGGAAAATGCATAAAAGTGCCACGAAGTGTAACGAAACAATAGGCAAATGGTGTAAAAACAAGCATGGAGCATCAAAAATTATAGATACGTTGGAGACATATCAAGCATCCCCAAGCTTAACTCCTGCTCATCCTCGAGTAGGTAAGTGATAACAAAAGAATAATTTTTGAGGTGACATGCACCTACACAATCTTGATCATGTATATAAGCATTTGTGAGCTGGGATCATAAGAACTTAAAACATGGGCATGAAAGATATAATCTTGACAATAAGAACTTAGCAACCATGTTGTAAACATGCAAATGAACACAAACAAAAGATTATGAAAATGAAACAATGAAAGTCAAACGTGTGTTCAAATCATAAGGAAAAACATACAAATGGTTTTCAGCTTGTCCTTCAAAGAGAGCAAAACATAAATGCATAGGACACCTTCAAGTTTAAGAGGGCAACTAGATACAAATAATTTGAGAACAAGTGAAACCAACAATATGAATCAATCAATGAACTTTGGGACAATGCATATTACACTAAGAATGACAACTATCTCTCTGTTGCCTGCCAAAACCCACCGGCGAGCAGCGACGAGCAACACGAAGAGCCGGGAGGCTCCCAGAACTGCTAGTGGGCCCTGGTCCCTCGGGCAACGGCCCGCAAAACTCCGGCACACGTCCTGGCTGATGCAAGGGCGTGCCACCTGACCTATACCTGGTCAGGAAGGTGATGGATTGCTTTGATTAGTTTCCTGCATGGCAAACACGTAAACATTAAATCCGAGCCTCGATCGGCTCTCAGGTTTCCCTGTGAATCGGCTCATGTAGCCGATTGTCCCATGGATATGCATTAGATCTACGATAACATGGGGTTTTGCTTGGTCAATACAAGTTAAATCGATCTACGACAGTTTAACGCTTTCACCACATAATTGGAACATCCCACACGTAATTGAGCCTGGTAGATACGAACAATAACAGAAAACTAACCCTAGAGGAGGCCAAAAAAACCAACGTAAAGTCAATTCCCGGAACGACTCCTCTCGAATCAGCAAACCATATTCTTACATACTACTGGATCGTTCAATCCGTTTGCAAGGCCTAACCATGCAGATATCAAACTAATCCTTGGAGAACAAGGAACAACTATAACAGATCGAATCGACTAAATAAAGATCAAGCAAGATGCTGCCCTTACACCCAAAATAGGTGCAAAGGCAGCGAGATCTCTAGGGGCAGCATGACTAAGCAAACATAGCGAAAAGTACTGATGCTAGCCCAAACAAATCTATGATAACAGTATTACTCGCCATCAACAAGGCTTCAGTACGAGCAACACCAAATAACGCATAAGCAGATGCTGCCTAGATCGCGAGATGCGATCTAGGCAGCACGACGCTTACCTGAAAGAAACCCTCGAAACAAGGGGTGGCGATGCGCCGAGATTGTGTTTGTTGTGAACGTGATCGTCCTCCTTTCTCAATAACCCTAGGTACATATTTATAGTCCGGAGACTTTCTATCTTTGGAATAAACCTAACAACTCTATCTCTTATTTAAACCAAAACGTAATCTATCATAATATACAGATACACGGGCAATTTAGCCCAAATCCACGCGCAAGGCCGATCCAGCCTCCAAGCCCATCTTGATTACGGCCCATCTCCTCATTTGGCCAAAATGTGGCGATAACACATGCCCCCCTGGTTTTGGCAATAATAATTCCAAAACCACTCTGTTTTTTTTTCTTTCATCGGGTCACGCGTTGCAGAGCAGAACCGCAACATCGCCCCCTCATCATGATGCCTTGCCTTCTCAACTTCTCCGCAGTGCACGATTTGACAGCTCTGGCACCCATTCTCGAAAACCGCTATGGCATTGAACCATCTTCCACTATTCCCCTTATTTAAATTCATCCGAACAAGTTGCATCCTCATTCTTCTCCATTAGCCCAAAAAACCCTCTTCCTCCGCCATGGCCTCCTCTTCTTCCTCCAACTCATCCGGCCTCTCCTTCCAATCTTCCAACTCCGCCGACCGGGAGCCGACGCCGGAGCACCCGCCAATGGCGGCGTACGAGGCTCTCGCCCCACAATGGTGGGACGAGAGGGACTGGGACTTTGCCGCCCAGTCAGAGGACGACGAGTCCCTGACCGACGGCGAGGAGGACCTCCAGTTCCTCGTCGACGGGGAACTGGAGGCGGAGAGCGCCGACGACGCCGTGTCCTGGGGCGAGGACATCGGCTCTTCCGACGAGGAGGAAGAAGCAGAGGAGGACACCTCCTCCGACGAATACCCGCCGGTGAAGCGCTTCCGCGCCGGGTCCAGCGAGGACATCGACGACGACGACGAGGACGAGGAGGCCCCCGCTGACAACTTCAGCAGCAGCGGCGAGGACTACGCCGGCAGCAGCGCCGATGATAGCGAAGATGGCGACGGCAACGGCAGCGGCAACGACGACGACGCCGCCTTCTAGATTAGGAACTAGTGGTAGTAGTACTAGTAGTAGATTTCCACTTTGTAAGCAATCGGCTTCATTGTACAAACCCGTCTTTTGAATCAACAAAGATTGCTTTCCCCAATTTGATTTTGCCGATAGTCAAATAGGTCAACGTTCCAAAAAGCCGATAGTAACGTATCGGCTTTCACCATACCACGCTGACATGGTCAACCAAGTCAAAGCCCAAAGAGCCGATGGCAACGCATCGGCTTTTCCCACAAACGTTGACAAGATCAAACTCGGTCGCTTATCTAGATAAGTCTGAACTGGTCATTTTCCAACTTCAAACGGTAACCTGCGACCATCTTCAAAAAGGCTAACCTAGATCTCCAATTGCCTCAACAAATAGATCAGGCTCACGGCGACACGAACCCTAGATTCCCCACCGCATAGATCCGTCTCCGCCGGCAAATTAGATGGCGGAATCGTCCACTGCCAACATAGCGGTCTCCGGTCTGAAGGTAACCCTCAACTGCTCCTCGCAATCTGAGCACGGTGCTAGAATTAACAGCAAACACCTGAATTAATGCTTTATTCCACCATTAAATTTTTAGGTTTCAGACATTCTGCTGCCGCATCCTTCTCTCCCCAATTCTCTCTGTCTTGGCCCCCGTACAGAATCTAGTCCTGCCCATCTGATCTCTTGCGAGGCAAACAGAATCCCCTTCGTAAGCCAAAACCTAGATTTGAATTCTTGGGCCGACTGCTTGCGAGCCTGGCCTAATCCTCCTGAATATTGGGTTTCTTGGTACAGTAGGATAGCCATAACTTACCAATCCCAATGGGAAACCACGGGAATAGCCGATGCCTTGTCTTTGTCTTTGTCTCCCCTTGAGAAACATGAAAATCTTTTAAAAACCATCGGCTATTTCTGGTCTGATGCTCTGAACTGCTTCATGTTCGGCCATGGCCCCATGACACCAACTCTGTTAGACGTGGTGATGATTACTGGTCTGGACGTTACATCACCCAGCCCCTCTGCTTTTAAGCTGCCAAAGGTCCCCTACAAGCTTTCTTCCAAAACAGATTGCACAAACTGGGGTGCCTATCTTCAAAGCCACATGAAAACTAAGGGCCCTGTCACAGAGAAAGAACACACGGCCTTCCTCAATTTCTGGCTGGAACATTTCATATTCTGTGGCCCTTCCCTTGCTCCAACCAAGAATTATCTCTCCTTGGCCTATGAACTTGCCAGAGGCACTCAACTTGGCATTGGCAAACTGTTCCTTGGAGAAGTCTATCGATATCTCCAGTTGATGTCTGTCAAACTATCCTCCCACATAGCAGTCAAAACAGGAGGTCCTTGGTGGTTTATTCAGCTATGGGCTCAGCTGTATTTTCAAAACCATATCCCAAACTTCCCCCTTTTGGCAAGTTGCACCTTTCCAGATGCCAAAGGGAAGCAGATCCGATGCACCAGCTACGGCCAAGCTCTGTATAGCCTGCCAGGTAGTAAACTAATCCCTCAGGAAGCATCCAAGTGGTTCAGCATTTTCTTCCAAGGCCTGGACAATCCTATCTTCTTTCCTTACACGGAGGAATCGGAACATTTTGAAAATCCAATCTCCTTCAGGCTAGACAGCTTTGCCGATGACACTAGCACTCGGCAGTTATTTTCCACTGTGATCCGTCCCTGCTTCCTCCCAGTTGGCATGAGCACATCCAACATAATAATCAAGCCTGGATACGAGTTCTACCAGCCGGTCGTAGCAGCTCGGCAATTTGGCCTTGGGCAAGTACCTCCTCATTTCTTTCTCCACCATCTCACAGCGAGCAGAGCTGACCTGCCCGATCCTCTCACCAGTCAGAGGTGTTATTCTTTCTTCGATGCTCTGACCATCCCAATTCCTAACAACCTCACTTTCGCTCCATCAACCGATGGTTTTGAGAACTAGTGGTCAATGTGGAAGACTCATGCCTTCAGGAGAGCTCTGGGACCGTTGCTGGAACAGCTCGATGCTGAATATGACATCCCCGTAGAACAGGTACTACTACTTGTAAATTTTCTTGATGCAGCTCACAATGATTCTTTTAATAACCTGCTCTGTCTCCTTGCAGCAACAAGATGGTCCAGAACCTACAAACGATGATGGCTCCCCCTTCGAATTCTTCCCACCAGCTCCTGTGGTCCTTTTCTGCAAAAACTCGCCACCTTTGAAACAGGTCGTGATGCAGAACCAGCCGATATCACCAAAATCGGCTTCCAAGAGCCAAGCAACTTCCGGATCAGCTGCCCCCCGAGTTCCAACTAAAACAAGAACGACGGTGAGGAAGGTAGTGGCCAGGAAAACTTCGAGGCGCCGGAGCCCTTCTCCAGAGAGTTCGCACGTACGCTGATTCATGTCTTGGTTGATCTCATTTATCTTTATAAACATGCTTGTGCTTACTAACTCTCCCTTTCTTACAGGTCTCCATCGAAGACACCTCCAGCGAGGAAACACAATCCAATCGAGGAGATTCGAGCCCAGCAGACTCTGAGAGAACCATCACACAGAGCCAGCCAGATTTGCCACCATCGGCTTCCAGGAAAAGGCCAGTTCCTGAACCTGTTGCCCCCCGAGCATCAGTCGAGGCGGGGCAAGCTGTGAGCCCCAAGAGGGCTCGCAAGGGACTGCAAGTTTCTTCATCGAGCCGGGAGGCTTCGAAAGTAATTACTCTCCACACTCTTACCACTCCTTTTTTATGCCGATTCATCGATTCACATCGGCTAAGCACCTTCCACGCAGACGAATGACACTTCTAGTGGGAAAGTCGGGGAAGTGCCGATGCCTTCCGCTAGCTTGGATCTAATAATCCCTGAAGGTGTAGATGAAACGGTTGCCAATCTGGCCAAGCCCTCAGCAACAACACACGAGCCGATTGTCTCGCCGTCGGCTATCCCCCTGATCTCAGGAGAGGTATGTTCGCTTCTTTCGACTCATCCTTCCCTGTTTGACGCATACTGACGCCACTTCTGCCTGCCAGGGTTGTGATATCTCAGGCTTGCTGACGTTCGACCCTGAATCCATCGAACCAGCTCCCTCTGCCGCCAACGATGAACCACGAGCAAGCGCTGTTCTACCTCAATTCCAGCGTCTCAAAGCCTTGCTGTCCTCCCCAATCGAGAAGTTGGTCGAGGGTTCTGAAGAGGTGAAGAGTGTTCTTGACGAAATCAAGGACCAACTCCCGGTAGCATTGCAGGTGAAGCTTTGGCCAGTTGTGACTCTGTCTTTCTACGGGTCAAGGGTGAAGTTGGCTCGTGAGAGGATCAATCTACGCCACACCCAACTCCCACTGAAGGCCGATATTGCAGCCAAATGTCAGCGGCTCAATGAGAAAAAGGCGTCTCTGGATGCCAAAACTGACACCTCTGTCAGCACCGCCGAGCTTGCAACCTTAAAAAAGGAATTGGAAGATCTCGAAGAGAAGGTCCGGGCGACTAAAAAGCTCATTCATGACAAGGAAGCATTCATCGCCCGCTCCCAAGACGAAGCAGAAGGCCTCAAAGCTCAACTGAAGACTGATCTGGCAGAAATACGTGCCCTGAGCAAGCAGCTAGTGACGGGCAAGGACGATGATGACGAAGCCGAGATTGCCGAGGTGGATCATGTCCGTGCTGACGCCCTCCGTGCCTTCGAGGCATTCCTTCAGTAGCTTATTCATGTAACCTGACACCTGCTCGTAACAGTTTGAACCTCGAGAGTCGATGGCTGTGCATTTTTTTTTTATTTGGCTGATTTCGTGTATCGGCCCCCATATTTCACTGTTTATCATCCCACATGCTTGGGAAATATTAATCTGGATATTTCTACTGGCCGATTTCATGTATCGGCTAATCTGGATATTTTTACTGGCCGATTTCATGTATCGGCTAATCTGGATATTTTTACTGGCCGATTTCATGTATCGGCCCCCATATTTCACTGTCCATCATCCCACATGCTTGGGAAATATTTCTTGAGATGCTGACCGTTGACAGCCACTGGGAATTTCACACCGTCCAGCTCCTCAAGCATGTACGTGTTGCCCCTTAAAACTTGGTCGACCCTGTATGGCCCGTGCCAATTTGGAGACCATTTACCATATGATGCATCCTTAGTCCCCAATGGCAATACAGCTTCCCATACCAGATCGCCAACGTGGAACTCCTTTGGTCTCACCTTCTTATTATATGCACGAGCTACCTTGGCTTTGTTCTCTTTAATTTTCTCAAGCGACCACAGCCTAAGTTCAGTTAAATCCTCAACACTGTCACTCATCAGGGCTGCATATTCTTCAGTTGTTAGATCGTTCTGAAAAGTGACACGTCTCGATCCAGCCGTAATTTTCCCAGGGCAATACGGCTTCTTGTCCATAGACTAGATGGTATGGCGAGGTTTTTATCGCTCCATGACATGACATGCGATAAGCCCACAAAGCTTCTGACAAAACCTCGTGCCAACGCCTAGGGTGCTCGTCAACTTTCCTCTTGATCAGCTTGATAAGGCTCTGATTGGACGCTTCGGCTTGCCCATTTGCTTGAGCATAGTATGGAGATGATCGGATCAGCTTAATTCCCGTGTCCTCGCAGAACTTTCTAAACTCGTGAGAAATGAAGACCGAACCTCCATCGGTCGTGATAGTTTGGGGAATTCCGAATCTATGAATGACATGTTCTTTCACGAAATTGATAACATCCTTCGAGTTTACTGACTTCATAGGGACGGCTTCCACCCATTTAGTGAAATAATCCGTAATGGCCAAAATCCACATGTGGCCTTTGCTCGATGGAGGATTGATCTTGCCAATCATATCCATGCCCCAACCTCGGAATGGCCAAGGCTTGATGATGGGGTTCATCGCTGATGCAGGTACCATCTGAATCTTCCCGAATTTCTGACATGCTTGACACCCTTTATAGTACTTAAAACAGTCCTCAAGCATGGTGGGCCAATAAAACCCTGATCGCCTGATCAACCATTTCATCTTGTGAGCCGATTGGTGAGTTCCACAGGCGCCTTCGTGTACCTCGTGTAGGAGCCGATTTGCCTCGGTTGGCCCCAGACACTTGAGCAGTAACCCTTCCAGAGTCCTGTAGAACATGTCATCCCCAATAAGCACATACTTCATGGCCTTGTACCTTATCCGTTTAGGTGCCCCCCGAGCCGAATCTTTCAAGTAATTGAAGATATCGGCTCTCCAGTCGTCCGCCTCCAGGAACTGTACCTGCACATCAGTTCCATCTGCTATGTCCTTGTAGCCTGAAGCCATCTGTGCAAGATCATTCGCCTCGGTATTCTGCGACCGCGGGATCCAGTTAAAGTTTATGTACCTGAACTGTGCCATCAGCTCACGGCATTGCAACCATAATGGGAAGAGCGACTCGCTCTCACACTTGTATTCCTCTGTGAGTTGGGAAATCACCAATTTGGAGTCTCCAAAAAGTTCCACTGCTTCTGCTCCGGCTTCGATGAGCAACTCCATTCCCTTGCGTATTGCCTCATACTCAGCGACATTGTTGGTGCAAGGGGTAGATAGCCTGATGGAGAAGGAATATGTTGCCCCCCGGGGCGACACGAGTAGAATGCCGATGCCGCAACCATCATCACAAGCCGATCCATCGAAAAACATAGCCCATGCACGTACAGACAGTGCTGCTATATCAGTGTTGATTCGTTCAGCAATAAGATCGGCCAACGCCTGTCCCTTAACCGCTTTAGCGGGTTGATACCGGATATCAAATTCCGATAATGCAAACATCCATTTGCCGAGTCGGCCTTTCAACACAGGAGCCGACAGCATATGTTTTATGACATCTGATTTGCATATGATGATAATCTCCGCTGACAGCAAGATGTGTCGTAGCTTGGTGCAGGTGAAAAATAGGCAGAGGCACAACTTCTCGATCTCAGGATACCTTGTCTCTGCATCCAGCATCCTTCTGCTGATGTAAAACACAACTCGCTCCAGACCATCATAAACTTGCACCACCACCGAGGCGATGGACGTGTCAGCCACCGACAAGTAAATGTAGAACGGCCTATCCTGCTGCGGTGGAACCAACACTGGCGGCTTCGTTAGATATTCTTTGATCTCGTCGAAGGCTCGTTGTTGTTCTGTCCCCCAGCGGAACTCCTCATCAGATTTAATTTTCACCAGTCCCATGAACGGCTCTATTCTTCCTGACAGATTGGAGATGAACCTTCTGACGAAGTTGATTTTGCCGATGAGACACTGCAGTTCTTTCTTCGTGGTAGGTGGCTTCATTGTTCGTACTGCCTCCTGACTTTTCAGGCCGATCTCAATTCCGCGTTCATGGACCAAGAAACCCAAGAACTGACCGGCCGTCACACCGAAGGCACACTTCTTTGGATTCATCCGTAGCCCGAATTTTCTAGTTTGGTCCAGGACGCGTCGCAGATCGTCCAAGTGTCCTTGTACTGAAGCAGACTTGACTACCATGTCATCGATATAAATCTCCACCAGCTTGCCGATCAGATCATGGAAAATGTAATTCATGGCTCTTTGGTATGTGGCGCCGGCATTCTTCAGTCCAAATGTCATGACTACATATTCAAACAACCCCACCGAACCTGGGACTCTGAATGCAGTCTTGTGTATATCTTCTGGAGCCATAAAAATTTGATTGTAACCGGCATTGCCATCCATAAAGCTCAAGACCTTATGACCAGCAGCTGCGTTGATCAATGTCTCTGCTACCGGCATCGGATACTCATCCTTTGGAGTGGCTCTATTGAGATCCCGAAAATCTATGGCAACACGCCATCGGCCATCCTTTTTCTCTACAGGTACGATACTAGAAATCCACTCAGCATACCTGCATGGCCTGATGAACCCAGCTTTCAAAATTTTCTCGATCTCTTTCTTGACTTCCTCTAAAATTTCGGCCTTCATCTGTCGTGCTCGCTGCTGGAATGGCCGAAACCCTTTTTTAAGCGGGAGCCGATGCTCAATGATGCTCATGTCTAACCCGGGCATCTCCGTATAGTCCCAGGCAAAGCAATCTGGATATTCTTTCAACAAAGCTATCATCGGACCCCGCAGATTCGGATCTAACTTTTTGCTGATAAATGTCGGTCGTGGCTTATCCCCAGGACCGATGTCAATCTCCTCTAGCTCATCAGCGGATGTAAACCCATACCCCAGCTTTCCGTCACCTGCTAAATCGATGCTGAACACAGGCCAAACATTTGGTGAGGATAACAAAGATAATTTGGGCCGATTGCCGGAATCGGCCCCCTTTTTGATTGCATTACTCAAGGACGGTTTACACCTTATTTGCGCTCTACAATGGTAGGGAATCTCCCTACTACGACTACATGACATGCTTGTCGTAAGATCATTGCTTTTTATTTTTTGTGGCCGATCGCAGGGATCGGCCTTACCACGCACAATCGTAGGCTTTGCTACGCTGTCAGGCCAGTGGATAAGACCAGCCTCACTCCGTTTTTTGTAGCTTCAATGCGCTCACAGCCATCTAGACTGACTCCAGAGATCGGCTCTTGGTCTTCTGCGTCCCAAATGTTCATGCCAGCTATTGAGATCTCGATCGAATCATCTGCATGAATGACCTCCACTTCATCTCCATCCCACTGTATCAGGCATTGGTGCATCGTGGATGGAATGCAGCAGTTAGCGTGAATCCAATCCCTCCCCAGCAAGACAGCGTAGGTGCTTTTGCTGTCAACAATGAAGAACGACGTAGGGATGGTTTTTCTACCCACGGTCAGATCCACGTTCAGAACGCCTTGCGTTTCTGAAGCTTGGCCGTTGAAGTCGCTTAGCGTGACGTTGGTTTTGATCAGATCTGCAGTGGAGCGTCCCAAACGCCGCAGCATGGAGTATGGCATTATATTGACTGCCGCTCCGGTGTCAACCAACATCTTGCGGACAGGCTGCCCATTGATATAACCTCTCAGGTACAGGGCTTTCAGATGTTTGTAGCCCTTCTCCCGTGGCTTTTCAAAGATAACCGGCCGTGGGCCGCAGTCAAACTGTGCCACTGGTAGTTCTTCGGTTCTTGGAGCGCAAAACTCTGACGGAAGTATGAACACCATGTTTGTGCCAGCCGATGTCTTCGCATCGGCTTTTACTGGTTTGGGGCGCCACTCTTTCTTTTTTGGACGGGCCTCTGTCTCCAAGGTTTGCTGAATTTTCACGGCCAGATCAGGCCGGGCTTTCCTTAAAGTGTGGAGGTACTGCGCTTCGGCTTCCTCCAAGCTACGTAGCCGCTGAACTCTATGCTTTTGGGTGTGTCTGAGTCCATCGGGACACCACCTTGGCCGGTGATATCTATCTTCTTCTTCTTCTTCATCCTCTGACTCCTCGAGATCTTTTGCTCGAGATGACTCCTCTTGTCTGTTCTGAGGCCGGAGAGGCCCTAGACGCTTGAACACTGAAACTGGACCTGTGTCATCCTTCTGCTGTCCACATTCTGGGCAGTTGTCGACTGTAGGCAATCGGCTCATTCCCGCATCCCAACAGTACTTGAAGAAAGGACAATCCCAATGTTTATCCACGCCTTCCTTTTCCTTTGACTTTCCCCTAGCGCGGTGTTCATATCCTTCATCATCTCTATCATGCCGATGGTATCTCCCATCGTATGCGTCAGCCCGACGATCTCTTTCATCATCTCTATCATGCCAACGGTATCTCTCATCGTATGCGTCAGCCCGACGATTTCTTTCATCATCTCTGTCGTACTGCCGACGTCGGTCATACTGACGCTCATACTTGTTAAGGAGATGCATGGAGTGTGGCTTCTGATATCGCACGCATCTCACTTGTTCCTCGGTTATATACCGCCTATCATCATAATGGGGCCGGTCGCGTGGACCGGCCTCTTCCTTTTCTTTGCCCCGGGAGTGGCCGCCTTCCTCCTTATACTTGCCATGGTGGTACACAGGCCCTGCCATGTTAATATCGAACGAGAAATCTAGCTGACGCCTTGTGGAGTGGCTGTGCTCTACCATGTTGACGCCAGGAAACGGGTTTGTGTCCACTTTCATGGCGAACTGCCCAAGGATCAGACGGCCCTGTTCTATCGCCGTTTGGATCTGCCGACGTAGCTCTTTGCAATCATTGGTGGTGTGGGTGAACGAGTGATGCCACTTGCAGTATGGTTTCCCGTTCATCTCTTGCGCCGTAGGGATTTTATGGCCTTCGGGTAACTTCAGCTGCTTTTCCTTTAGCAGTAAATCGAATATCTGCTCAGCTTTGCTTACATCGAAGTCGAACCCTTTTGCAGGCCCTTGCTGTTTCACCCATTTGCAGGATACAGGATCTGCTCCCCGAGCCCATTCAGCCACGGCTATCTCCTGGTCTTCTACAGGATCCTCTTCTTCTGTATCGACCAGGCCTATCGGACGTTTGAACTTGTCTTGGTACAACTCAGGGTGGCGCTGCTCATACATTGTCAGTTTCTGGACCATGTGCGCCAGTGAATTGTATTCTACTTGGAAAGCCAGATCCTTGATCGGTGCTGAGAGACCCAACACTGCCAGCTCGACCGCTTCTTTCTCAGTTAAACGAGCCGAATAACATCGGTTCTTGACAGTCCTGAAATGCTGAATATATTCGGCTACCGTTTCTCCCCGCTTCTGCCGCACCTGTGCCAGATCAGCAATGCCAGCCTCGGTAGCTTCTGAATGATACTGAATATGGAACTGCTCTTCCAGCTGCTTCCAGGTCCGGATCGAATCTGGTGGCAACGAGGTGTACCACCCAAAAGCTGGTCCTGTCAGAGATTGCGCAAAGAACCTTACGCGTAACTGGTCCGATGCTGAAATCATGCCTAACTGTGCCAAATATTGGCTCACGTGCTCGATCGAGCTAGACCCTTCTGATCCATTAAACTTTGAGAACTCAGGGAGCCGATACTTGGGTGGCAGCGGAATCAGATCATACTCGTTGGGGTACGGCTTGGAATAGCCGATTGTTCTCCTCTTCGGCACGAAGCCGAACTGGTCTCTCAAGATGGTACTGATTTGCTCCACCGTTTCAGCTGCAGGGGCTAAATTGTCATGACTCGTTCCGGTGGCATACTTAGCTAGCCACGCCTGTTTATCAGCGTCCATCCCAGACATCCCTGCTACAGAAATACCTGCTCCCGAAACCCCTGCTCCAGAAACACCTGCCCTAGAAATCCCTGCGGTTGCAATCTGGTTCAGTGCGCGTCAGGCTGTTGCAGTCCGGCACGTATGTGCACACATATCCATGTGGGATTTCTTTAGGTGGTTCAAACAGGAATTGGTAATCGCCAGGATCACCTCCAATCTTGTAGACGACGTACGCCGGTGACCCCGGTGGCTCCGGAGCTGCAAGCGTGAATGGTAGCTGTGGCCTGGTCTGGAGCGGTCTTTCTCCCTGGTGAGCCCCTAGGGTAGGCCCCGACGGAGAGTACTGATGTTTCATGATCTCCTGAACCACGCGAACCGCGACGCGCTCGAAAGCGTTCACCAGGCTCTCAGAATGGCGGTGAAGAGAATGAGCCACCATGTAATTGACTTCCTGTCGCAGAGCTCTGGTGCGATCCTCTGAAGGAACAGACAGATCCACCTCATCAAGAGCGCCTTCGGGTGAGAACCCTTTCCACCTGATGCCATGCTTACGGGTCCTCTCAAAAGAGCCGATGAGATCGGCTTCGAAGAGAGTTTTGATATCATCATACTTCTTCTTATGCTCATCAGGCAGATCGTCGTACGTGATTGGTCTGTCCCCCATCGCAGCGTCAGATGTTGATGCAGATGTTGTTGAAAGTCCCACCGGGTGTGCCAGAATGTGTTGCCTGCCAAAACCCACCGGCGAGCAGCGACGAGCAACACAAAGAGCCGGGAGGCTCCCAGAACTGCTGGTGGGCCCTGGTCCCTCGGGCAACGGCCCGCAAAACTCCGGCACACGTCCTGGCTGATGCAAGGGCGTGCCACCTGACCTATACCTGGTCAGGAAGGTGATGGATTGCTTTGATTAGTTTCCTGCATGGCAAACACGTAAACATTAAATCCGAACCTCGATCGGCTCTCAGGTTTCCCTGTGAATCGGCTCATGTAGCCGATTGTCCCATGGATCTGCATTAGATCTACGATAACATGGGGTTTTGCTTGGTCAATACAAGTTAAATCGATCTACGACAGTTTAACGCTTTCACCACATAATTGGAACATCCCACACGTAATTGAGCCTGGTAGATACGAACAATAACAGAAAACTAACCCTAGAGGAGGCCAAAAAAACCAACGTAAAGTCAATTCCCGGAACGACTCCTCTCGAATCAGCAAACCATATTCTTACATACTACTGGATCGTTCAATCCGTTTGCAAGGCCTAACCATGCGGATATCAAACTAATCCTTGGAGAACAAGGAACAACTATAACAGATCGAATCGACTAAATAAAGATCAAGCAAGATGCTGCCCTTACACCCAAAATAGGTGCAAAGGCAGCGAGATCTCTAGGGGCAGCATGACTAAGCAAACATAGCGAAAAGTACTGATGCTAGCCCAAACAAATCTATGATAACAGTATTACTCGCCATCAACAAGGCTTCAGTACGAGCAACACCAAATAACGCATAAGCAGATGCTGCCTAGATCGCGAGATGCGATCTAGGCAGCACGACGCTTACCTGAAAGAAACCCTCGAAACAAGGGGTGGCGATGCGCCGAGATTGTGTTTGTTGTGAACGTGATCGTCCTCCTTTCTCAATAACCCTAGGTACATATTTATAGTCCGGAGACTTTCTATCTTTGGAATAAACCTAACAACTCTATCTCTTATTTAAACCAAAACGTAATCTATCATAATATACAGATACACGGGCAATTTAGCCCAAATCCACGCGCAAGGCCGATCCAGCCTCCAAGCCCATCTTGATTATGGCCCATCTCCTCATTTGGCCAAAATGTGGCGATAACACTCTCTTAATGGTGCATAAAGATAGAAGGTGATGACTCAACATAAAAGTAGAAGAAAGGCCCTTCGCAGAGGGAAGCAGTGATTGCAAGTTTTATAACCTTCAAAAATTATGGTACTTACCAGCTTTGAGCTCTCATTGCCCCCATCATAAGCATCTTGAATGGTTAAAGTTAATGTGAGAACAATTATGATGCATATGCTTGACAAATCATAAGTTGAAAACCTCGTGCCCCATGAATACGAGTACCCAAACCTCATGCTACTTTACTTAGAGTCCCAAGCAAGGCTCTTGTCATTGTAAGTATATGCATATCATTGAGAGCCGCCAATGGGGTACCTCCGTGCCCGATGACATGGAACAAGCCCATACCAAAATGATAGGACAAACAGACAATGAACACCTTGACATCTCTTTTATTTGCCTTTTGTTTAGCTTTTTATTGTGAGATGCGTCATCGAATGTTCACCACGGGTATGCTGCAAATTTCCACCATGAATTATGCATGGCTTAGATTAGCGGCCCGGCGTTTCCCTAACACATATACAAACTCCATGATCCCCACAAGATTCCCAATTCATTTCACACTGCGAGCATCCATAAACAAAAGATCACGATATCAACTCAAATAAGAAGTGCAATGTTGAAAGCTTGCCCATGACTGCATGGCTGGGCTAGTCTCCAACTTACAACTTGCAAGCATAACAACTCAACATAAGAGACCACAATGTCAAATTTTTATGAACAGGAAAAAGTAAAGTGTGCCTTCCGGTTCGTGAGAGCTTTACTTACCGAATTTCGCATAACACTGGTAAGAGTTTAATTTGAAGAGAAAAGAAAAGCAAGTCAAATTTACTTGGAATAGCAAATTGCTAGTAGGTATGTATGGTGGACACTTTGGAAAACTTTGGCTTTTAGGAGTTGGATGCACGAGTAGAGCTCATACTCAGTACAAGGCGAGGGCTAGCAAAAGACTGGGAGCGACCAACTAAGAGAGCAATAATGGCCATAATCATGCAAAGCGACAAAGCGACGTTAAAAGAAGCATAAGATGGCATCAAAAGTCAAAAACTAAATGATCATGAAGGCTATTGGTGACTTTGTAAGAGTCTAACATGTGTGAGCATGCGCCAAGTCAACCCAAATAAAGCATCAAGGAGAAAACCAAAATAATGCTTCCATACAATAAAAACAATGTATGATTTTTTCAAAGGCTCATTAAGCAATCTCAGTTATTTGAGACAAGTCATGCTACAGCAAAACCACTAAGCATACTATCAAAAAGACATCAAGCATGACATGAAAAAGCCTAAGCCACAGTTTACACAAGCTCCTTCTTGTACCACTATTTTGCATAAAGCTTTTTCTCTTTTCCAACACCATTTGAAATTTTTTAAAGACACCTCTTTTGATGAAAACCAATAAAGATCAGAGGCAAAAATACACCTTGATGAAAAGATATGACAAGGTCTGAACACAAATCAAGGCAAAAACGAAAACCAAAAGCAGTAGCAAAAAAAGAAGAACACTCGATTTTTAATAAGAGTGAAAACTAGAGCGTTCTTGGCAAATGAAAAGCAAGGCAACTTCTCCAAAAGAAATTTGTTGGGGTCCAACCATTTATTGCAGCAAACAAACTAACTAAACTAACTAAGAAAACTAAAACAACTGACGCTCCAAGAAAAACACATAGTGCATGAAGCAATAAAAATATAGCGTCTTGAAAGGTGACCTGATTTTTGCCGATGAAGAAGGGGTGCCTCGGGGGCATCCCCAAGCTTTGACGCTTGTACTTCTTGGATATTTCTTGGGGTGATGCATGGGCATCCCCAAGCTTGAGCTTTTGTCCATTCTTCAACTCATCTCATCATTCTCCAATCCCTACACTTGAAAACTTCCTTCATACAAAACTAAACACAATTCTATTAGCAACATTAGTGCAAGCATAACATATAATCAATCTCTTTTTGCTTCAGGTTTCAACTCAAAACCACCACATATATAGAAAATAATATTGTAGCAACCTCCCCACAAGTTCCATGATCAAAAGAACTCAAAAGAAAGCAATAAAGTGGCAAACACAAATATTGGCGGAAATCTATCAAAACTGAACAGCTGACAAAGATCGAATTTTTGAGGGGTTTTCTGTTGCTCAAATCAAAAAGTGTTCAACTAACAGAAGTTTGGATATAACCTGGGGCATATGCACAAGAAATCGCAGGTCCAAAAGATATACAAAGAATTTATACAAATTTTTACGATGCAGCACCGAAAACAGTTTCAGGACAGCAACATCCCCAAATCTTTACCTCACTCGAATTAGAGGCTTCTCTTGGCACAAAAACGAAATAAACAAGATAAGGAGTGGTCATTACAGTAGTAATGACTTCCAAGACTCAAATAAAAGAAAAATTACTAAAAGTAAAAATATTGGGTTATCTCCCAAGAGTGCTTTTCTTTAACGCCTTTAAGCTAGGCGAAGAAAATTGCGAATCAAGTAATAATGAAAGGGCGATCAGGATCCACTATAGGAATAAAGAAATGAATACTATCCAATTGAGGTTTTGAGTATCCCTTGTAGTCACGCTTTGGCACACTATTTTCATCAAAAAGATTTTCAGGACAAATCCAACTAGTATTAGCTACCAAGGCATTATGAATTCCTACAAGCTTACAAGGTATTGGCAATCTAGATTCTTCGTTGGGTGTACCAACAATTTCAACAGGTGAGCCAAGCTTATCAAACTTCTTCAAAACTTTCCTAGCCTCAATTGCAACATCTTTAAATTCTAAGCGCAAAGTTTCCAAGATAAAAGCTTTCTTTTCGGGATCCTCAATTTCATGAAGCTTAAGGAACATGTATTGCATAAAAGGATTAAGACTAGCAAACCTAGCTTCTAACATGTGAACTAAATGAGCAAAAGCAACTTCATAACTAGGAGCTAGCTCAACCAAAGATTTCTCCTCAACTTCCTCATGCATACTAATGTGATTAAAGAACTCCTCAATGTTACTTTTGCCAATAATCGAACCACTGCCTACTGAGAGGTCCTCCAGAACATACTTAGGGATCAACATGATAAACTAAAAGTAAAGAAATAACAACTACCAAGAATTCTAATTTTTTTGGTTTTTTGATATAAAACAATGCAGGTAAACTAAATAAAGTAAAGCAAAGCAATAACAAAGTAAAGGATGTGCGTGCGAAAACTCCCCTCGCAGAAGTCTTCTACTTCCTCCCCGGCAACGGTGCCAAAAAAGAAGCTGCTATGTTTGTGATGGTGTGTAGCAGACGGTCCTTGTGTGTGGTGAATAACCAGCCCGTTGGGAACCCCAAGAGGAAGGTATGATGAGTATAGCAGCTAGTTTTCCCTTAGTTAAGAAACCAAGGTTTAATCATTCTTGGAGAGGAGAGACAAACGACTGAAGGTGATACTTGCTAGCTTGTGACAGCTTCAGACAATTTATATATGGCACCACATCCAAGCTTTGCTTGCTTGCTGCAACGCAGAACCTGCACACACACAACCAAGTACTTTGTTCCCAACTTGCGATGAGGTTGTCAATCTCACCGGTTTGCTTGAAACAAAGATTATGAGTGTATCGAGTGGAAAACAAATATAGTATGCGAGTAAAGTAAACAGTGCGAGTAAAGTAAACACTGCGAGTAAAGTAAATAGGTGATAGCAATATGATGGAAATAGGACCGGGGTCCATAGTTCGCTAGTGGTGTCTCTCCATAAGATAAATAACACATGCTGGGTAAACAAATTACAGTTGGGCAATTGATAGAATAGAGATAACATGATATGTCAAGAAGATCACTATGAGATTTACTCTGGGCATTACAACAAGATACATAGACCGCCATCCAACTGCATCTATGACTAATAATCCACTTGTGGTGAATCGATCCGAGAACTCCACAAGTATTAAGTTGCAAACAACAGATAATTGCATTAAGCAAAGTGTGTAATGTAAACAAAGCATATGCCCTTGAGTATATGAATGTTGTTTTCTCCCTAGTAGCAATAGCATATCTACAACCTTAGAGGTTTCTATCACTCCCCCAGATTAAATAGAGGCATGAACCCACTATCGAGCATAAATACCCCCTGTTGGAGTCACTAGCAACTACTCGGCCAAGATAGCTACTAACAACGGAGAGCATGCAAGATCATAAACAACATAGAGATAACAAAAGATAATATTCAGTACAGCAACTTAATCATAAACACCAATATTCATCGGATCCCAACAAACCAAACATGTAGAATTACATAACGGTAATCTCAATCATGTAGGGCAGCTCATGAGATCTAAACATGAAGCACATGGTGGAGGAGACAACCATCTAGCTACTGCTATGGACCCATAGTCCAAGGTAGATTACTCACTCATCGCTTCGGAGTCAAGCATGGCGATGAAGAAGACCTCCGGTGGTGATTCCCCTCTCCGGCAGGGTGCCAGGAAGAGCTTCTGGACCCTCCCGATCTTCGGGTCAACGGCGGTGGCGGATCACGATGTGTTCTGGAAAAGTGATCGGGTATTTAGGTTTTTTCCGTCGGGAGGTCTTTATAGGCGAAGGGGCGATGTCAGAGGAGGGACCAGGCGGCCTCACGCCAGGCTCGCGTGGCCAGGGGCCTAGCCACGCCGCCCGAGCATGTGGGCCCCTAGTGGCCCACCTCCTACTCCTCTTCGGATCTCTAGAAGCTTCCAGGTAAAATAAGACTTCAGGATGTTGTTTTGTCCAATTCGGAGAATATTTTCTGTGTATCACTTCTGAAACACAAAAACAGCAGAAAACAGGGAACTGGCACTGTGGCAACTCATTTTGCCACGAAGTGTAACGAAACAATAGGCAAATGGTGTAAAAACAAGTATGGAGCGTCAAAAATTATAGATATGTTGGAGACGTATCATACACCGGGGCGGTGAAGCCGGAGGACTGGCTGTCGGACTATGTCACCGCCGTTGATTTCGCGGGTGGCAACAAGAGGACAACGGTGCGCTACGCGCCGCTCATGCTGATAGGATCTGCTCGGACGTGGCTCAACAGCCTGTCGGCTCTACAGATCAACTCCTGGTATGATTTCCAAGAGGCGTTTATCAAGAACTTCACGGGAACATATAAGCGACTGCCCCGCTCGCGATAGCTGGCCCTCTGCAAGCAAGGCCCCGATGAGCCAGATCGTGACTACCTCACGAGATGGTCCGAGCTACGCAACTCATGCAAAGGAGTGGGTGAGGAGCAAGCCATCGGCTACTTCATGGACGGATGCAGAGAAGGAACCCTACTGAAGCACAAGCTCCACAGAGCCGAGCCGAAGTCAATGGCGGACTTCATGGCGATAGCGGACAAGCATGCTTCCACCGACTCTGCTACAAGGGTGCAGTGCGTTGAGCCAGTGCCAGCCAGAGGCCAATCTCAGCCGGCAGCCAGCCAAGGAGGGCATCACAACTGTGATCGACAAGGCAAGAGGGAAGATGAGCATCGTGACAACAAGTACTGGCTCTCAGCAAGTGGCTGCCATTCAAGGAAGCCCGGGGGCTACGGGTGGAAGCCAAAAACGCAAAGGGGACAAATTCAGCAAGGACAAGTACACCATCGAGGTGATGCTAGACCAACCCTGCAAGTTCCATAGCATTTCAGGCAAGCCGGCAGCGCATACCACTCGCCAGTGCAGTTTCACCAGGGATCTGGAACAAGGGAACCACCAACTACCCGGACCCCCGCCAGGCCTGCCAGTTGAAGCGTAGGGAAATAAGGATCGACAACCGGCCAAGGCAGTGGGGGATTACCCCGAGGAAGCAAATGTGGAACAATACCACATGTTCACTTCCCAGATGGAGGATCCAAAAGATGAGCCGTGGTTTGGAGTCGAGGTGAACGTTGTCGTACAAGTTGGATCGCAGTTCATGCACTGGTCTGATGCGTCCATCACCTGGGGGCGCGAAGATCACCCGCCACTCATGCCGAAGCCTGGGGGCTACGTGCTGGTCTTGAACCCCATTGTATTCTCTGAGATGCATACATGCCGATTCTCACATGTACTAATTGATGGAGGCAGCAGCATCAACCTTCTCTACCGCACTTCGATGGAGAAGCTCGGGATCCCAGAGATCCAACTAAAGCCGACCAAGCTCACCTTCCATGGGATTGTGCCCGGGCACTCCTGTACGCCGATGGGAAGGATTGAGTTGGAGGTGCTATTCGGGGAGAAGGACAATCATCGTCGCGAGCCGATCTGGTTCGAGGTGGTAGACCTCAACAGCCCTTATCACGCGCTGCTTGGTCGACCAGCCTTGGCCAAGTTCATGGCAGTCCCACACTACGCCTACTTGAAGATGAAGCTCCCAGGCCCTCGCGGGGTGATAACTGTCACTGGATGCTACAAGAAGTCAATAGAGTGCGCGAGAGCCAGCTCTAAGCTGGCAGAGGCCTTGGTCATTGCTGAAGAGAAACGACAACTGCTGCAGAGGGTGGCGGCAGTCTAGCCAGGCCGCCTGGTGTCGGGACTGCCGACTCCATACCTCAAGCTGGCAAGCCACCCCAAGGAAGTCCCACCCAAAGCGGGCAAGATGGCAGAAGCTCTTGTCTCGGGGGCTGGCCCTTCCTCGAGGTAGGGGGAGCGCGTCCCAGCTTCACCTAAGACAAGTCAAAGATCGCTTAAGACCTTCGGCTAAGCCAAGGCAAAAACCTTGTATCCCGAACAAGTGTCGTTGAATAAAAGGAAGTTGGGTGGCATACGGCCGATCCCTGGAAAGTGTGCTCTAAAGTGCCTTTTACCTTTCTTAAGCGTTATTCACGGGGGCTGGAAACCGGCTCCAAACGGGAGCCGGCAGCCCCAACCCGACGAATCGATCCTCCTGTCAGACAAACGAGTACTGTGTGTGGATCGGACCCCGAGCCCAACCCCCAACCTGCGCCATGTGGGATGGAGCCGGCAGGTCACCCACCTAGGAAAGTCGCCAAGAGGAAATGCCCGCGACCCGACGAATCGAGCCCCTTGTTAGACGAACGAGTACTGTGTGCGGACCGAACCCTGAGTCCAACCTCCATCCCAGGTAGAGGGCGATGGAGCCAGCAGGTCGCCCAAACAGGAAAATCGCTAAGGGGACAGAACGCGAAGTCGTTAACGAGCGTTCACCCAAAAACCATGCGCATTGGTTAATAGTTGTGTGTGGACTGGACCAAGCCAGATCTCTCATGCGCCGAAGTACTACTCCTCATCCCGCAGCACGCTCCCACCCTAGACCGGCATTCGGCTGTCAGTCCAAGGGAGACCAGTCGGCACTAGGCTGCCGGCTGGGGGTAGAAGGGCCAAAGGATGGGGAGATAAAGGAAAAAGCCAAAAGGGGTCGGGTCAAATCCGGTTCACAAACAACTAGAAACCAATACGTGGGAAAGTCAGGGTGAAACGTCATCGGTACACACGAATGAAATATTGTTGGGCATGACATGAGTTTAGTGTACATAGAAACGAATAAGACAATCCTGACATAGTCAGGGGGCGCTTGGCGGGCCAGCCGGCTCCAGCGGAGCAGCGTCGCCAGTTCGAGATGCTAAGACAAAATCATCGCCACAGGGGGATAGTGGAATGGAGCTATCAGCAAGATCCTCGGGGGCTTTTCGAGGCTCTTCCGCAAAGCTGGGCTCCTCGAAGTCCATGCCATCCAAGGATTCGTCACTATCCCCATCGTCGAAGAGCATGTCGGTCTCGGCACATTCGGCGATCGCACGGGCGCGTTGGCGGAGCTTGACTTTGTCGAGGCCTGCTAATCCGCCTTCACAAAGATTCTCCAGCTGGTCCAGGTTAACGCCTATATACCAGGAGAGCACGAACTCCAGAGCCTGTTCAGCACTGGCTCAGGCTGCGGACTCTTTCCAGATGTTGAGCCGGTTGGGCGCAAGAGGGATCCACTGGAGGAGCACCTGGATCTCGCTAGGCACCGCTCGTCCCGGCCACAAGGTTTCAAAGATGGAAACAATGGCTTCGCGGAGATCCCTGCCTAGCTTGGCGGCCAGATGAAGCCGGCCTTTGGCCAACGCAACCAATTCCCCTGAGGAAAGCTCGGCCTCGGGGTCACTGCTGGGGATGATCTTTTGTTCCAGCCTATTTTCCTTCAGTGCCGCTGCGGCAGTCTCGTTGGAGTCAGGGAAAGCTCCTGCGAGGGCAATCAGAGAGTGAGGGGGTGGCACGAAAGTGCAAGAGCTGAGAAACAGGAAAGGAAATATACTGCGAAGAGCTTCCTCCAGCCCCAGCAGGCCGGATTGAACCCTGCGGCCACGGGCGCGCCAAATGTCGATCTCCTTGTCATAACGCTCACTGTCGAGCCTCCGGAGAGTCTGAAGCTCGTCGATTTGGGTGCCACGGCTCTCGACTTCGCTCCCCAAGGTCACGCGAAGCTCGTTCACCTTGTCGTCGTACTCCGCAGAAAGGATTCTTCTCTCTTCGGCCAGCTGGCGATCAAACTCTAGCCACAGCGATGACTCTGCCTCTCGAGCCTTCGCCAGCTCAGTTTCCAGCTCCTGAGTCCGGACGGCCTGGGCTTGTAGGCCCTGAAGCTCCGCTGCGTGCTTTCGCTTGAGCGACTCAACAGCATCAGCCGACACTGAGTCGGCCAACTGGGACTCAAGCGAAGCAATAAGCGAGGTAGCATCTGAGAATGGAGGTGTGAGAATCGAAGCGGTAGCAGCAACATGTCAAAGCAAAGGGCCCAGAGCTTACCGGATAGCTTCTCCAGCTCTTTCTTTAGATCCTGATACTGAGCCTTGCCGGCGCGATACTTCGCTAGCAGCTTCTGGAAGATACTGGCTCGAAGTGCGTTCAGGTCCTGGGAAAGACAGAAAGGCAATGATTCTTAGCGAAATTCATTTTCGAGTCAGCTGTTCCTACAGCTACCTTGAAACTCGGGGGCTAGGATGTATGGCAAGATGGACCATGAAGCCGCAGACCATGTCTCCCAACTAGCAAAAGAAACCAGAGGCTAAAGGCATAGTACTCACATTGGTCGTCTGTATAGCATCAAGGAGTTAAAAACCGGCATTCTGAAGCGACCCTTTGACAACAGCAAACTGTTTATCCAGCTCTGCTAGAGTCGGCTTGCTGCCCTGAACCTTGAGCTTCTCTCCAGCATCGGCGCTCGAGGCGGTGTCTGCCCATTCCTACTGAATTTGGCTGGCAGAGCTCAAGCTCCCAATGCTGGGCTCAGCCACGGCGACAAGAGCCTTTCCACTGGAGGCGTCCTTGGTCACTACCTCAGGAGCTGGCAAGTCGTCACCACGTTCGTTCCTCGCCACTCGAGTGGTGAGGAGCCCTTGCGAAGCTTCGCTAGAGCTGGAGACTAACCCAAGAAGCAGGGAATTAGCAGTCACGATAGCCCTTGTCCCAGCTGCAGGCACCACATCCTGCACGCTCGGCATAAGCTCGAGGCTGGAAGGGGTCTGGGTAGCCAGCCCCGGGAGCTCTAGCGGCCTAGCACGTACCGGGACCTCCTCCGTGGCTCCCTCCGCGGCCTCGCATGCACCTTCTTGACTAGGCAGGTCGGAGGACGCGTGGATAGCAGCGTCATTCCCCGTTGTGACGTCTTCGGTGGTAGGAGGTGCCACCGTGGCAACCCCAACCGAAGTAGTCTCCTCGGCAGGCATGGAGTCGGTCTCAGGTGCGGCAACTAGGTGGGGAACAGCGTCCGCAGGCACCTCTGGATGCACGGGATCCTCTGCCCTAGTTTCGCCCGCCACAAGCTCGAACTGCGGGGAGCAGCGATCGTCTTCAACGCGACCCGAGTTGCCACCAATTTCCTCCCTGTGCGCCCTCTTGTGGTAGGAGGGCTCGAGAGCTAGGGTCACGATTCCCCCGGAAGCAACGGTGGGAGGAGGTTGGGCAACAGAATCAACAGAAAGGGGTGACCTGCAAAGAGGGTGACCCATGACCAAGTCAATTGGAGCCGCAATGGTAAAGTAAGGACGAGAAGCAAGGAAGCGGGAAGCTCACCCGGCTACGGCGATAGCCTGCCGTTTGGCCACCTTCTTCATCTTAGGATGGCACAGGTCCTTCGCTGCCGGTTCTGGTTTCTTGCGCTTCTCAGCCGGCTCAGAGGAGGCCGGCTGGCCCCTTCTCTTGGTGCCGGCTGGGTCGTCTCCAGCCTCTTCGCGACCTGCCGGCTCTGAGGCGACAGTGTGCGGCCCTGGAGATTCCGGCAAATCCACGATTAGGGGAGCTTGAGCCCCAGCCGCGGCTGCGGTGGCCACGTGAAGGGCGACGCCCCCGAGGGTGGTAGCTGGTCCTGTTTCACCATCATCATCCTCGAACCGATCTCCTAAGAGGGAGGGGCCTAGAAACTTACTAGAATGATTGAGGGGCTCGCCCGAATCCTCGAACTCCTCACTTCCTTTGTCACCATGGATGGCGCTTGAGCTCTCAATGGCGGCCTGAGAGCTAGCATCCTCTACCTCCTCGGCTTCGTCCCAAATGACTTTATCATCCGATTCAGCTCTGTCAGCGGCAAAGCCAGCTTGATGCTGAGTCAAATTCTACGCTGCCTGCAGAGCAAACAAGTTCTGCCCGGACCAAGTAAACAGAGGATAGTGGATCAGAGTCGCAAAGGAGGAGAAGGACAAGGGCCAGGACTGACGAGCTCACCTCAGCAATTGGATTGTCCCGGTCATGAGGTTCTAGTCCCCATGTCCACGAGGCCTGAAGCTTGACATCGGCAATGCGGTTCACCTTCCGAGCTGATGGGTTCGTAGCATAGAAAACAAAAAATTTCCTACGCAAGAACACATAAACTAGCCAAGATACTCTACGAGGTGGTAGCAACGGAGACTAACCCTTGACGACCATAAGCAGGGATTACGTTCCCGCACAAACATTGATGATGGAGAGTCAGAGTAGATGCACGTAGTCAACATAGTTGTTCACTTGATGTAGTCGACGTCGTGGTTCACTTGACGATCACAAGATCGTGTACCCGGTGCCACAAGTGGCAGCGCCCCCATGCTCGGTCACACGTACAGCTCGACGTCAACTCCTCCACGCCCTCGGTCCAGCAGGGCATCGGAAGAAGGGATCTGTTGGACACTCCTCCACACACTTCTCTAAGTGTATGAACTACGAACTACAATTCTGGCAGAGCTTCGCTAAGCTCAGATGAAAATTGGGCAGCAACTATGCGGGAAGGGGAGGATCAAGAAGTGTCTCACATGGAGGAAGGGGAGGGGTTTATATAGGAGAGGAGGGGCAGCCCACAAGGGGGTGGCTGGCCAAGGTGACCCTCCTCCTCTTCATGGTGGTAACCCCCTCTTCATTCCCTTCATGGTGGTAACCCCCTCATCAACATGAGGTAACCCCCATTTTAATTTTGCATGACATTCATGCTAATTAAAATCCACACTTATTGATTTAATAAAACATTTTTATTTCTTTAATATTTGTTAATTCATTCAATTAACAAACATTAACAAATAACCCCTTGAGTTATTTCGATATCCCAAAACAGTTTTGGTGCTTTTCTAAAACAACCCTTATGATGTCCTATAATTTGATCGGAGTATCGTATCCACTCAAAATCAACGGCGAACCTTAAGTGTGTCACCCTACGGTTCGTGAATAACGTGGACATGATCGAGACTCCTCTCCGATCAATAATCAATAGCGGGATCTGGAAATCCATGATGACTCCCACTTACTCAACGATGAACTAGTGATCGTGTGAACCAGTAACGAACATAGTTAATTCCTTTTGTCTCACGATATTATTACTTGTCCGAGATCCGATCATTTGGTATCAACCATACCTAGTTCAATCTCGTTCCCGACAAGTCTCTTTACTCGTTCCGTGATAATGCATTCCTGTGACCTAGTCACATGCTTGCAAGCGATTCCAATGCAATATCACCGAGAAGGGCCCAGAGAATATCTTTCCGTCATCCGGATGGACAAATCCCACTCTTGATCCATGAGCCTCAACTAATACTTTTAGAGTACCCAAATCAACCTTTATAATCACCCTGTTACGGTGTGACATTTGATATCATCAAAGTACCCTTCCGGTATCAGTGATTAACATGATCTCATGGTCCAAGGATTAGAACTACTTCGTATGAGTTTGATATAGCAATGAACTTGATGACTTAATCGTATTGCTATTCATACTATGGGTGTGAGTGTTCATCACATCATTCTTCTAATGATATGACCCCGTTATTAACAACATCCAATGTTCATGATCAGGAAACCTTGATCATCGGTTAATCAACGAGCTAGTATAAAAGAGAGGCTTTACTAGGAACCTTTTAGTTTATTAATCACACAAGTATTAATGTTTCCGATTAATACAATTCTAGCATGAGAAATAAACATTTATCATAAACATGGAATGTGATAATAACCACTTTATTATTGCCTCTCGGGCATATTCCCTTCAGTCTCCCACTTGCACTAGAGTCAATAATCTAGTTGATACTTGCGTATATAACACTTATGGCTTTCACGTGTTATCCATACGCGTTGCATGTGGTTAATCTGATCTCCAGATCTGACACTTTCAGCTCTATGTGTATTTACATGTCTTTGCGTCTCTACGCATCACTCATTCTCAAATGAGATAGTTGGGTATAAATTTGGTCCTTAGGTGAGACCTTAGTTCCTTTTAGCTAAAATCATGTTGTCACTATTGTCACACAATAGATCTTCATAGTAATAGCCATCTTGGAACTACACCTAGTTTGATAACAAACTTCTTGACACAAATGCCCTCCTTTGCTACTTCTAAAGCAGCCATATACTCAACCTTTGTTGTAGAATCTATCACAATGTATTAACTTTGGAACTCATCCAAATCCATCATGGAACTTCCTTCCATTACATTGTGCCACCTAAACATATAGCTAAAATTGAGATAAACTTAATTTGTAGCTTGTAACAAACTTAGTATCAATGTAACACTTTACAATGAATTATGTGTCACTTTGTCATACATAATATATATCCTTAGTCCTTCCAAAACACATAAGTATATCTTTACTATTGTCCAGTGATCATCTTATGACATTCATCACTCTGGTATATGCTCATAACATTTAGAGCATAGGACATATCTGGATATGTACATATCACGATATACATGATCGATCAAATCATTCATGTGGCTTCACTCATCAAGTGTCAAAAATACCTGAATCTTGTTTCAACCTCTTCCATGCGGCAAGAACTTTTCTCGTCGTTTCCATATTGAACTTTATTCAATATTTCATCTATGTACTTTGGCACAACCATATTGGCACCTCGATCTATCTACATAGACATCGAGACCCAATATTTTGGTTTTGCCTAAGTCTTTCATTGAAATCTAATTTTAATGAAATTCTTAACCTATGTCAATAAAAGATACATCATTTCCAATTAACAATATGTCTCCTACATAATGTACTGAAAATATGTCTCAGCACTCCCACTTAATTTCTTGCAAATGCAAGCATATTCATCGTCTCTGATGAAACTAAACCTTTTAATTGTTTCATCACGGTGAATATTCCAACTCCGTGATGCTTACTTCAACCATTGAAGTTTGCATGCCTTTTAGCATCCTTTGAATTTACAAAACCCATTGGACCATGTCATGTACATGTCCTAGGTAACCATTCTATTAGAAGAATGTTGTCTTGTTTGTTCAACTAACATATACCAACCTTGGCATATGTAATGGTTGCTATAGTAATCCGTCCAGACAAAATATCGCTATGAAAGATCAAATCTTGTCACAGTCAACTCCTTGAACACAATCGTAAACTCTTTTAACGATGTGTCAACTATTTTAAACATCCATGTATGTCTTTATAGATCCAAATACATTCATTAGGCTTCATGCCTTTTGAGGGTCTTCCAAGTTCAGAAACTTGGTTTCTCGTGTATGGAACTATCACGGATTTTATGGCTTCTAGCCATTTGATGGAGTCAGGGCCCATCATCGCTTCTTTGCATGTAGTCGGTTCATCATTGTCAAACAATAATGATCTATTTTCAAATCTAACCATTTGATTGTTATCCGACTCACGCGGTTCAATAGGAACTTAGATCTATGTGACCACAACCTTTGAGGTACGACAGCCATGCACATTGTGGCTGCCTCTAGGACACATCCCAGCGTTGCGCTACTCAGCACATATAGCTTAGGTTCAATAACCCAATCAAAGTTCTATTGTCCTCCCACTTAACCTTTCGCAAAAAATTCCTTCTCAAGAAACTTGACATTTTCAGTGACAAACACTTTTGTCTTAGGTGTTCTGGAGGAATACCCAACAGTTACTTTGGGATAACCTACAAAGATGCATTTATCCGACTTTGGTTGTAAACATTTTACATATGCCTAGCATACCAAAATTTTAGAAAAGACAACTTGGGTTTTATCCCATGCCATATCTCATATGGTGTCATTTCAGCGGATCATGATGGCGCTCCTTTTAGTGTAAAAGCGGTAGTCTCTAAAGCTTTATCCTTAAAATATAATGACAGTTTTATAGACGACACCTTTGATCCAACGATGTCAAACAAGGTTTGATTTCATCTCTCGAACACTCTATACTCCTATGGTGTTTTGAGAAATACAAGTCTATGGAACAATTCCTCAACTTTTAGGTGTGTTTGCTAAACTTGTAACTCAAATATATTCCTTTATGATCAAATCATAAATTCTTTATTCTCTTGTTACAATGATTTTTCGCTTCATATAGAAATACTTTGAACCATATTCAAATATTTCATGCTTCTTCCTTATCAAGTAAATATACATATATATCTACTCAAATCATCGGTTAAAGTAAATGAAGTTCAAGAATTCACCACACACGGCTACACATAATGGACTATATACATCAACATGTACAATATCCAATAAGTTAGTCATCCGTTCTTCTTTGGCCTCCAAACAGAGTTTTAATCATCTCTAGGAAATTTTCACAAGCATCAATTGATCCAAAATCAAAAGACTCCAAAATTCCATCAACATGGAGTTTCTTCATGTTTACTTTCCAATATGATTTAAACGGTGGTATCACTCATAAGTGATCTTCTAATCATTTGTCTTGAGACATTTTTAGTATCAGCGTTATGGATGTGATTTCTCCAACAAGATAAGCGTTCATCCATCTTTTATGAATGCGGTAATAATTTGAACAACCATTGTTCTCATAATACCAGAACAAAATAACAATTATTCAAACAAATCTTGAAGGCTAGGTTTAATTCCAATGAAACACAATAACACTTTATTTGTTTTCAATGAGAATCATCCCATATTTATTTGCTAGTTAATTAGGCCATTGTAGTTCTTGTATTGCGTTGTTCTGTATGATAGTTCATACCAACCAATTTAGTATCAAATACCCAAGAACCACATTGTTTTAACAAGCAACGAATACACCCATAACATGTATATCTTCTATATACCTGAGCTGGACATTTCCAGTCTTTTCTTTTTCTGCCAGAATAAATTTCAGATTCTCTTTTAGCAATTCCTTTTCCTTTCTAGAAGAATCTATCAACATCAATAGTAGCGCCATTCACATGGCACATAGCTCAAGGCATGATTAGTCAAACACTAATACCCTTGGACTCACACTTTGAAGTAGATCACCATAATCAAATATTTGGCGTTCTTCCAAATTCCATTCTTTAGTAATCTTTTAATGTAGTAAACACTTTACCGACATCTTTTATTCATCCTATCATGACAACTTTCATGATCAAGCTACTATAGCTCATGAGGATGAATTGTGAGTATAATGCTAGTTCCCAAAACCTTTTAGGAGACCTGGACGCCTAGCGTCTCCAATCTTCATAAATTCTCATACAATATGAGAACATGTGTCTTACTAAATTATACTCTATCACATTGCAACCAAACATTGTTTCAGATATCAAAATATCTTCCACATATGATAGCTTATGAAACAATTCTTTCAGCTCCTAGATAACCTTGATACTAAAAACAACTTTTGAATATCAAGGATCATGGAGGCAAGGGTGATACTTAGATACTAACACTGGAATTGTTACTCTTGATTTAATATTACTTATTAAATTTTATCGAGTAACCAAGGTTTGCTAAAAGTTTGCAATAGGACTTTAAAATTTAGATTGACATTCAAACAATACGATATCAATTCGTAAAGTTAACATCCAGAATTCTATAGTTCTATTATCTCAATTATAGCTAAACGCAAGGTAGTAAACGGATGCCAATGCCTACAATAAACTATGCAAATTCACTTTGATTTAGTTCATGATAAATTGAGTTCTATAATTCAAAATTACTAAGTGAACTCCCACTTAAAAACAACATCCCTCTTAGTTTTCTTAAGTGATTACATGAACCAAATTCACTATACCGCAACCGATCATCACGTGCAACGGCATAGTTTCAAAGGTGAACATCACCATGTTCATCATATCAACCATATGACTCATGCTTAACCTTTCGGTTCGTGTTCCGAGGCCATGTCTGTACATGCTAGGCTCGCCAAGTAGAACCATAACATTCGCGTGTGTAAAACTGTCTTACACCCGTCGTATGTGAACGTAGAGTTTGTCACACCCGATCATCACGTGGTGTCTCGAAACGACGAACTTTCTTGACGGTGCATGTTATGGAAGAACACATTTTTATCTTGATATTTATGTGAAAGGGATCATCTTATAATGCTACCGCGCGATCAAATCTAAGCAGAATAAGATGCATAAAAGGATAAACATCACATGCATATATAATGTGATATGATATGGTCCTTCACGCATTAGATCTCCATCTTGTGCGTCATGGCATGATCTCCATCATTCCACCGGCGTAGCACCAAGGTCCATGGCGCGCCACCTTGGTTGTCTTCCTCCATTACAATATATCACTTGGATATATATATTCGGCATGCAGGCCATTTAAATGTAAAGACAACCATATAGCTCCTGCCAGTTGTTTATAACTTACAAAAAGGATCATCGCATACAATTTGTAACATAAACAATTTAACCATATCACATCACATGCCCTGCAAAAACAAGTTAGACGTCTCTAATTTGTCTTGCATATATTTATGTGGTTTGGGGCTTTCTAGGAAGAACCGTTCTTACCTACGAACATGTAACCACAACGGTGATAAAATATTATTAACAATTCTTTGTAAAATAGATCATAACTATAGTGGGAGAAACATGCACCCGCAAAGCCACATATGCCGAAGCATGTCAAGTGTGGGACAAGTCTCGTGAACGCGGTCACGTAAGGTTAGTCTCGGGCAGCTTCAATCCCACTATGCCACTATGATCCAAAATACAAAAAATTGTAATAACATGATCATCAACGCCCATATCCACATGTGTTCTAACCGTGCATACCAACTACGCATAGAGATGGCTCTGATACCACTGATGGGTTCATAGCATAGAAAACAAAAAATTTCCTACGCAAGAACACATAAACTAGCCAAGATACTCTACGAGGTGGTAGCAACGGAGACTAACCCTTGACGACCGTAAGCGGGGATTACGTTCCCGCACAAACGTTAACGATGGAGAGTCGGAGTAGACGCACATAGTCGACGTAGTTGTTCACTTGACGTAGTCGGCGTCGTGGTTCACTTGATGATCACAAGATCGTGTACCCGGCGCCACAAGTGGCAGCGCCCCCGTGCTCGGTCACACGTACAGCTCGACGTCGACTCCTCCACGCCCTCGGTCCAGCAGGGCAGCGGAAGAAGGGATCCGTTGGACACTCCTCCACACACTTCTCTAAGTGTATGAACTACGAACTACAATTCCGGCAGAGCTTCGCTAAGCTCAGACGGAAATTGGGCAGCAACTATGCGGGAAGGGGAGGATCAAGAAGTGTCTCACATGGAGGAAGGGGAGGGGTTTATATAGGAGAGGAGGGGCAGCCCACAAGGGGGTGGCCGGCCAAGGTGGCCCTCCTCCTCTTCATGGTGGTAACCCCCTCTTCATTCCCTTCATGGTGGTAACCCCCTCATCAACATGAGGTAACCCCCATTTTAATTTTGCATGACATTCATGCTAATTAAAATCCACACTTATTGATTTAATAAAACATTTTTATTTCTTTAATATTTGTTAATTCATTCAATTAACAAACATTAACAAATAACCCCTTGAGTTATTTTGATATCCTGAAATAGTTTCGGTGCTTTTCTGAAACAACCCTTATGCTGTCCTATAATTTGATCGGAGTATCGTATCCACTCAAAATCAACGGCGAACCTTAAGTGTGTCACCCTACGGTTCATGAATAACGTGGACATGATCGAGACTCCTCTCCGATCAATAATCAACAGCGGGATCTGGAAATCCATGATGACTCCCACTTACTCAATGATGAACTAGTGATCGTGTGAACCAGTAACGAACATAGTTAATTCCTTTTGTCTCACGATATTATTACTTGTCCGAGATACGATCATTTGGTATCAACCATACCTAGTTCGATCTCGTTCCCGACAAGTCTCTTTACTCGTTCCGTGATAATGCATTCCTGTGACCTAGTCACATGCTTGCAAGCGATTCCAATGCAATATCACCGAGAAGGGCCCAGAGAATATCTTTCCGTCATCCGGATGGACAAATCCCACTCTTGATCCATGAGCCTCAACTAATACTTTTAGAGTACCCAAATCAACCTTTATAATCACCCTGTTATGGTGTGACATTTGATATCATCAAAGTACCCTTCCGGTATCAGTGATTAACATGATCTCATGGTCTAAGGATTAGAACTACTTCGTATGAGTTTGATATAGCAATGAACTTGATGACTTGATCGTATTGCTATTCATACTATGGGTGTGAGTGTTCATCACATCATTCTTCTAATGATATGACCCCGTTATTAACAACATCCAATGTTCATGATCAGGAAACCTTGATCATCGGTTAATCAACGAGCTAGTATAAAAGAGAGGCTTTACTAAGAACCTTTTAGTTTATTAATCACACAAGTATTAATGTTTCCGATTAATACAATTCTAGCATGAGAAATAAACATTTATCATAAACATGGAATATGATAATAACCACTTTATTATTGCCTCTCGGGCATATTCCCTTCACGAGCCACCTCCAATGCTGACAGCGCCTTGGAGGAATGACGAGTAGGATCCCTGGCGGATCCCAAGAAGCACATCTTGTGCGAGTGGCGCTGGAGCGGAGACACGCGAGCGACCAGGAAGGCGAGGAGGAGGTCGGTCGGCTCCAGGCCACCCTCCGTTTGCAGGGTGGTGATCCGCAGAAGAATCTCTTCCATGTCCGGCGACGGGCCATGAAGAGCAGCGCTCTAGTTATCCCGCTCGGGCCCGCCCACCTCAAAGGGTGGAAGATTGATATGGTCTTCGCCCTCCTTCAGGTTCTCCGCGTAGAAGAAGGAGCGCTGCCATTTCTTGCAAGACTCCTTCCCGTTTATGCCGGGAGAGTCTGCGGTCTTGCGCGCGTAGAAGGAGGCGGTGCCGCATATCACCAAAACGGTCTCCACCGTCTGGGTCTTGAAGTAGATCAGCCGGCGGAACAACTCAACATTGGGCCAGATGCCCAAATACGCCTCGCAGAGGGTCACGAACGCGGACAATATCATCATCGCATTCGCCCCAATGTGATGTGGTTGCAGTCGAAAGTGGTCCAGGAACCGGCGCATGAAGTTGCTGGCGGGCAGCGCGAAGCCCCGGGGGAAATGGTCATAGAAGACCACCATCTCCCCAGGCCCAGGAGCGGGGACCCATTCGCTGCCAGCGGGACAGCAACCCACGAGGTCCGCGAGCAGAAGCACTCGACCCTGGCGCAGCAGCTCGATCTGTTTCTCCTTCATGCACGAGCCTTCCCAGGATCCCTTCGGCAAAGCGGGTGGAGCGATGTCTTTGTCCGCGGCCGCCCCCTTCCCTTTGGACCGGGACGCTTTGTGTAACACCCCACTTTTTGTAACCCTGTTTAAACAGAGTTTGGTAATGCAAAAATGAGGGCCAACAAAAACTTTTTGCAACTAGATAAATAAAATAATGTTTCCTGTATGTTTGTTGGGATTGTTGTGAAAATCTTGTTTGCAAGACTGTTGTTTGATGGATAAGTTGGTGAACCCACACAATCCTTGTGCACTTTTGATCATGTCTTTAGCAAGCGCTACTAGTTATTTTTATAAAAGCATTATCTTGGCAGCCCCTCCTATTTCAAATGGTTTGACTATGTGTGATGAGTTGACTTTGTGTGACTTGTTTGACTTTGATTGAGTTGCTTGTGTGTGGCTATGATCTACAAGTAGGCATGTGACATAACTTATCTAAAACCCATCAAATTACAACATGGCCAGTGGGGGGTATTCCTACAAAACTATTTTAGCCGATCCTTTAAATACAACCTATTTTGATGTTTTCCTCTCTAAAAACTCTACAACTCTAATTCTTATGAAATGAGTATATATTTTCAAAATACAAGTTTATCCAAAAGAATTAGGAATGAGGCCCACTCTTATATGAGCACTCATTTCATTTTACAAATTTCTTTTATAAAGGTATTTTCACAACTACTTTCCTTATTTTCAAAAATATCTGAAATGGGAATGTTACCCAAGGTTTATAAATGTATTTGTGGATTTTATTTTCCAAAGACCCCACTTGGCTATGGTCAACCTCTCAATGCAAATCAACCAAAGAGAGCATCTAGGATATGTGCATGTATGTTATCACAATCTCAGTATCTATCTTAGAGTTTCCCTATCCACCATTCATCTCTTGTATCACTTCTATCATCTCTACAAGATCCACCCCTAACCTTAGGATCCTTTTTCTTATTTATATCCAATCCCTTATCCTAGTCGACTTTGGTTGACTAGTGGCATGTGTGTTCTCTTGTGAATACATGTGAGAGTATGAATAACCTCCACTTTGATGATTCTTTTGGTAACCTATCCCTGCAAAATAGTCGAGTGACCTTTAACAAACTTTCAAAACTTCAATGTGTAGTTTTCCCTCGAACGTCCCCAAAACACTAAAACCCTATTTTCTCCTCTATCCTTCTGCCAAAACTATTTCAAGTTTTATCAAAGCTTTTCAAAAATATTTGTTTCCCAAATGAAACTGGTAAATGAGGTATACGTGTTATATCACCCTTTTTCCCTTCAAAAATAATTTTCCATGAATTTAGTCTTTATTTTCTTTTTCTTATTTTACCAAATGCATGGTAATTGCCATCAAACGATTTCTTGCACTCTATTTTTCCACCAATTATTTTTGAAAAAGAAATCTACTAAGCATGTATATGCAAGTAGAACCCTTTTTAACTCAAAACCTTGTTGTGCTTATATTCAAAAATCTAAAAAGGTACTCCATTGGAATTTCTTTCCAATTTGGGTTAAACTCAACTTTGTGTTCCAAACTCATTCAAATGAAGACTTTTTTTAAAAATGGCATATTCTATGCATGCAATACACTCCTCTGATCTGTCTACTTCCAACCTTACTTTGGTAAAATAAATATGAGATTAAATTCCAACAATGATCCATGTAATCATCAATCCCTATTTCCATCTCTATCTATCCCGTATTCCTTTCAAATCTTTTGCAAACTCGCCAACCTGAAGCAAATGGATCAGCATCTATGGTCATTTATCTATTGCCTCTGTCCATACTCATTTGGCCAAGGAGTGAGCCGGACATGCATGATCTTGGCAAGGTTTCGCCACATACCTCTCCCTCTCTCTCTATTTTAATTGGATCATCATCGCTCCATCTCCTCACCTCTCGAGCACTTTCATCTATCTATGGCCGACTGCCACTGTACCTCTACAGTGCTTCTTTTTGCTGATCAGTTTTGGAGAAGGGAGAAAAGAAGACTCGTGCATGTCATGGCTTAGACGTGAAGGAAAACCTTGCAGCAACCCTCCTCTACCCGTCCACCAGTGGCTAGCACCCCACGCTCTCACTCGGTGACATTTGACACCGCGCAGTGGCCGAGTCGTGTACCACCGCAGGCGTGGAGAGACCAAGCCGCACGCTGGCCTACACGCAAACGACTGTGCCGTTTCTCGGTTCTTTTGTCGAGCACTTGATGAGCGCCGTGACTGCCCGCTGGTCAGCCGATTCCCAGCTATGCCCTGTGGCTCTCTTCTCCTCTCTTAGACCCCCCAACCAGCGCCCAGGTCCTCTCCAGCACAGCACCGCAACCCCACTCCCCAGCGACCACCGTGAGCTAGCCCAGCTCTGCCTTCCTCTCTCGGTTACCATCTCGATTTTGGGCAGGGAGACAGAGAGCACGCCCGCTCCCTAGGCCACGCCAGGGTCACGTCCTGTCCCTCCTCTCTGTCACGCGCACCTTCCCGAGGCAAAGCCACCGCCCCAGTTGACGTATCCACGCTCGACATCCCGTGACCACCACGGTCGTAGGACGCCGATCCGTTCCCGCTTCTCCCGGGCAAACTAGGCCATGCCAACCTTCTTTAGCATAGATCAACAGTCCAGAAACACGCCGGACTACCTCGATGCCTCTTTCGTGCATCCAAGACGGTACGAACGTGATCAAACACCTTCTTGCACACATAGCACCACCTCGTCCCGGCAAGCTGAGCACACGATTTTCCTTATGTCTGGCCGCACCGGATCCACCTCTTGATGCCGTACCCGATGCCACCGCCTAGTTGCCCAATCGCGTTCACGCTACCCTAACCCACGACCCTCTCGTGCTCTCCATCCACGGCAGTATGGCACCATCGCCCCCAGCCTTAAAGGAGCCGACCCTCTCTTCTATCCTCACCGCTCCCCTAGCACTCCTCTCACTCTCAGAATACCCCTTGGACGAATCCCCGCTTCATGTTATTTTCGGTCCGGCGAGGAAGCGAGCAGGAGCTCGTCCTCGTCACGGCTGCTCATCTCCGACGAGGCCGCCGCGCGCCCCTCTCTACCCTTGCTCTCTGTTATTTCCGTCTCTGAAGTTTCTCATCAATCTAACTCACCTCTTTCCATGCCCAGTAGCCGCCGGAAGGTCGCCGTCGTCGACCTCATCCGTGACTTCATGTCACCGGCGCCGCGCTCTCCCTCGACCTCACCGTCGACCGGAGCCCACCTGAGCGTCAGAGACGACCATGCAGACCCTTTGCTCGACACCCCGCCATCCCCAGTGTCGCCTCTGCCACCCACGAACTCCCCACGGTGAGCCCCCGCCCTTCCCTCGCCGACTCCATCGAGTACTGCGAGCAGGCATCATGCATGGGTTGGTTTTCCTGTAGCACGAATTTAAAGCATGTTTTTTTGTCAGTGTTCTGGTGCAGTCTAACTGGGCCGGCCTGGCACTACTCGGGCCAGATCTGGCTATTTCGGCCCTTTCCTTTTTCTCTCTCTCTCTCTGATAATTAATATCCTGCCAGATCTTTGTAGGTTTAAATCCATCAAATATTCTCTGATGGTCCAAATTATTAGGTCTAAATATATTCTAGTTACTAATCAATTTCTCTACCATGCGGAGCAAGTAGTTTACCCAAATAATTTCTAGATAGTTTATGATAATTAATCTAGTGAAATGTACCTTTTTCACTCATAAATCCTTATCAGGAGATCTATAAAATAATTTTGGATGACTCCAATTTTTTTGCAAAGTTATCTTAAGTACCTTTCATATGACACTAGTCTGCATGCAATTGGACCCATTCAATTATCACAGCGGT
Organism: Dactylis glomerata; assembly: GCA_007115705.1. NCBI lineage: Eukaryota > Viridiplantae > Streptophyta > Magnoliopsida > Poales > Poaceae > Dactylis > Dactylis glomerata. The sequence continues at coordinate 2,938,207 of QXEO01000700.1, read as the reverse complement.
AATAAAAAAATACTACCAGATCTGAACTTGAAGAATTATTAAGCATAATCTACGAAAGTTTTTCGAGTGAAACCAATTTTCCTTGGTCATGTACTGAAAGTACTTGATTGTGACCAAATTTGAGATTTTTCTAAACATGTATGAATTTCTGGTAGATTTTACTCTGAAACAGTAGCTTCTATCACTAGGAAATCCATTAGATATTCTCTGTTAATCAGAAAATTGCAAATCCAATTTTGTAGAGTTTGTTTTGTTGATACCTATCTGTATGTATCTTATTTGCTTGCTAAGTGTTCCTGAAACTAGGGTTGGGAATTAGTGTGCTTGTATGGCTTATTTGCTTTTAGAAATTGTTTAAATATCGAAATAAAATGTTCTGAACCCAAATTCAATTGTTTCAAAATCTCACAGGTCCTTGGTACCTATAAATGAGAAGTGTACCTCTTGTTTGATTATATTTAGTATCTATCTATTAGTGTTGAGTCCTACTGTGAAAACCCTATTTATAAGTAGGGAAAGTAATTGGAAACTTGATATTGTTGTATTGCACCCCTATAGGAGAGAATGTTTTCACCCTCCCTCTCTGGTCGTATGTTTGAGATTGCTTGTTAAATGTTTGCTCCTTTGCATGCTTGTGTGGTGATTGAATACTTTTCTTTTATTTTGCGGCGCTAGATTCGAACGCCACCGGAGAGGAAGAGGACTACCTCAAGAATGCATATGAAGAAGTGGAACACATTGAGTACTTCTTTTAAGGAAGGAGCCCGGGGACATAGCTATTCAAGGCAAGCCATCTATACTTGATGCATATCTGAATCCTATTCACTTACTTTGCATGTTTCATAAAGGTTTATCAAACAGCATTTTTTATATATATTGCTATAGTCCTTGTAGCAATTATTTGTTGGCTCAAGCTCCACGAGCCAATTTGTTATCATCCTTCGAGATGACCGCTTTGAACACCTATTCAAAACCCTTGCAACAGTGGCTTGTTGATTAGCAGCAAAGCCTTTGGGAAATTTTGTAGTGGAGCAAAAACTCTAGGTTGGGAACACTCAAATGAGTCTTTGAAAATGATTTTTGAAAACCCTGGAATGGAGTGCTATTCCATTGATGGATTTCAAAAATGGGTTTGAAAATAAGGTGGGGATGTATATCCCGGAGTTGGAGGCAGGAGATTTTCAGAAATGACATTGGTGATCACTAAGTGTTCGCTCAGAACAATTAACTCGTGCAACCACGATTACCCTGGTATGGGACGGGGCTTAGCTCATAGTTTGTTTATTTTAGTACGGGAGTCTCATAACTATATAAGGGTACGCGGTACCTCGGAATCCGGCTTGTCGCAAGTGGTGGGCAACAGTGTAGCGGGCCCGCCAATAGGCTACCCGCCCGGAAGACACTATGGGTCTCCTGACGTGGCACTGGAGTTACGCTCGAACGTGGAGGTAGACTGCTAGGGTGTGCCGGGGAGGTACATACTCCATAGGGTAGATTCCTGTACTAAGGTAGATAAGCGAAAGGCTTTGATTGGGTACTTGTCGTGGCATATGATGTTATGCGGGGGAGGTGCCCACACAACGAGTATCCGGATGATTGTGGGTAAAGGGTACAACCTCTGCAGAGTGTAAATCTATTCGAATAGCCGAGTCCTCGGTCATGGACTGTTGGGACGACCGTTACTTAGCCCAATGTCAGGTTTTTGTTTTACAAGAATGTTTTTGGAAAAATGGAGAAAGGTGCCAGACGGAGTACTCGGAGGGTACTGTCGTGGCACGGTTACGGTTCGGAGTACTTGCAGGGTACTGCCGAGGGAATGGAGATGGTCATGTGTGACTGACCTGGTTTTGTAAAGGAAGGTGGTCATGTTTGATTGACCATCGACTCTCTCTTAAAAACCAAATGAGTTTCCCCCTTTCCTAGAGATTTTACTAAAAAGATTTTCTAAATGTTTTCCTTAATAAGGATATAGAAATGTCGTAAGACATGCTATATCAACACGAGAAATTGACTAGATAGGATAAACTAGATTAGAACCTTTCTCCTTGCTACAGCCTGCATGATAGCACTTCTTCTTAGATGGTTTGCGAGTACAATTCAAAATGTACTCACGGCTTTGTCCCTGGCTATTAACTTGGTCAGACCTGGAGCAAGAATTTGATGAAGATGGTGATGGTACGATGGCGCCGGTGCGTACTAGGAACGTCTCCCAGTCAGTTGCCTGTAGGGTAGTAGGCACGACGTGGGTCATCAACGCTGCTTGGTATCCGCTGCTTAGTTGTAGACTTGCCCTGCGTGGCAATACCATGCTTGGTCATGTGACCAATTGTAAATATATTATTCGGTAATGTAATGGATGATGTAATTCTGTTATCAACTCGGATATGTGGATTCACGACACACTGATCATGGGATCGTGAATGGTATGCATATCGGGTATTTCAGATGGGTAATCCAGGGTCCCCACACTTTGGGAGCCATCCGGGTGCGGATCTGGATGAGCGGAATGGTGGCGGAGTAAGCGAAGAACCCTAATCCCTTGGGGACGAAGCTCGGGAGCAGGGGATTCTAAGTGGAGCAAATGCGGAAGGAAGAAGAGACGCGGGCGACCGATGCTCCGTTTCTAGAACGGTCCCTGGTTTAAAAGTGAGGGGGCGGGTCAGTTGCCCATCTCACCCACGACGGGTCGGCAACTGACCCCTTTCATCATGGACCACGATCGCGTAAAGATCGGGCAACCACCGTGGTTGCCGCAAAGATCGTGGGCCAGGGCCGATTGGACGTGATGCGACGGTGCACGGACAAGTGTGCCTCGGTCCAACCCCTGAAAGAGCAAGTCCCAAGGAGCTGGACAGCGGCAGACGGCCGCGTGGCGGTCGCCAGCTAGATCGGTCTCGGAACCAGTTCATCCCGAGGCGGCCAGCAATACTCCGCAGGACCTGACCTCGAGGCCAGATGCTTTCGAGTCAAATAAAGAATCCTGGGACTTCGATGAGGACAAGCAAGATTTCGACGAGGATGAGCAAGACTTCGGCGAAAAGAGGAACCCGCCGAAACCCCATGCTAGCCCATGAGACTTCACCAGTTTTGGGGGCTAGTGTCGTGGGGATGACTTATGGGGCATGCCACGGGCCGAGCTATATGACGGCTGGCGTCCTAGGAGTCTCCACGGCTTGAAGGCAAGAAGACCGGCTTCGCCTGGAGGGCCGGCTGTGCCCACAGCCGGCTAGCGTTTCCACCGTGGAAGGCCGGAGCCGGACAACAAAGATAAGAACCCACCAACGACCGTTTCACCAAAAGTGGGCTGGCCCTGACAAGAGCGACAGAGGCCAAGGACAGGAGTGCCGAGCGCCACAACCAAGTCCAACCAATCAGCGACCAAGGACCCTTCCTCACGATAGGATCCAAGGCAAAAGGGAGGGCATATGCCTCCCAGATGCCGGTCCCAGGGAAGAACAACTTTATAAAGCGAAGCTGTCAGAACAGGACGAAGGGATCACGTTAAGGATGCCGCGGCCGAGGAGCCGGCAGCCGGCCGAATCGTTACCCGACCTGTAACCAGGCCCCCGCCTATATAAGGGGGCCTGGACCTTTAGCATAGGGGAGATCCGATCTTCTTCTTCCTCCTCTAGCCCGAATAGCTCGAGGAGCATTGTAACCGATATTAACCAATCAATACGAAGCAGGCAGGAAGTAGGGGTTTACCTCCACCAGGGAGGGTGATGTCTACGCACTTCTATTCTTGTAGACACTTGTTGGGCCTCCAAGTGCAGAGGTTTGTAGAACAGCAGCAAGTTTCCCTTAAGTGGATCACCCAAGGTTTATCGAACTCAGGGAGGAAGAGGTCAAAGCTATCCCTCTCAAGCAACCCTGCAATTACGATACAGAAAGTCTCTTGTGTCCCCAACACACCCAATACGCTTGTCAGACGTATAGGTGCACTAGTTCGGCGAAGAAATAGTGAAATACAAGTGGTATAGATGATTATAAGTAGCAAACGTGATGTGAAATAAATATCGCTGCAAGCAAACAAGTAACAAAATAGCAAGTAAACGGTGTGCAATGCTTGGAAACAAGGCCTAGGGATCATACTTTCACTAGTGGACACACTCCCAACAATATAACATGAATGAACAAGTAACTTCTCTTTGCTAAGGTACTCTGAATTACTCTCCTATTGAATAACACTAATCATCGCGTAGTGGCTATAGAAGCACCCCTTAAAGTTCATCAAGTACTTGACAAACACCACTCATAGAGATACCCAAATCAGATCACAACTCAAGATAGAAATCATTGCAACTTAGACCAAGTACTAACACGGTGCACACACTGTCAACATTACACCATGAAAGGAGGAATAGATCACTCAATACTATCATAGCAATAATTATTCTCATAATCCATAAAAGATCACAATCATAGCCTAAACCAAGTACCACCATGATGCATGCACTATCACCGTTACACCATAGCAGGAGGAATAGATTACTTTAATAATCACCACTAGAGTACACAAAATATCTGAATAATAACATGTACTTGTTCAACATGATACAAAGCTCACGATCACATAAAGATCACATCATGGGTGAGAGAGGTGAACCACATAGCTACCGGTAGAGCCCTCAGCCCTGGGGATGAACTACTCCCTCCTCATCATAGGAGACAGCAAGGTTGATGGAGATGGCGGTGAGGTCGATGGAGACGGTGGAGACGGCGATGGAGATCGATGGAGATGGCTCTGGGGGCACTTCCCCGTCCCAGCAGGGTGCCAGAACAGAGACTTCTGTCCCCCAAAATTCATCGGCGATGGCGGCGGAGCTATGGAATTGCTTCTGGAAAATTGCCGAATCCCCTAGGGTTTTCTGTCCCGAGGCTTTATATAGGCGAAGGGGCATCGCGAGAGGGCAGCCAGGGGCTCCTCACACAGGGGTAGCACGGCCAGGGCTTGGGCCGCGCCACCCTAGTGTGAGGGCAGGCCCTGGCCCCTCTCCGGCTCTCTTTCGGATGTCTGGATACTCCCGGGAAAAATAAGACTTCAGGAAATTATTTCATCCAATTCCAAGAATATTTCCTGTGTATCACTTCTGAAACACAAAAACAGCAGAAAACAGGAAACTGGCACTGTGGCAACTCGTTAATAGGTTAGTTCTGGAAAATGCATAAAAGTGCCACTAAGTGTAACGAAATAATAGGCAAATGGTGTAAAAACAAGCATGGAGCATCAAAAATTATAGATATGTTTGAGACGTATCAGCATCCCCAAGCTTAACTCCTGCTCATCCTCGAGTAGGTAAGTGAAAACAAAAGAAATAATTTTTGAGGTGACATGCACCTACACAATCTTGATCATCTATGTAAGCATTTGTGAGCTAGGATCATAAGAACTTAAAACATGGGCATGAAAGATATAATCTTGACAATAAGAACTTAGCAACCATGTTGTAAACATGCAAATGAACACAAACAAAAGATCATGAAAATGAAACAATGAAAGTCAAACGTGTGTTCAAATCATAAGGAAAAACATAACAAATGGTTTTTAGCTTGTCCTTAATAAGAGAGCAAAACATAAATGCATAGGACACCTTCAAGTTTAAGAGGGCGACTAGATACAAATAATTTAAGAACAAGTGAAACCAACAATATGAATGAATCAATGAAATTTGGGACAATGCATATCACACTAAGAATGACAACTATGCTCTCTTATGGTGCATAAAGAAAGAAGGTGGTGACTCAACATAAAATTAAAAGAAAGACCCTTCGCAGAGGGAAGCAGTGATTGCAAGTTTTATAACCTTCAAAAATTATGGTACTTACCGGCTTTGAGCTCTCATTGCCCCCATCATAAGCATCTTGAATGGTTAAAGTTAATGCGAGAACAATTATGATGCATATGCTTGACAAATCATAAGTTGAAATCCTTGTGCCCCGTGAATACGAGTACCCAAACCTCATGCTACTTTACTTAGAGTCCCAAGCAAGGCTCTTGTCATTGTAAGTATATGCATATCATTGAGAACCGCCAATGGGGTACCTCCGTGCCCGATGACATGGAACAAGCCCACACCAAAATGACAGGACAAGCAGACAATGAACACCTCGACATCTCTTTTATTTGCCTTTTGTTTAGCTTTTTATTGTGAGATGCGTCGTCGAATGTTCACCATGGGTATGCTGCAAATTTCCACCATGAATTATGCATGGCTTAGATTGGCGGCCCGGCATTTCCCTAACACATATACAAACTCCATGATCCTCACAAGTTTCCCAATTCATTTCACACCGCGGGCATCCATAAACAAAAGATCACGATATCAACTCAAATAAGAAGTGCAATGTTGAAAGCTTGCCCATGACAGCATGGCTGGGCTAGAATCCAACTTACAACTTGCAAGCATAACAACTCAACATAAGAGACCACAATGTCAAATTTTTAAGAACATGAAAAAGTAAAGTGTGCCTTCCAGTTCGTGAGAGCTTTACTGACCGAATTTCACATAACACTGGTAAGAGTTTAATTTGAAGAGAAAATAAAAGCAAGTCAAATTTACTTGGAATAGCAAATTGCTAGTAGGTATGTATGGTGGACACTTTGGAAAACTTTGGCTTTTAGGAGTTGGATGCACGAGTAGAGCTCATACTCAGTACAAGGCGAGGGCTAGCAAAAGACTGGGAGCGACCAACTAAGAGAGCAATAATGGCCATAATCATGCAAAGCGACAAAACGACATTAAAAGAAGCATAAGATGGCATCAAAAGTCAAAAACTAAATGATCATGAAGGCTATTGGCGACTTTGTATGAGTCTAACATGTGTGAGCATGCGCCAAGTCAACCCAAATAAAGCATAAAGGAGAAAACCAAAATAATGCTTCCAAACAATAAAAATAACGCATGATTTTTTCAAAGGCTCATTAAGCAATCTCAGTTATTTGAGACAAGTCATGCTACAGCAAAACCACTAAGCATACTATCAAAAAGACATCAAGCATGACATGAAAAAGCCTAAGCCGCAGTCTACACAAGCTCCTTCTTGTACCCCTATTTTACACAAAGCTTTTTCTCTTTTCCAACACCATTTGAAATTTTTATAAACACCTCTTTTGATGAAAACCAATAAAGATCAGAGGGAAAAATACACCTTGATGAAAAGATATGACAAGGTCTGAATGCAAATCAAGGCGAAAACGAAAACCAAAAGCAGTAGCAGAAAAAGTAGAACGCTCGATGAACGATAAGAGTGAAAACTAGAGCGTTCCTTGCAAATGAAAACGAGTACATCTCCTCCAAAGGAAATTTGTTGGGGTCCAACCATTTATTGCAGCAAACAAACAAACTAAGAAACTAAGAAAACTAAAACAACTGACGCTCCAAGAAAAACACATAGTGCATGAAGCAATAAAAATATAGTGTCTTGAAAGGTGACCTGATTTTTGCCGATGAAGAAGGGGTGCCTCGGGGGCATCCCCAAGCTTTGACGCTTGTACTTCTTGGATATTTCTTGGGATGATGCATGGGCATCCCAAGCTTGAGCTTTTGTCCATTCTTCAACTCATCTCATCATTCTCCAATACCTACACTTGAAAACTTCCTTCATACAAAACTAAACACAAATCTATTAGCAGCATTAGTGTAAGCATAACATATAATCAACCCATTTTTGCTTCAGGTTTCAACACAAAACCACCACATATTAAGCATATACTACTGTAACAACTTCCCCAAAAGTTCCGTGATCAAAAGAACTCAAAAGAAAGCGATAAAGCGGCAAACACAAATATTGGCAGAAATCTATCAAAACAGAACAGCTGACAAAGGTCAAATTTTTAAGAGGTTTTCTGTAGCTCAAATCAAAAAGTGTTCAACTAATAAAAGTTTGGATATAACCTGGGGCATATGCACAAGAAATCGCAGGTCCAAAAGATATACAGAGAATTTTCACGAATTTTTACGGTGCAGCACCGAAAACTGTTTCAGGATAGCAACATCCCCAAATCTTACCTTACTCAAATTAGAGGCTTCTCTTGGCACAAAAATGAAATAAAAAGGATAAGGAGCGGTTATTACAGTAGTAATAACTTCCAAGACTCAAATAAAAGAAAAAGTACTGAAAATAAACAATGGGTTATCTCCCAATAGTGCTTTTCTTTAACGCCTTTGAGCTAGGTGCAGTAATTTGCAAAGATGCTCATGTGGGCGCCATATAAGAGCTTGAGGCAAAGGCGCCATATAGAAAATTAAAGCAATAGAGAGCATCAAAAAGCATGTATGAAACACATTTAAATCTAAACCACTTCCTATGAAAAATAGTCTTGTAGAGAGACAAGTCATGAAAGCGCAAAGCGAAAAACATAGGAAGGCAAAACAAGTATAGCTTCAAAAATTGTAGCACAAAGAGGGGAAACTCAATATTGTTGAGATCCATCAAACCATGTTTCCCTCTCTCATAATAACTTTCAGTAGCATCATGAATAGAATTAACAACATAACTAACACATAAAGCATCCCTATCATGAGCCACATGCATAAAAGAATTAATACTCCCCACATGAACAACAGTAGTAGGAGCAGATTCAACAGAATAATTATTCTCATCACCATAATCATCAAAAACAGGAGGCATATTGTAATCATAACTAATTTTATCCTCAATAGTAGGTGAACTGAAAATATTATACCCATCATCATATCCATCATAAACTAGAGGTTTAGTATCATCACAAGCTAGAGAACAGCTATTTCTCAAAGCATATTCTTCGAACATATCATCATAGGAAGGAACATGGATAGCACTAATGGTACAACAATTATTAACTTAGAATTGGTACCAAAAAGATTTTCAATATCAAAAGTAGAGTGCTTTTCCCAATCATGATCACTAACATAGCTAACAGGCATAGGAACATCTTCCCAATCAGAATTATCATAATCTATAGCAGGATCATAAAGCTTAAGGGAAGATACCATGTCCTCTCGCCTCTTACTCCTCTTCTTCTTCTTCTTCTTCTTCTTACTCTTCTTACTCTCTCCTTTAGGAGGGAGAGACTTGACGGGCATCTTCTCCACATATTCTCTAGGAGGGAAAGGCATCTTCTCCACATAATCTGCTTTGCTGACAGGAACAACAGAAGAAACTTTGGAGGATTCCTCCTCTCTATTAATAAGATAAAAACATCTATCAGTCCTGTCATAGCTTGGCAAAATATCAAGTTTTATAAGAATTTGAATGTAAGTATTTGCAAGGCAATCTTTAGCACAATAGAGACGACAACCATGAAGGGTGCTATTAATATCAACATCATTCATATCTATCAAAGCAATCTTTCTAGATATCTCATCACACGCCAAGAACAAAGTGAGCTCATCATGCTGATTGGGAGTAATCTTGTCATCACAATACAAACTTAAGGTACTAGAAGAGTAACTATTAGGGCTTGAGCATTGGAAATTAAAATGACCTATGTGATCACAATGTTTACAAAGAAAAGGATAAAGCTCACAAACCTTCTTACCGATCTCGCATATATCCTTGTACCACATACTGGTTTCTTCATTTGCGTGGGTGATGCAATAATCTTCCTTGTTGTAACTCTGTTCACAAGGTCTATGTACTCCACAAAAATTAACATGCTTATAAGAAATAGTACTTTTAGAAGTTTGAGCATGTTTATTGGAATCATCAATAACAATATCATTTTCTACGTGAGTGTCCTTAAAAGGTTCATGATACACGTCCCCATTTCCTTTAGGAACATTCATATGGAAAGCAAAGGCTTTAAAGCAATCAACCATAATTTGAGGATCAAGACCATATTTAGCACTAAGCTCTTGAAAATTAGCAGTTTCAGTGAAAGACTTAATGCAATCAAACTTGTAATTCATACCTGATCCTTTACCTTTATCGCTATCCCAACCTTCAATATTGTTTTGAATTGTCTCAAGCAGATCCCACTTGGTGTCAACATCCTTGCTTGTGAAAGACCCATCAAAGCATGTATCTAGATAATCCTTGTAATTTCCTGAAAGCCTTGCATAAAAATTATTAATAATAATATTACGGGGAAGATCATGAATAGGACATTTATGTATTAGTAACTTCAATCTTCCCCACGCTTGGGCAATGCTTTCTCCCTCATGAGGCCAAAAATTATATATCTTATTACGATCTTTATAAATCTCACTTGGAGGATAGAATTTAGAATAAAAGAGAGGTACAATTTCCTCCCAGCCAACAGATGGACCATCTTTAAGCAGCTGATACCATTCCTCAGCTCTGCCTTTCAGTGAAAAAGAGAATAGCTTCTTCTTAACTTGGTTCATTGAAATACCTGCACACTGGAACAACTCGCATAATTCATGTATAAAAGCAAATGATCACCAGGATGGACAGTTCCATCTCCTAAATAGCAGTTATTCCTAACACGTTCAACAATCTTCATAGGTATTTCAAAAGGATGAGGAGCACAAGCATCATTAGAAACATCACATATGGGAGATAAAATATCATCAGAGCAAACTTTCTCCACTAAAGCTGGGGAACTAAAAATATCATACTCAACAAAACCAGCTTCCCCAAGCTTAGACTTTTCTATAGCATTAGCATTAACGGTATTCAAAGCATTCGTACTAATAACATTGCTATGCGAAATAAGCTCCAAAGGATTTTCAATTTTATCTTCAAATCTAAAATCGGGAAAAAGACTAAAGAACTCTTTGTTTTCCATTAAGCCTAACTAGTGAAAATAAAAACAAGAAACAAAAAGATGTAATTGCAGAATCTAAAGGAAATAACTCCGAGCACTCACACAGGAGGATGCGAGTACCTTTTACCTTACCTCCCCGGCAACGGCGCCAGAAAAGAGCTTGATGTCTATGCACTTCTATTCTTGTAGACACTTATTGGGCCTCCAAGTGCAGAGGTTTGTAGAACAGCAGCAAGTTTCCCTTAAGTGGATCACCCAAGGTTTATCGAACTCAGGGAGGAAGAGGTCAAAGCTATCCCTCTCAAGCAACCCTGCAATTACGATACAGAAAGTCTCTTGTGTCCCCAACACACCCAATACGCTTGTCAGACGTATAGGTGCACTAGTTCGGCGAAGAAATAGTGAAATACAAGTGGTATAGATGATTATAAGTAGCAAACGTGATGTGAAATAAATATCGCTGCAAGCAAACAAGTAACAAAATAGCAAGTAAACGGTGTGCAATGCTTGGAAACAAGGCCTAGGGATCATACTTTCACTAGTGGACACACTCCCAACAATATAACATGAATGAACAAGTAACTTCTCTTTGCTAAGGTACTCTGAATTACTCTCCTATTGAATAACACTAATCATCGCGTAGTGGCTACAGAAGCACCCCTTAAAGTTCATCAAGTACTTGACAAACACCACTCATAGAGATACCCAAATCAGATCACAACTCAAGATAGAAATCATTGCAACTTAGACCAAGTACTAACACGGTGCACACACTGTCAACATTACACCATGAAAGGAGGAATAGATCACTCAATACTATCATAGCAATAATTATTCTCATAATCCATAAAAGATCACAATCATAGCCTAAACCAAGTACCACCATGATGCACGCACTATCACCGTTACACCATAGCAGGAGGAATAGATTACTTTAATAATCACCACTAGAGTACACAAAATATCTGAATAATAACATGTACTTGTTCAACATGATACAAAGCTCACGATCACATAAAGATCACATCATGGGTGAGAGAGGTGAACCACATAGCTACCGGTAGAGCCCTCAGCCCCGGGGATGAACTACTCCCTCCTCATCATAGGAGACAGCAAGGTTGATGGATATGGCGGTGAGGTCGATGGAGACGGCGGAGATGGTGATGGAGATCGATGGAGATGGCTCCGGGGGCACTTCCCCATCCTGGCAGGGTGCCGAAACAGAGACTTCTGTCCCCCGAAATTCATCGGCGACGGCGGCGGAGCTACGGAGCTGCTTCTGGAAAATTGCCAAATCCCCTAGTGTTTTCCGTCCCGAGGCTTTATATAGGCGAAGGGGCGTCGCGAGAGGGCAGCCAGGGGCTCCTCACACATGGGTGGCGCGGCCAGGGCCTAGGCCGCGCCACCCTAGTGTGAGGGCAGGCCCTGGCCCCTCTTCGGCTCTCTTTCGGATGTCTGGATGCTCCCGGGAAAAATAATACTTCAGGAACTTGTTTCGTCCAATTCCGAGAATATTTCCTGTGTATCACTTCTGAAACACAAAAACAGCAGAAAATAGGAAACTAGCACTGTGGCAACTCGTTAATAGGTTAGTTCCAGAAAATGCATAAAAGTGCCACTAAGTGTAACAAAACAATAGGCAAATGGTGTAAAAACAAGCATGGAGCATCAAAAATTATAGATACGTTTGAGACGTATCAGAGGGCCCTAAACCTGGGTAAACCGTGGTGTCTCAGTAGGCATAATCCTGAGCCGGGCCCCTCGTCTCCACCATCAAGCCCCTCCGATAAGCCTACCCATGGCTACTGTCTCTAAATTCCCATGACAACGATCTTGAGGTATATTGGGATACCTTGAGTCGATGTCATCTTCCGGCAAATCTTTAGGTGGATTTGTTCCGGTGGCATAAGTCAGTTTTGGTCTCTAACCCGTCAAAGTTTGAGCAAGCTAGTTAGTTAGTTAGAAAAGTCTTCACTTCTTCTCGTTGCTACCTTCCTTGGTATCTCCTAAATGCAGAGTCGACATTGATGGCCTAATTTTGAAGAATCTTCACTCTTCTACGCGCTCAATGGAGATCAAGCATGCGAGTCTTCGGGTTTCAAGTGAAGATAACGGGTTGATCTTCAAAAGTTAAGCTTGGCTTTGATACATCCTTGTCCCATGTTAGTTGGCTTGTTAGAAGGTCAGCAAGTGTTGGGGTGTTAAGAGAGTATCGCCAATGCTAGCAAACTTAGATTTTGAGGTTAGGCAATCCAGGTTAGTGAAGTCTTTGCCTCCTAGAAGTCCTTTGTAGTCCAGGCGGGTCTATCATCTTCAGCTTCCTTGACGTTGTAGAGGGGGTCTTGATGAAGCTTGAGACACTCAACACAGATTGTTGTATGAGATCTCGGGTATGTGCTGCGAGAAGAGTCATACCCCACTATTATCAAGGTTAGAGTTAGTGTTATTCCTAATACCTTACGTATGCTACTCGAGTTGACACAAATGGATGAGAGGGAAACACACTTTAGGGAGGTTTTTCTATTTGGGGTTTTACAAGCCGGAGGGGTTTGTAAAGCTAAGAGGCCAAGTCAATCATGAGCACAAGGTACAACACACAAGACAACTGCAAACACTATCAAGAACACACAAGGCAAACAGCAAACAATTGCAGAGATCACACGAGGTACTTTAAGTACCAGTGATGCCTAACAACGCGCGATATTTAGGGTTAGTCCTATTCATCCTAGGGTCATGGTTGGCCAAAGTTGTTGATGACTTTGTTCTCCTTGACTCTCGCTTCAGCTAAACCTGATGGCAGTTGTTGTCGAGCCATTGATGTTGATTTGGGAAGTGCAGGTTTGTAGGTCTTCTTGAATCTCATCAGAGGGTTGCGAGGTCTTCAGAGGGATTATTGAGGTTCCACATGTATGAGAATGTCTCGTGCCAGGCCTAAAAATTTCTAGTCAAGCAACCGCCTTGGCGACTGAAAAAGTGCATGTCCAAGGAGGAGCAAGATCAGTACCTTGACAGAGCCATTGGTGTGAACCAAGGGTAAAATATTTATCAACACACTTCTTTCTTTGCAGTTGGCGAGGTCTGAAGACGTCCTTCTGAATAGTTGCTCCATCATGCGCTGCTGAGCTTCAAGTCTATTTGGCATACCACGTCCATTAATTAAGTTTGAAGGGGATGAGATAGAATGGTAAAACTTGGGAAAACTTTGGCAATTAGAGAGGTAAGGTTAGAAGTTTTGAAGAGCTGAGAAAAGTATAAGCCATTGCATTGGCTAATTAGGAAAATAAATTTTGTATTTAGTTTTACCCAAATAGTACTTTCCTAACTAACGCCCACGCTAACTAAGGTCTCCTACAGTCAGGATGGCTCTGATACCAACTCTATGGGGACCCTGGATTACCCATCCGGAATACCCGATATGCATACAATTCACGATCCCATGATCAGTGTGTCGTGAATCCACATATCTGAGTTTAAAACAGAATTACATCATCCTTTACAATATCGAATAATATACTTACAATTGGTCACATGACCAAACATGATGTTGCCACGCAGGGCAAGTCTATAACTAAGCAGCGGATACCAAGCAGCGTTGATGACCCAAGTCATGCCTACTACCCTACAGGCAAACTGACTGGGAGACATTCCTAGCTCGCATCAGCGTTGTCGAACTCCTTACCATCATCCTCATAACCTTCTTCATAATCTGACCAAGTTAATAGCCAGGGACAAAGCCGTGAGTACATTTTGGAATTGTACTCGCAAACCATCTAGGAGAAGATAAACACATGCTATTTGGGCTGTAGCAAGGTTGGCTTGGTTGAAGGCAGCTTAATACTAGAATGTTTCTCTTGTCGATATAGCATGTCCTACGACATTTCTATATCCTTATTAAAGAAGATTTGTAGAAAGATTCTCGTGTCGATATAGCATGTCATACGGCATCTCTATATCCTTACTAAAGAAGATACTTACAAGAGAAGTCTTTGCAAAAGCTCTAGGAAAGGGGGAAACTCCTTTTCAAGAGAAAAGCTGGTGGTCAATCAAACATGACCACCATCCTTATTAATTCTAGTCAATCACACATGACCACTTCCATTGCTTCGGCAGTACCCTGCAAGTACTCTGAACCATAACCGTGCCACGGCAGTACCCTCCGAGTATTCCGTCCGGCACCCTTCTCCATTTTCTTGAAAACATTTTTGTAAAACCAAAACTCGACACAGGTTAAGTATGGCCATTCCAACCGTCCATGACTGAGGATGCGGCTATTCGAATAGATTACACTCTGCAGAGGTTGTACACTTTACCCACACCATTCGATAAATCCGCCGGGATACTACCACAGACCGTCATACACAAGTATGCGGGGTTCGGATAATCGATCGAAGCCCTCCATCTATCCACCTTAGTATGGGCGCCTACCCTGTGGAGTATACCTCCCCAGCAAACCCTGGCCGTCTACCTCCATCAAGCGTGGTTCCAGTGCCATGGCGGGAGTTACCCAAGTGTCTTCTGGACGGGTAGCCTATTGGCAGGCCCGCTACACTATTGCCCACCGCTTGCGACAACCCGGATTCTGGGGTCCTACAGACCCTTATATAGTACGAGGCTCCCCGCACTAAAGCAAATAAACTTCAAGACTAAGCCCATCCCATACCGGGTAATGTGGTTGCACGGGAGTAATTGGTTTGGCGAACACTCATACACAATGCCATTTTTTTAGAAATCCACCAATTTCTACACCTCCCAAGTCCAGATTCATGTTTATAAAAATCATTTGTAAACATCTCAATGGAGTAGCAACTACTCCAAGGTGTTCAAAATCATTTTCGAAAATCTTTCCAGAGAGAGTATTCCCAATCCTAGAGTTTTTGGCTCCACTACAAAGGTTCCCCAAAGACTTCGATGCTAATCATCGAGTCTCTACTTTTCAGGGTATTGAGTAGGTGTCAAAGGTATCATCTTTAGAGATGATAGTAATTCAACTTGTGGAGCTAAGTCGCCAACTATTGCTACATAAGGGAGATAGCAATATATGAAAACAATGCATAGTAATGGAAGCAAGAGTAGAGCAATGCATAGTGACATATTAGGATTCAGATATGCAACAAGTAGATGGCTTGCCTTGGTTGGCTTGTCCCTGACCTCCTTCCTCTTGATACTCCAAGACCTCTCCCTCCTACGCACACTCGTCTTTTGAACCTATCACCGGAAAAATAAAAGCACACAATAAGCATACATGCATACACAGGTCACAAGCACTTCATCACTCAATATCACCTAATCAAAGAGTATCAGAAGCAAACATGTTTAGAATCTAAAATAAGATTTCAATAGATTTTTAGTAGCAAGGTAATCCCATTAAAACTAGGGTTTTCCAAACATAGCAAGCACCACAGCACTTCATCTCAATCAAGCATACAGGTGGTCACATAGGTCAATAACATGTTAAGCATACTTGCAGATAAGCAACAAGTTTCTGAACCAAGATTTCATCTTTAAAAAAAATAAAGTCACTTATTAATAGGGAAAACAAATTTTAATAGAAATTAACTCTATACTCAACACAACCATCAAGCAGGCATAAAACTTGATCAAAACATGTCAACCAGCATAGCCTCAGATAGCTAACACAATTACAAATCCAACACAATTGGAATCACCCAAAATAAGGTAGGGTTGATTTATAATGAATTTCCTAGTCACAATTAACACTAGAAAGGCAATTTATTTCCTTAAATCTTTTTATAGCTACTAAAATTCTACCAGAGACCATTTTGGAAAGCTACTGAAATGTAGGACACACCAGAGGTGATATCACTCCAAAAGCTCATTTCTATTAAGCACAATAAATAAAACAAAGCTGATTTCTATTAACACTAAAATAATTACTGCAGGGAAGATATTAACCCTAAAATAGCAAAACTAGTTCCTCTAGGTTCACAGTACAGTAAGGCACCACTGAGAATTGGAATCACATATTTTCATAGTATAAAACTTCAGATTTGGATTTTTGAAGGAAAAGTGACTAGATCTACCAATTTAAATTCAAGTAATTCTTTAGAGTTTTAAGTGACATGCAACCAGTACCACTGGATAGAGGATAATCTAAGGAGTTCACAGAAAATTTGAAACAGGCCAAACAGATGAATATTTATTTTTCTATAAAATTTGCAAGTTCACAGATCTATTGGAAAAGGTTAAAGCTTTTTCCTTAAAAAAATACTGCGTGGGCCGGATCTGGCAGAGCTGGGCCGATCTGGCGCTGGCAGGCCCAAGTCCACCCGCGGTGCACGGGAGAAGAGTTGGCCCGGCTGACAAGGGTATAGTTAGTAGAGCCCGTATGTTGAGTACCCCTGAGGCCCGTTAAGCTAGGCCCGATTGTAATGATAGTCGAATATAAGTTCTTACCGTATGTCGATATTGTAATCTGTATCAGACCCTACCCGATCCTCGAGACCTGGCCATCTATATATAGGGGCCAGGAGGGGATGGTATAGGCCAGATTGAAGGCAAGCCAGGTTGAACACCCAAGTTTACTTTTGACACACACCTATTTCGACTAACTTTACCTTCGAGTTCATCTGACGCCCTATCTCCCCAATCCTAAGTCCTTCATCTAGGACATTTGTCGAGTTAACCCTCATTAATTGGCGCCGACCGTGGGGACCTTGGGCGTTGGAGTCATGAATTTGATGGCTTTTTCACTTTTAGCCAACAGCAGTTCAGAACTCGACGAAAGTCAAGAGATGGAGTTAACAATTGAAAGTTTGAGCATCCTCATCGGGCCGTCGGGTTCATCTCGCCTCTCGGATTCGACAAAACTAGGTCCGTCAGCGAGCAAGCCTGAAACAGAGGAAACATTGGAATCATCAGAAGGCTCTTAAAGCAAGGTAAACTCGCCAGTCAGTTTAGAAAAAGCACCAATCGCAGAAGGCGACAAAATTCAGGAAAATTTCGATTCAGAAGAAAGAGCGTGTCAAACGCACAACAACGCAAAGGACTTCGCCGCGGGAAGCAGCGGCGTCTCCAAAGTACATCAGTTATGCATCATTATCACTGAAGCAGAAGAAGAAAACAACAGCAAAGGAAGTAAAAAGGTCGACAGGCAAGTCCACAAAATAAAAGAACATAACAAAAAGGAAAAGGAGAAAGTACGCATCTTGGCTGGCGAATGGAGAATGATCAAATCAGCTATCAATCATGGTACAGAAGTACCCGAAGGATCGAGAAGAGAAGTTCTAATGGGATATCAGTATGCATTATACCAACACAGGAAGAAACTAAGGGAGGAAAGAGACATAGTTTTTCAAGACAATAACAGTGTATCAAGGGAGGAATACTGGAAAGACTATAGTGAAGATTCAGAGTACAGCAGAGAAAGGCGCGGAGACCCAAAACACAACAGGGGAGCGACAGCACGTAGCAGAGAAGAAAGGTACCCAAGGAGCCCTACCCTATAGCTAGAAGAGGAGGAAGATGACTTTGTACAAGAAACGCCAGAAGCAGCGTTAGTAGCAGCACAGGCGTATTTACTAACTACAAGGCCAGAACCCGGAGATCCGTGAGAAGATATGCACCAAGCCGCGATATGAAGCCTCAGAATAGTGGAAAGCAAGATCAGGGAAAAAGGCCCAGAGACGAAGTCGACAAGCTACAAGAAAAATCAAAAGGCGAAGTTCAGATACAACTTCACAAATAACGAGTATAGCGAGTTATTAGAAGAGGAAAGGCAACATAAGAGGAAGGAGGACGCAAGAAATATAATAGCGCAAGCTCGAGTAAATAAACCATGCCATGCCTAGAGAGAAGAGAATTATGAAGACGATGATAAAGAGATGGGCGCGTTATGCTTTACCCGCAGGGTTCGCAAAACGTGGGTACCCAAAGGATTCAAATTGCCACATGACCAGCATAAGTATGACGGGTCGCAAGAACCTACCCTATGGTTATCAGACTATTTGCAGGCAGTACAAATATTAGGGGGAACAAAAGTGACTGCAATGCAAAGTTTAAAGCTACACCTCACCGGCGCAGCATGGTCCTAGTTGAATACCCTACCCAATGAATCCATTGGAAGTTGGGGAGAACTCGAAAGTCAATTCACAAGAAATTTTTGCTCAACATACAAGCGCCTAGCATCACTAGAGGAAGTCAAGGCGTGTGTGCAAAGGAAAGGCGAAACTCTACGTTCTTACATACAACGCTGGAGTGTAATCAAAAACTCAGCAGAGGACGTCTCCGACGAGCGAGCAATAGATGCCTTTACGACCAGACTTCATCGCTCAGATCTCGTGGAAGAAATCAGAAGAGCAAGACCTACGACAGTAGCTGAGCTAATGGAACAAGCCAACAAATTCGCTGATAGAGAGGACACATATAAAAACAAAAGAGGACGTTCACCAGAAGTCAACAGAATAAGTAGACAGAGGAAACGACACCGCAGCCGGGATAACCAAGGAAAGCGAAATCAGGTAGCCGCAGGCTACGTAGCAGAAGAAGAGGAAGGATATGAAAATAGGAGGTTTCATGCAAAAGAAGTAGAAAAATCGAGATACTCCAGTCCTTCGGCCGAGGATATACTATACGGACCTTGTCGAATCCACTAGGCATATCTTGACGGGAAAAGAGTCTCAAATCACCAGATGAAGGATTGTAGAACATTTCTAAGGCTGCAAAGCACCATGGGCTCAAGCCAAGGAGGGTGGCAAGGAGAAAAATACAGAAGCCAAGGATATCAAATGCAAAGGCTAGTAAGGCACCTAGAGTCAAAAGTTTACATATCAGCTATGATTCAACCGGTGCCCAAGTCAAACAAAGAGCGAAAGAGCATATCCAGGCAAGTAAACCTAGCAATATCGTCACCACCAGCTACCACAGAGTACCTACGGTGGTCAAACCAACTAGTTAAGTTCAGTAGAGCAGATCACCTGAGGAAAGTTCCCAGGCCAGGCCACTTGCCTATGGTTCTAAAGGCGCAAATAGGAGGGAATGACATCGGAAGAGTGTTCATGGATGCAGGGAGTGGCATAAACTTAATATATGCTAGAACCCTAAAGGCAATGTGCATCTCGCTGTCGAGTCTGAAGCCAACAGATTGCTCGTTCCATGGAATAGTACCAGGAGCCACAAACTGCCCTTTGGGAAGAATAGAACTCGATGTCTGCTTTGGCAGTAGCAGCAACTACCGCAGAGAGAAGCTGGAATTCGAAGTTATGGACTGGCCGTCACAATACCACGCAATCCTGGGGCGCCCAGCATTTGCAAAATTCATGGCAGTACCTCATTACGCGTATCTTACGTTAAAAATCCTAGGACCCAAAGGAACAATTACGGTGCAGGGGAGCTTTGAAGTAGCCAACACATGTGACAGAGAATTCAATAGGATGGCGCAAACCTTCGGCATGACAGTGGAATATGAGAGGCTAAAAGGAGAAACGGATCATAATGTTCTACCCGACGTTGGACGATCCCTGCCAGATCAGGCTTTTGATACAGCTCAGGACTCAAAGAAGATCCAGGTCCACCCTACAGATCCAAACAAGATGACATCAATTGCGGTGAACTTGGATCCCGCATAGGAAAGCCCGCTCGTCGAGTTCCTCTGTGAGCACTGGGAAATCTTCGCCTGGTGTCCATCAGACATGCCAGGGGTTCTCAGGGAACTCGTCGAGCATGCATTAAATGTAGATCCCAAGGCAAAGCCAGGCAAGCAATCATTGCAATGATTTGATGAATCTAAAAGGAAGGCGATAGCATCAGAATTGCATAGGCTAGAAAATGCCAGATTTATCAGAGAAATCAAAACATCGAGTTGGGTGTCGAACCCAGTCATCGTACCCAAGAAGAACACAAACGTACAAAGAGTATGTGTCGACTACACATCTCTCAATAAGCATTGTCCAAAGGATCCCTTCCCTCTACCCCGCATCGATCAGATAATCGATTCAACAGCGGGATGCATGAGGCTTTCCTTTTTGGATGTATATTCTGGTTACAATCAGATCAAATTGAAGAAAAAAGACAAAGAAAAAATGGCCTTCATCACACCGTACGGAGTGTTTTGCTACCAAGTAATGCCGTTCGGCCTAAAAATGCAGGAGCAACTTATCAACGGATGATGCAAAATTGCCTCGGAAGCCAAATAGGACGCAACATCCAAGTCTACATTGATGATGTAGTCATCAACATAAGAGAGGAGAAATCTTTAATCAGCGACTTGGCAGAAACCTTTGACAACCTGAGCAGGTACAAATTTAAGCTTAACCCGACAAAATGTTCCTTCGGCGTATCAGCAGGGCAACTTTTGGGGTTTCTGGTATCGGCACGAGGAATAGAGGCGAACCCAGAGAAGATTCAAGCAATTTTAACAATGGGGAAACCCACAAAGCTACACGACGTACAGAAACTCGCAGGACGCGTTGCGGCATTAAGTCGCTTCGTTGCTCGATTGGGAGAAAAGGCACTTCCTTTCTATGCACTGATGAAGAAATCAGATGATAAATTTGAATGGACAGAAGAAGCAGATGCAGCTTTTGCACAGTTGAAAAAAGTGCTTTCCACACCGCCAGTGTTGGTCACACCAAAAGAAAAAGAACCACTACTACTCTACATCGCCGCAACCCACCAGGTGGTAAGCACAGTATTAGTAGTCAAAAGAAGTGAAGAAGGAAAAGCCCACGGCGTCCAGAGGCCGGTATATTTCATCAGTGAAGTATTATCTCCAACAAAACAGAGGTACCTGCATTATCAGAAACTTGCGTATAGTGTTTTCACAACTGCACAAAAACTGCGACAGTACTTTGTGGTGCACCCAATTATAGTGGTCAATGAAGCGCCACTGTCGAATATACTGAACAATCCTTTAGCAACAGGATGTGTCTCTTTGTGGGGAATCGAGCTATCTCCCATGGACATCACGTACGAAAAAAGGAAGGCAATTAAGTCGCAAGTCTTGCCAGATTTTACAGCAGAGTGGCTGGACCTACAGAGCATGGGACCACCAAACTTATCCAGTGTTTGGACAATGTACTTCGATGGTTCTAAAAGACTCCAAGGCGCAGGCGCAGGAGTGGTATTGATATCACCCCACAGCGACAAATTGAAGTATGTCTTAAGGATGAGCTTTACACAGGCTTCTAATAACGAAGCAGAATATGAGGCTTTGTTGCACGGAATGAAGATGGCTAAAGCATGTGGAGCAACTCGCCTAAAAATATTTGGAGATTCTAACCTCGTTGTCCAGCAAGTTATGAACAGATGTGACACAATCAATGACAACATGATGGCCTATAAGAATTTATATCATTATCTCGAAGGAACATTCGATGGATGCAAAGTCTCGCACATAAGCAGGAATAGTAATGAAGAAGCCGACAATTTAGCAAATATCGGGTCACAGTGCTTACCCGTGCCGTTCGGAGTATTTTGGGAAGAAATAGTAGAAAGATCAATAAAAAGTAGAAAAAGCTCGACTACTACAGCAGACTCGGGGGCTACGTCGGAGCCATAGGAGGTCATGATGATAGAAGAAACCTAGATGCAGCCATATCTTGCATACATGATAAATAAACAATTACCAAAAGATGCAGTGGAAGCCAAGAGGATAACTCGATGATCGAAAGCGTTTGTCGTGTTGCAGGGGAAATTATACAAGAAAGTATTACCAGCGTTTTGCAGCATTGTATAACGCCCTAGGAAGGACAAACAATACTAAAAGACATACACGGAGGAGTGTGCGGCCATCATGCTAGCAGCAGAGCAATAGCGGCAAAGGCTTTTCGAGCAGGATTTTATTGGCTAACAGCCATCAAAGATGCAAAAGATATAGTTCAAAAGTGTGAAGCATGTCAAAGATTTGCATCTCGACCGCATGCACCAGCAGCAGAGCTACAAACAATACCATTGTCCTGGCCCTTTGCACAATAGGGCCTCGATATGATGGGAAAGTTGCACAAATCCTAGCCAGGAGGACATGTTTACATGCTAGTGGCAGTCGATAAATTTACCAAGTGGGTGGAAGCGGCCCCGGTAACAACTCAAGATTCGACAGCAGCAATTAGCTTCATCAAGTCGATAGTATTCCGTTTTGGTGTACCATATAGCATCATCATAGAAAACGGGACAAACTTCACTTCAAAGGAATTCAAGAATTATTGTGAAGGACTAGGGATCAAGCTCAAATTCGCATCTGTGGCACACCCGAAGACAAATGGGCAAGTCAAAAAAGCCAATGGCGTAATATATAGTGGGATAAAAAAGAGGCTCTTAGCACCTCTCGAGAAAGCCAAGAGCGCTTGGGTAGAAGAATTGCCCTCCGTTCTTTGGAGCCTAAGAACTACGCCTAACGCAGCAACTTAAGAAACTCCTTTCTTCCTGGTCCATGGCGCAGAAGCCGTGCTTCCAGTCGAAGTTACACACGAGGCCCCAAGAGTGATGGCATACGACGAGACAACATCAACAGAAGCATTGCAAAATGATGTCGATGCGCTAGATGAAGCAAGAGATAAGGCCTTAGAAAGAGCGATGCAGTATCAACAGAGTCTACGAAACTACCACAACAGTCGAGTTTGTCCGCAATCCTTTGTGGTGGGAGACCTAGTTTTGCGACTCAGGCAAGATAGCCACGGCAAATTGGAGTCCCCTTGGGTAGGACCTTACATCATCACAGAAGTAATACCAGGAGGAGCATATCGACTACAAGACAAGAAGACAGGGAAAGACGAGAGCAACCCATGGAATGCAGAGCAGCTACGGCGTTTTTATGCGTAGAGTAAATCTAGTGGTATCAGTAAACTCGAGTTAACCTTCTAAACCCAGAACATGAGGCCATAGGTCGGGCTCTTTGGGTTGAACTCAACAAAATTGTACAAATATTTTTACTTCTCCGCTCGGGGGGCTTCAACCCTCGGGTCATACGAAAGGAATTTTTATCGCGACTTGGAGATCTTTTTTCACTATAAGGTTGTGCAGATAACCTGATAAATATTCAAACAACTTGGTTCACAAAAGAATCCGATATTCTTCATATCAATTGGTTCGCAAAGAACTCGATATATGGAAAGCATACCTCAGAACAATGACTTGTTTTCATGGTACTAGTAAAAACATCAAAACAGAGTACGAATATTCATTACAGATAACATGGCAGCAAAGACATTATCAAACAAAATAGATCCTAATGGAAGTGGACTTTAGCTTCATACTTCTTCTGGCATTGGGTGCCATCATAGATCTTCACGTCAAACTTCGACGTGCCGATGTGGAAGTCGAAGGCCACGAAGAAGCCTTGGTGGATGTCGTGGTCTTCTGCAAACTGCGACCAGCCACCCTTCAAGTACTGCTCGCCATCGCCATCATACCAAACCTCCACCTCGTATGGAGTCCCACTGCCAGATTGTTCGCGGAGAACCACTTCTCGCAGTTCTCGCCCATCCATGAACTTGGTGAAATTCAGCGGCAGGCACTGAATCTCATGGCACTGCGCCATGGCAATGCAGAAAAAGGAAAAGATTCTGGGAGGAGCGGTAGGAGCAGCGAGAGCAGCAGGAGGAGGAGCGCTTAAACCTGGGGCAGCGCTAGTCACCTTGGGCTTGTTCTTGCTACCAGGTGGAGAGCCGGGGCGGCGTTTAACCGGAGCGGGCGATGATGATCCTGCGACGGTCAGAGTTGTTTTGTTTTTGCTCCCACGAGGGCGGCCCCAACCTCGCGGCACCACCGGAGAGCCAGGGTTCAAACGAGAACCATCCGTGTCATCCATATGGACGAGGAAGAAGGCTAGAAACCCTAGATGACGAGAGAAGATGATGCGGCGGAGGAGGAATCTGATTAGGGTTTTTTACCCTTGCCAGAAGGTGCTTAATTTATAAGTACGTATTACTGGGCCTTCGTGATAAGCAAAGCCCATAAGCGTATTCTACAAAAGAGTTAAATTCTACATGTAGCAGACGATAAGTACCAAAGAAGAAAAATAAGAAGGGAAGAGTGTGGTTGCATGATATACAAGACCTCGCCTTGCGCTTGGGGGCTTGTAAACAGGAGATATTACAAGAAAGAAGATGAATTGAATTTTGAGCATATGCTCGACTACAAGTATTCAAACATAGCCTCGGGGGCTACTCCCATCGGGAGCGCTAAGCGTGCACCCGATAGAGGATAAGATAATCAATGGTGGAGATGAAGAAAGATTATCATGCGAACTTCGACTATATAGTCGACCAAATATAGAGAGACTACTCCCACCGGGAGGGAATTGGAAGAAGTTAATTTAAGTTCGAAATTCTCTAATTTTATCAGTCAAAACTTGGCTATGACATAAGATTCTCAAGTTGCGTTATCGCAACAAAACTCGAATGCCGTGACTTATGATGACCCACAAGTATAGGGGGTGTATCGTAGTACTTTCGATAAATAAGAGTGTCAAACCCAACGAGGAGCAGAAGGTGTTGATGAGCAGTTTTGATCAAGGAATCACTATAAATACTAGTTCAGGGGTATTTGGTAATACGAGTAAATAAAAGACAGTAGTAGCAATTGCAGCAAGTGGCCCAATCCTTTCTTCAGCAAAGGACAAGCCGGTTGTGTTCTTATAATAACCAAACATTCTCGAGGACACACGGGAGTTTCTGTCAAGAGCTTTCGCTTCATAAAGCTAATAGTATTCATTGGTTTGATAGGTGTTATGGGGGTGAACCTGTGCTAGCGCACTACCCTTACTAGGATAAATACACACTTGTGATTATACCCTCCTACAAGCATCCACGAATACAAGAAAGTAATTAAGATAAATCTAACCACAGCCTTAAACTCTAGGATCCTACGCTCCCTGGTGCAATGGTTTCCCAACGGAGGTTTAGGTTTCTGTCACTCCAGCAACCCCACAATTGGTAGCCAAATACACAATGCATCTCACTAGGCCCATAAATGGTGAAGTATCATGTAGTCGATGTTCACATGACACCACTAGTGAAATAGCACCACAACAATATCAAACCATTAAATATTTCTCAACAATAATTCACTACTAACATCTTGACTTCTCCCATGTCCTCAAGAACTAAACGAACTACTCACAAGACATCATATGGATCATGATCAGAGGTGAAATAATGGTAAATAACAATCTGAACATAAACCTTAATTCAACGGTTCCACTCAATAGCATCAACTACAAGAGTAATCAACATCGGGAAAGTTTCCCCTATGAATATAACAAGATCCAACTCAAGATGTTACAGCGGGATGGCGTGGTGATGGTGGAGATGAAGGTGCTAGTGATGGAGATGATGATGATGATCCCGATGAAGTCCGGTGCAATGATGATGATGATGGCGATGATCTCCCCTCTCCGGAAAGGAATTTCCCCAGCAGATTTCTCCCTGCCGGAGAGCTTTCTCTCTCTGGTGTTCTCCGCCCCGCAGAGGCGGCTGTGTCTAACTCTGAACCCCTCCTTGACTTAGGTTTTTAGGGACGACGATGTACGCGAAGGGGCAAGACCAGACATGGGCCAGGGTGCCCACACATAGGGCTGGCGCGGCCAGGGGGCTGGTCACGCCACCCTGGCGTGTGGGGCCCCCCTGGCTCCTCTCGACTCCTCCTTCTGGCTTCGTGAGTCTTCTGGGAAAATATAATTTCCTGGTATTTTTCTGGAATTTTCCTGATCTTCAAAATATGGTCCCTTGATGGTCCTTTTTCCAGCAGAATCCTGACTCCGGCAGCAACTCCTCCGATGATCATCAGACATGTGAAAACAAGGGAAACAACATAAGTATCAACTCTAAATATGAAATATATCAATGAGTAACAGTAAATTATGATACAAAATAGTGATGCAAATTGGACGTATCAACCCCCCCAAGCTTAGACCTCGCTTGTCCCCAAGCGAAACTAAACTCGGTAAACATGACCACAGGTTTATGGAGTGAAGTGTCGATAATCAAAATACGAACAAGAAGCATCACATTCACCAAAGGCACAAGTTATAATAGACAGCAACTTCCCTTTATATGATATAAACTTGTAATAAGTAAAAGGGAATCACATGTAAAGATGCACAAGGTAAACTATAATTGGCAATGGCAAACCTTAGTTCTTGGTCAAAGAATGAAGAACAAGCTGTTCTTTCTTTTAAATGGAGCCTTTTTAAGATAGAGCTAATATAGCAAAGACTATATGCTCAACAAAACAAACCTTTTTAATATTCAAAGAAGGCTTTCAAAGATATATTCCTTCAGATAAAAGCATTGTACAGAACAAGGAAGATAGTAAACATGATTAAACAGATCAACATATGAATGAATGAAACATAACAACTCAAATGCTTGCTCAAGACAGAGGGAAATAGGTTGACTCAACATAAAAGTAAAAGATAGGCCCTTCGCAGAGGGAAGCAGGGATTTAAACATGTGCTGGAGCTTTTCATTTGCAAAACAGAGGTAAAAAGTTATTTTGAGAGGTGGTTGCTTTTGTCAACGACTAGCAACGGAGTTCTTGATATCTTCCATACTAAACAAGTGAGAGCGGTTCCGAGATGTTTGATTAATTGGCACATTGGTGCTCTTTTATAACTTTCCACTCCTCCCCACCTTTTTCTTTCTCAAACCATGGCTAACCGATTCCATCGGGTGCCGACCAGCTTTCACATTCCAATGGAGGAGTGCCTTTTTCTTTCTTTTCTTTTTGAGATTATAATGGTCTGACCAGCTCCCTTGCCCAAAATATTGACGAGCAGATGAAGCTGCCTAGTCGAGGGGTACTCAATTTAGTATGGAAGATAACAAACCCATCCACTACGTCCTCATGAGCTAAAAACAGTTGCACAAAATGAGAAGTGTTTAAAGGTTTTTGAAAGGTAGCACATGAAAATTTACTTGGAATGGCTCGAAATACCATGAATAGGAATTTATAATGGACAATTTGGAGGTAACTTGGCTTTTGGTATTTGGATGCACGAGTAGAGCTCATACTCGGTACAGGTTTTTGGCTAGCAAGGCTGGGCAGCAAGCACAAGAGTTGCATGAAACAGACAAACATACATATAATAAGAGCAATCATGCAACCTCCCTTGAAGGTACAATGATTTTAACTTTGAGAATAACAATGCTTATAAGCCAAACATAAGGGAAAACTGAAGTGATGTAACTACAAGCACTTCTTTATTCTTTTCTACTCAAACCTCAAAGTGATGTTGCTATTGACCAAGCTAGGTTTGCCAAAACCAACTAAATTTTACTCATGCTCCCAAAGTGATACCAATACCAATCAACAAGACTAATCATACAAGAGAGATTGCAAACTAACATAAAGTATGTGAAAAGTAAACGATAAGACTTCTCATTAATATTTCATTACCGCAACTCACACCAAGGGATACATAGATAACCAACTAAGGAGGATACTTCCAACTGCAAACTATTCTATAAGATAACTTCTCTATTCATGATATGACTCCACTTGAAAAGTAAATGAGCAAAAGGTAATGATGTGATACCGCGGCACTCCCCCAAGCTTGGAACAAGCCAAGGGGATGCCTATACCGATGACGAATTACTCCTTTGGCGGCGGAGGATAATCTTTAATAAGCTTCTCAATTAAATCCTTTAGATCATCAATCTTATACTCAAGGTTACGAATCATCTCAGAATTGTGCTCAATACGGTTCATGAACCTGTCGGCATGAGAATCCCAGCTCTTGGAATTATTTCCCCATCCTTCTTCACTCTCGGAGCTTCCTGTCCATGTATTGTTAGAACGATCTATATCCCAACTAGATGGTAATCGAGATTTGGGCACCTCTTGAAACTCACATTCATGAATTAGGGTATGGAAGGGATTTTGTCTTGATGGAGATGTCCTTGGAGCTAAGGTGTGACGCGGCACACCACCTCCGGTCCTTATGCGAGCACTCTTCTTAAACTTGTCAAGATCTGTCACCACCCCTATGCTAGCAATCACGGTGCTTGGCCTTGAACCATGATCTTCCTCCTCGTCTTCACTTTCAACCTCTTCTTTCAGCCGGAGGTCTTTGGTGTCATCTTCCGGAGGTGTCTTCTCCTTGTCATTGCTTGAAGAGGCCATGGCTCTCCCAAACTTGAGATCAACTCCTGACAGAAACAGCTCGAAACAAAACACGACAAGAAAACAATATACAGACCTCGGGGACTCCGGGGGGTTAAATAGGCAAAAATTATACATCAAAACGAAGTCACAGGAGGAAACCGGGACGGAAAAGAGTTCTGGGGCGTTCTCACACATAGGTGGCGCGGCCAGGGGTGGGCCCGCGCCACCCGTGTGTGAGATACACACGGACTTCTTTTCCTACCCGTTTTCGTCTCATGATTTTTCATATTTAGTAAAAACAGTAAAAAATATTAAAGGAAGAACTTTTCGTGAAACTTTTCTGACTAGAACTGTTACCTATTCGAAAATGAACTCTGCAGGTTCCTGCAATTTGTCTTGGATGAACTCTTCCGGAGAAATTGTTTCAATAACATCAACATCTTCATTATAAGAATCTCCAGAAATATAATGTTTAAGTCTTTGCCCATTCACCACTTGTGTCGAGTCATCTTTCAATGAAGCAATCTTAATAGCACCTGAGCGGTACACTTCCACAATAACATATGGTCCTTCCCATTTAGATAGTAATTTTCCTGCAAAAAATCTGAGACGAGACCTATACAATAGAACTTTCTCACCAACATGAAACTCTCTCTTAAGAATCCTCTTATCATGCCATTGCTTGACTTTTTCTTTAAAAAGTCTGGCATTCTCATACGCTTCGTTTCTCCACTCATCTAGAGAACTCAAATCTAATAACCTTCTCTTACCGGCTAGTTTAAAATCTCTATTTAGCTCTCTCACTGCCCAAAAAGCTTTGTGTTCTAATTCTAAGGGCAAGTGACACGCTTTTCCATAAACCATCTTATAAGGAGACATACCCATGGGGTTCTTATAAGCAGTTCTATAAGCCCATAAAGCATCGTTTAACTTACTAGCCCAGTTTTTCCTAGATTTATTGACAGTCTTCTGCAAAATAGACTTGATCTCCCTATTTGAAAGCTCTACCTGCCCACTAGTTTGGGGATGATAAGCAGAAGCAATTCTATGATTGACATCATACTTAGCAAGAGTCTTTCTAAAACCACCGTGAATAAAATGAGAACCTCCGTCTGTCATAAGATATCTAGGCACACCAAACCTAGGAAAAATAACATCCTTAAGCATCTTTAACGAGGTCTCACCATCGGCACTCTTTGTAGGTATGGCTTCTACCCATTTAGTAACATAATCAACAGCAACAAGTATATGGGTATAGCCTTCTGAAGGAGGAAAAGGACCCATAAAGTCAAATCCCCAACAATCAAATGGTTCAATAACAAGAGTGTAATTCATAGGCATTTCATTGCGTTTAGAAATATTACCAACTATTTGGCATTCATCGCAAGATAAAACATACCTTCTAGCATCTTTAAAGAGGGTTGGCCAATAAAAACCTGACTGTAGAACCTTTTGTGCGGTTCTATCTCCAGCGTGATGCCCTCCATAAGCACTACTGTGGCATTTTCTCAATATCTCTTGTTGCTCATATTCCGGCACACATCTTCGCATAATACCATCAACTCCTTCTTTATATAAGTGTGGGTCATCCCAAAAGTAATGCCTCAGATCGTAGAAGAATTTTCTTCTTTGCTGAGCTGTAAAAGTTGGAGGCAAATACTTGGAAACAATAAAGTTAGCATAATCAGCATACCAAGGAAGGTCTCGCGAGGTTACATTTATTGCAGCCAACTGTTCATTTGGAAAACTATCATTAACAGGAATAGGATCAAAAGAAATGTTTTCCAATCTAGACAAATTGTCAGCCACATGATTTTCAGCACCTTTCCTATCTACGATATGCAAATCAAACTCTTGTAAAAGCAACACCCATCTAATAAGCCTAGGCTTAGCATCCTTCTTAGTAATAAGATATCTAATAGCAGCATGATTAGTATGAATAGTAACTTTAGAATCAACAATGTAAGATCTAAACTTATCACATGCAAAAACAACAGCAAGAAACTCTTTCTCAGTAGTAGCATAATTTTTCTGAGCAGCATCAAGAGTCTTACTAGCATAATGAATAACATTCAACTTATTATCTACTCGCTGTCCGAGAACAGCACCAACAGCAAAATCACTAGCATCACACATAATTTCAAAAGGTAAATTCCAATCAGGTGGTTGAACAATAGGAGCAGTAGTTAAAGCCTTCTTAAGAGTTTCAAAAGCTTCCTTACAATCATCATCAAAGACAAATGGTACATCTTTTTGAAGAAGATTAGTAAGAGGCTTTGAAATCTTAGAGAAATCTTTAATAAACCTCCTATAGAAACCAGCATGACCTAGAATACTACGAATACCTTTAACATCTCTGGGACAGGGCATTTTCTCAATTGCCTCCACTTTTGCTCTATCAACTTCAATACCTCTTTCAGAAATTTTATGCCCAAGGACAATTCCTTCATTCACCATAAAGTGGCATTTCTCCCAATTAAGAACAAGGTTAGTTTCTTCACACCTCTGCAAAACTTTATCAAGGTTGTGCAAACAATTATCAAAAGAAGTTCCATAGACGGAGAAATTGTCCATGAAGACCTCCACAATTTCTTCACAAAAGCCATGAAAAATAGCAGACATGCATCTTTGAAAAGTAGCAGGAGCATTGCATAAACCAAATGACATACGTCTATAAGCATAAGTCCCATAAGGACAAGTAAAAGTGGTTTTCTCTTGATCATCCTTCTTAACGGCAATTTGAGAAAAACCAGAATAACCATCAAGGAAACAAAAATGAGTCTTCTTAGACAACCTCTCTAACATCTGATCTATAAAAGGTAAAGGGTAATGATCTTTCTTAGTAACTTTGTTTACCTTCCTATAATCGATGCACATCCTATAACCAACTACTACCCTCTGAGGAATAAGCTCGTTATTCTCATTAGGCACAACAGTCATACCTCCTTTCTTAGGAACACAATGAACAGGACTAACCCATCTACTATCAGCAATAGGATAGATAATACCAGCATCAAGGAGTTTTAATACCTCATTTCTTACCACATCCTTCATCTTGGGAATTAGACGGCGTTGATGCTCCACAACTGGCTTTGCATCTTTCTCCATATTAATTGCATGCTGACATAAAGCAGGAGAAATCCCTTTCAAATCATCAAGAGTATATCCCATAGCTCCTCGGTGTTTCCTCAATATCCCCAACAATCTTTCTTCTTCCTTTCCTGAAAGTTTAGAGCTAATAATAACAGGATATATTTTCTTATCATCCATATAAGCCTATTTAAGATTATCAGGTAAAGGCTTTAATTCAAAAACAGGATCTTCCTTAGGCGGCAAAGTGGTACCAAGATCCTCCACAGGCAGATTATGCTTAAGTAATGGTGGCTGACGAAGAAGAATATCATCAAGCTCTTCTCTTTCTTTGCTAAAAACATCACTTTTGTGATCTTCCATGAATTGCTGCAAGGCATTATTAGGAGCAAGAGCAATAGAAGCAAGCTGCTCCACTCGAAAATTTTCATTAGGCGTGTCATTTTCATCAGAAGTCTTAGCAAACTTGGAAAAATTAAACTCATAAGACTCTCCATTAAACTTAGTAAAAAAATCTCCTTCTTACAATCTATCACAGCGCCACAAGTGTTCAAAAATGGTCTACCAAAAATAATAGGACAAGTTTTACTAGCCTCCTTACCAAGTACTAGAAAATCAGTAGGGTATTTAGTCTTACCGCATAAAACTTCCACATCTCGAACAATTCCAAGAGGCCAGACAGTCTCTCGGTTAGCAAGCTGAACAACCACATCAATATCTTCAAGTTCACAAGCGCCAATCTCGTGCATGATTTCTTTATATAGCTCCAAAGGAATAGCACTTGCACTAGCACCAATATCACATAAACCATAATAGCAATGATCTCCAATCCTAACAGAAATAACAGGAACACTCGCTTTCCTATGCTTTTTAGGATGTGAGAGAATGTTAGAAGCATCTTCACAAAAAAGAATATATTCATCTCCTACATCTTTAGTAACAAGATCTTTCAATATAGCAACAGGAGACTTAATAGTAATTTGCTCATCAGGCTCTGCAGCTTTCTTAGTACTTTTATTAGACACACTTACCAAAGTGGAATACTTCTTTACCTTAGCAGGGAAAGGTGTCTTCTCAAAATAAGGCTCAGGCACAATGCTATCAACGGTACAAATTTTAGTAGCTGCAGCAGGTATATGGCTAATAGAATCTTTATAAGGCGCATGATATTTGTTCCAGTCTTTCTTTGGAATATCAATATAAGAGGCAAAGGCCTTAAAACAATTAGCAAGTATTTGCGAATCAAGACCATAAGTAGTGCTAACACTATGAAAGTCATCGGTTCCCATAAAAGATTTAATGCATTCATAATCATAGTTTATACTTGACTTCCTACCTTTGTCATTTTTCCAACCTTCAGCATTCTCTTTTATACGGTCAAGAAGTTTCCATTTAGCATCTTCTTTCATATGAGTAAATGATCCAAAGCAAGAGGCATCCAAATAATCCTTATCAGGAAGAGTAAGCCGCGCATAAAAATTATCAATAACAATATTATTGGGGAGCTCATGAATGGGACATTTGAGCATTAGTAACTTCAGTCTCCCCCACGCTTGGGCAATACTTTCTCCATCATGAGGCCAAAAATTATATATCTTATTGCGGTCTTTATGAATTTCACTTGGAGGATAAAACTTGGAATAAAATAGAGGCACAATATCCTCCCATGCCATAGATGGACCATCTTGGAGTAGTCGATACCACTCTTCAGCTCTGCCTTTCAATGATATAGAGAATAATTTCTTCTTGACCTGGCTTGGTGAAATACCTGCACATCTGAACAACTTGCATAATTCATGTATAAATAATAAGTGATCACCTGGATGGATAGTTCCATCTCCGGAATAGCAGTTACCCATAATACGCCCAACAATTTTCATAGGTATTTTAAAAGGATCAATTTCAGCAGGCGGTGGAGGTGGTGGTTCCTCCGCATGTGCAGCAGCAGTAGCAGTAGTGTTTCCAAATAGGAAACCAAATGGAGAGTTCTCCATAGCAGAGTAAAACAAAAATAAAAGACCAAATAAAAACAATACTCACAGCGATGGTTACCTTTACCAATTCCACTCTTCAATAGCGCTACACTCCCCGGCAACGGCGCCAGAAAATAGTCTTGATGACCCACAAGTATAGGGGGTGTATCGTAGTACTTTCGATAAATAAAAGTGTCGAACCCAACGAGGAGCAGAAGGTGTTGATGAGCAGTTTTGATCAAGGAATCACTGTAAATACTAGCAAACAAGTTTTTAGGGGTATTTGGTAATACAAGTAAATAAAGTGCGAGTAAATAAAAGACAGTACTAGCAATTGCAGCAAGTGGCCCAATCCTTTCTTCAGCAAAGGACAAGCCGGTTGTGTTCTTATAATAACCAAACGTTCTCGAGGACACACGGGAGTTTCTGTCAAGAGCTTTCGCATCATAAAGCTAATAGTATTCATTGGTTTGATAGGTGTTATGGGGGTGAACCTGTTCTAGCGCACTACCCTTACTAGGATAAATACACACTTGTGATTATACCCTCCTGCAAGCATCCGCAAATACAAGAAAGTAATTAAGATAAATCTAACCACAGCCTTAAACTCTAGGATCCTACGCTCCCTGGTGCAATGGTTTCCCAACGGAGGTTTAGGTTTCTGTCACTCCAGCAACCCCACAATTGGTAGCCAAATACACAATGCATCTCACTAGGCCCATAAATGGTGAAGTATCATGTAGTCGATGTTCACATGACACCACTAGTGAAATAGCATCACAACAATATCAAACCATTAAATATTTCTCAACAATAATTCACTACTAACATCTTGACTTCTCCCATGTCCTCAAGAACTAAACGAACTACTCACAAGACATCATATGGATCATGATCAGAGGTGAAATAATGGTAAATAACAATCTAAACATAAACCTTAATTCAACGGTTCCACTCAATAGCATCAACTACAAGAGTAATCAACACCGGGAAAGTTTCCCCTATGAATATAACAAGATCCAACTCAAGATGTTACAGCGGGATGGCGTGGTGATGGTGGAGATGAAGGTGCTGGTGATGGAGATGATGATGATGATGATGATCCCGATGAAGTCCGGTGCGATGATGATGACGATGGCGATGATCTCCCCTCTCCGGGAAGGAATTTCCCCGGCAGATTTCATTCTGCCGGAGAGCTTTCTCTCTCTGGTGTTCTCTGCCCCGCAGAGGCGGCTGTGTCTAACTCTGAACCCCCCCTTGACTTAGGTTTTCGGGGACGATGATGTACGCGAAGGGGCGAGACCAGACGTG
Source organism: Dactylis glomerata (assembly GCA_007115705.1). Lineage (NCBI taxonomy): Eukaryota > Viridiplantae > Streptophyta > Magnoliopsida > Poales > Poaceae > Dactylis > Dactylis glomerata. Next base: position 2,903,062 of record QXEO01000700.1, on the reverse strand, counting down.
GGCCAGGGTGCCCACACACAGGGCTGGCGTGGCCAGGGGCTGGCCGTGCCACCCTGGCGTGTGGGGCCTCCTGGCTCCTCTCGACTCCTACTTCTGGCTTCGTGATTCTTCTGGGAAAATATAATTTCCTGGTATTTTTCTAGAATTTTCCTGATCTTCAAAATATGGTCCCTTGATGGTCCTTTTTCCAGCAGAATCCTGACTCCGGCAGCAACTCCTCCGATGATCATCAGACATGTGAAAACAAGGGAAACAACATAAGTATCAACTCTAAATATGAAATATATCAAGGAGTAACAGTAAATTATGATACAAAATAGTGATGCAAATTGGACGTATCAATTTATCATGAAGGTAAGACCCCGGGATCTGTCCTATGTGGCCTGGTATATGCACATGGATGCACTCTGCTGGTATGTATCTGTGTCTATGATGCGAAGAAAATCCTGGTGGATGCACTGGGTACCCTGAGAATCACTGGGATTCATTCTTTGTAAGTCCTAAATGCGGCAAAAGAATGGGTTTGACCGGTATCCTGAATTCAAGTCCAAGGGGATTGAATTTGAAGTAGGTGACAAGTGTCTGTTCCGGCAGTTAACTGACCTCTTGATCCATCAGAGATGTCAGGCTTGTTCATCAAAACCCCTTGTGAAATATTATCATGAAAATAAGTCGAAAGACCAAGTCAAAGATTTGAAGATAAGAAGAAGTCAAAGAATTGATCAAGTCAAAGATATAAAGATTAGAGATTCAACCCGAATCTGCAATTCTGGTAGAATCTCAGGGGCTACTGACAAGGGTATAGTTAGTAGAGCCCGTATATTGAGTACCCCCGAGGCCCGTTAAGCTAGGCCCGATTGTAATGATAGTCGAATACGAGTTCTTACCGTATGTCGATATTGTAATCTGTATCAAACCCTACCCGATCCTCGAGACCTGGCCATCTATATATAGGGGCCAGGAGGGGACGGTATAGGCCAGATTGAAAGCAAGCCAGGTTGAACACCCAAGTTTACTTTTGACACACACCTATTTTGACTAACTTTACCTTCGAGTTCATCCGACGCCCTATCTCCCTGATCCTAAGTCCTTCATCTAGGACATTTGTCAAGTTAACCTCATCACCGGCTGACCAGCGGGGCTCGGCTGCCAGCCACCTGGGCGCCCAAACCGGTAAGGAGCGAACGGGGCCATCCGATCTAGTCAAGATTGATGGTCCCCGTTCATCTCCTTCCTCTGGCCACGGCTGACACGGGGCGAAACCCTAACATGGCCAGGAGGGTCCAGCGACTCACCTAGGGGCATTCCTCGGTGATGGCGACGGGTCGGGGTGAAGCGGTGGAGGATGGTAAGCTCAACGAGGGGCGGCATGGCGGTTCTGGTTCCTGGGAGGCGGATCTGCATGTCGGCCGTGGAGGACCTCGATCGGGGCTCCAGAAGGTCACTGTTCCGGTGTCCCTGAGTCAGGAAAAGAGGGTGGGTTAGGTTGGTACTGCAGAGGGGAGTACACGCATGCAGAAAGGAAGCTCAGATATGGTTCAGATTGGTGGCATTCTTCCTCTCTTCCTCGCGGATAGAAACTAGGGTTTCTCTCCTCCTCCTCTGCTACAGAGTGAGAGACGGCTCTTGGTGCTCTGGGAGGGCAAAGTGGTGGTGTGAGGGGGAAATGGGACGGCAGAGGGGGGGGCTAGTGTGGGCTGTGGCAGTATATAAAGAGAGGTGGGTGTGTAGGTCGGTTTGGTCATGTGGGGTAGGGTTGGTGGCCTCTGATTGGGCAAGGGGGCGATGGAGTGAGGGAGAGGGGTCTAGAAGGTGCCTTGGTCGGCCAGGAACAAAGGGGTGAGGCTGCAGCAACTTATTTAAATTGGCCAAAGATTTGCATGGATCCTCCTCTTCTTCCTCCTTTCCAAACACTAGAGGACAAAGGAGAGAGGGCTGCTACAGTAGAATTTCGACTAGAGGTGTGAGAGGGTGCTGGGAAGGTCAAGGTGGTGGTTTGGTGGAGTTTCAAGTAATTATGAAATAAATAGTAATAGATATGGGGGTGATTTCATGCATGATGCAAATTTTGGGATTGTTTGATAGCCTCATATGCACCATCAATGGCATGCATAGAGGGATTAGATGGGTGTGATTTGATGAGATTTACAATATTGCCAAGGTGTAAGAGTTTATTTGTGGTTAGGCAAGATCACCAAAATTTGAAAAGTGAAGATTTTGCACTATTCTACTTGAGGCAAGGTTTTAAAAAAAAATTGAAGATGAACCACCAGGGTTTTTGGGTCCATTGGGTCCCATAGGAATAGGATAACATGATAGGAGATTATAAAATACTTGATGAGAAGAAAAAGATGCATGAAATAACATGGTTACCAATCATATGCATTTTTGTTAAGCAAGAAAGATGAGAGAGGGAAATAGTTATTTTGATGGAGGGAAAGTGATATTGTGCATGAATAACATTTCCCAAATGCTAGAAGAGAGGAAATGAATTTATGGAGAGATTTGATAATGAGTGCTAACAAATTACCAAGAGGCTCAAGGAAAACTAAAGAGTGAAATCAGTTTTGACTAGGGTTCAAAACCTAGTCACATGAATAGGTGGCATACTTCAAGATGCACATGCAAGTGCATAGATAGTTAGAGTAGATCAAAAATAAGAGGGATAGGTCAAAGAATGGTCTCTGAACAATTTATTTCAAAGTTTAAAAGTGGTAACAAAAGTGCATCTGATAATAGTCAAATGGTCAGTGATTTGATTAGGGTCAGAAACAAGATTAGAACAAGTATCAGATGACCTCAAATGACCAGGTGGCAATGGAAGGAATGGAAGAACACATGCCAAATATGAGTTCTAGGAAGGTACATTGCCATGGATAGATTAGATGAGCTTAATACAAACATCTGAAAACTGAATCTGTTAATAGGAGTGAAGATGGTCTACACACTAGGTGTTTGATGAAATGTCTGCAAGAAAATATTTTGCAAAAACTGAGAGGAGCCTTCTAAGGTGGGATGTAGATGATTCTAAGAACACCATGGGTGCTTTCCTTGGGTTAGTTTTGATTAGTGATAAGATTCCTCAAAATGGGGCTCCTAACATCTCATGATAAGACTAAGACATTAGAGTTAGGGATTCAGGATTAAGAGGAAAATATCCAGATAGGTTTCATCTTGAAAGATAGATTGAGAATAACCTACATGGGACAAAATATTGCTTGGTGGGTGTTGAATGGGTTAGGCCACAGGCCTACCTAGGGATCATAACTACACACAAACAACACTTCAAAGTCAAACCAAGTCACACAAAGTCAACTCACCACACAAGGTCAATCATTTGCAGTTAATCCAGCATCACCAGAAATAATGATTGAACAAGTGCTCAATGATGATCATGCCATGGTCAAGTAGAAAAGAGTTTCAAATAAAAGAGTAGAGCTTTTGTAGATTTTTCAGAAACTAGTGGAGACATAGCATCTCCTTTAAAAAGTTTGCTTAAGGGTGATTGAAATTCCTTTATAAATATCAACCAAATATAAGTTTGTAAAATAGTGGGACCACTCTACTTTGTAGGTCCATAAAATTTTGTAAATACTTAGTTTTGATAAAAGCTTTGACTCAAAGGTAAATCTTGGCTCTTGTTTTGGACAATTAGAATAATTTGGAAAAGGAGAGGTTGCCAAGATAATGGTTTTGGAAAAATAGCTAGAAGCATAAATAAAGGCATGATCTCAAGGGCACAAGGATTGTGTTGATTTCATAGTAGTGCTCAACAATCAACTCAAACAGACACCATTATCATAACAACCAAGACAAACAAGCAAGAAATAGCACTTCCACAGGTTTGCTCAAAAAGTATTTGTTGGCCCTCATTTTTGGCTCACTAATCACTGCTTAAACAGGGTTACAAAAAGTGTAGTGTTACAAGACCTCTGCAAGGGGAGTTTTTTGCACACACATCCTTTACTTTGTTATTATTTTGCTTTACTTTATTTATTTTACCTGCATCGTTTTATATCAAAAACCCAAAAAAAATTAGAATCCTTGGTAGCTATTTTTATTTGTTTGCTTTTGCTAAAATGAGTAATCCTGAAGTAGAAGTTCGTAGTTTTAAGCAACAAGGAGGAGAAAGTTTAAAAGATGCTTGGTACCGTATTAACAATGCCCATCATAGGTGTACAAAAAAGCACTCTACCACGATCCTCCTTAGAAATTTTTATGTTGGTATATCTAGTTGGAATAGGTATGTTCTCGATACCCTTATAGGAGGTAATTTTCTGGGTACTCCCGCTGGAGAAGCATGCACTATAATTGAAAGTTTAGTGGGAATACCACCTATTCATGTTGCTTAAACCGAGACCACCTTGGAGGAGGTGGTAGAAAAGCTCAACTCTTTAGAGAAAAGTTTGCCAAGTATCCTAGAAAATGCTAGCCACATTAGTGAATTAATAGAAAACATTGGTAAAAGAATTACTGTTTTAGAGGCTAGCACTACTCTTGATAATCAAAACTTAAGGATTGGTAAACTAGAGGAGTCTATAGAAACTCTTAGCTTAATCTTCTCTTAAATTTAAGAAAGAGAAAGTGTTTGTCAGAAAAGAGCAAAAATTTATGTATGTTCCCAAGGTTTCTGCGCTTAAACCTCAACATATTCTTTAAATTGGTAAGACTGCTAGTTCCACTAAGGGTGACTTGTAGGTTGAATCATCTTCGGGAACCTCCAAAGAGCCTACTGAGGTAATTGATGCTTCATCACTTGATGTTACTTGATTCGCAATTTTCTGCGCCTAGCTCAAAGGCGTTAAAGAAAAGCACTCTTGGGAGATAACCCAATGTTTTATTTCTAGTACTTTTTCTTTTATTTGAGTCTTGGAAGTCATTACTACTGCAATGACCGCTCCTTATCCTTTTTATTTCATTTTTGTGCCAAGAAAAGCCTCTAATTCGAGTGAGGTAACGATTTGGGGATGTTGCTATCCTGAAACTGTTTTTGGTGCTGCACCGTAAAAATTCGTATAAATTCTCTGTATATCTTTTGAGTTCTTTTCTTGTGCATATGACCCAGGTTATATCCAAACTTTCATTAGTTGAACACTTTTTGATTTGAGCAACAGAAAAACCCTCAAAAATTCGGCCTTTGTCAGCTGTTCTATTTTGACAGATTTCTGCCAATATTTGTGTTTGCCGCTTTATCGTTTTCTTTTGAGTTCTTTTGATCACGGAACTTTTGGGAAAGTTGATACAGTAGTATATGCTTTATATGTGGTGGTTTTGGGTTGAAACCTGAAGCAAAAATAGGTTGATTATATGCTATGCTACACTAATGTTGCTAATAGATTTGTGTTTAGTTTTGTATGAAGGAAGTTTTCAAGTGTAGGGATTGGAGAATGATGAGATGAGTTGAAGAATGGACAAAAGCTCAAGCTTGGGGATGCCCATGCATCACCCCAAGAAATATCCAAGAAGTACAAGCGTCAAAGCTTGGGGATGCCCCCGAGGCACCCCTTCTTCATCGGCAAAAATCAGGTCACCTTTCAAAACACTATATTTTTATTGCTTCATGCACTATGTGTTTTTCTTGGAGCATCAGTTGTTTTAGTTTTCTTAGTTAGTTTAGTTTTGTTTGCTACAATAAATGGTTGGACCCCAACAAATTTCCTTTCGAGGAGATGTACTCATTTTTATTTGCCAAGAACACTCCATTTTCATTCTTACATTTTCACCGAGTGTTCTTCTTTTTCTGCTACTACTTTTAGTTTTCGTTTTTGCCTTGATTTGCGTTCATACCTTGTCATATATTTTCATCAAGGTGTATTTTTGCCTCTGATCTTTATTGGTTTTCATCAAAAGAGGTGTTTATAAAAATTTCAAATGGTGTTGGAAAAGAGAAAAAGCTTTGTGCAAAATAGTGGTACAAGAAGGAGCTTGTGTAGACTGCGGCTTAGGCTTTTTCATGTCATGCTTGATGTATTTTTGATAGTATGCTTAGTGGTTTTGCTATAGCATGACTTGTCTCAAATAACCAAGATTGCTTAATGAGCCTTTAAAAAAATCATGCGTTGTTTTTAATTATTTGGAAGCATTATTTTGGTTTTCTCCTTGATGCTTTATTTGGGTTGACTTGGCGCATGCTCACACATGTTAGACTCTTACAAAGTTGCCAATATCCTCTATGATCATTTAGTTTTTTACTTTTGATGCCATCTTATGCTTCTTTTAATGTCACTTTGTCGCTTTGCATGATTATGACCATTATTGCTCTCTTAGTTGGTCGCTCCCAGTCTTTTGCTAGCCCTCGCCTTGTACTGAGTATGAGCTCTACTCGTGCATCCAACTCTTAAAAGCCAAAGTTTTCTAAAGTGTCCACCATACATACCTACTAGCAATTTGCTATTCCAAGTAAATTTGACTTGCTTTTATCTTCTCTTCAAATTAAACTCTTACCAGTGTTATGCGAAAAATTGATCAGTAAAGCTCTCACGAACCGGAAGGCACACTTTACTTTTTCCTGTTTTTAAAAATTTGACATTGTGGTCTCTTATGTTGAGTTGTTATGCTTGCAAGTTGTAAGTTGGATTCTAGCCTATCCATGCTGTCATGGGGCAAGCTTTCAACATTGCACTTCTCTTTTGAGTTGATAGCGTGATCTTTTGTTTATGGATGCCCGCGGTGTGAAATGAATTAGGAATCTTGTGGGGATCATGGAGTTTGTATATGTGTTAGGGAAACGCCTGGGCCGCCAATCTAAGCCATGCATAATTCATGGTGGAAATTTGCAGCATACCCATGGTGGACATTCGATGACGCATCTCACAATAAAAAGCTAAATAAATGGCAAATAAAAGAGATGTTGAGGTGTTCATTGTCTGCTTTGTCCTGTCATTTTGATGTGGGCTTGTTCCATGTCATCGGGCACGTAGGTACCCTATTGGCGGTTCTCGATGATACGCATATACTTACAATGACAAGAGCCTTGCTTAGGACTCTAAGTAAAGTAGCATGAGGTTTGGGTACTTGTATTCATGGGACACGAGGTTTTCAACTTATAATTTGTCAAGCATATGCATCATAATTGTTCTCGCATTAACTTTAACCATTCAAGATGCTTATGATAGGGGCAATGAGAGCTCAAAGCCAGTAAGTACCATAATTTTTGAAGGTTATAAAACTTGCAATCACTGCTTCCCTCTGTGAAGGGCCCTTCTTTTACTTTTATGTTGAGTCACCACCTTCTATCTTTATGCACCATAAGAGAGCAAAGTTGTCATTCTTAGTATAATGTGCATTGTCCCAAAGTTTTCATTGATTGATTCATATTGTTGGTTTCACTTGTTCTCAAATTATTTGTATCTAGTCGCCCTCTTAAACTTGAAGGTGTCCTATGCATTTATGTTTTGCTCTCTATGAAGGACAAGCTGAAAACCATTTATATGTTTTTCCTTATGATTTGAATACACGTTTAACTTTCATTGTTTCATTCTCATGATCTTTTGTTTGTGTTCATTTTCATGTTTACAACATGGTTGCTAAGTTCCTATTGTCAAGATTATATCTTTTATGCCCATATTTTAAGTTCTTATGATCCCAGCTCACAATGCTTACATATATGATCAAGATTGTGTAGGTGCATGTCACCTCAAAAATTATTTCTTTTGTTATCACTTACCTACTCGAGGATGAGTAGGAGTTAAGCTTGGGGATGCTTGATACGTCTCCAACGTATCTATAATTTTTGATGCTCCATGCTTGTTTATACACCATTTGCCTACTGTTTCGTTACACTTCGTGGCACTTTTATGCATTTTCCGAAACTAACCTATTAACAAGTCGCCACAGTGCCAGTTCCCTGTTTTCTGCTGTTTTTGTGTTTCAGAAGTGATACACAGGAAATATTCTCGTAATTGGACGAAACAAGTTCCTGAAGTCTTATTTTTCCGGAAGCTTCCAGAGATCCGAAAAGGAGTTGGAGGGGGGCCACGAGGGCCCCACACACCAGGGCATCGTGGCCAGAGGCCTGGCCGCACCCCCTATGTGTGAGAGCCCCTTGGGCCACTTCTGACGATGCCCTTTCGCCTATAAAGACCCCCCGATGGAAAAAACCTAAGTACCCGATCAATTTTCCAGAACACATCGCGATCCACCGCCGCCATCAACCCAAAGATCGGGAGGGTCCAGAAGCTCTTCCCGGCACCCTGCTGGAGAGGGGAATCGCCACCGGAGGTCTTCTTCATCGCCATGCTTGCCTCCGGAGTAATGAGTGAGTAGTCTACCTTGGACTATGGGTCCATAGCAGTAGCTAGATGGTTGTCTCCTCCACCATGTGTTTCATGTTTAGATCTCATGAGCTGCCCTACATGATTGAGATCACCGTTATGTAATTCTACATGTTTGGTTTGTTGGAATCTGATGAATATTGGTGTTATGATTGAGTTGCTATACTGAAATATATCTTTTGTTTTCTCTATGTTGTTTATGATCTTGCATGCTCTTCGTTGATAGTAGCTATCTTGGCCGAGTAGTTGCTAGTGACTTCAAGAGGGGGTATTTATGCTCGATAGTGGGTTCATGCCTCTATTTAATCTGGGGGAGTGACAGAAACCTCTAAGGTTGTAGATGTGTTGTTGCTACTAGGGAGAAAACAACATTCATATGCTCGAGGGCATATGCTTTGTTTACATTACACACTTTGCTTAATGCAATTATCTGTTGTTCGCAACTTAATACTTGTGGAGTTCTCGGATTGATTCGCCACAAGTGGATTATTAGTCATAGATGCAGTTGGATGGCGGTCTATGTATTTTGGTGTAATGTCCAGAGTGAATCGCATAGTAATCTTCTTGACATATCACGTTTATCTTTATTCTATCAATTGCCCAACTGTAATTTATTTACCCAGCATGTGTTATTTATCTTATGGAGAGACACCACTAGTGAACTGTGGACCCCAGTCCTATTTCCATCATATTGCTATCACCTGTTTACTTTACTCGCACTGTTTACTTTACTCGCATACTTCTACTGTTTTCCACTCGATACGCTCATAACCTTTGTTTCAAGCAAACCGGTGAGATTGACAACCTCATCGCAAGTTGGGAACAAAGTATTTGGTTGTGTGTGTGCAGGTTCCGTGTTGCTACTAGCCGAAGACGAGTCAACAAGAATTGTAAACGGCGCCCTTGTTGGAGTGTTATTAAGCCAGTCCGCATCACCTTCAGTCGTAATTGTCTGCTCTTCTCCTGAACGATAAACCTTGGTTTCTTAACTGAGGGAAAACTTGCTGCTATCTTCATCAAACCTTCTCTTGGGGTTCCCAACTGGTCGGTTATTTACTTCATCAACTCGGTAGCATCATTCACCTGGCCAGAGACATAACTGTAACCTGGATAGTCCTGCACCATCGTGAACAACGCGACTCTCAAAGGGAAATAATCTTCTGAGTATGCATCCCACGTACGAGGAGGCATCTCCCACAGCGTGGCTAGCTCTTCTTTCAACAGCCCGAGAAACAAATGCATGTCAACACCTGGCTATTTTGGCCCCTGAATCAGAATACACATGTGTACGTATCTCTGCTTGGTGCACAACCATGGAGGGAGGTTGTACGGCCATATAAACATGGGCTAGGTACTGTGCGTGCTACTCTGGTTGCCAAACGGATTGAGTCCATCGGTGCTCATACCAAGCCTGATGTTCCTTGGATCGGCCCTGAACTCATGGAAGTCGATGTCAAGTGCGTTCCACTGGCTAGCGTCCGAAGGGTATGTCAGAATCTTGCCCTTATGCGGATCATCTTCGGTCTTCTTTCTATCTGCGTGCCATCGCATGAGCTTTGCTTCCTTAGGGTCTATGAAATACCGCTGCAGATGGGGAGTGATAGGAAAGTATCATACCACTTTTCGAGGTACTTTCTTGTTTCCTATCTTGTATCGTCCTTGGCCGCACACCGGACATGTGGTTCTCTCCGCGTACTCATCCCGATAAAGTGCGCAATCATTGATGCAGGCGTGGTACTTAACGTACGGCAGGTCCAGAGGGCACACGATTTTCTTGGCCTCCTCGATATTAGTTGGACACATGTTTCCCTTGGGAAGACGTTTTTGCCAGAATCTCATGTTTTTATTGAAGCTTACGCCGGTCCATTTTCTTTCTGCCTTCATTGATGTCTACACACTTCTATTCTTGTAGACACTTGTTGGGCCTCCAAGTGCAGAGGTTTGTAGAGCAGCAGCAAGTTTCCCTTAAGTGGATCACCCAAGGTTTATCAAACTCAGGGAGGTTAGAGGTCAAAGCTATCCCTCTCAAGCAACCCTGCAATTACGATACAGAAAGTCTCTTGTGTCCCCAACACACCCAATACGCTTGTCAGACGTATAGGTGCACTAGTTCGGCGAAGAGATGGTGAAATACAAGTGGTATAGATGATTATAAGTAGCAAACGTGACGTGAAATAAATATCGCTGCGAGCAAACAAGTAATAAAATAGCAAGTAAACGGTGTGCAAAGCTTGGAAACAAGGCCTAGGGATCATACTTTCACTAGTGGACACACTCCCAACAATATAACATGAATGAACAAGTAACTTCTATTTGCTAAGGTACTCTGAATTACTCTCCTATTGAACATCACTAATCATCGCGTAGTGGCTACAGAAGCACCCCTTAAAGTTCATCAAGTACTTGACAAACACCACTCATAGAGATAAACAAATCAGATCACAACTCAAGATAAAAATCATTGCAACTTAGACCAAGTACTAACACGGTGCACACACTGTCAACATTACACCATGAAAGGAGGAATAGATCACTCAATACTATCATAGCAATAATTATTCTCATAATCCACAAGAGATCACAATCATAGCCTAAACCAAGTACCACTATGGTGCACGCACTGTCACCGTTATACCATGGCAGGAGGAATAGATTACTTTAATAACATTACTAGAGTACACAAAATATCTGAATAATAACATGTACTTGTTCAACATGATATAAAGCTCACGATCACATAAAGATCACATCATGGGAGAGAGAGGTGAACCACATAGCTACCGGTAGAGCCCTTAGCCCCGGGGATGAACTAATCTCTCCTCATCATAGGAGACAGCAAGGTTGATGGAGATGGCGGTGAGGTCGATGGAGACGGTGGAGACGGCGATGGAGACCGATGGAGATGGCTCCGGGGGCACTTCCCTATCCTGGCAGGGTGCCGGAACAGAGACTTCTGTCCCCCGAAATTCATCGACGGTGGCGGCGGAGCTACGGAACTGTTTCTGGAAAATTGCCGAATCCCCTAGGGTTTTTCATCCCGAGGCTTCTTATAGGCGAAGGGGCGTCGCGAGAGGGCAGCCAGGGGCTCCTCACACATGGGTGGCGCGGCCAGGGCCTGGGCCGCGCCAGCCCTATGTGAGGGAGGCCTGTGGCCCCTCTCCTTCCTCTCTTCGGATGTCTGGATGCTCCCGGGAAAAATAAGACTTCTGGATTTGGTTTCATCCAATTCCGAGAATATTTCCTGTGTATCACTTCTGAAACACAAAACAGCAGAAAACAGGGAACTGGCACTGTGGCATCTTGTTAATAGGTTAGTTCTGGAAATCGCATAAAAACGCCACGAAGTGTAACGAAATATTGGGCAAATGGTGTAAAAACAAGCATGGAGCATCAAAAATTATAGATACGTTTGAGACGTATCAGCATCCCCAAGCTTAACTCCTGCTCGTCCTCGAGTAGGTAAGTGATAACAAAAGAAATAATTTTTGAGGTGACATGCACCTACACAATCTTGATCATATATGTAAGCGTTGAGAGCTGGGATCATAAGAACTTAAAACATGGGCATGAAAGATATAATCATGACAATAAGAAACTTAGCAACCATGTTGTAAACATGTAAATGAACACAAACAAAAGATCATGAAAAATGAAACAATGAAAGTCAACGTGTGTTCAAATCATAAGGAAAAATATACAAATGGTTTTCAGCTTGTCCTTCAAAGAGAGCAAAACATAAATGCATAGGACACCTTTAAGTTTAAGAGGGCGACTAGATACAAATAATTTAAGAACAAGTGAAACCATCATCATGAATCAATCAATGAACTTTGGGACAATGCATATTGCACTAAGAATGACAACTATGCTCTCTTAATGGTGCATAAAGGTAGAAGGTGGTGACTCAACATAAAAGTAAAAGAAAGGCCCTTCGTAGAGGGAAGCAGTGATTGCACATGTGCTAGAGCTTTTCACTTGTCAAACAGAGAGATAAAACTTGGTTTTTGAGAGGTGGTTGCTTTTGTCAACGACTAGTAATGGGGTTCTTACTATCTTCCATACAAAAATGAAGCAAGTTTTTGAGAGAGAGAGATTGGCACTTTTGTGCTCTTTTATAAAGCTTGGCACTCCTCCCCACCTTTTTTCCTTTCACATACCATGGCTAACCGATTCCATCGGGTGCCCACCAACATTCTCTTTCCATGGAGGAGTGCCTTTTTTTCTTTCTTTTTTTCTCTTTTTTTTCTTTTTGGAATAAAACAATATGGAAGATAGCAAATCCGACCACTACGTCCCCATGAGCTAAAAACATTGTCACAAAACAAGAAGTATTTTGAAGGTTTTTGAAAGGTAGCATCATGCAAATTTACTTGGAATGGCTTACAAATACCATGCATAGGAATTTATAGTGGACACAATGGCAAACTTTGGCTTTTAGGAGTTGGATGCACGAGTAGAGCTCATACTCAGTACAAGGCGAGGGCTAGCAAAAGACTGGGAGCGACCAACTAAGAGAGCAATAATGGCCATAATCATGCAGAGCGACAAAGCGATATTAAAAGAAGCATAAGATGGCATCAAAAGTCTAAAACTAAATGATCATGAAGGCTATTGGCAACTTTGTATGAGTCTAACATGTGTGAGCATGCGCCAAGTCAACCCAAATAAAGCATAAAGGAGAAAACCAAAATAATGCTTCCATACAATAAAAACAACGCATGATTTTTTTCAAAGGCGCATTAAGCAATCTCAGTTATTTGAGACAAGTCATGCTACAGCAAAACCACTAAGCATACTATCAAAAAGACATCAAACATGACATGAAAAAGCCTAAGCCGCAGTCTACACAAGCTCCTTCTTGTACCACTTTTTTGCATAAAGCTTTTTCTCTTTTCCAACACCATTCAAACTTTTTATAAATACCTCTTTTGATGAAAACCAATAAAAACCAGAGGCAAAAAATACACCTTGATGAAAAGATATAACAAGATCTGAACACAAATCAAGGCAAAACCAAAAACCAAAAGCAGTAGCAGAAAAAGAAGAACACCCGGTGAAATTATAAGAATGAAAAACGGAGTGTTCTTGGCAAATGAAAATGAGTTCATCTCCTCCAAAAGAAACATGATGTGATCTACCATTTATAGCAGCAAACAAAACAAACTAACTAAGAAAACTAAACAAACTGACGCTCCAAGAAAAACACATAGTGCATGAAGCAATAAAAATATAGTGTCTTGAAAGGTGACATGATTTTTGCCGATGAAGAAGGGGTGCCTCGGGGGCATCCCCAAGCTTTGACGCTTGTACTTCTTGGATATTTCTTGGGGTGATGCATGGGCATCCCCAAGCTTGAGCTTTTATCCATTCTTTATCTCATCTCATCATTCTCCAATCCCTACACTTGAAAACTTCCTTCATACAAAACTAAACACAAATCTATTAGCAACATTAGTGTAAGCATAGTAATGAATCAACCCTTTTTGCTTCAGGTTTCAACCTAAAAACACCACATATTAAGTATATACTACTGTAGCAACTTCCCCAAAAGTTCCATAATCAAAAGAACTCAAGAAGAAAGCGATAAAGCGGCAAACACAAATATTGGCAGAAATCTGTCAAAACTGAACAGCTGACAAAGGTCGAAATTTTAAAGGGTATTCTGTTGCTCAAATCAAAAAGTGTTCAACTAATGAAAGTTTGGATATAACCTGGGGCATATGCACAAGAAATCGCAGGTCTAAAAGATATACAGAGAATTTTCACGGTGCAGCACCGAAAACAGTTTCAGGACAGCAACATCCCCAAATCTTACCTCACTCAAATTAGAGGCTTCTCTTGGCGCAAAAACGAAATAAACAAGATAAGGAGCGGTCATTACAGTAGTAACGACTTCCAAGACTCAAATAAAAGAAAAAGTACCTGAAAATAAAACAATGGGTTATCTCCCAAGAGTGCTTATCTTTAACGCCTTTGAGCTAGGCGCAGTAATTTGCAAAGATGCTCATGTGGGCGCCATATAAAAGCTTGAGGCAAAGGCGCCATATAGGAACTTAAAGCAATAGAGAGCATCAAAAAGCAAGTATGAAACACATTTAAATCTAAACCACTTCCTATGAAAAATAGTCTTGTAAAGAGACAAGTCATCAAAGCGCAAAGTGAAAAACATAGGAAGGCAAAACAAGTACAACTTTAAGAATTGCAACATAAAGAGGGGAAACTCAATATTATTAAGATCCTTCAAAACATATTTCCCTCTCTCATAATAACTTTCAGTAGCATCATGAATAGAACTAACAATATAACTATCACATAAAGCATCCCTATCATGAGCCACATGCATAAAAGAATTAATGCTCCCCACATGAACAATGGAAGTAGGAGTAGATTCAACAGAATAATTATTCTCATCACCATAATCATCAAAAACAGGAGGCATATTATAATCATAACTAATTTTGTCCTCAATAGTAGGTGAACTGAAAACATTATACTCATCATCATAACCATCATAAACTAGAGGTTTAGTATCATCACAAGCTAAAGAATAGCTATTGGTACCAAAAAGATTTTCAATATCAAAAGTAGAGTGCTTTTCCCAATCATGATCACTAACATAAGTAACAGGCATAGGAACATCATCCCAATCAGAATTATCATAATCTATAGCAGGATCATAAAGCTTAAGGGAAGATACCATGTCCTCTCGCCTCTTACTCCTCTTCTTCTTCTTCTTACTCTTCTTACTCTCTCCTTTAGGAGGGAGAGACTGGAAGGGCATCTTCTCCACATATTCTTTAGGAGGGAAAGGCATCTTCTCCACATAATCTGGTTTGCTGACAGAGACAACAGAAGAAACTTTGGAGGATTCCTCCTCTCTATTAATAAGATAAAAACATCTATCAGTCCTGTCATAGCTTGGCAAAATATCAAGTTTTATAAGATTTTGTATGTAAGTATTTGCAAGGCAATCTTTAGCACAATAGAGACGACAACCACGAAGGGTGCTATTAATATCAACATCATTCATATCTATCAAAGCAATCTTTCTAGATATCTCTTCACATGCCAAAAACAAAGTGAGCTCATCATGCTGATTGGGAGTAATCTTGTCATCACAATACAAACTTAGGGTACTAGAAGAGTAACTATTAGGGTTTGAGCATTGGAAATTAAAATGACCTATGTCATCGCAATGTTTACAAAGAAAAGGATAAAGCTCACAAACCTTTCTACCGATCTCACCTATATCCTTGTACCACATTCGGGTTTCTTCATTTGCATGGTCGACACAATAATCTTCCTTGTTGTAACTCTGTTCACAAGGTCTATGAACTCCACAAAAATTAACATGCTTATAAGAAATAGTATTTTAGAGGTTTGAGCATGTTTATTGCAATCATCAACAACAATATCACTTTCTATGCAAGTATCCTTAAAAGGTTCATGATACACGTCCCCATTTCCTTTAGGAACATTCATATGGGAAGCAAAGGCTTTAAAGCAATCAACCATAATTTGAGGATCAAGACCATATTTAGCACTAATCTCTTGAAAATTAGCAGTTTCAGCGAAAGACTTAATGCAATCAAACTCATAATTCATACCTGATCCTTTACCTTTGTCGCTATCCCATCCTTCAATATTGTTTTGAATTGTCTCAAGCAGACTCCACTTGGTGTCGACATCCTTGCTTGTGAAAGACCCATCAAAGCATGCATCTAGATAGTCCTTGTAGTTTCCTGAAAGCCTTGCATAAAAATTATTAATAACAATATTACGGGGAAGATCATGAATAGGACATTTATGCATTAGTAACTTCAATCTTCCCCACGCTTGGGCAATGCTTTCTCCCTCATGAGGCCAAAAGTTATATATCTGATTACGATCTTTATGAATTTCACTTGGAGGATAAAACTTAGAATAAAAGAGAGGCACAATTTCCTCCCATGCAATAGATGGACCATCTTCAAGCAGCCGATACCATTCCTCGGCTCTGCCTTTCAGTGACAAAGAGAATAGCTTCTTCTTAACTTGGTTCATTGAAATACCTGCACACTGGAACAACTCGCATAATTCATGTGTAAAAAGCAAATGATCACCAGGATGGACAGTTCCATCTCCTAAATAGCAGTTATCCCTAACACGTTCAACAATTTTCATAGGTATTTTAAAAGAATGAGGATCACAAGCATCATTAGAAACATCACCTATGGGAGATAAAATATTATCAGAGCAAACTTTCTCCACTAAAGCTGGGGGACCAAAAATATCATACTGAACAAAACCAGCTTCCCCAAGCTTAGACTTTTCTATAGCATTAGCAGTAAGGGTATTCAAAGCATTCGTACTAATAACATTGCTATGCGAAGTAAGCTCCAAAGGATTTTCAATTTTCTCTTCAAATCTAAAATCAGGAAAAAGACTAAAGAACTCTTTGTTTTCCATTAAGCCTAACTAGTGAAAATAAAAACAAGAAACAAAAAGTTGTAATTACAGAATCTAAAGGAAATAACTCTGAGCACTCACACAGGAGGATGCGAGTACCTTTTACCTTACCTCCCCGGCAACGGCGCCAGAAAAGAGCTTGATGTCTACGCACTTCTATTCTTATAGACACTTGTTGGGCCTCCAAGTGCAGAGGTTTGTAGAGCAGCAGCAAGTTTCCCTTAAGTGGATCACCCAAGGTTTATCGAACTCAGGGAGGTTAGAGGTCAAAGCTATCCCTCTCAGGCAACCCTGCAATTACGATACAGAAAGTCTCTTGTGTCCCCAACACACCCAATACGCTTGTCAGAAGTATAGGTGCACTAGTTCGATGAAGAGATGGTGAAATACAAGTGGTATAGATGATTATAAGTAGCAAACGTGACGTGAAATAAATATCGCTGCGAGCAAACAAGTAATAAAATAGCAAGTAAACGGTGTGCCAAGCTTGGAAACAAGGCCTAGGGATCATACTTTCACTAGTGGACACACTCCCAACAATATAACATGAATGAACAAGTAACTTCTATTTGCTAAGGTACTCTGAATTACTCTCCTATTGAACATCACTAATCATCGCGTAGTGGCTACAGAAGCACCCCTTAAAGTTCATCAAGTACTTGACAAACACCACTCATAGAGATAAACAAATCAGATCACAACTCAAGATAAAAATCATTGCAACTTAGACCAAGTACTAACACGGTGCACACACTGTCAACATTACACCATGAAAGGAGGAATAGATCACTCAATACTATCATAGCAATAATTATTCTCATAATCCACAAGAGATCACAATCATAGCCTAAACCAAGTACCACCATGGTGCACGCACTGTCACCGTTATACCATGGCAGGAGGAATAGATTACTTTAATAACATTACTAGAGTACACAAAATATCTGAATAATAACATGTACTTGTTCAACATGATACAAAGCTCACGATCACATAAAGATCACATCATGGGATAGAGAGGTGAACCACATAGCTACCGGTAGAGCCCTTAGCCCCGGGGATGAACTACTCCCTCCTCATCATAGGAGACAGCAAGGTTGATGGAGATGGCGGTGAGGTCGATGGAGACGGCGGAGACGGCGATGGAGACCGATGGAGATGGCTCCGGGGGCACTTCCCTGTCCCGGCAGGGTGCCGGAACAGAGACTTCTGTCCCCCGAAATTCGTCGATGGCGGCGGCGGAGCTACGGAACTGTTTCTGGAAAATTGCCGAATCCCCTAGGGTTTTCCGTCCCGAGGCTTCTTATAGGCGAAGGGGCGTCGCGAGAGGGCAGCCAGGGGCTCCTCACACATGGGTGGCGCGGCCAGGGCCTGGGCCACGCTAGCCCTATGTGAGGGAGGCCTGTGGCCCCTCTCCTTCCTCTCTTCGGATGTCTGGATGCTCCCGGGAAAAATAAGACTTCTGGATTTGGTTTCGTCAATTCCGAGAATATTTCCTGTGTATCACTTCTGAAACACAAAACAACAGAAAACAGGGAACTGGCACTGTGGCATCTTGTTAATAGGTTAGTTCTGGAAATCGCATAAAAACGCCCCGAAGTGTAACGAAATATTGGACAAATGGTGTAAAAACAAGCATGGAGCATCAAAAATTATAGATACGTTTGAGACGTATCATTCATCTCTAGAGCCTTGAGTGTGACGCTCAAGCATGTATCCTTGGGTCGGCACCCAGGAAACAATGGAGTTTTCCCGTCAATCTCCATCTGCTCCAGCTTGGCTTTCTCTATGGCAGCAGCTTTCGCATTGCTCGTCTTCTTGAGGAGCAGTTCCTGAACATGTGGGTCCTGCAAGGCTGAGGTTAGTCGTGTCTGTGTGCCCGTCGATGCCGCGTCTTCTCCATCATCATCATGTACGCCGCCGCCATCTCCTTCGTGATGATCATCATCATGTTCGCCGCCGCCATCTCCTTCGTGATGATCATCATCATGTCCGCCGTGATGATCATCATCATGTCCGCCACAGCCATCTCCTTCGTGATGATCATCATGTATGCCCTCGTCTTCAGGAACACCATTGTTGACGTCCTCGTCATCTTCAGAATCATAGCCGGACATGAAACCACGCGTGAGCAGGTGACTCTCCAGGTCTGCGGAATCAGCGTCGATTAAGCTCCCAAGTTTGCATGTTTGACACGGACATCTTATGTGGGTCCTTTTGTTCATCCTCATGTCGGCCACCGCGCGTTCCTTGTATCTAGCCACTTGATCTTTGCTCATGTGTCTGACCATGGTTGCCTGCGCGGTATAGAGTAAAAAGAGAGTACCTTAGAATCACACACCATCATGCACTCACACACACACACACATGCATGGTCGCCGGAAAAATTTGGCATGACCTCTCCTAAAAATAGGATGTATGGGTAGTGCAAAAATTTGCCGAAACGGAAGTTAATCAATATTTCGGCAAACATCCATGCACCATGCCGTAGCAAGCAACATGCTCTTACTTCTTCGTCACCTGTAAACATTCATGCACCACACACAAGCATGCATGCGCGTACACCGCACGCGAGACGTCCACCGGCCACATAAAATATCCACATGCATGTCCTCCAACAACTCACTTAGTGTATATAGAATCGTTTTTGAGCCAAGTCCGCGCGACGAGAGAGGTGTGGGGTTGTTGGAGAAAGAAGTGGACAAATATGGATATTGGAGGAGGAAAACTAGTTGGTCTAGTAGATCTACAACTTAGAGAGGCTTCCCCTCACAAAACTATGGAGCAAAGTAGGTTTAACAACCAAGAATGGATGCAAGAATGGAGAAATTGAGGTGGTGGGGAGGAGGAGGACGAGCTAGATCTAGTTTGGTGTTAGATGAAGAAGAATGAAATGGTGGTGGGGGGGCTGTCAACTTATAGATCTGGGCGACCTTATCAGTGGCGTGGCACATATAGCAATATGCGCCATTGATATTTGAATTATCAGTGGCGCATATTGCTATATGCGCCACGCATAACCCTGGCAGGGGTCAGGCCAGTAGGGCCCAGGTGGGGCCCACACGTTATCAATGGCGCATTTTTTACGATGTGCGCCACTAAAAGGTCAAATATGCGTGGCGCATATAGTAAATGCGCCATTGATAAGACAAGATATTTTGTCGACGACCCTTCTGGTGGGTCTCACATGGATATTAGTGGCGCATTCTGAACAATATGCGTCATTAGTAGGAAAATTATCAGTGGAGCATATTTGCAAATGCGCCACTAGTAAATACTAGTGGAGCATATTGAATAATGTGATCCACTGATAAAACATCTATCTATAAGCCTTTTCCCACTAGTGCAATAACCCAAAAAGCAAAGTTGTTTGTTTCGACGAGGCACACAACTTTCATGTTCACAACTTTTTCATTTAAGGCTATCTTAAATGAGCTTAGTATAAGCCTTCATATATCAATCTCGGGTCACCTCCAACATCAAGCATAATCGGCTATCAAGCCCAATCATGGCATGAATCAATGTTATAGGCATGGTGTAAGTTTATTAAAGGAATTACCCACTGAGTTGGACCAACATGATATCAACTTTGATTGGCTACCGGTCCAAAACGAGTGCCAACAATAAGCTCAAGAAGCAAGCGGAGTCTTCAAGCATTAGAGACAAGATGGACGATATGTGAAGTCACGAGAGCACTTGGTGAATAAAACTTTGGAAACCAAAGTGATGTTGATGGAGAAGAAGAGTCAAGAGAAGCAAATGTGTTGGGAGTTACTCCGAGAAGATGAGAAGATAAGACTGGCATCGATGAGAGGAGAGCATGAGCCGAAGAAAAACGTGCCATGGCGGAGCTCATCGCCGAGGAGAACAAGATAATGATGATGGATTCATCAAAGATGGATGAATTCACAAAAAAATGGGGAAACTTATCACGCATGAAGATCTTAGAACGAAGGAGGGAAGCTTCGGTGTTAGCGGCTCGTTGTGCTTCCACGGCCGGTGGAGGTGATGGAGCCGGTGGTGGTGGTGCTGATGACGGCAGTGGTGATGGTGCCGGCGGTAATGCTTGATCTTCGCATCAAAATCTATGAGGATTGTCCCTTTTTGTGTTGCAAAGTTGTATGCGGCAACGTGGAGATGATGATCGCTTGATGAATACTTGTTTTGATGTAAAACTATTGCATATTGCATATAAAATTGTTGCATAATTATGTTAATTTATTTATCTTGCATCATTTTAATCTTTATAGTTTCAGATTTACGGGTCAAAATTGTGCGGAATCTATTCCCCTTCGCGCGATTTCAACCCACAAACCGCGAATGCAGACCGGAGTGAAGCAAATATGGGTCCAGAGTAGGGTGGTAATATCTCGACCTAGCGTGGGAGCCGATTTCTTTCTCCCCACCGGCCAGGCGACCTCGCCGGCTCCTCCCTCACCGCCGGCCAGGCGACCTCGCCGGCTCCTCCCTCGCCGCCGGCCAGGCGACCTCGCCGGCTCCACGCACCTCACCGGCCCAGGAGAGATCCCCTCTCTCGGCGTCACTCCGGGGCTGCTCGGCTGCTTCATTATGCGGCGGACCTGGACGCCAGCGCTCGCCAGGTTAATCGGCTCCAAGCGCTTCACCAAGCAGGAGAACACGGTCATCCAGACATGCGTCGAAGCCTGCAATGGCCTTCCCTTCAGCGGTATACCTTCTCCCCAATTTCAATTATGTTGTTTCTCTAGGTGGAGTTGCTATTCTGGCGTGCGATTCCGAGTTACTGCTTTGACCCATACCTAAACCGTGACTGTAGAACTATGATACTCGTTTATTCTACATATGTTCCCTGTGTTGGATTTAGGTGGAACAGTGCCTTGGGGTATCAGAAAGACTCAAAGACCGGATTTGTTTTCAGAGTTTTGGCCCCTGAACTGAATCTATTATTTCCGTGTGGGAACTCTGCATCATTAATACCTATTTCTTGGTGTGCATACGGAGTGACAGGCTTGCTGTCTTGCTGATGATAATTTCCCCATATCATATTATGAACTAATATATTTTTGTTGATGCAGGTGACTTTGGATCGTATATGCTTGTAGTGGATAAGAAAGCTTATGAGCTTATTGGAACTGATTATCCTGGTAACAGGGTGGTGGATGTTAAGCATCCTTCACCGACTTGGATGATTGGCTTCATATTTGTTATTAGCTTCGTCGGTCTATTTGGTCTTGTTGCACTGCGCAAGGTACTTATTCATATCTTGGAACCCTACATCTGTTATCTTGGAACCCCGCATCTGTTATGTTTATCTGAATGCACATTTGTTTTTATGAAGGGAAGTAACTTAGTCGTGCCTAATATAAGGTTAATAAACTAAGGTCTGTTTTGTGTTTGCTAGGTGATGGCAACTGATTATACCTGACCTGACCTATCCCAGTGGAACTGCTACACCCATGTCGATAAATCGCTTCCAGACAGCAAACAAAACATTTTTCATGAACCCCTCCACATTTTTTGAGAAAGATATTACATATTGAATTTTTTTGGTGACATGAGCATTTTCTTATCTATGATAATATTCTTAAAAAAGATCCAGAAGATCAAGACATAACGCTACTATTACCTTCATTGACAGTCTCGTGGCATGCTTTATATAATGCTAATTAAAATTGTCGTGCGACAATAGCTAATTAAAATTGTCATGTGACAGTCTCGGTGATGACGGAAATGAAAGAAGGCTGGAATGGAACTTGTTGTCGGATCCATTTATTCGTCAGTGAGCGGTGCATATTCAGTCAGAAGCGAGCGCCGTTTCCTTAAACTGAGTAAAGCCAAGGGCAACACCTTTTTCCGACTCTTTCAAATTGCTCAAGGTATCATATTTTGTCCTGGTCCCCATCCTCACCCTATCCATCTCTTTCACACTAGATTTTTTAATCTATCATGCATAGGAGATTCTATGTTTTTTGGAATGATAAAGAATGTCAAAAGACACATGATTGGTGCTCAAAGGTAGTTTTTGTGCCTTTAGATTGGTATGAATAGTTAAATCTTCGTTCTGGGATTGTTTTCAGAATACTTCCCATGCGTTCTCTTTTAGAATGATAAAATTTTACAGAACTGACAGGATTCGTGTTCAGAGATAGTATTTGTGCATTTAGATTGGCACAAATAGCTAAATCTACCTTTTTGAGATTGTTCTAAAAATACTTCCCATTTGTTGGGTTCGTTCTATTGTGAGTATACTGGCAGGATTATCCTTCTATTTAAATAGTATTTGTCCCAGTTATGTTTTACTTTGTACCGCTGTATGATCTTTTTTTGAGACTGGTCGAGCATGCAGGATTTGACTTGAGACTGTTTAGCTATTAATGCTCATAGCTGCGCTACCTGCTGGCATTGAAATGTGTGGTACATCCAAGCTATATTTGAGTTGCTGAGATCAATAAATTTATCTGCTAAAACAAACCTAGGTGCCTACATTAGTTGGCCTACAGTTTCTTCCTTTCAGACAGCAAAAAATTGGGTATAAAATTTTGGATTACTTAAATTTTGTATTCCTGATTCTGTGTATCAATATCTTACCTACTTGCATTATTATTGTTATACATCTGTCAGGATTTTTTTCCCTTTTGTCTTGCTGCTCAGCGGGACAACTATTAGTTTTTGCAGGAAATCTTAATAGATATTGTGAAAAAAAAACTTATATAAGGGCCGCACTTATGTACGCCGCCGCAAGGAATCCGGAGGGCAGCCATCCTGATCTCCAACCTAAGGGATCTGTTCGAGTTAGACTAGGGATAGGAGAATCCCTGTTTGGTAGTTAGCAGTCCGTATCTGTTTAGGCTCGTTCCTAGGAGTTCTGTTTCAATTCATATTCTGCAAGGGATCCCTGATATATAAAGGGACGTAGGCTGTACTAGGGTATCAATCAAGTAATAAACACAAAGGATATTAGGCTCCACGTACAAGGGAGATTAGGCTCCCCGTACAACAGCAACCCAGGCTATCGGCACTGCCACCACGGCCGGCCGGAAGCCCAAATTACCTCGTCCTCGCCCTGAAACCCACCACGACTACTACCTCCGAAATCTTGGGCGTGACAAATTGGTATCAGAGCCGTCGAACCCAGGCACTTCCGTTCCCACCCCCATGGCAACCGTTGCAGAGATCGAGCAGATGTTCGACCGAAAGATCACGGCAATGAAGGAGATCGTTGCCGAGCTGAAGACCGAAGTACTGGATAAAATCGCAGCAGATGTTGAAGAGTTGAAGGAGCAGACAGCAGCCAATAGGCTAGCTATCGAAGTCCTGGAGAAGGGCGGCACAGCACAGGCAAATCCCACATCCTAGATGGGGATCACAAAGACGACAAGGGCACACACCTGCTCAAGCCAGGCGTTGTGATAGAGCACCAGGATGTTGATCGGAAGAATCCCCCGCGATTTCACAAGCTGCAGTTTCCCACATACGATGGGGAGGGCGACCTGCTTCCCTGGTTAAACCGCATCGAGCGATTCTTCAAAGGGCAACACACAGAAGAAGAGAACAAGGTCTGGATGGCTTCATACCATCTCACCGACGATGCAGCACTGTGGTACAGCCGCCTAGAGAAGATGCGCGGCGAGCCCCCTTGGCCACAGTTCGTCAAATACATCAACCGCAGTTTTGGTCCAACTATCCGAACTAGCAGATTTGCGGAAATCAAGCACCTGAGGCACACGGGAACAATACAGGAGTACAAGAAACAATTTCTCACCCTAGTCTGTAGGTGTGATAGCCTAATAGAGGAGCAACAGGTGGAGTTGTTCATTGCAGGGTTGCACAATCCTGTTCGCACTGATGTCGACCTGCAATATCCATCAAACTTGGAAGCGGCAATGAGCTTGGCCTTTGCTTATGAGCGCCGAGGCCATGAAGATGAGGAGGATTTTCCAACACAAGTGCCAAAGCCATCGGGTTCCAAGCTGCTGAAGTCAACCGTCACAACAGTACCCGCAGTTGCTAAGGGAACATCCACCACTGGCAATCAGGTTCCTGGGGGCAGTCATGGAATCGCAGGAGGGGTCCCCAACCCTGCTCGAAAGCCGTTTAAACGTCTCACACCAGCCGAGATGGAGGATCGCCGAGTGAAAGGATTATGCTATAATTGTGATGAAAAGTTTCAGCGCGGGCATCGCTGCAAGAACTTGTTCTCTTTAGTGATGGCTATGACTGAGTCAGACGGGGAGGAGGAGGACCTGAATCAGGATGAGCCAAGTATCTCACTCCATGCACTTACAAGAGTCAATACCGGCACAACCTTACAACTGATAGTTTATGTTTTGGGAGTGCAATTGACGGCATTGCTGGACTCGGGCTCCACCCACAATTTCATCTCCACCGAGGCAGCAACACAGTGTGGGGCAAACATCTCTCAAAGGAAAGGCATTCGCGTTGCTGTAGCCAACGGTGACCAAGTGGAAAGCTCGGGCATCTGTCGTGGGCTAGGAATTACCATCTTCTCTGAACCCTTTGATGTGGATTGCTATGCAATTCCGCTTGGGGGATTTGATGTGGTCCTGGGTGTGCAATAGCTAAGCACGCTGGGGCCATCACTGTGGGATTTCAACAACTTAACCCTCTCGTCCTGGCGTGGGAACGAGTTCATCACTTGGCAAGGCAAGTCCAAGCCAGCCATGGCAACACATGCCAACGTGGCCTCCTGGACGAGTTGTTGCTACGGTTCGAGGGCCTCTTTGCAACACCCGAGGGCCTCCCACCCTCCCGCCCATGTGACCATCGCATTCACTTGTTGCCCGGATCTGCTCCTGTGGTGGTGCGTCCATACCGCTACCCTGCAATTCAGAAAGATGAAATAGAACGTCAGTGTGCCACCATGTTGAAGGAGGGCCTGATTTGCTGCAGTAATTCTGAATTCAGCTCACCTGTCCTTCTTGTGAAGAAACAAGAGGGAACATGGCGCTTTTGTATCGATTTTTGTGCCCTCAACGAACGCACTGTGAAGGATAGATTTCCAATACCGGTGGTTGATGAGCTGCTAGATGAGTTGCAAGGATCCCGTTTTTTCACCAAACTTGACCTTCGCTCCGGCTACCACCAAGTTTGCATCTTTTGTATCGATTTTTGTGCCCTCAACGAACGCACTGTGAAGGATAGATTTCCAATACCGGTGGTTGATGAGCTGCTAGATGAGTTGCAAGGATCCCGTTTTTTCACCAAACTCGACCTTCGCTCCGGCTACCACCAAGTTTGCATGCACCCGAACAGCGTGAAGATGACAGCTTTTCGTACTCACCAAGGGCTGTTTGAATTTTTAGTCATGCCGTTTGGCTTGACAAATGCCCTAGCTACATTTCAAGCCTTGATGAACGAGATTCTGCACCAATTTCTTTGTAAATTCGTCCTTGTTTTCTTTGACGATATTCATATTTACAGTGCCACTTGGGCAGATCACCTTCGTCATGTTCGTGCAGTTTTTCAACTTCTTCAAGAATAGGGCCTCCGCCTCAAGCGCTCCAAATGTCTATTTGGGGAAGAGAGAGTGGCTTATCTTGGTCACACAATCTCAGCAGAGGGCGTTGCCATGGACCCGCAGAAGGTACAAGGGGTCATGGACTGGCCTACTCCACGCTCGGTGCGAGCTTTGCGGGGCTTCCTTGGGCTGGTAGGCTACTACAGGAAGTTTATTCAGAACTTCGGTGCTATTGCCGCACCCCTCACTAAACTTCTCAAGAAAGAAGGTTCTGGCTGGTCTATGGAAGCGGAGGAGGCGTTTGTTGCCCTCAAACGAGCCTTGACAACAGCACCAGTACTACAAATGCCCGACTTCACCAAGCAATTCACTGTCGAGTGTGAATGCATCAGGCACCGGGTTTGGCGCTGTTATGCACCAAGGAGACGGCGCCATCACCTTCTTTAGTCGTCCAATCGCTCCTCGCCATGTCAAGCTTGCAGGAGAAAATGACAAAAAACTACTACATATGTGCCAATTGTGTCACATAGCTACCACTTTTATATTTTTGGACACATAAATACCATTTTTGGGTATGGTTGTGACAGATTGTACTGATTCTGCGTGTTTAGCAATTTAACCCGGGACAAGACGGGCCCACCTGTCGGGCTGACGTGGCAAATGGTAACCTAACAGCCCATTTTCAATTTGTAAAAAGCCCCTAAAATTTATTTTTTACCACACAAAGGTCCTTCTTAATATTCCCCACAAAGTTCTTCAAAGCCATCTGGGACCTGGCCGGCCCGCTGGAGGACTACGTCCGCGCGCTGCCGCGCCTGCCGGTCTGCCTCGTCGCCCCAGGCTCGTCATGCACTGCCTGTCGGCCTACTTCCAGCTCGCCGACGACGACGAGGGTTTTAAGGCACGCGTCGAGGACAGGGGCCTCCTCGTGCGAGCCTGCACGCGCCCGACGGCCGGAGCAGCAGTTGGAGCGAGGAGCGCGCGGGCGGCCGGAGCGGCGGCTGGAGCGGGGAGGCGCGGGCGACCGGAGCGGCGGCCGGAGCGGCAGCTGGAGCGGGGAGGCGCGAGCGGCCGACGATGTGGGGCACGGGCGGCCGGCGATGTGGGGCACGCGCGGCCAGCAAAGGGAGGATATTTTCTTTTTTCTTTATTTAGGTGGAGGATTGATGAGGACCTTTATGTGGTAAAAAATCAATTTTAGGGGCTTTTTGCAAAATGAAAATGGGCTGTTAGGTTACCACTTTCCACGTCAGGCCGATAGGTGGGCCCGTCTTGTCAGAAACCGGGTTAAATCACTAAACACATAGAATCAGTGCAATCTGTCACAACCATACCCCAAAAAAGGTATTTATGTGTCCAAAAATACAAAAGTGGTAGCTATGTGACACAATTGGCACATATGTGGTAGTTTTTTGTCATTTTCTCAGCTTGCAGCCTATGAACGTGAGCTCATCGGTTTGGTTCATGCCATACGCCACTGGCGGCCATATCTATGGGGGCGCAGTTTCCGTATTCGTACTGATCATTATAACCTCAAGTATCTACTAGACCAGCGGCTTTCCACCATTCCACAACATCATTGGGTCAGCAAGCTACTGGGCTACGATTTTATGGTGGAATTTCGTCAAGGACGTTTGAATGTTGTTGCGGATGCACTATCTCGCCGTGATACTGACCAGATTGCTCTCCATGCCATATCATCACCTCAGTTTACAATATTTGATGATCTGCGCCTCCTCGAACAGACCAAGGATCCAGAGGTGGTTGCTTTGCGCCAAAAACTGGCTGATGGCATGCTTGGTGACCGGTGGGCAGAAACAGATGGCTTACTCACGTTCAATGGCCGGGTGTACTTACAGCCATCTTCGCCTATGGTGGCCACAGTGCTTGAAGCTGCCCACAACACATCGCATGAAGGTGTACAGAAGACAGTCAATCGAGTGCGTCGTGATTTCCATATTCCAAATGTTCGTAGAGTGGTTGAAGATTTTGTACGTTCCTGCCTTACATGTCAACGTAACAAGTCTGAATAGCTACAACCAGGTGGCCTACTCCAATCATTAGAGGTACCATCTCAGGTTTGGGCCGATATATCTATGGATTTTGTGAAAGGTCTGCCCAAGGTGCATGGCAAGACGGTCATACTCTCAGTCGTTGACAGATTCTCGAAATTTGCTCACTTTATTCCGCTGGCTCATCCATACACTGCTGAAACAGTTGCCCATGCCTTCTTGTTGACATCGTTCGACTACATGGATTTCCTCAATCTATTGTCTCGGATCGGGATGCGGTTTCACCAGCGCTTTTTGGAAGGAGCTCTTTCACTTAGCCGGCACTCGCCTTTGCATGAGTTCAGCTTTCCATCGTCAGTCCGGCGGACAAACAGAGGTTGTCAACAAGGTGATCACCATGTACCTCAGATGCTTAACAGGCGATCGTCCTCGCCAGTGGGTCCGCTGGTTATCTTGGGCCGAGTTCTGCTACAATACATCCTACCACACGGCACTTCGGGATACGCCGTTTCGAGTCGTCTATGGTCGGGACCCTCCTACTCTTCGCTCATATGAGGCGGGAGATTCACGCATGCCAGCAGTGGACCGTTTGCTCTTAGACCGCGATGAGTTTCTTCAAGATGTTCGGGAACGTCTGCTACAGGCCCAACAACGCGACAAGAGTTACTATGATGCCAAGCATCATGATATATCCTTTGATGTTGGACAATGGGTTTGGCTCAGATTGCGTCACAGACCAGCAGCATCAATAACAGGTCCAGGCCGTGGCAAGCTTTCACCCAGATTCTATGGACCTTACAAGGTGATTGCATGCATTGACTCAGTAGCCTATCGTGTGGAACTTCCTCTTAAGTCCTGGTTGCACGATGTGTTTCATGTTAGCATGCTTAAACCTTTTAGAGGTGAGCCCCTGGTGACCCTGCCACCACTTCCAGACATTCATCATGGCCGAGTCATACCAAGGCCGAGTCAAGTGTTAAAGGCACGTCTATCGCGTGGTACTCGTCAGTTGCTAGTTCAATGGGAAGGCCAAGACCCAACACAAGCATCGTGGGTGGATTTCGAAGACTTCAAGCAACGCTATCCAGAATGGCAGCTCGAGGACGACCTGCTTGTCGACGGAGGGAGTGATGTCATGTGGGGCCGCATTTATGTACGCCGCCGCAAGGAATCCGGAGGGCAGCCATCCTGATCTCCAACCTAAGGGATCTGTTCGAGTTAGACTAGGGATAGGAGAATCCCTGTTTGGTAGTTAGCAGTCCGTATCTGTTTTCGTTCCTAGGAGTTCTGTTTCAATTTGTATTCTGCAAGGGATCCCTGATATATAAAGGGACGTAGGCTGTACTAGGGTATCAATCAAGTAATAAACACAAAGGAGATTAGGCTCCGCGTACAAGGGAGATTAGGCTCCCCGTACAACAGCAACCCAGGCTGCCGGCAATGCCACCACGGCCGGCCGGAAGCGCAAGTTACCTCGTCCTCGCCCTGAAACCCACCACGACTACTACCTCCGAAACCTTGGACGTGACAGGTAGGCAATGGGCCATGAGGCTCTCCATAGAGGTACTGCTGCAATTTACAACATAGTTGTCATGCCTAATTTGAGGAGTGTAAAACTACTAAGCATGTTTATCTAGCACTCCTTATAGCATTAGGGCATTTAAAGTGGAAAGTGCTTATACAGGCGCTTGGAGAGGAAAAAAATAAGATTAGAATCCTAGCGTCTACTTAAGAATCTATTGCTGCAACGCACGAATTAAATCACAAGCGCTTCAGCCCACCAATTAATGGCTGAGTTGTACTGCATCCGGTATCAAGCGTCGACGCAAAAGAAAGCAGCGATGCTAGGCATGCGGCCGGGATTGGAGCGTACGGAAGCAAAACTGCTGGGAATTTATTCCTAGCGTCTGTCCCAAGCGCCCCCATTGGAGATGCCCTTAGGCATCACGTGTCATGCTATCAACAGCTGTCAGTTCTGATGTTAGCAAGCATATCTAACAACAGAGGAGAAGATATGAGCTTCACCTTTGAGGTACTTCATTCCACACTTACGTTTCACTAAGTCTAACAACCTCAATAATCATATTAGAAATACTAGTTGAATGCCCGTGCGTTGCAACGGACAACATATTTCTTTCTCATCCCCATATGTAGAACATCCATGGTGTGTTCAACGCTTATCTTGAAGGCGTGATCTACAATTTCTACAATTTCCAAATCCTTCTACAAGTATTCCCGCAGAACCCAAATGTTAGCTGTCAACAGTTACACGCTCATTGGTAGCAGTAGAAGATAAGGGGTACCACTTGCATAGTTACATGTCTGATGCATTTCACAAACGATATTTAGGAAAAGAAAATTGTGAAATAATGGATCAAATGATGGCATGCTAAGTACTTCTGTTTATGAACCATAGGGAGGTCCACGACATTGTCACTTTGTCCCAGGCCAATGCATTCAGCATCCAATTGCCTAACTGGACCATGAAGAAAGCATTTATCATCCTAGAAATATTGTAATTTGCATCACTCAAACATCGAACAAAAAGAAGAATATCATCAAAGCTACTTTCATGCTTACATATTAGTTTTTCTTTAGGAATGTAGGAACATGTGTCTGAGTTGCATACAAACAAATAAGGAAGCAGAAACTTGCCAAGTACAAGAGAGAAATACCGTACATCAGCACTTTGGTCTCATTGTAAGGTCAATGTTCAAATAAAGAAGTATAAAGACCTCAATAATATCTGAGTTGCAGACAACCAAATAAGGAAGCAATTTCTCTGGCTTGTTACTGAAAGCAGAAGGATTGATACAAAATAATACACACAGTAATGCGCTTTCAACCTGTTGAAGATTAAAACAAGTCGGCACACAAAGGCATGAGCCACACAAATATAAATAAGATAGATTTTTGGGAGTATCACAAAGTAAATGACATCTCTGATAAAGCAAAGTAAAAGAACACTATTTGTGGAACCATACACTCAGCATTCCCAGCTTGGTTTGCACATAAAGAAAGAACCAAAATTGTACTCTTGCAAAAGTGTAGGATGAAAAGAAAAATAAATTCGTCCAACCCAAGACGAATTAATTAAGGAAATAAGCACTGAGCAAATGAAATTGCTGCCATTGAGTACAGCCACTTTGCCGGCCAAAAGATAATGTAGGCCTTTAATAGCACAAACACTATAGTTTACTACTGCCATCTTTCAGATTTTGAATAGAGCACCGCCTATATGAAAGAAGATGATAATTATATATAATGGCTTACTTTGTAAAACTACTTCAAAGTAAGATTCTATGCAGAAGAAAACAATTCAAACACTCACAGTATTCCATTATCAACATTATTGCATGGACATTCAAACAAGGCAGCCCTGTTTAGTGTTCCTGCCAAGAGTACAAAAGAATATTTAGAACATGAATAAGGCAACTGCTTGGCCAAGAAGCATAGACGATGAGATGATAATATGAGTTACTCATCTATAACCATGGGTGACATCCAAATTCAACTCAGCGATGTATTAATGTGTACTTTGAGGGCTTATTTCCCTCTCAAAATCTATCATGCATGCACACCTACTTTTGTAAGAAATTAAGTACCAGTAATTACGATGTGTTACTTAGTCATACAAATTTACATGTGAAATTCTGAAATTTCCCTACACTTCCCTCTCTGTCTCTAAAGCATGGCTCGGTGCCTGCTGGGGCCACGCACCTGTAAAAAGTAACGAACTGGGCAACTTCACCTGCACCGTCGACCAAAGGCAGCTTGCCCTACTGCCCTAGCTCCTAGCGTGGATGGCGGAGCAGCAAAAGCAGCACCAACGCTCCTCTGAAACACCTAACTCGTCGGAATTAGCTGTTATATATAGCTAACTAGCTGCACATTAGGTTCATAAACCAAACAGGGTAAAAGAGAGATGAGGAGTCGCCCCCAAACAGGTCAAACGCCTCATCACTAATTCATTCGCTAGTTATAAATAATTGGTACAGGAAGTAACATGTTCTTTCTACTTTGCGATGCACCAGGTTACAAAAATTGATCTCTCCAAGGATAGCACTCCCACAAGAGAAAATTAAAATGGTATTAGTTATATAGTAATGGCAATGACTTCATTCACATGGCATATACGAATAGGGCTATCGTAAGTGTAGATTTACATTACACAAAAAGCCAAACTGAATTGGCTCAGGTTGAGATGTAAATTTACTCGGGTAGGTGATTTTGCATCAGATTTTACTTTATGGAACTGCGACGGCATGGTAGCACTCACCTCGCCCTCTGACTCCTAGTTTTTGCATTGTCACATATGAATATAGAAGTTCAGAAATAGTTATCCTCCGAGCAGATCAAAGAAATATAGTCTTCATGTATTCATCCCATCAATGCCGCTGATTGAATCAAATGTATTAGTGTTAGTCAGTAAAACCTATGCAATAATCTCACAATATTTTCTAGAATCTTTGTAATGCAAATGCAATAGTTAACAGATCTTTATGTAAGAATATATAGAATTCACGATTGTAGGTATTTTCTGAGTTAGCTTGCTTTCATCTTCCTCCTCCTTTTTTCCCCCACGACGGCATGTTTCGTCATTTTGCTCTTTGGGTTTGATTGCCAACTGTTGTAGCAAGTCATGTTATGTCTTGAGTTTGAGCCAGTTGTCCTTGGGGATAACCAAACTTCAACACCTTGCCTGCAACCTGGAAGGACATTATGTGCCATCAAGCAGTCGCTCCAGATGTAGTGAATTTTGTCTGAGACAGTGTTACTTAGTGTTGATATTTCCAAATTGTGGAATGTTATTCCTATACTTTACCTCATAAGGGTTGCGCAATTCCAATATGCTTTTAAACTATTCAGGGAGAGAAACATAACAGAAGTGGGCTACACATGAAAAAAAAAATCCGAGAGCATCGGAGAGAGAATTACCGCAGATACGTGCAGCGGCTACCATACCATTGGCGCTTGATTCGTGCCGCAGCTGGAGTAGCAACCGGATGGAGACGAGCGACTACGGCCGAAGGGCGGGGAGGATCCGGTAGACGAAACTGCAGGCGGTTGGGGAGGTACTGCTGGCGGCATGTCAGTCGGCGGTCGGGGAGCTCCTGCAGGCAGGCGAACTGGTCAGGGGTCGGCGAGGATCTGCAGGGGCGGCACACGGGGTGTTTCTCCAGGTCGGCGAACCGGTCAGGAGAAACACCTGCTTGATCAAGTCGAGGAAGTGTAAGGGGTTGATGACGGAGCTCCGGGGCAGCAGGAGCTGGGGAGGGGGTCAGTGGGAGCCTCGGCGGCGCTACCGGTGGTGGGAGAACGGGGGCGGGAGGGGGCGTGGTTTTGATGTGGCCGATGTGCCGATACGCATGCTCGAGGGATTAAGCGAGGGAGCCCGCCTGGTCGCCATCCGGGACGAAAAGGAGGTCTCGGCTGGCGCTAGCCTCCATCGGGCGCATGTCGCCACGATTGCTGCTCCTGGCTCAAGCTCGATCGAGGCATGGTTCCAACTGATGTTGGACTTCTGGCTGATTTGAGATCAGGCCTCACCTTGGACCATCTGCACCGCCGTTTCCAATATCCTCATCGAAGCCGTCGGCGCCCTGGAGCTTGCCACCTCCCTCACCGAGGACGGCGTGGGCCTCCTCCGCGCATCTTGGCGGATCGACGGAGGGGATCGGCATGGGGATGTGGGACGGGATTGGGGGAGGCCGGTGGCAGTTGCTGGGCTGGTGTAAAGAACGGGGAGATGAGGAATAGGAAATGTGCGTGGCGCCAGGTTTTTTCTGCGACGGTTCTCTTGCATGGGTGTTAGTTTTTTCCTTTTCGTGCGGTAGGACGACGTACCGACAACCATCGGACACCACCTGTAGATAATTAATATAGTTTAGATAAGGTCATGATTGATCATTTATAAGTAATTTGCCTAAACTTGTAAAGAATGCTGGTATCATAAAGCTGCCCCATATGAGGTGTTGCTGCAACCTTGTTTATCACAAATCCTTTGTTCTGACACTGTTCCTGATTACTGTTTACTGTAGACTTTTGAAGTATCATACAGCCATCAACGCTGCAGGTGATACACAATTACACGCTCAGCATTAGTGAAATCATCATGGACGAATTGGTAAAACAGATCACTGCAAGTGGTTGCTCAAGACATCATTTTAGGGGAACATTTTGGTTCAGCATCCAAGTTTATGCTAATACTTTGATCGTTTTTTGAATGGCTGCATGCCTCTATGGTTATGATTGCATTTGTTCATCTATATATAATCTTCAGTAAGTTGACTCTACTAAACACTCTTTTGTTTATATTTTCTTCAGTTTCACTTCCATGTATACGCATGCATCCAAGTTTAATAACCCTCTCTTTTTGCTCATGTTTCAATATTTTATCAGATTTCCTTCATTTCCATGTACCTACTCAGTATGGGCCTTATTAATGTGAAATTAGTGTGCACCATATGCTATTATTATAACTATCCGGGAGGTCTTATAATGGTCATGAAATTCATAAATTTTGGATGTAATTGATAAGATCCGCAATTTGCTCATATTGAATCGATATTAGAGCAGTAAACAGTATAAATGATTTTTTATTTCCTTGTGGAAGCTGCAGCAATTTTGACGTCTCAGGAAAATGTTTGCCATATTTTAACTCAATAAATAAATATTTTCTACTTTAATTTCTAATTTATTCCAATAGAAGATTTGCTCATATCTACTCCCATTTCTATGTGAAATACTAATTTTTTATTTTTTATTTGCAGGCTCAGGACAATTTAATGCGGGCAATGTCACCTCCATTAATTGCTTGGTTTGAGTAGAGAAGAATTTTCTCTTAGTCTTCATTACACATGTTGTAGCAGATAGAAACTACCTACAGATGTTTGCTTTGTATCATACCATAAACCTTAGTGACGCTGAATTCGTTAGGCTACATAAGCTATTGGCTACTATAGTTGACCCTACAAATACAGCCATCAAAGGTTTGCTTAGTACCATACCATAAGCCTTGGTGACACTGAATTAGTTAGGCTACAGAAGCTATTGGCTAGCTACATTGGTCGATCCATTTAATACAGAATTATTCCTAACTATAGGGACATAAGTTCAGGTAATAGCTCTTTGATTTCTTGCAAATGTTTCGTTTGTACCATAAGCCTTGGTAACACTGAATTAGTTAGGCTACAGAAGCTATTGGCTAGTTACATTGGCTGATCCATTTAATACAGAACAATTCATAACTATTGGGACATAAGTTAGGGAATAGCTCTTTGGTTTCTTGAAAATGTTCCGTTTGACATCCAATCACATAAAACTAACCTCACTGACTGTAGGTCGTGCATTGATGATTTCATAGGACATCTTGCTTAAATTTAACCATTTGACCATGGGCATGCACTAAGGGATCAACTATTAGTCTAGACCAAGTGAGGCATCTGGTGTCTAATTGAGCATGACTACATGAGACGTTTGCTTATCACTGTACTGGTAGCCTGATGCGTGGTCCCATTGACATGAGCACTAATGAGAAGACATGGACTTGGCAACCGGTAGATGTTCATTACTTTCTGCTGCAGTTCAAATCACTCATGCTAATGTGGAGCACCATATGCTAATCTTATTCTCTGTTCTTTTCTTAACCTTTCAATTATTTACCATGTATTTTGGTGAACTTTACTGTTAACTGTTGTATCCTATATAACTAAGAAGATCACACCCACTAACCTATTTCTATTGACATGCAGCTATGCCACCTCAGCATTCCCACCAAATCAGCCATCTCGCATCCATTGTCATCATTTTGCATACAGACCAAGTGGGGCTTCCCTGTTCCAGACATGATTGCTTCTGTTCCGATTCACTAATTACTTCATCAAACCCAAACGGCAGCTCTCCATATTAAACTACAGTCTCCAGCTCATCGTCTTCTCCCATCCCTTCCCCTCCCCTCCCCTCCCTCTCCCCCCTTATTTCACTGATCTCCTTCATCACGCAGCTCCCTGTTTCCGCAGCTTGCTCCTCCCCTAAGGTTGTTCCCACCATCCGTCGCCAATCAGGATCGACGTGACTGCACGAAGTCGTCATCGAGTCTGCTGCTGTTCTGGATCGAAGCAGCATGCCCGCCCAGGAGCACCGTCCTCCGCTTATATCAGGAGAACCACCACCATGCAAGGTAGTCCCCAACTCCCCATCGTTGGAATGGACTAATACATCTGCAAGAAACTTGGTCACTACTGGACAGAGAACCTTTCCACCCATGTTTTTGTAGGTAAGCTGCCTGCCTTTTTATCTACCTGGTGTTCTTGGTCTCTAGGTGCAGGTCATGGTGTTTTGTTAATCTCTCTCGATCATGGTTTGGTCGTGGAGTTCAGTTAATACTGAACCATTTTTGTGTGCAATATCTTCTCAGCAGGCAAATAGTTGGTGGAGTCTGGAAGATTAACTACTCCATCCATGGATATAGTTCGACATTTACAAGGACATCACAAGGTATTACTTTGTTTGTACCTTTTGTGTTTGACTTTTTTTAAGCCTTGCTATTAATTTTAATCTGTTACAGCCATAAGCATTTCTGTTGTGTCATTTACATCAGCCTACAAGTATTGGTCTGAATCACGATCTCCTAATTATGCCTGTGGGTGTGTGGATTACCGAGTTCTAAATGTCATCAATGGATTCTATTAAGGAATTGTTTGCAACTTGGTTTGTTTGCAAGGAGGCGTTGAGTGCCTCATGCTGCCAAGCGACCAAGCGACCAAGCGAATGTAATTATATGTATGATACCACTGTAGATCTGCATGGGAGCCACCGCTCACTATTCTACACTGCGGTCTGCGGTTAGCTACCAATTATCTCAAAGTTTATTTTGCTCACCATGCTTTGTACATCTCAACAATGGGTATATTAACTATTCTCTCTGTAAATTTTAGTGCAAGAAACTGCAGCAATAAATGGTACACCAGAATATGATACGAGGAATTGCTGATATGTTTTGGGTTTTGGAAAAGTAAAAACTATTTTGCTGAAAATATGCTCGATGTGCTTTACCCAATTAAAGGTATACTCACCTTTGTTTAGTCTTGATAATGATTCAGCTTGCCCTTTTGCAAATTAATTAATAACTTTTTATTCAACTTGATCAAGTCCCAGTTAACTAAATGAATATATGGGTCTGTAAACTTATGCGGGAGCTTTTTCATTCTTTGTAGCTGAACTATGCTTACTTAATAAGTACAATATTTTTAATTAGACTCACTTTAGTTCAGTAAATCGGTCCACAATTCCACATGACTACTTTTGTAAGCACATTCACCTGTGTTAGTTTTCTTCATGAACTTCTGGATACTGCATTCAGAATTTACCGTGGAGCTACAAGTTAGTACTTCGCTCTGATTTTGCCTTGAATACAACTATTGACAGATGAAGTAGGGTGCCTATCCAAGATTGGAACATCAGCTACCGTGTTACTTTAATTAGTACAATGTAATGTTCTTAAGACAACTACTAGGTATCATTTAAGTAGACATTTTTTTTATACATTTCGTAATTGTCATCATCTTACTTAAGTGGTTGAAAAACATTATATTCCAGTGGTTCAATTTCTTTGTTGCTTACTTTTTTTCGTCCTACAAGCACTTATCATCTCTCTTATTCTGAACGGTGCCCTAACGTTTCGCGGCGCCCGGGGTATTATCTAGTTACCATAATTTACTATCCAGCCATGTTTCTAAGGTTGCTCTACTGTTAAAGCTGCTGTCGAGCATCAGTTCGTCGTAAGACGACTGCTCTGAGACTGAGACCATTGGAACATCCAATCCTTCCATATAGTTACGTTTTGTGTGGTGTGACAATGAGATCCCAAGTTGAGGCACTCCGGCACCCCGCCAGTTAGGAAAGCCAAGATTATGTTTTTTCTTCTGTTTAGTTGCTGATGAAGTCAACGGATTTGTACAATTGGACAGTCCATAGTGCATACTATTTGCTAATATATATATTTGATCAGCAGCATGTGTTTCTTCTGGTTTTGTAATACATCTGGTTTGGTGATCTTGCTAATATATATATTATAATCATTGGAAAAAAGTTCCTTGACATCAGGCAGTATCTCATCTATGGTTCTTTAATGCTGGCTAGAAATCATGTATAACTGATAATTGGTATATGTGTTTTATTTACTTCCTGCCTTTTCTGTTTGATATACTACATTTTGTGTACTAATTATATACATGTATCTCAATTAGTTCTATTATGGATTTTAGCATAGACATAGGTGAGGAAGTTTTCGTATTCTAGTCTCATTTTGTAGATCTCGGTGTGTGAAATTAATCTCCTATATATATTGAGATGATTATTTTTCTGTGTGAGGTTCTGTTTTAGCATGACAATTCTTTGTGGTGGAGTGCCAAATTTATGGCCTGCGGTTGGTTTTGCAAATAAGAAGATTGAGCCTATTTACATCATTACAAGTAAATAGGAAGATAGTATGGAAATCGTCGCAATAATGAAGATGGCTCCTATCCTGGTTTTGCAAATGATGATGCGATGATTGAGCGTATTTACGTAATTGACGATTGTTCTACTACCTGTGTTTATAAAACTAAGATGTTTTAGTTTGGTGTATTTTTAGACGAAAGTCAACAATTCATATCTATGACCACTTTGTAGAAAAACAACTAAAATTCTAAACAAATACACTATGAAATTATATTATATAGTGGATTTATCTATATTCATTCCAGATGGTAGATGTTCAGATTTTTGTTTACAAAATTGGTCAACCATACTCTGAGTTTTGACTAAAAACTATGTGCCTTATTTTATGGAATGAGGACGTAGAAGGTAAAAAAAATGAAAGCATACTGAATTATGATATCTTAGTGTAGCACCTCGATCAAATAGCTATTCTATATTTTTGCATATAGAAGATAGAAGCTAAGCAAATAAATTTAGGGCACTTAACCTTATTACTCCCTCCCTTCACTTTTACCCTGCGTTCTGAGCAAAACGCAGATACCAAGAAAAAGTTAAGAGCAGCTAAATTAGGGTGCTGATTGACTAACTTGCCCCTCATTTAATTTCACATCGTGCGCTGGCAGAAAATCCATGCAACGGATTTGTCTCAGAACGATGCATGCATTGGCCTAGGCCGCCTTGGCTCCTCCCCTAATTAATTCTAGCACGGTACGCGAGAGTTAATTTGCATTGTGAACGGCTGACTATAGTAATAGAGCAAGAAGACGAGCGATTCACGGGTACTCCAGCTTGGGGGCTAAATTAGGAAATCAACTGCCAAATATATAGGACGCAGGGTAAAACGGAAAAATTTGAAAAAACTAGAACGCAGAGTAAAGGTGAACGGAGGGAGTATATCATATGTCAAAATTTGGCTCGATTTCACGGGCGCAATTGGTCATCTAGTTCAAATAACGGAATGCTGCTTTCCTACTTACCTTGCTCCAGTTCTTTATTTGCAAATCCACTCTTGCATCAGGTTATGAAATTGTGTTTTTAAGGTTTCTTGCAATGGCATTACCTTCCCCCTCAACCTCCAGGTTAATGAAAAAATAAACCACGAAAATTTCACAGTTTCATTCCCCCTTTTTCTCTATTTACCATCAAAGAGGACAATCTGCCTCGCATTTAAACCACAGGCATTTAAATCACATGAAAATGATAAGCTAATTCACAAATGCAATTTATATTAAAAAGCAGCAAATGTAATTGCCAAAGATAAGCTAGCTGGTTTGATTACATCTGCATCACAAAGTTTAACAGAAGCACAAAGAGAAGTTCAACTTAGATTGATTACACACCAGATGATTCTACAACTTATTCGATGTCTCTCACACAGAGGTCACATGCAACACATTATTTAGCCAGCTTCTAATTACTTACCATCAAACGCAACGATCAGGCACAGTTCCCTACACCTCCTCCTCCTCCTCCTCCTCCTCCTCGTCATCGGTGACCTCGTATTCCTTGAGAGCGTACCCATATAAGTCGTAATCCTTGAGGATCCTCTCGCGCTCTTTATATTCAGCCTCTTGCCTAGCGACAAACTTGTCTATAATCGCTACGAAGGAAGAGCAGAGGGCATCGACGGGCTTGAAGGGCATGGGAACAGGGTGTTCTCTTATGTAATCGATGTACTCCTGGCTCAAAGCAATCCACACCTTCTTCATCCTCTTGCCGCCCTCTGCAGCCTTGGGTACCGCGTCAGCCACGAAGGAGATGGACTCGTCGGGCATGGGATTCTTCGCCTTCATCTTCTCCGCTTCGTTGAGCTCGAGACTCTCGAGCATGGAACCGATACTAGGCTGCTTCTCCGGATGTTCTAATCCCCACTTGGTCATCTCTTCCTTGGATCCCACAGCCTTCGGATCCATGCCGCTCTCGCTTTCCGGAAGCACCATACGCCATATAGTCAACGTGTCGCCCGGAATCACGGGCTCCCCGAAATCCAGAGACGGACGTGAACGCCATATGTCGTCCAGCATAATGTCATCGCTCTCGCTTTCCGACATCAGACCTGAACATCACAAAATAGAAAGAAACATCAGACCTGAACACCCAAGATTTTCCGGCATCAGCTCAACGCTCCCGCTTTACGGCAGCACCTGACCTGAACGGCACGAGTCGGGCGTGACTATCTCGATGGTCTCCATTCCTCCCGGAACCGCTCAAGCTCTAGATCTGGATTGAGAGGATGCGGCGGCGGAAAGAGCCTCGGTGGACCGAGGAAGAGAGAGGAGCCCCTCCCTAATATAGTGCGCCGAAACCCTAGGCGCCGAAAGGCACTAGTGGGCCAGAGGCCCAACTCCTAAATATTCCTGGGCTTTTCTTGGGCACGAATTGGGTGAGCATGTACAATAGCCATTCCACGTCATCAAAAGCTTAGGTGGAAGAAAGAGAATAGAGGATAGAGGAAGAAGCGGGCGCTCCGTATATCGCCCGGCTACAGCACGGGACATGAAGAACTGCTGCCCGCTTGCAGCCGGATGCGAGCGCTAGCGCCGGCGCTTCCGATCCTGTGCATCTCCTCCTCTCTCGCCCTTCTCAATCCACCACGCCTAATCCGTAGCTGCATCGCCCTGAATCGAAAAAGCCCCCAAATTGTACCAAAATCCCCACATCTGAATCCTAAACTGCCGTTCCAAATCGCCCCTAAATCACCACAAGAACTGGCGTTGTCGTCGCATCCGTCGCCGCATCGAGGAGATGGGAAAAAGCAGTCCAAACGGACGCGGGCGCGGGCGCTTCTGTCGGCTTCTCATCTCATCCCGCCGGCAGCTCCTCAGATCGTCCTACCGCCGATGCCTCAGCTCATCCCACCTCAGGTCGTCCTATCATCCACTTGGATCCCCGACGACCTCCAGTCTGTATGGCACCGCCTGTGGTTTCTGCATCTCCTTGATACATGGGACTCCGGTCCGCAAGCATGCTATGCATTCTCCTTGTTTCATCTCCAGATAATGTTCATCTCAGGTGAGTTTTTATCTAGCAGCACCCGTCCTCGTTTGGCAATAAAAGAAGTATGATCCATCCTTGAGATAATGGCCTTGAATTATTGCTGTCGTGGCTGAATTTCCTTACTAATGCCAATTAGCACATAACTTAATCTAGCACTAATCCATCCGTCCTCGTGTGCTATTCGACATGTTCTTTGCTTGCTTAATAATCAGTTGAATTTTAATCTGATAGTATGCGTATTGTTTGGCTACAAAGATGCAGTCAACAGGGGATCACAACTGATAATATGCATATACAAGCATTAAATAATTAAATATTCTATAGAGCTCACCTAAGAGCCAGCTTATTGTACTGCTGCTTACTATATGAAGGCTTTTGGTGACATGGCATGTGTATATAGCCAGCAGCTGGCTATGTTATTGCACTTGCTCTAAGAGCAAGTATAATAGAGCTGAGTCAGCAGGCTATAGGCTATTCCATGTCAGCAAATTCCTAGCTGGAAGAGAGAGAATGAAGGAAAGAGAAGCAAGCGAGCGCTTCGTGTATCGCCCGGCGATAGCACAATATACGAGATACTGCCGCCCGCTTGTAGCCCGATGCGAGCGCTACCGCCGGCTCTCCAGATTTCCTGCGCCTCCCTCGCCTCCCGCGCTTCTCCCTTCTCATCGCGCGCCAAATCCTGCCTCCCCCCCCCCCTAATCACTTCTTGCGCGCCAAATCGAAGAGGTCTCTAAATCGCTGTCTGAACCCTAGAAAAATCGCCCCCAAATCCGCCCCAAATCGCCCCCAAATCACCACCTCCAAACCTTGAACTGCCGCCGACGGCCGGCGCCGCATCAAGGAGATGGGCCGGCAGTCCAAAAGGACGCGTGCGCCGGAGCCTTTGGAGGTCCCTCCGTCGATGCCTCACCATGTTCTGCCGGCAGCGCCTCATCTCTTCATGCCGCCGCTGCCCCAGCTCATCCCGCGCCACTGCCACCATCGATCTTACCTTCCACACAGGGAACGGGTACTTGGATCCCCGTACGACCACCGCAGTCCGGGGCAGCCTCTCCTGCACCAAGCTGGCCCGCTAGTCTGCAGCAA
Organism: Dactylis glomerata; assembly: GCA_007115705.1. Lineage (NCBI taxonomy): Eukaryota > Viridiplantae > Streptophyta > Magnoliopsida > Poales > Poaceae > Dactylis > Dactylis glomerata. The sequence goes on along the minus strand of QXEO01000700.1, from coordinate 2,860,307 downwards.
CCAAGCGTATCAGGTGCTGCAGCTCAACGATCTTGTTGGGCACCGACTGGAAGCATTGGTGGCTCTCCATCTCTTCGGTACTCGCCTAAGAATATTGATGATGCAGGTCTGGAAGCATGGTATGGATTCTTAATTGCTTTTCCATCTACAATTTGGTTGCTACACTCGTGCTGTAGGTACATATGCGTATGTAGGATTCTTTCGTACATGAACACTTCATCTTAGACTTAGGACTGTTGTCACCAAGTTACTATAAATCAAGATTGTGGTATAGGATTTACTTATCTTGAACATATGACTGTTGTCTCCAGTATTATCATGTAGAAGCATAAAAGCAGAAATATTATCATGTATTGTAGACTTGTATTTGATAGTCTGACATACTGATTTACCTGGTCCTGCAATCACATAGTGAGTTGTATAAAATATTTGTGAAACGCCTAGCTCTGTGCTGACTAATTGATCTTATAATTTTTTCTATTGTTGATATGAAGTTAACTGTTTTATCATCTATTGCTTGAGCAGGGGATTGGATTCTCACCCACCTGGTGGTTTTCTTAGTTTATTTAAGAACACGCCAAGCCACCCACAAGCTGTTGGAAATGGGACTTCATCGCAGCCAATCAATGTTGGTGATGATATGAGTGGTGTGGATTGTGAAAGGACTGAAAAACGCTTGCAATGGACAAAAGAGGAGGATCTTAGATTGGTAAGTTATTTGTGTGCTTACTACATATGTTACATTATTACTAGCGCAACAATAATCCCTTCTGGTAATATTGTAGGTCGGTGCTTGGTTGAATAATTCAAATGACCCAATTCAATCCAATTACAAGAAGAATGAGCAATATTGGAAAGATGTTGCAGCTGTTTACAACAGTACCGCCCCAACAAAAAGGGAAAGGCTAGTCAAGCAAGTAAAGGATCGATTTGCTAAAATAAAGAAAAAGGTTGCATGGTTTTGTGCAAGCTGGAAGGAGGCTAATGCTTTGTATGCTTTTGGGGTATTGCAGTCCTGTTTTACCATTGTCCGCCGGCCTGCACGTCTATGGAAGAGAAAGAGTGTTGGAAGAATCATGTTAGCTTGTGTGATCCTCCACAATATGATAGTCGAAGATGAGAAAGAGCAAGCTACCATTCATATTGACTTGAATGAGATTCCAGGCGCTTCGATCGCTCTACCTCCTGAAGTGAATCTTGGTGGTAATCTCTGTTTCGCTGATGTGCTGCGTAGAAAAGCTGCAATTCGTGCTCGTCCACAACATACCCAACTCAAAAATGATTTGATTGAGCATATTTGGCATAGGTTTCGAAATTGCCATCATAATTAGTCATGGTGGGATACTGATATTTGCATATTCATGGTACTTTTTTCTATAACATTTGTGACCAACATGACATCTTATATGCATTATTATTATTATTTCAGGAGTATGATGTGATCATTGCTGTAGGTGCTCCTTTGAGGTATGCATTCTGTAATCTGAACTTGTTCTCTTTATTAACTAAAGAGCACTCACTAATATTTACCCTGTCTTTTTTTTTTCCTTTTCTCACAGTGACCGGAGTTTATTGTTGCAAATGAGTGGTCCTCTTTTCTACTGAAGTTCTGATTATGTTTTGTGGCTTGCCGTTTACCGAAGATCTTGCCTAATATTTTTATTAAAGACTTATGTAATATTTAAGTGTTGAAGTCATGGTGCTGTGTACCACCTAGTTTGTTGCTTATTCGTCGATTAGAACTAACGGCTTGTTTGCCAGTGATCTTATTCGTTATGTCTGGTTAATGCTTTAGACTGGTGCGACTTATGTTTAAGCGTGGTTTGTATGGTGCTATTTGGCATTTGTTTGTTGCTTGCTTAAAAATCAGCTTGATTGAATATTGAATCATTTGTCTTGGTATATCCTGATGGCATAGACGACATGTATATTTCACTGTTTGAAATGGCCACAAAGATGCAATTTACAATGGATCATAGCAAGTAGTATGCCCGTATAAGCATTTAAATATTAAAATATTCAGTACAGCCAACCTAATAGCCAGCCTATTATATGCATGCTTACTATATAATGGCTATATGTGACATGGCATAGTATATAGCTAGCAGCAGGCTACAACTATTAGCCATGCTCTAAACACTGCATGCTTTGCTAAAAAAAGGCATTGCATGCAATCGAACGATCTTGTATTCCGGATCATTAGATGTTACTGGTTGAATGTCCGTACGTTGCCAAGGGTTTTTAATTATACTTTCAAATATACAAAATATTTTCGATGTAAAGATACCTTATTAAACATCATCTTAAATATCATTATGTTTCACAACACATCTCTATGTCGCATTGCCTTAGCTCTTTGATAATGGTTCATACATGAAGTAACAATTCGTATAGGTAGTATGATATCAAGAGTTGGGTTAAAGCCTCCGAGTTTAACAAGTATCAATTTTTTCTCTAACATAAAGGAACTTTCCACACCTCTGCCCCCCTCCCTTTCTCACGCATAATAAATAGTGACCACAAGGCATGATAAGGATGCATCTCTCATCCTTCATCATTCCCGCCGGCCACTTAGCATCACCTCTTTCACCGTTTCGTCACCTTTGATAGTGTTACCAATGTGTTTTTGTCATGGTTTTCTAGAAGTATAGCAAATAAATAGAGCCGGTCATTTCAGTATCTCATGACCTCGGAGAGATTGCACTCCCATCTTGCGAAAAAATCTTAGCAACTTTTTTTTTGAAAAATCAGTTGCACCTACGCCTAGGTTTTGTTGTGCATTTTCGTAGCAACTTCCCGCCGACTAAACTACATAAATACATTAAAAACCTAACATATCAGAAAAGCTAATACTAACTAACATGTACAGCTACGTTGGGTTAGAATATGTGTTCTTTCTACCCACTATAGGTATTTAAATTAATTAAGACAATAAATTAGTACTATCTCCAAGGCTACCCGTAAAAAATGGATAGCTACATGCTAAAGCCTCTAACATGGTCCTCCCTCCCACTGGCACTTCGTAAATGTACACAAACTCCCTTCGTTTACCCATATCTACTTATTTTTAATGGTATATAGTACTTAAAATAAAAGCATAACTTTCCTTGCAAAAAAAATAAAAAAGCATAACTTGTCCAAGAGTAATGGGAGAAAAGCCAATGAAAAAAACCCGAGTGCTTAGCAGATTTAGCATGCTAGATCCATGTTATTTTTTTGCTAGGGGCTCCACCTTACAAACTCCATTACATTCATTTTGATCTGATTCAACCACGTAGGGAGGAGCCAAAATCAAAAGCACACCTCTAATCCACTCTCTATTCCCTATGCCAGCAAGATTATGAGACACGGAATTATCCATCCTGTTTAATTTGCAAACTTGCAAACATGGTAGAGACTCCATGCTTGATTTGATTTCTGAAACCATCATAAAGATGCTAGACTTGCTTTTTTTCCCACTATGTAGTTCCTATACTACCGCTGCATCGTCACACTCCAGGTTAAGCGGATTAGCAACTAAATGTACAATGACATAACCTTTAAGACTCGCAAGCGCTTCTCCTACTTTAGCACATTGACAGTGAGGTACAACACCCCATGCCGACAGGAGTATTGCTTTCGTGATCATGCAGAACAACCCCCATGAACTCCTGTTCTGGTCTTTTGAGAAGCTGGCGTCCACATTCAGTTTAAACCAGCCAGCAGGAGGGTTCTCTCCAGGTTTCAGCTAGCTCCTTTGCCTATTTTGGTTGGCCATCCCTCAGAGTGCAGACGGACACGTCCGTGATGTCCGTTGCATTAATTGCATCAGCCGCGTAATCTAATTCAGCTGTCCGCGGTGACCGTATAAACTAATTCAGTTGTCCGCGGACACCGCCGGTCATATACGGACGTAATGAGCATATAGTAGCTAGCTAATATACACTGCTTATTGACGGAGAGGCACTGCACTGTGAAGCGACTACATGGTTAATAGTTGTCATCATGTACATCAGGAAAATCAATCTAAGCAACGCAGCAAAAGCTTGACATATAGTTCTAGCTGAGATTACAGGATACATATTTTAATAATATATAGTCCTACTGCTCAACAGACCGGTTTGTTTCTGGGCAAACAAGATGTGGCATGCAAGTCATGAGTTTCTTGGTTATCATCAGCGAGCTAGCTCACTCAGTTCCTGTAAGCATCAAAACGAAGATCACTTGGAGCACATGACTCACATATGTTTTCAGCGATAAAACTTCTGCAACTTTGACAATCGAGTGTCACTTAGGGTTGCAGTGCACTGCAAAAAATAAACAAATTGAAAACAGATCCACTTAGTATTGTGACAAAAATATTTTAGCTGAAACTAAATAACTTGCATTTCGATAAAGATATGAACATGTACACACTCAAACTCAACAATAATACAGCATATTTAGCTAACATCCCGCCGCTAATTCAACAATCAAGTGTCACTAAGTTGCAGCGCACTCAAAATTTAGGTTATCTAGAAACTCTGTTTTTGTTACAGAGTACATATGCAAAACAGGACATAATCAACTCGGAAAAAAAGTGACTGAAACACAATGGCCATCTGAAAATGTGTAAACAGGGAGCAAATAAACAAAGTATGCTTCCACAAGATGTTATAATTAACCACAAGGAAAAGCCTAGAAAGGAATGAGCTGTGATAGACAGGGTACTTGCATTGCATTTTGTGGAAAGTGTTTGGTGCATCGATAGATTGATTGATCGTGCACAAGGCACATATATAGGTACAGGGGTGTGACCGGGTCTAGTCTCCCAATGAATACAGAGGGGAGAGAGACGCTACAGGTACAACGTACAAAACCCTACCCTATACATGTACAAAATATGTTCAACACCCCCCCGCAGTCGAAGCGGCGCCTGTGACGCAAAGACTGGACCTGAAGCCCTCGAAGGTCGAGGTAGGAAGACCCTTCGTCATCACATCGGCGAACTGCTGATCAGTGGGTACATGGAGAACACGAACACGACGAAGTGAATGTCGAGCTCGATATGCTTCGTCCAGCGATGATGAACAGGATTAGCAGAGAGGTATACCGCAGAGACATTGTCACAATAGACAATCGTGGCCTTGGGAACCTCGCAGAGCAACTCCTGTAGTAGCTGTCGGAGCCAAGAGCACTCGGCTACGGCATTAGCCACAGCCCTGTACTCAGCCTCGGCGCTCGAGCGTGAAACCGTGGGCTGTCGCTTGGACGACCACGATATCAGGGAGGGGCCGAGGTAGACGCAGTATCCAGAAGTGGAGCGTCGAGTGTCGGGACACCCAGCCCAATCGGCGTCGGAGTAGGCGACAAGGCTGGTGTCGGTGGAGGCCGTCAGGGTGAGTCCCATAGACATGGTGCCACGGATATACCGAAGAATCCGTTTCACCAGGGCCCAGTGGGTGTCACGCGGAGCGTGCATGTGGAGACACACCTGCTGGACGGCATACTGGAGATCCGGCCGCGTCAGCGTGAGGTACTGAAGAGCACCGACGATGGAGCGATAGAAGGCAGCATCGGACGCTGGAGAGCCCTCGACAGCGGATACCTTAGCCTTCGTATCAACAGGCGTGGAAGCAGTTTTGCAATTAAGCATGCCTACACGCTCCAGAAGCTCATGCGCGTACTTCTGCTGATGCAGAAAGAACCCAGTGTCGCGGCGGACAACCTCGATGCCGAGGAAGTAGTGGAGAGCCCCCAAGTCCTTGAGGGCGAACTCAGCGCTGAGCTGGGCTGTAATCTGCTGCAGGAGAGCCGTCGAGGAAGCAGTCAAGATGATGTCGTCGACGTACAGGAGGAGGTACGCAGTAGCGGCACCCTGGTGGTACACAAACAGGGAGGCATCGGACCGGGTGGACCGGAACCCCTGCTGCTGAAGGAAGCCGGCCATCCGCTGGTACCAAGCTCGAGGTGCCTGCTTCAACCCATAAAGAGAACGGGAGAGCAGGCACACATGGTCCGGGAGGGCGCTGTCGACGAAACCGGTGGGCTGCTGACAGAACACCTGCTCGGTGAGATGCCCATGCAAGAAAGCATTGGACACATCGAGCTGGTGAACCGGCCAGGCGCGAGAGGCAGCGAGCTGAAGGACGACGCGGATCGTGCCCGGTTTGACAACCGGGGCAAAGGTGTCGGTGAAGTCCACGCCTGCACGCTGACGAAAGCCGCGTACCACCCAGCGCGCCTTATGGCGCTCGAGAGAACCGTCCGGGCGAGTCTTGTGCCGAAAGACCCACTTGTCGGTGATGACATTGGCATGAGGGGGTCGCGGCACGAGCTGCCACGTGCGGTTGCGCTGCAGAGCGTCGAACTCCTCACGCATAGCGGCAAGCCAGTTCGGATCCCGAAGGGCAGCGCGAGCGGAGGAGGGCAGCGGAGACGGCTCCGACGTAGATGCAGCGTAGGCGTACTCGGGGTCGGTGTAGTGTGGATTGGGACGCCGGATCCCGGTCCGGGCGCGGGTGACTGCACCGTCGAGAGGTGCAGCCGCAGCGGGTGGAGGCGAAGCGGCCGGCGGCGCGGAAGGCAGGCCGGGCGCAGGCACACGGGCGGGGGCTGCTGCCGGGGCCACGGTGGGCGCGGGCGCAGCCGGGGCCGCAGGAGGCGCGGGTGCAGCAGGGGCCGCAGGGGGTGCGGGCGCCGCTGGAGCCTCGGTGCTGCTGGAGAGAGGTACCTGCTGAAACGGAAAAACCAGCTCATCAAAGTAAACGTGTCGTGAAGTGTACACGCGATGGGACACGGGATCATAGCACCGGTAACCTTTGGTGTTGGGAGGGTAACCAAGGAAGATACAAGGGACCGAACGAGGGGCGAGTTTGTGAGGAGTGGTGGACGCGATGCTAGGATAACAAAGGCACCCAAAGATCCGAAGACCATCGTAAGACGGAGGGGCACCGAAGAGGAGCTGATGAGGAGCATAATTCCAGCGAGGGCGACATGGGCGGATGTTAAGAAGGAGGGTGGCGGTGGCGAGAGTGTCCGGCCAGAACCGAGGGGAAACGTTGGAGTGGAAAAGCAACGTACGGACACAATCGTTAAGAGTGCGAATAACGCGCTCAGCACGGCCATTTTGTTGGGACGTGTAGGGACAAGTGAGGCGGAGGACGGTGCCGTGTGACGCGAGTAGATGGCGGACGGCGGCATTGTCAAACTCTTTGCCGTTGTCAGTTTGGAGTGCGAGGATGGGACGACCGAACTGAGTTGTGACATATGAATAGAAAGTAGTGAGAGTGGCGAGAACGTCGGATTTACGACGAAGTGGGAACGTCCACACATAATGAGAAAAATCATCCAAAATCACCAGGTAGTATAAATAACCCGTGTTGCTAGCAACCGGGGACGTCCAAACATCACTATGCAACAACTGGAAAGGAAAAGTCGAAATAGTGGTAGACTCGCTAAATGGGAGACGCACATGCTTGCCGAGACGGCAGGCTTGACAAGTATGGTGTTCAGCCTTATTACATGAGAATGAAAAACTCTGGAGAATCTGACGCAAAACGGTGGAGTTGGGATGACCAAGACGAGCATGCCAAAGGTCGACGCTAGCAGCGAGGGCGGCAGGACGAGGGGTGGCAGCGGTGGTGGAGTGCACTGGGTAGAGCTCGTCAGAGCTATCACAGCGGTGGAGAACCATCCGGGTACGGGCGTCTTTTACAGAAAAACCAACTGTGTCAAATTCAACAGTAATAGGATTCTCACGAGTAAGACGACGAACAGAAACGAGGTTTTTAACTAAGTGAGGGGAGACAAGAACATTAGACATGGTAATAGGGGTGGACGTGGAGGGAAAAGACTTATGACCGACATGTGTAATGGGTAAGGAGGAACCATCGCCAACGGTGATGCGAGTGGAAGTTTGAACAGGAGTGGAGGATGAAAGGTTACCGGGATGATTTGTCATGTGCGCGGTGGCGCCCGTGTCCATGAAGTAGTCACCGCCACCACCGTAGTGGCTGGGGGACGGCACCGAGTGCAATGCAGCGAGGAGGGCGGGATCCCACGGCGGCGGCACCTGGGGAGGGTACCCCCCAGACGGTGGCGCGGCGGTGGAGCCTGCAGCAGTCGGTGGCGCGTAGTAGCCTGGGTAGGAGGCGGCGGGGGGCACAACGCCGTAGGCCGGGTAGGAGGCGCCGGGGGGTGCCGCGGCTGGCCCGGCGAAGTACACCTGGTGAGTCGACGGATGTGGCCCAAAAATACTCGGTGCGGGTGCCCGAGGCACCGACATAGAGTATGCGTGGACCACGCCAGTCCACGGGTTGGTGCCGTAGGAGACGGGGGTTGACGACATGGTGAGCTTGAGGCCGGACTGTCCGGTGTTGGAGGGCCGGACTGTCCGGTGTTGGAGGGCCGGACTGTCTGGTGTTGGAAGGCCGGACTGTCCGGTGTTGGAGAGCGCGGACTGTCCGGTGTTGGAGAGCGCGGCGGCTGAGGTGGTGGCGGCGGCGCGGTAAAGGAAGAGGGGAGCGCGGCGGCCAGGGTAGGAGGAGGAGGGGCGGCGGTGGCAGCTAGGGTAGCTGCGGCAGCGGCGGCCAGGAGGCGGCAGCTAGGGTAGCTGCGGCGGCGGCGGCAGAAGAGCGCGGCGGCTGAGGTGGTGGCGGCGGCGCGGTAGAGGAAGAGGGGAGCGCGGCGGCCAGGGTAGGAGGAGGAGGGGCGGCGGCGGCGGCTAGGGTAGCTGCGGCGGCGGCGGCCAGGAGGCGGCGGCGGCGGCAGGGCCTTGGCGGCGGCGGCTAGGAGGTGGAGCGGAAGCTAGGGTTAGGGACCGATGCGGTGTCTGATACCATGTGAAAAGTGTTTGGTGCATCGATAGATTGATTGATCGTGCACAAGGCACATATATAGGTACAGGGGTGTGACCGGGTCTAGTCTCCCAATGAATACAGAGGGGAGAGAGAGGCTACAGGTACAACGTACAAAACCCTACCCTATACATGTACAAAATATGTTCAACACATTTAGCCAAAGGAGCAGGTCACGGTATAGCTAGTTGGATCAAAGGATATATTGAACTGAAACAGATTTACTTATAACCAACATAGTGTATTATATAATTAATATTTCAATGGCAGTCAGATTTCTCAAGTAGAACTAACAGCTGCTAGGATGGCAAAGTACACTCAATATTACCTAACTTATACACACTGCTAGCTTAAACGGTATTCAATATAGTTCATCAAATCAGAAAAAGGTTTTACCACTTGACACCGGGACTCTTGTGCGCGTCTGGCGTGGCAGTGGAGGAGGAGAGGACAGCGGCGACGAGGAGGGCGTAGAGGAGCACGAGCGAGCACGATCTTCTTCCTGGCACTTGCTTGCTTGGTGAAATACCTGGTAGATAGTTTGAGACATGTGAGATAAAGACATTAATAGGATTTATTTACTCATTTTCAATATTAGCTTCCCAAATTACCAAGTATTCTTACTCCTCAACATCTTTATTGGTTGGTTTAGGATCTGAAGGATTGAAAGATCATCAAGTTAGCAACAAATCGATTTTTTTGTTCTACTACTCAATAGTAGAAAAACTTACCAGCAGCCTTTAGCCAATCTTGGAGGCATATCAACCCCTCAACCGTGTCGCTCTTTAGCCTAGTCCTATGATCACTAATGATTCTTCCACCGGCGCTAAAAGAAGACTCTGAAGCCACGGTTGATGCTTGAATGGCCAGCACATCACGAGCAATGCAAGATAGGACTGGGTACTTAGGACTGTGCATTTCCCACCATCCCAATATGTCAAAATCCTTTTGCCGAGGAAAAAGTTCTTCACTCAAATATCTATCAAGCTCACTTGTTGCTTGTTTCTTTTGCACTTTCAAATGAGCTTCCCAATCAGCCAACGGATCCTCAACCTCTTCAAGTTCATCAAACTGAAGCTCCTCTTCTTCGGAAGGATCAACATGAGTCTCTCCCATCTCATTAGAGTATTCTCTAAAGAGACTCTTGATAATTGTGTCGACCTCTTTTAGGTGTTCTTCTGCATTATCTTCTGCATTGCCCTCACAGACTTTACTCATCCTCTGGTGGTCGAAGAACAGAATCGAGTAGGAGGCATGCCACCTAAGTGTGCTAGAAAGAAGCTGGGTCTTATTGGCACCACCCAAGCACTGCTCTTCATTGATTTTCTCAAGCTCCCTCCTCTTCCTTTTATTCTTCTTCAACCGCTGCTTTTTTGAGGCATCATCCTTCTCTGCAAACTGACTAAGGTCATGTTCAGCGCCATCAACCTGGGTCTTCTCGATACCGGCCTTGTTTGTTGGGTCCTCTGCGTGAAATGGCTCTTGTGTCCTCTCGACACCACCCAACAGCTGCTCTTTCTTGATCTTTATAAGTTCCATCCTTTTGGAGCCACCTAGCAGATCGGGCACATGTGCATCAACTCGCTCCTGGGTCTTCTTGGCATTACCCAACTGTTGCAGCTCTTTCACATCTAATGTGCTTGGAAAGGAGGGAATCTGCAACAGCATTAACAATAAATTCATTAAAAAAACAGATCACAAATCATACTAAGAAATTCATCTAAGAGGAGGTGACAGAACTAGGGTGAAAATAATTTGTGTTCGCCTTCGGTTCCATATATGTTGTGAAAATAAATTGCCTGATAAACTACAACCTGACGTACTGAGGTGAACTGAATCAACGGGGCTGTCATTTTTTAAGGTTGGATTGTGCATGCATCTGGCCAGCAGAGTACTGGTATAAATGACGTTGTCCTTCCAGTTCGGAGTGGGTGAATCAAAAAAAACGTCTGTTTTCTAAGGTTGAAATGATTTCCAAAAGATTGACAGTGTTAAGGACAGAAATTAACTTAACATACAGGACCAATTTCTGAAATTTCCAATTGAAATGATGGTTCCTATTCCACGACAGCCACACACATTGGATATGGTACCTCGATTGAATTCCATGATTCTGTAAACTGAGGGCTGCCAACAAGCTCTAAGAGGTCCCAGCAGAAAAATAGATGAAAGTATTATGGCTATGATAATAGCTAATGTGGGCTTAAATGTGTGAATCAGGCACAAGATGACAGCGTTCTGCCCAGACATTCCCGTAAAAGAATTAGTCCAGGGGGTGAGTGCACAGCTGCTGCGCTCCAATGGGCTCATGATTGGAGTCTTGGAGAGGACGACGGCAGCTTGAGCTTGAGCCGAGCTACTATCTTAGTAATCACCTAGCGGTAGTAGTACAATAAAACACAGAAATAGCAAGAGAAGAAGCTTAATCTACCAAAGATCAAACTTGACGGAAGAGGATTTACTTTGCAGACTAACCAACAAATTGACACGGGAATTTCACACAAATTGATTCATCTCTTGCATGAACGTAAAGGATCTAGTAGGGATGAAAGAAATCACCTCGCCCATTGAATTCTTGTCCTCCTCCTCTGCCAGAATCTTCCCCACCTCCTCCTCCTCTAACCGATTCTTCCCAACCTCCTCCTCTGACCGATTCTTCCCCACCACCTCCTCCTCTATCTGATTCTTCCCCACCTCCGCCGCCTGCGCCGCCTCCTTCTGCTCTACCCGATTCATCCTCATCTCCGGCAGATTCTTCTCCTCCACCGCCAAGTCCATCCTTATCCGCACGGGATGACGCAGCCGTGGAGGGGAGCAACTGGTCGGCGGTGAGCGGGGTGGAAGAAGGTCGGAGCTAGGTGCTGCAGGGTGGCGGCGACGAGCTCGGCGCCGGCCCAGCCATGGCGAACGGCGAGGCGGCGTGCCCTATCGACCGTGTTGACTTACGATTGCGATGAGTTGGGGATTTTTTTCCTAGCAGGATACGGTAACAGGCTGATCGGGCCGTGTCCGTCTGTCCATCAATATTACACGGCCTGTCCGTGATGCCGTTAGGCCCAATTTGACGGATATGGACACACGGATACACGGACGTCTGTGTCCATCTACACCCTGAGCCATCCCCAATAGGAAACTCAACACACGTTGAGGTCTATATCTTGGTTTAGTACAGAAACCTGCAAAAAAGAGGACAAATATGACGGTATAAAAACTGCAGACTGTTCCACTGTGCAATTTCGGTCACCAAAAAGAATATTGTTCGTAATGTGCGATATTCTTCACCACATGAACAAAGTTTTGATCTTATTTCTGATGTGCACTGGTTTAGAAGGACTAAACCCAATCATTACCTGACGCACACTGCATATCAACCATGCTACAATGTTAACATTATATAACATATGTACTAAAGAAAATCGAGTAAAGATTTGGTGCACATGGGCACCAGTGATCTTATTTTAAAAAAATGAAAAAAAATATTTTTGAGTTTCAAAAAATCTGAAAATAATATTCGCATGTAGCTAACTATTTATCCCACCAACGTAAAAAAATCTTGTTCAAATAGTTTGTATTTTGGGCTACACAAAAATAACAAACGTCTAGATCTAAGTATGTATATTTCAAATCTACAAATTTTATCAGATTTTGTTATTTTTGTGTAGCTCAAAATACAAAGAATGTCGTAATGAAATTTTGCATACTTGTAGACAACAACATTGACTATGTCCTAATTTATTTTTCATAATTTTTTGAAACTTGAAACTTTGATTTTTTTTAAAAAATATAAATATAGGGAGCACTGGTGCCCGAGAGTCAAAAGCATTTTCCGAAGAAAATCAACATATTCTTCATCCTAGCATGGAGGATAAAGCATCGAATAATTTGCATGTTCATGTACCAAGAGTACCGCAAGTCATAAGCTAATTGGTCCCCTGTACGTATTTGTTCATGAAAACCCATTTTTTTGCCTGTACGTATTTGTTCATGAAAACCCATTTTTTTGCTACAACCCTTGCCACCTTGACACATAAACAATATAGTAAGAAGTCTTTGATAAAATGCCACAAACTCTAAGCAAACAGTGTTGATACTACAAACAGTTTCGCTAAATAAGATAAAATAGACGAAATGCCAATGTGATTTTAGATTAAAGGCTTGCTTAGCAAAGTGATACGTCCCAAACGTATCTATAATTTTTGATGCTCCATACTTGTTTATACACCATTTGCTTTGTGTTTTGTTACACTTCGTGGTATTTTTATGTATTTTCTGGAACTAACCTACTAACGAGACGCCATAGTGACAGTTCCCTATTTTCTGTTGTTTTTGTGTTTCAGAAAAGCTACACGGGAAATATTCTCGGAATTGGACGAAACAAAAGCTGAAGTCCCTATTTTTCCAGACGCGAGACGGAGTCCAAAGGAGAGTCGGAGGAGGACCAGGGGCGGCCACACCATGGGGTGGCGCGGCCTGGTCCTGGCCCGCGCCACCACGTGGTGGGGCCACCTGGCCCACCTTTTGATGCCGTCCCTCTGCCTATATATTCTCCTCGACGAGAAAAACCCTAGAGGGCGATCACTTTTTCCAAAAACAAATTGCGAGCCGCCGTCGTTGTCGACCCGAGATCGGGAGGGTCCAGAAGCTCTCTCCGGCACCCTGCCGGAGAGGGGAATCACCACTGGAGGCCTTCTTCATCACCATGCCTGCCTCCGGAGTGATGTGTGAGTAGTCTACCTTGGACTACGGGTCCATAGCAGTAGCTAGGTTGTTGTGAGATGCCTATCATGATCAAGATCATCGTTATGTAATTCTATATGTTGTGTTTGCTGGGATCCGATGAATATTGATACTATGTCAAGTTGATTTGCTAAAATATTATCTTTATGTTATCTCTATGTTGTTTATGATCTTGCATACTCTTCGTTGCCAGTAGCTATCTTGGCCGAGTAGATGTAGTGACTCCAAGAGGGAGTATTTATGCTCGATAGTGGGTTTATGCCTCTAGTAATCTGGGGGAGTGACAGAAACCTCTAAGGTTGTAGATGTGCTGTTGCTACTAGGGAGAAAACAATAATCTTGTGTTCAAGGACATTCGTATTGTTTACATTACACACTTTGCTTAATGTAATTATCTGTTGTTTGCAACTTAATACTCAACGGGTGCTCGGATGACACCTCGAGAGTGGATTATTAGTCATAGATGCAGTTAGATTACGGTCTATGTATTATGTTGTAATGCCCAAGTGAATCTCATAGTGATCCTCGTGACATATGTATGCTTCCTTTATTCTGTAAATTGTCTAACTGTAATTTGTTTACCCAGCATGTTAATTATCTTATGGAGAGACACCACTAGTGAACTGTGGACTCTGGTCCATTCTTTTACATTGCTATTACCATTTACCATTTACTTGCTTTATTTACATTTTTGCAAACTATTACCTTCTACCACTTGTTACGCTTAATCCTTTGTTTACAGCAAACCGGTGAGATTGACAACCTCACTGTAAGTTGGGACAAAGTACTTGGTTGTGTTGTGTGCATGTTTCATGTTGCTGCTGGTGCAAAGCTACGTCCTGGATGAGGCACCGTATATAAATTGTTCGGAGCTGTCGCGAAGCTAGCAAGCATCAACCTTCGGAAGTTGGTTCTTTCTCCTACTGGTTCGATAAACCTTGGTTTCATATTGAGGGAAAACTTGCTGTTGTGCTCATCATAACTTCCTCTTGGGGTTCCCAACTGGGCGGACATCCACACGCCATCACAAAGCAAAGTAAAATATGAGCTCATTCTTCACCAATTTACAATATAGCAGAGATAATATATCATGTTGTTTGCTTAAATAGTATGGCTTTCAAAATAAAACAACCATCTAAGTAACTCTCACAGCCCCAGTACAAATTGTAAGCATAACAAACAATTTAAATGAAAGATTTTATTAGCAAAAGGTAGTTTTGAAAGAACGGTATTGTAAAGATACGACACCATGGACATCCGATATAGTGGTTGTTGTATATATGGGCTTTTTAGCAGCAATTGAGCAGAGGAAACTTCTCACAGAATGCTCTCTCAACTCGTATACATGGTACTTAATATATCATTCCACTTTTGTGGTTAAGCTTACTAGGTTCAACATTCCCGGAGCAACATGATATAGACAGGCCTTCCATCTTTGTCAACCCCATGATAACTCTGAAAATAATATTGCAATACCTCCTCTAGCTCATGAAATAAAATCCTTCAACGTATGCATGACAATGTAAGGCAAATTATATGGCCGAAAATCTTTCAAATTCATACTGTGGATGCTAAACTCATCTAAATCTGTATAGTTTCATTTATTTTTATCAATTTCTAAGAATAAGTATTTCAAATTCATACTATGGATGCTAAACTCGTGGTTGATAGGCTTTACGACTTAAGGCCTGGGCGCAACTACTGGCGCTGCTGCTTGGTTCCTGGGTTGCTCTGCTGCAGGGGTGTTTCTGCGTGGTGCCGGGTCGCGACCTTGATCGTTTGTGGTTTGAAGCACTCAGACACCTTCGAGTTCCAAGTTACGAAGCTGTCACATGTGCTTGTCGTCGTTAGGTGCATTGGCAGTAATGTATGATGCGGTGGCCATGATTGTTGCTTCCCTAGTCTTGGGCAATATGTCGACCTCATTGAATTCTGCCTCTAGATTTCTTGCGACATTGTGCGCATCGCCCCCATGTGGGAAGTTAGACCGCAATATTCGTTGTACGCTCGACGAGTAGTCTGAGGACAAATCAGCGCGTCGATGACTGGATGCGTCGGACTCCTCTCTGCGTCACTCCAGGATCCACTTCTTACTGTTGATTTGATCCTTCTGCTCATTGATGATGAATCAAAGTGCAGCTACTTCGTCTTCGCCAGGATTCGGGCCCATCGGTATTTCGCCCGAGTAGACACGCCCCGCGTGCCGAATCTGAGCTTGTGTGATGAATCGGCCGCTGGCAGTCTTTCGATCATGACCATTGTTGGCTCTGCTCCCGTTCCCATCTCCGTGCGATGCCATCATACAATGTACGCCAAGCGACAAAGTCGGGTCGTCGCTGATTTCGCCTTGTGACAGAGGTTATATGTCGGCGTCCCCGATGTATGAGCCTACTTGGATCAGCGTATCTGATTCATAGCCGACGATGTATCCGCTGCAAATAATGGTGGATTCGCCCGAGCTTGACCTACCTGAGTTGCCAATCTTTCCCTTAGCCTCAGGTAGAAATCATCGTCAGAATAGGTGTAGTACAAGTACAACCCCTCGACGTAATCAGGGTCGTAGGGTGTTGGCTGGAGCATGAGGGCATTGAGAGCCTGTTCGCACTCGGAGATCATCGGGTAGATTGCGGCGATGCCTCCGCGAGGGTCTTCGCAACTAGAAATCTCGTGAAACAAGAAATCTCCGGTGCCCACAAAGTGGTACACATCACAGTCGATGCAGTATGCAGTGGTTGAGGATTGTAACATCCCAGGATGTGAGGCTAGAAATAGAGGGTATTATATAATTCACTCTTAAACTTGTTACCAAAATTGGTAAACCACAAGGTCTAGAGTGCATAAAAGCCACACATTCTTATTTAAATCATAACTTATCAACTATATGAGATATAACAAAACTAAACTCATTTACATTACATTAAATAGTTCAAACTATTTGAATAAAAATAACTATGATCATTTTGAAACTCTTATGATCATGCCTTGGTGAAATCAAATAAAATCATTCAAAATTTGAACATGACCTTTGCTAACTTTGGATATTTTGAGCACAACTGATAATAGGAACAAATAAGATATGACAATATGCATAATTCACAATAACAAGATCATTTCAAATATGAACTTTAGAAGTTAAACTTCCAAACAATTAATACAACATCAATTGATAACAATTTAATTATAAATTACAAATATGTATAAGAATATAAATTGATTTAGCCACAAGTCCATTTAGTGTCAAATGCCACTTGGCTGTCCAAAATAAAGATTATTAGAGGATAATCATCATGCCACCTAGGATAGTTATCCACTTGAAAATATCTTCCTAATGCCACCTAGGATATTTAACCACTTGAAAATATCTTCCTAATGCCACCTAGGATAGTTATCCCCTTGAAAATATCTTCCTTTACTTGAACCCCAAGTAATGCTCATGCATGAGAGCTTGACAACAAGTAGCTTACTCACCTTGCTCAAACAAGAGTCATCACTTGAGGTGTCAACTTGTGGTGGGCATCAAAATGCTATAAAAGGAACCCCATGGCATCCATTTTGACCCCATAAAATCATGGTATGAGGACACCAACAAAATTGAATCACTTCATACATTAGATAGGACCAAGAAACACCACCATCACAGCAACATCACCACCAACAACACCACCATCACACCAGCAACACCACCACACAATCCACCCTACTCATGAGTTGAGCAACAGGGCAGGATTCATCACCACCAGCACAACCACAAGAACCAAACCAACAAGACCAGGACCAAATGGTTACTTAGTTCAATTAGGAACTAGGTCAAGCAGCTAGGAGGTGCAGGCATGCCACAAGATGCAGGTTACTAGATTTCCCGAAGAATAAGCTTCACAAGACCACCAGGTTGGTCTAGGATGAGAGAAGAGGAGTGTAATTAGAGGGAAAAGGGAAGAACTCACCGTAAGCAAGAGAAATATATGCCTCTGATCTAAAATCATCTACTAAAAACATATACATGATCCAGGGGCATATCAGATACATCTAAATGATCATATGAGCACCAAGAACAAACAAGTAAATTTACTAGGAAGCAAATCAAACCCAGAAAATGTAGAGTAGCTCTTCATATCATGCATATGTCTGTACCAAGAAATCACTATCAACTCATGCATATTATTCACACACTTACACTTGCATAACAAAGGTTAGAACATTATCTTTAGCTACCATTAGTTAGTGAACATACCAATAGTTAATTGTGTGAATTCTTATATAGCCTAGCATGCTAAGATAAATTAGTAAACACTCTAATACCTCACTTACACATTATTGAGATGCATCGTTGCATATAGCCAAGTCAACTAGATACCATACTCTTTACAAGAGCATGTGTGGAATTAATTGCCGGATTACTAAATTAAGAAAAGCACCCATTTTATTTAAATGAACACCTGCATGTATATATCTCAACCAGCAAGTATTATAGAGGATGAAATAGATCATCTAGCACCAGACTACCACCCATGACTAGATAGTATAGGGCAATATGTAACATCCCAAGTTTTCAAATATGAAAATTCATCATGCATTCATGGCATATTGCATAGCATTATCAATTATAAAGTTTTGAATCTTATTTCTTCAAAGAATATTGTTTTATTCCCCATTTTCACCAAACTTAGAAACAAAGGGTTTTCAAAAAGTATTTATTCAAATAGTTCCATTGTTTATAGAACCTATATTAAATTCTTCTAGTAATTATTTTGTTTACAAAACTTTACTTTTTGGTGCTTCAAAAAGTGTTTCATTGTTTTATATTCAGAAGCACTGCTATTTTATTTACCTTCTTAAATAAATTTTGAAAACCAAATATTTTAGAAAGTTATTATTTAAAATATAGCTTCCTAGTTATTTGAAGCTATGTTATTTATGGCAAATTTTGTTTTCACAAAATAACACTAAAACTTTGTCTATATGTTTGAAACACACTATTTAAAGTTCAGAAGTGGACTATTTTGAATTTATTCAAATCAAATAAGCTTAGCTATTTCAAAGCTTAAAACAAAAATCAGATTTCAAAAGAAAAAGAAAACAGAACAAAAAAGGAAGAGGTATCAGCCAAACTGGGCCGTGCCCGGGGCCCAAACCAACCCGAACCAGCCCAACCCAGCTCTTCCCTCTCGCTCTCACTGCCGAGCGGGTCCCACATGTCAGCTCCGTCTTCTCCACCTTCTCCTCTCTCTCCCTGGAAATGGAAACCACCGACCAATTACTCCCCATCCCCGCTAACCTCGCGCGCCTTTAAGCCTGCGTGAAACCGGCCTTAAGTGCCCTGCATGCTCCTCTCTCCTCTCTCCCTTCCTCTCCTCGAATCGGGCCGCCAGGCTGCAGAAATCCCTCGCCGTCTTCCGCCATTACAGGGAGCTCAAGCTCCGAATCCCGGTGAGGTCTGGATGCTCCATCGCTCCTCTCCTGCCCCTCTCCCTTCCACTCTCCCACGTGCACCTCCTCATCATTTTGTTTTGCCCCAGGAAGCCCAGAATGGCATCCTCATCAATCACCAGAGCCGCCCGAAGCTGAACACTGCCTCCAGCCGCCATTTACCATCGCCACCGGAGGAGATCCCTGTCGCCGATCAAGGTTTCGAATTCGCCATCGCCGTCTGCTCGTCGTCCTCGTCTTCCTTGCCATCGCCGCTCATAGGATCCACGCCGTCGATGAACTCCAGTACCGCCCTCACCGGAATCCTCCCGCCGGTGAGTCCTCTCTATTCCCCTTTCTTTTCTGTCCCTCTGATCGAGATCCCACAGCCAGGAATAGAAGCCGATACCAAAACGGTATCGACCAGTAACAGTAGGCCACGTCACTATAGATGCAACTGGTCCGGTCCGGCCCGACCCGGTTGCTGGACCGCTGCACCTGCAGGCAATTTCGCGGACCAAGGTTTGGCCCGCACCTCTCTCATGGGGGAATGGGTAATCCTTTAGGTTCTAGGTTTGATCCTCCCGCTTGGTCTCTTCTGCCGCCATCGCAGTGTGCAAAACTATCATACTAGCTAGAATTCAAGCTCACTTTCAAGTGCAGAAGAGAAAAGAGAAATCCAGAATCATGCCAAAGCTCAGAGAAGAAACTGATACATTTAAGTTTCAATCAGCAACTGAAATTGCAATGCAATATGAAGCATGTATTGTCCGCATGCGATTCTAATTTTTAAAGAGAAGAAAAGGGGATCAGAGGATACAAAAGAATAATAAATAACTCCAATTTCCAACAAGCTTTGTGCACCCGCGCATCGTGGTGTCATTCTGGTGGCTGATTGCTAGCCGCCGGCGCCTTACCCTGTTCCAGCGGTAGGGATGACTGGGAGATGGGCGGAGACGGGAGGGGTGGAAGGTGGAGAAGTCGCCGATGGGCGACGAGATGCTAGAAAAGGGGACGGCAGGGAGGCGGGGCTCTACTCTGACCAACTCTAGGAGCTCATCCCTGCGGCCTGCGGCTTGCTTGGTTCCTGTGGCAGCGCAATCTCTACAGCGAGAACAAGAGGTAAGATGTATGCGGTTCATCCCTGGGGTCAAACGGATATTAACCCATCTGGACCTAATATTTTTTGGGCCGAATGGTTACCCTATTGGTGCCAAAAGAGAGGTTTGGTCCAACGGGCCAACAGGCCAAACCGGACCACGTGCATCTTGACATGTCACCGCTTGGTTAGCCACCCAGTCAGCCCTCGGTCAAATGGGTCAAATCCATTTCAAATTCAAATTTTCAAATTCCAGTTTCTGTGTTGTTCTTGTAAAATCGATATAAAATAAAATACTTGGCCAAAAATTGCAAATTAGGTATCCCTGGAATCCTTGCAATGTGTAGAACACAACTATGTAGAGAAACCATAGTGGTACTGTATAAAGTTTTGAAGTGAAAAATAAATTAGCAAAATGACTTATAAACCCCATTTAATTCATAACTTTTGTTCTGTAAATCCAAATACTACAAATATTTGTAGTCTATGGATTCCTTGGAACATGTAGAACACTCTAGAATCAAAAGTTTTCAAACTTGAAACATGCACAAACTTGCCACTATAAAATTTAACCAAATCACTATTTTTATCATCATTTGATTTCTAAAAACTATTTTGGAGTGAAACCACTTGCAGTAGCTTCATATTACTGTCATCTATCCAGTGGGATCATAACCCAAATTTTGCAGAGCAACGCCAAACCAGAACCAATTTTGGGAAGTGTTAGCTCAATTTTCCAATTAACCATTTTGTTTATTGCTTTGCTAAATGTTTAAGAAAACTTTTCCAACACCACACTTGTTTTCTAAATAGCATGATTCACTAAATGCAACATTTTCACACACTCACTTAGTGTGTGAAATTAAAATGAATTTTGCATACATGCATACATGTCTTTGGTTGTCATTTAGAAATAGTGTGTTTATGCTTGTTTATTTTGTTTGTATAGATTGTGAAGAGCAGCAGGACAGCTTCTGTGACTGTTGTGAGTGTGCAGGCTGTTACCAAGGCAAGTGACACACATGTCCCTTTACCCATTTTACTATATGCATTAGTGTTTTATTAGTAGTATGCATGGTAGGTTGTTTTCTCAAAGTGAAGTGTTGCAATGCTAGAACCTAGTAGTTTATAGCCACCCCTGAACAATCTCCTGGTAGGTTATACCAATGTTGAAAAATGATGCCAATGCTTGTTTCATAAAGTTGTTGTTTAGTTTTGAATTTTAACTACAACCCCAATGAAACACCTAGGTGGAAATGGCATGGTTTGGGTTATGTTGAGTGGCTACTTGGGGCCACATGCCTGGTGGATTTAACCAGAGTATGTGGTATTTTCCTGAGGGTTAGTACACTTGTGGTATGCCACCCAGGATGAAAGAGACTACCATGCCTTCCTTGTTTAGTGAACTTCCAGTGCAGCCTTATGACAAAATGGGCTCTGTCTTGACTAATTAGGTTGTGAGAGTTCAACTTGTGTGCAAGACATTGGTTGGTAGCAAAATTATAGGTAGGAACGGGTCTTGCCAGTATAGTTGCTCTCTCCTTCTAAAAGGTCTTGTCTCATTCTTCTCTCTGGGTAGAATGGGTCTTAAGGTGAAGGTGCACAACCCCTGCAGGGTGTCAAACTAATCGATTAGCCATGTCCCCGGTTATGGACAATTTGAGTTTCTAGTCTTGGATGTATGGAAGAGTCTCATCACCTTTTCAAAATTAATAAAACTTGCTTAGAAATAGCCTTAGGACCATGTGGTGGATTTAACCTCATGGGTCATCTTGGTGGATTTAACCAGATGATTTGGGTGCCATGGTGGATTTAACCATGAGCCCCTTCAAAGTCTTTCAAAGTTTAAAAAGTTTGTTTTGAAAATGATAGCATAAACTTGCTTTATGCATTTCAGCCAGAAGCTCCACTAGCCAAATATCATGTAGATAGCTCTTTCACAACAGCCACCAAATAAGTGTCATTTGCCAGTACATCATTGTACTGACCCCCATTCATGGGGCTGCATAATCAAATTTGTAGGTTCTTCTGATGATGAGTAAGATGTTTAGGATCTCGAGTCTACATACCAACATGACTGCCTGTGGCGCATGGTGAAGATGGAGGCTCACTACTACACTAGTTTCCGTTGTGTTTGTGTTGTGTCGAACTCTGTTATTTGAACTAGTCCATGTGACTAAGCTGGTTTGTAATAATTAAAGACTTATGTTTCTGGATCCACATTGTAATCTTTGATACTATGCAATGAATACTATATTTTGTTCTATGGTGCTGCCAATGATCCAGGGAATAGCACTTAACACAGGTGTTCCATCTTAATCCAAAGGTGGGGCGTTACAAAATGGTATCAGAGCCTAGTGTTGCCTGTAGGATCGAGACCCTAGGATTGGAAAGCCATAGGACTCCAAATTTATTTCTAAATGATTTGCAAAAAATTTCATGATCTTATTGTCTTAATCATTTCATTTCATACTTGTACTTCTTGTTCCAGTTCTGACCTTTTCTCTCTTCATTTCAAAATTTTGTAGATGGACACCTATGACGAGAGAGTTGTTGCTGGTCAGGGAGACCACCTTTTCATGGACGTACTGCTTGACATTGCCACCTTGCTTCAGATACCACCTCTAGTATTATGTGGAAAGTTGAAGTACAAGGAGTACGGCATGAAGAAGTGGTTGATCCAAACCACTATCCAAGGAAGACTTGATGAAGAAGGAGAATCAATAATGGAGTACATTGAAGCATATTTGGACTAGAAGTTCTTGAAGGGTTTCGCAACATAGTAAATCAAAAATTTCCTATGAATGCGAACAAGAAAGCCAAGATCGAATCTAGGAGATGTAATCAACGAGAGAGATAGATGAGATCTTCATACCCTTGAAGAAATTGCACAGCGGAAATGTTCAACAGAACGTGGATGATGTAGTCGTACTAGCCGTCTCCTCCCCACGATCCGATCTGATCCTACACCGCAAGTGGCGGCGCCTCCGAGAGATGCACACGTATGGTACAACGATGTCTCCTCCTTCCTTGGTCCAGCAAGTATGGTGGAGAGATAGATTGGATCTGTAGCACGACGGCGTGGTGCTTATGGTGGAGAGTTTCTGCGGCAGGGCTTCGCCTACGCACAGTCGCGAGAGAGAGAGAGGTGGAGGGGCAGCATTTGGATGGCGGCTAGGGGTGGAGTGGGAGGAGGCTGCGCCCTGCCCCTCCTTATATAGGAGGGTGGCCGGCTGCCTTGGCCCCTCCTCCAAGCCCTAGGGCGGCGGCCCAAGGGGGAAGAGTGGGGGGCAAGTTTTCCCCCCTCCTTCTGGAAGGTTCCCTTAGGGTTTCCCCTAAGGGCTGGCCGGCTGGGCCTTAGGGGCCTTGTGTGCCTGGCCCAAAGTGGCCAAGACACATCCCCTTAGGCCCACATAGGCCTCTAACAAGTGGGCCCACATTGGTCCCACTCTAGAACCTTCTAGAATCTTCTGGTACAATACCGATAAACTCTGAAACGATTCTAGAATCCAAAAACTGCTTTCCTTTATATGAATCTTATTCTCCGGACCATTCCAGAACCTCTCGTGATGTCCTGGATCTCATCCGAGACTCCAACCAAAAACTCATAAACCAATTATCCATTCTATCCTAGCGTCGATGCACGTTAAGTGTGTGACCCTACGGGTTTGAGAATATGCAAACATGATCTTCTATCAATAATCAACAGTGAGATCTGGAAACCTATATTGACTCCCACATATTCATCGATGATCATATCGGATGAACCACGATGCCAGGATTCAATTAATCCCGTATATGTATTCGCTTCGTCACGCGATATTTTACTTGCCCAAGATTCGATCGTCAGTATCGCCATACCTAGTTCAATCTCGTTCACAGCAAGTACTTTACTCGTTCCGTAATCCGATATCACTTTGTGATTAACTCTTTAACCACATGCTTGCAAGCGGTGTTGATATCGATTACCGATTGGGCCCGAAGTATATCTCTCCGACTTGGGAGGGACAAATTCCATCTCGATACATACAACCCAACAAGTACTTTCCGATCACCTGAGAGACACCTTTATGATCACCCTCTCATAGGATGACGTTTGATGACCTCGAAGCTTTCTTTCGATACCAGGGAGTTGTATTATCTCATGGTCTAAGGAATACAATACTTGACATAGGAAAAAGCTTCGCAAAGATGAACACGATGACACGATCTAATTGCTCTGCTTTATTTGGGTCTGTCCATCACATCATTCTCCTAATGATATGATCTCATTATTAATTGACAACTCATGTCTATGGTTAGGAAACCTTAACCATCATTAATCAATGAGCTAGTCCATAGAGGCATACTAGGGACACGGTGTTGTTCATAAACCACACAAGTATTAAAGTTTCCGCTTAATACAATTCTAGCATGGAATATAAACATTATCATGAACAAGAATTATAATAATAACATCTTTATTATTGCCTCTAGGGCATAATTCCAACAGTCTTCCACTTGCACTGGAGTCAATAATCTAGTTTACATCTGGCAACAATCTAACACCCATGGCATTAAGGTGCTGATCATGTTTTGCTCGTGGAAGAGGTTTAGTCAATGGATCTGCAACATTCAGATCCGTATGTACTTTGCTAATCTTCAGATCTCCATCTGATATATAATCTCGAATTATATGGAAATGGTGGTTGATGTGCTTAGTCTTTGGATGATATCTTGGTTCCTTAGCCAGTGCTATGGCGCCAGTGTTGTCGCACAATATCTCCAGTGGGTCCAAGGCATTTGGAACCACACCAAACTCAGTGATGAAGTTCCTGATCCAAACTCCTTCACTTGACGCTTCTGAAGCAGCCATGAATTTTGCTTCGGTTGTAGATCCCGTGATCACGCTTTGCTTGCAGCTTCTCCAGCTCATAGCTCCACCATTCAAAATATAAACATATCCTGTCTGAGATTTAGAATCATCCGGGTCGGTGTCGAAGCTAGCATCGATGTAACCTTTTACGATGAGCTCCTCATCACCTCCATAGACCAAGAATATTTCTTTTAGTCCTATTTAAATACTTTAGGATGTTCTTTACGGCTGTCCAGTGTTCCACTCCTAGATCACTTTGGTATCTGCTCGTCAAACTAAGAGCATTGGACACATCCGGTCTAGTATACAGCATGGCATACATTATAGAACCTATGGCCGAGGCATATGGCACTTTGCTCATAGTGTCTCTATCTTTTACCGTAGCTGGACACTGAGCCTTGCTCAATATCTTACCTGACAACATGGGCAATGAACCTTTCTTTGCTTTATCCATTCTGAACCTTTTCAGAACTTTGTCCAGGTATGTACTTTGGCTTAAAGCTATTAAGCGTCTTGATCTATCTCTATAGATTTTGATGCCTAATATATAAGCAGCTTCTCCTAGGTCTTTCATTGAAAAACATTTATTCAAATAACTCTTCACATCGTTAAGCATACCGATGTCATTTCCAATAATCAATATGTCATCCACATATAGTACTAAAAATGTAATCGAGAAATCCAAAACTCTTGATCACTTGATCAAAACGAAGGTTCCAACTCCGAGATGCTTGCTCAGTCCATAAATGGAATGCTAAAGTTTGCACACCTTATTAGCATCCTTAGGATCGACAAAACCTTCGGCCTGCATCATATACAACTCTTCATCAATGTTGCCATTGAGGAACGCAGTCTTGACATCCATCTGCCATATTTCATAATCATGAAACGCAGCAATTGCTAATAAAATCCGAATGGACTTAAACATTGCTACGGGAGAGAAAGTCTCATCGTAGTCAACACCTTGAACTTGCCAAAAACCTTTTGCGACAAGCTGAGCTTTATAGACAGTAACATTACCATCCGTGTCCGTTTTCTTCTTGAAAATCCATTTGCACTCAACGGCCTTATGGTTGATAGGAGGGTCCACCAAAGTCCATACTTGGTTTTCGCTCATGGACCCCAATTCGGATTTCATGGCCTCTAGCCATTTCTCAGAGTCTAGGCTCATCATCGCTTCCTCATAGTTCACAGGTTCACTGTTGTCTAACAACAAGACGGTTAAGACAGGGTTGCCATACCATTCAGGAGTGGCACGTGACCTTGTCGACCTGCAAAGTTCAATAGTAGCATCATTTGAAGTTTCATGATCCTCGTCATTAGCTTCCTCTCTTGTTGGTGCAGACGGCACCGGAACAACTACAGGTGCTGAGCTACTCTCCAACTCGAGAGAAGGTTCAATAACCTTGTCCAGCTCTACCTTCCTCCCACTCACTTCTTTCGAGAGAAACTCCTTCTCAAGAAAGGATCCGTTCTTTGCAACAAAAACTTTGCCTTCGGATCTATGGTAGAAGGTATACCCAATCGTTTCCTTAGGGTATCCTATGAAGACACATTTCTCCGCTTTGGGTTCGAGCTTGTCCGGCATCAACTTCTTGATGTAAGCTTCGCATCCCCAAACTTTAAGAAACGACAACTTAGGTTTAGCACCAAACCATAGTTCATACGGTGTCATCTCAACGGATTTAGATGGTGCCCTATTTAAAGTGAATGCAGTGGTTTCTAATGCATAACCCCAAAATGATAATGGCAAATCTGTAAGAGACATCATCGATCGCACCATATCTAATAGAGTTCAATTCCGGTGTTCAAACACACCATTGCGCTGTGGTGTTCCGGGTGGCATGAGTTGCGAAACGATTCTGCTTGCTTTAAGATGCGTGAGAAAATCATAACTCAAATACTCACCTGCACGATCAGATCACAGAAATTTAATTTTCCTGTTACGATGGTTGACAAGGGTATAGCTAATAGAGCCCATTAGTTGAGTACCCCTGAGGCCCATTAAGCTAGGCCCAATTGTAATGATAGTCGAATACGAGTTCCTACCATATGTCGATATTGTAATCTGTATCGTACCCTACCCGATCCTCGAGACCTGGCCACCTATATAAAGGGGCCAGGAGGGGACGGTGTAGGGCAGATTGAAAGTAAGCCAGGTTGAACACCCAAGTTTACTTTCGACACACACCTATTTCGACTAACTTTACCTTCGAGTTCATCCGACGCCCTATCTCCCCGATCCTAAGTCCTTCATCTAGGACATTTGTCGAGTTAACCCCTCGTCAATTGGCGCCGACCGTGGGGATCCAGGGCATTGGAATCATGAATTCGACGGCTTTTTCGCTTTTAGCCAACAACAGTTCAGAACTCGATGGAAGTCAAGAGATGGAGTTAACCATTGGAAGTTTGAGCATCATCGTTGGGCTATCGGGTTCATCCCGCCTCTCGGATTCGATGAAACCAGATCCATCGGCAAACAAGCCCAAAATAGAGGAAACATTGGAATCATCAGAAGGCTCTTCTAGTGAGGTAAACTCGCCGGACAGCTTAGAAAAAGCATCAATCGCAGAAGGCGACAAAATGTGGGAAAATTTCGACTCAGAAGAAAAAGCATGTAAGACGCACAACAACGCAAAGGACTTCACCGCGGGAAGCAGCGGCGTCTCCAAGGTACATCAGTTATGTGTCATTATCACTAAAGCAGAAGAAGAAAACAATAGCGAAGGAAGTGAGAATGTTGACAGGCAAGTCGACAAAATAAAAGATCACAACAAAAAGGAAAAGGAGAAAGTCCATGTCTCGGCTGGTGAATGGAGGATGATCAAGTCAGCTATCAATCATGGTACAAAAGTACCCGAAGGATCGAGAAGAGAAGTTCTAATGGGATATCAGTATGCATTATACCAGCACAAGAAGAAACTAAGGGAGGAAAGAGACATGGTTTTTCAAGACAATAACAGTATATCAAGGGAGGAATACTGGGAAGACTATAGTGAAGATTCAGAATACAGCAGAGAAAGGCGTGGAGACCCAAAACACAACAGGGGCGATAGCATATGGCAGAGAAGAAGGGTACTCAAGGAGCCCTACCCCACAGCTAGAAGAGGAGGAAGATGACTTCATACAAAAAATGCCAGAAGCAGCATTAGTAGCAGCACAAGCGTATTTACTAGCTACAAGACCAGAACCTGGGGACCCATGAGAAGATATGCACCAAGCCGCGATACAAAGCCTCGGCATAGTAGAAGGAAAGATCAGGGAACAAGGTCTAGAGACAAAGTCGACAAGCTGCAAGGGAAATCGAAAGGAGAAGTTTAGATACAATTACACAGATAACGAGTATAGCCAGTCATCAGAAGAGAAAAAGTGACAGAAAAGGAAGGAGGACGCAAGAAGTATAATAGCACAAGCTCGAGTAAATAAATCGCGCCATGCATGGAGGGAAGAGAATTATGAGGATGATGATAAAGATATGGGTGCGTTATGCTTTACCTCGCAGGGTTCGCAAAACACGGGTACCCAAAGGATTCAAATTACCACACGGCCAGCCCAAGTATGATGGGTCGCAAGAACCTACCCTATGGTTATCGGATTATCTGCAGGCAGTGCAGATATTGGGGGGAACAAAGGCAACTGCAATGCAAAGTTTGCAGTTGCACCTCACTGGCGCCGCACGGTCCTTGTTGAATACCCTACCCAACGAATCCATCGGAAGTTGGGGAAAACTTGAAAG
Source organism: Dactylis glomerata (assembly GCA_007115705.1). Taxonomy (NCBI): domain Eukaryota; kingdom Viridiplantae; phylum Streptophyta; class Magnoliopsida; order Poales; family Poaceae; genus Dactylis; species Dactylis glomerata. The sequence goes on along the minus strand of QXEO01000700.1, from coordinate 2,831,658 downwards.
TCAATTCACAAGAAATTTTCATTCCACCTACAAGCGCCCAGCATCACTGGAGGAAGTTAAAGCATGTCTGCAGAGGAAAGGCGAAACGCTATGTTCTTATATACAACACTGGAGTATAATCAAAAACTCAGCAGAGGACATCTCCGATGAACGGGCAATAGACGCCTTTTCGGCCAGACTTCGTCGCTCAGATCTCGTGGAAGAAATAGGAAGAACAAGACCTACGACAGTAGCCGAGCTAATGGAACAAGCCAAAAAATTCGCTGATGGAGAGGACGTGTATAACAACAAAAGAGGGCGTTCACCAGAAGTCGACAAAATAAGTAGACAGAGGAGACAACACCGTAGCAGGGATAACCAAGGAAGGCGAAATCAGGTAGCCGCGGGTTACGTACTAGAAGAAGAGGAAGGATATGAAAGTAGGAGGTTTCAAGCAAACGGAGTAGAAAAATTGAGATACTCTGGCCCTTCGGCCGGGGATATGCTATATGGACCTTGTCGAATCCACTACGCGTATCTTGACGGGAAAAGGGTCTCAAATCACCAGATGAAGGATTGCAGAACATTCCTAAGGTTGCAAAGCGCCATGAGCTCAAAACAAGAAGGGAGGCAAGGAGAAAGACACAGAAGTCAAGGATATCAAATGCAAAGGCTAGCAAGGCACCTAGAGTCAAAAGTGTACATATTAGCCATGATTCAACTGGTGCCCAAGTTAAAGAAAGAGCAAAAGAGCATATCCAGGCAAGTCAATCTAGCAATATCATCACCACCAGCTACCACAGAGTACCTATGGTGGTCAGAACAACCAGTCAAGTTCAGCAGAGCGGACCACCCGAGGAAAGTTCCCAGGCCAGGTCACTCGCCTATGGTTTTAAAGGCACAAATAGGAGGGTACGACATCGGAAGAGTGTTCATGGATACAGGGAGTGGCATAAACTTAATATATGCTAGAACCCGAAAGGCAATGTGCATCTCACTGATGAGTCTGAAGCCAATAGATTGCTCTTTCCATGAAATAGTACCAGGAGCCGCAAACTACCCTTTGGGGAGAATAGAACTCGATGTCTGCTTTGGCAGTAGCAGAAACTATAGAAGAGAGAAGCTGGAGTTCGAAGTTATGGACTGGCCGTCACAATATCATGCAATCCTGGGGCGCCCAGCATTTGCAAAATTCATGGCAGTACCACACTACGCGTATCTTACGTTAAAAATTCCAGGACCCAAAGGAACAATCACAATACAAGGGAGCTTTGAAGTAGCCAATACATGTGACCGAGAATTCAACAGGATGGCGTAAACCTTCAGCATGATAGCGGAATACAAGAGGTTAAAAGGAGAAAAGGATCATAATGTACTACCCGATGTTGGATGATCCCTGCCAGATCAGGCTTTCAACAAGTCTCAGGACTCGAAGAAAATCCAGGTCCATCCTACAGATGCAAACAAGATGACATCAATTGCGGTGAACTTAGATCCCACGTAGGAAAGCGCGCTCGTCGAGTTCCTCCATGAGCGCTGGGAAATCTTTGCCTGGTGTCCATCAGACATGCCAGGTGACGAGGGTTAACTCGACAAATGTCCTAGATGAAGGACTTAGGATCGGGGAGATAGGGCGTCAGATGAACTCAAAGGTAGAGTTAGTCAAAATAGGTGCGTATCGAAAGTAAACTTGGGTGTTCAACCTGGCTTGCTTTCAATCTGCCCTATGCCATCCCCTCCTGACCCCTATATATAGGTGGCCAGGTCTCGAAGGATCGGGTAAGGTCCGATACAGATTACAAATATCGACATACGGTAATAACTCGTATTCGACTATCATTACAATTGGGCCTAGCTAAACGGACCCCAGGGGTACTTAACTAACGGGCTCTATTAACTATACCCTTGTCAGTAGCCCCTGAGATTCTACCAGAATTGCAGATTCAGGTTGAATCTCTAATCTTCAAATCTTTGACTTGGTCAATTCTTCATCTTCTTCAAATCTTCGACTTGGTCTTTCGACCTATGTTTCATGATAATTTGCTCGCAAGGGGTTTTAATGATCAAGCCTGACAACTCTGACGGATCAAGAGGTTAGTTAACTGCCAGAACAGATACTTGTCACCTACTTCAAATTCAATCCCCTTGGACTTGAATTCAGGATACCGGTCAAACCCACTCTTTTGCCGCATTTAGGACTTACAAAGAATGAATCCCAGTGGTTCTCAAGGTACCCAGTGTGTCCACCAGGATTTTCTTCGCGTCATAGACACGGATACATACCAGCAGAGCGCATCCATGTGCGTATACCAGGCCACGCAGGACGGATCCCGGGGTCTTACCTTCGTGATAAATCACAGCATTCGAGTCTCGTTGCGATAACGCAACTCGAGAATCTCATATTCGCAGCCAAATTTTTTGACTGATAAAATCAAAGAATTTCGGATGTTGAATTGATCTTCTTCACTCCCGATGGGAGTAATCTCTTTTCATTTTGTTGACTACGTAGTCGAAGTTTTGCATGCTTATCCTTCTGCATCTTCAATAGTGATTATCTCATCTCTATCGGGTGCGTGCTCAGCACTCCCGATGGGAGTAGCCCCCGAGCCTATGTTTGGCGACTTGTAGTCAAGCATAGGCTCAAAGTTCAGCTCTTCTGCAGACATCTTACTATTTGGTGAGCCCCCGAGTCCAAGTCGAGGTTTCCATATCGTGCGACCATAGTCTCCTTTTCTTGTTTTTCTTCGTTGATATTATTGTCTGCTGTACGCAGAATTTAACTCCTGCTTGTAAAATATGTTTATGGGCTGTGCCGGAGCGCGAGGGCCCAATAATACGTGCTTATAAATAAAGCACCATCTGGTAAAGGTAAAAACCCTAATCAGATTCTTCCTCCGCTGCATCATTTTCTCTTCTTCATCTAGGGTTTTCCGAGGTTTTTCTCTTGTCCTCATGGCAGATGCTGAAGGTTCTCGTCTGAACCTTGGATCTCTGGTGGCACCACGAGGTCGGGGTTGCCCTCGCAGCAGCAAGAACAGGAGCAATACCATTCTGGCCGCCACCGGAACTTCATCGGATGCTCCAGCTAAGCGTCATCCCAGTCGCCCACCTGGTAGCAAGAACAAGCCCAGGGTGACTGGCGCCGCTCCAGGTCCTGCTGCTCCTCCTCCTGCTCCTACCGCTCACGCTGCTCCTCCTCAAGTCTTCTCCTTTTTCTGCATTGCCATGGCGCAGTGCCGTGAGATTCAGCGCCTGCCGCTGAATTTTACCAAGTTTATGGATGGGCACAAACTGCGAGAGGCTGTTCTTCACGAACAGTCTGGCAGTGGTATCCCGTACGAGGTAGAGGTGTGGTATGATGGAAACGGCGAGCAGTACTTCAGGGGCGGCTGGTCGCAATTTGCAGAAGACCACGACATCCATCAAGGCTTCTTCATGGCCTTCGACTTCCACATTGGGACGTCGAAATTTGACGTGAAGATCTACCATGGCACCCAGTGCCAAAAGAAATATGAAGCTGAAGTCTAGTTCCATTAGAATCTACTATCCATGTAATTTCGTTTGATAATGTCCTTGCTGCAATGATATTTGTAATGCATATTCGTACTTTGTGTTGATGTTTTTTGCTAGTACCATGAGAACAAGTCATGTTCTGAGGTACGCTTTCCATATATCGGGTTCTTTGCGAACCAAAGAATGTAGGAATAATATCAGGTTCTTTTTGTGAACCAAGTTCTCTCAGTATTTATCGGGTTGTCTAAACAACCTTACAATGAAAGAAAACCTCCAACTTGCCATAATAATTCTTTTCGTACGACCCAGGGGTTGAAGCCCCTGAGCGGAGAAGTAACAAATAATTGTACAATTTTTGTCGAGTTCAACCCAAAGAACCCGACCTGTGGCCTCATGTTCTGGGTTCAGAAGGCTAACTCAAATTTATTGATACCACTATATTTAGTCTACGCGTAAAAACGTCATAGCTGTTCTGCATTCCACGGGTTGCTCTCGTCCTTCCCAGTCTTCTTGTCTTGTAGTCGATATGCTCCTCCTGGTATTACTTTGGTGACGATGTAAGGTCCCATCCAAGGAGACTCCAATTTGCCGTGGCTGTCTTGCCTGAGTCGCAAAACAAGGTCTCCCACCACGAAGGATCACGGACGAACTCGACTACTATGGTAGTTTCGTAGGCTTTGTTGATATTGCGTAGCCCTTTCTAATGCTTTGTCTCTTGCTTCATCCAATGCATCGACATTATCTTGCAATGCTTCTGTTGATGTTGTCTCGTCATATGCTGTCACTCTTGGAGCCTCGTGTGTCACTTTGACTGGAAGCACGGCTTCGGTGCCATGGACCAGGAAGAAAGGAGTTTCTTGAGTTGCTGCGTTAGGAGTAGTTCTTAGACTCCAAAGAACGGAGGGCAATTCTTCTACCCAAGCGCTCTTGGCTTTCTCAAGAGGTGCTAAGAGCCTCTTTTTTATTCCACTACATATTAGGCCATTGGCTTTTTCGACTTGCCCGTTTGTCTTCGGGTGTGCCACAGATGCGAATTTGAGCTTGATTCCCAACCCTTCGCAGTAACTCTTGAATTCTTTTGAAGTGAAATTTGTCCCGTTGTCTGTGATGATGCTGTATGGTACACCAAAATGAAAAACTATCGACTTGATGAAGCTGATTGCTGCTGTAGAATCTTGAGTTGTTACTGGGGCCGCTTCTACCCATTTGGTGAATTTATCAACTGCCACTAGCATGTAGACATGCCCTCCTGGCCAAGATTTGTGCAACTTTCCCACCATATCGAGGCCCCATTGTGCGAAGGGCCAAGATAATGGTATTGTTTGTAGCTCCGCTGCTGGTGCGTGCGGCCTAGATGCAAACCTTTGACATGCTTCACACTTTCGAACTATATCTTTTGCGTCCTCGATGGCTGTTAGCCAATAGAATCCTGCTCGGAAAGCTTTTGCCGCTATTGCTCTGCTGCTAGCATGATGGCCACATACTCCGCCATGTATGTCTTTCAATATTGCTTGCCCTTCCTGGGGCGTTACACAATGCTGTAAAATGCTGGTAATACTTCTCTTGTATAATTTCCCTTCCAACACGACAAACGCTTTCGATCTTCGAGTTATCCTCTTGGCCTCCACTGCATCTTCTGGTAGTTTTTTATTTATCATGTACATGAGATATGGCTGCATCCATGTTTCTTCTATCATCATGATCTCCTCTGGTTCTGACGTAGCCCCCGAGCCTGCTGTAGTAGTCGAACTTTTTCCACTTTTTATTGATCTTTCCACTATTTCCTCCCAAAATACTCCGGACGGCACAGGTAAACACTGTGACCCGATATTTGCTAAAGTGTCAGCTTCTTCATTGCTGTTCCTGCTTATGTGTGAGACTTCGCATCCATCGAACGTCCCTTCTAGATAGTGGTACAAATTTTTGTAGGCCATCATGTTGTCATTGATTGTGTCACATCTGTTCATAACTTGCTGAACAACAAGGTTGGAATCTCCAAATATTTTTAGGTGAGTTGCTCCACATGCTTTAGCCATCTTCATTCCGTGCAACAAAGCCTCGTACTCCGCTTCGTTGTTGGAAGCCTGCGAAAAGCTCATCCTTAAGATGTACTTTAATTTGTCTCCATGAGGTGATATCAACACTACTCCTGCGCCTGCGCCTTGGACTCTCTTAGAACCGTTGATGTACATTGTCCAAGTACTCGATAAATCTAGTGGTCTCGTGCTTTGCAGCTTGAGCCACTCTGCTGTAAAGTCTGGCAAGACTTGCGACTTGATCGCCTTCCTTTTTTCATATGTGATGTCCATGGGAGATAACTCGATTCCCCACAAAGAGACACGTCCCTTTGCTAGAGGGTTGTTCAATATGTTCGATAGTGGCGCTTCATTTACCACTATGATTGGGTGCACCGCAAAATACAGTCATAGTTTACGTGCAGTTGTAAAGACATTGTATGCCAACTTCTGATAGTGTGGGTACCTCTGTTTGGTTGGAGATAGCACTTCACTGATGAAATATACTGGCCTTTGGACGCCATGAGCTTTTCCTTCTTCGCTTCTTTCGACTACTAGAACTGTACTCACCACCTGATGGGTTGCGGCGATGTACAATAGCAGTGGCTCTTTTTCTTTTGGTGCGACCAGCACTGGTGGCGTGGAAAGCACTTTTTTCAATTGTGCAAACGCTGCATCCGCTTCTTCTGTCCACTCAAATTTATCATCTGACTTCTTCATAAGTGCATAAAAAGGAAGCGCCTTCTCCCCTAGTCGAGCAACGAAGCGACTTAATGCCGTGACACGTCCTGCCAACTTCTGTACGTCGTGGAGTTTCGTGGGTTTCCCCATTGTTAGAATTGCCTGAATCTTCTCTGGATTTGCCTCTATTCCTCGTGCTGATACCAAGAACCAAAAAAAGTTGCCCTGCTGACACTCCGAAGGAACACTTTGTCGGGTTCAGCTTAAGCTTGTACTTGTTCAGGTTGTCAAAGGTTTCTACCAAGTCGCCGATTAAGGATTTCTCTTCTCTTGTTGTGATGACTACATCATCAATGTAGACTTGGATATTGCGTCCTATTTGGCTCCCGAGACAGTTTTGCATCATCCGTTGATAAGTTGCTCCTGCATTTTTTAGGCCGAACGACATTACCTGGTAGCAAAATACTCCGTATGGTGTGATGAAGGCCGTTTTTTCTTTGTCCTCTTTCTTCAATTTGATCTAATTATAACCAGAATATGCGTCCAAAAATGAAAGCCTTGCACATCCCGCTGTGAAATCGATTATCTGATCGATGCGGGGTAGAGGGAAGGGATCTTTTGGATAATGCTTATTGAGAGATATGTAGTTGACACATACTATTTGTACGTCTGTATTCTTCTTGGGTACTATGACTGGGTTCGACACCCAACTTGAAGTTTTGATTTCTCTGATAAATCCGGCATTTTCTAGCCTGTGTAATTCTGATGCTATCGCCTTCCTCTTAGGTTCATCAAATTGCCTCAATGGTTGCTTGACTGGTTTTGCCTTGGGATCTATGTTAAGTGCATGCTCGACGAGTTCCCTGGGAACCCCTGGCATGTCCGATGGACACCAGGCGAAAATTTTCCAGCGCTCACGGAGGAACTCGATGAGCGCACCTTCCTATGCGGGATCCAAGTTCACCGCAATTGATGTCGTCTTGTTTGGATCTGTAGGGTGGACCTAAATTTTCTTTGAGTCCTGCGTTGTGTCGAAAGCCTTATCTGGTAGGGATCGTCTAACGTCGGGTAACACATTAAGATCTGTTTCTCCTTTCAATCTCTCATATTCTGCTGTCATGCCGAAAGTTTGCGCCATCTTGTTGAATTCTCTGTCGCATGTGTTGGCTACTTCAAAGCTCCCTTGTACCGTAATTGTTCCTTTAGGTCCTAGAATTTTTTAACGTGAGATATGCGTAGTGTGGTACTGCCATGAATTTTGCAAATGCTGGGCGCCCCAGGATTGCATGATATTGTGATGGCCAGTCCATGACTTCGAACTCTAGCTTCTCTCGTCTATAATTTTCGCTGCTGCCGAGGCAGACATCGAGTTCTATCCTTCCTAAAGGGTAGTTTGCTGCTCCTGGTACTATTCCGTGGAAAGAGCAACCTGTTGGCTTCAGACTCATCAGTGAGATGCACATTGCCTTTAGTGTTCTAGCATATATTAAGTTTATGCTACTTCCTGCATCCATGAACACTCTTCCGATGTCGTACCCTCCTATTTGCGCTTTTAGAACCATAGGCGAGTGGCCCGGCCTGGGAACTTTCCTTGGGTGGTCTGCTCTACTGAACTTGACTGGTTGCTCTGACCATCGTAGGTACTCTGTGGTAGCTGGCGGTGATGATATTGCTAGGTTTACTTGCCTAGATATGCTCTTTTGCTCTTTCTTCGACTTGGGCACCGGTTGAATCATGGCTGATATGTATACTTTTGACTCTAGGTGCTTTGATAATCTTTGCATTTGATATCCTTGACTTCTACGTCTTTCTCCTTGCCTTCCTTCTTGGCTTGAGCCCATGGTGCCTTGCAACCTTAGGAATGTTCTGCAATCCTTCATCTGGTAATTTGAGACCCTTTTCCCGTCGAGGTACATGTAGTGTATTCGACAAGGTCCGTATAGCATATCCTCGGCCGAAGGACCAGAGTATCTTGATTTTTCTACTCCTTTTGCCTGAAACCTCCTACTTTCATATCCTTCCTCTTCTTCTAGTATATAACCCGCGGCTACCTGATTTCGCCTTCCTTGGTTACCCCCGCTGCGGTGTCGTCTCCTCTGTCGACTTATTCTGTCGACTTCTGGCGAACGTCCTCTTTTATTGTTATACGCGTCCTCTCCATCAGCGAATTTGTTGGCTTGTTCCATTAGCTTAGCTACTGTCGTAGGTCTTGTTCTTCCTATTTCTTCCACAAGATCTGAACGACGAAGTCCTTCCGAAAAGGCGTCTATTGCTCGTTCGTCGGAGACGTCCTCTGCTGAGTTTTTAATTATACTCTAGTGTTGTATATAAGAACGTAGCGTTTCGCCTTTCCTCTGCACACATGCTTTAACTTCTTCCAGTGATGCTGGGCGCTTGTAGGTGGAACGAAAATTTCTTGTAAATTGACTTTCGAGTTCCCCCAGCTTCCAATGGATTCGTCGGGTAGGGTGTTCAACCAAGACCGTGCGGCGCCGGTGAGGTGCAGCTGCAAACTTTGCATTGCAATCGCCTTTGTTTCCCCCAATATCTGCCCTGCCTGTAGATAATCCGATAGCCATAAGGTAGGTTCTTGTGACCCATCGTACTTATTCTGGTCGTGTGGTAGTTTGAATCCTTTGGGTACCCACGTTTTGCGAACCCTGTGGGTAAAGCATAACGCACCCATATCTTTATCATCGTCTTCGTAATTCTCTTCCCTCCAAGCATGTCACGATTTATTTACTCGAGCTTGCGCTATTATGCTTCTTGCATCCTCCTTCCTTTTCTGTTGCTTTTTCTCTTCTGATGACTCGCTATAGTCGTTGTCTGTGCGATTGTATCTGAACTTCTCCTTTTGATTTCCCTTGTGACTTGTTGACTTTATCTCTGGGCCTTGTTCCCTGATCTTACCTTCTACTATTCCGAGGCTTCATATCGCGGCTCGGTGCATATCTTCTCGCGGGTCTCCATGTTCTGGTCTTGTAGCTAGCAAATACGCTTGTGCTGCTGCCAATGCTGCCTCTGGCATTTTTTTTATCAGGTCATCTTCCTCCTCTTCTAGCTGCGGGGTGGGGCTCCTCGAGTACCCTTCTTCTCTGCCGCATGCTGTCGCCCCCCTGTTGTGTTTTGGATCTCCGCGCCTCTCTCTGCTATATTCTGAATCTTCACTATAGTCTTCCCAGTATTCCTCCCTTGATATACTGTTGTTGTCTTGAAATACCATGTCTCTTTCTTCCCTTAGTTTCTTCTTGTGTTGGTATAATGCATACTGATATCCCATTACAACTTCTCTTCTCGACCCTTCGGGTACTTCTGTACCATGATTAATGGCTAACTTGATCATTCTCCATTCACCAGCCGAGACATGGACTTTCTCTTTTTCCTTTTTGTTGTAATCTTTCACTTTGTCGGCTTGCCTATCGACCTTTTTACTTCCTTCGCTGTTGTTTCCTTCTTCTGCTTCAGTGATAATGACGCAAAACTGGTGTACTTTGGAGATGCCGCTGCTTCCTACGGCGAAGTCCTTTCCGTTGTTGTGCATCTGACACGCTTTTTCTTCTGAGTCAAAATTTTCCTGAATTTCATCGCCTTCTGCGATTGATGCTTTTTCTAAGCTGACCGGCGAGTTTACCTCACTGGAAGAGCCTTCTGATGACTCCAATGTTTCCTCTGTTTCGGGCTTGTTTGCCGATGGATCTGGTTTCGTCGAATCCGAGAGGCAGGATGAACCCGATGGCCCGATGAGGATGCTCAAACTTCCAATTGTCAACTCCACCTCTTGATTTTCATCGAGTTCTGATCTGCTGTTGGCTAAAAGCGAAAAAGCCGTCGAATTCATGATTCCAATGCCCAGAGTCCCCACGGTCGGCGCTAATTGACGAGGGTTAACTCGACAAATGTCCTAGATGAAGGACTTAGGATCGGGGAGATAGGGCGTCGGATGAACTCGAAGGTAGAGTTAGTTGAAATAGGTGCGTATCGAAAGTAAACTTGGGTGTTCAACCTGGCTTGCTTTCAATCTGCCCTACGCCGTCCCCTCCTGACCCCTATATATAGGTGGCCAGGTCTCGAAGGATCGGGTAAGGTCCGATACAGATTACAAATATCGATATACGGTAATAACTCATATTCGACTATCATTACAATTGGGCCTAGCTAAACGGGCCTCAGGGGTACTTAACTAACGGGCTCTATTAACTATACCCTTGTCACCAGGGGTTCCCAGGGAACTCGTCGAGCATGCATTAAATGTAGATCCCAAAGCAAAGCCAGTCAAGCAGCCATTGCGACGATTCGATGAACCTAAAAGGAAGGCGATAGCATCAGAGTTGCACAGGCTAGAAAATGTCGGATTTATTAGGGAAATCAAAACTTCGAGTTGGGTGTCGAACCCAGTCATATTACCCAAGAAGAACACAGACGTACAAAGAGTATGTGTCGACTACACATCTCTCAATAAGCATTGTCCAAAGGATCCCTTCCCTCTACCCCGCATCGATCAGATAATCGATTCAACAGCGGGATGCGCGAGGCTTTCGTTTTTGGACGCATATTCTGGTTATAATCAGATCAAATTGAAGAAAGAAGACAAAGAAAAAACGGCCTTCATCACACCATATGGAGTGTTTTGCTACCAAGTAATGCCGTTCGGCCTAAAAAATGCAGGAGCAACTTATCAACGGATGATGCAAAATTGCCTCGAAAGCCAAATAGGACGCAATATCCAAGTATACATTGATGATGTAGTCATCACGACAAGAGAAGAGAAATCTTTAATCAGCGACTTGGTAGAAACCTTCGACAACCTGAGCAGGTACAAGCTTAAGCTTAACCCGACAAAGTGTTCCTTCAGCGTATCAGCAGGACAACTTTTGGGGTTCTTGGTATCAGCACGAGGAATAGAGGCAAACCCAGAGAAGATTCAAGCAATCTTAACAATGGGGAAACCCACGAAACTACACGACGTACAGAAACTTGCAGAACGCGTCGCGGCACTAAGTCGCTTCGTTGCTCGACTAGGGGAGAAGGCGCTTCCTTTTTATGCACTTATGAAGAAGTCAGGAGATAAATTCGAGTGGACAGAAGAAGCAGACGCATCATTTGCACAGTTGAAAAAAGTGCTTTCCATACCACCAGTGCTGGTTGCACCAAAAGAAAAAGAACCACTGCTATTGTACATCACCGCAACCCATCAGGTGGTGAGTACAGTATTAATAGTCGAAAGAAGCGAAGAAGGAAAAGCCCATGGCGTCTAGAGGCCAGTATATTTCATCAGTGAAGTGTTACCTCCAACAAAACAAAGGTACCCGTAGTATCAGAAGCTGGCATACAGTGTCTTCACAACCGCACGAAAACTACGACAATACTTTGCAGTGCACCCAATTATAGTGGTCAACGAGGCGCCATTATCGAACATATTGAATAATCCTTCAGCAACAGGACGTGTCTCTTTGTGGGGAATCAAGTTGTCTCCCATGGACATCATGTACGAAAAACAGAAGGCGATCAAGTCGCAAGTTTTGCCAGATTTTACGGCAGAGTGGTTGGAGCTACAGAGCACAGGACCACCAGACTTATCCAGTGTTTGGACAATGTACTTTGACGGTTCTAAAAGAGTCCAAGGCGCAGGCGCAGGAGTAGTGTTGATATCACCTCATGGCGACAAATTGAAGTACGTCTTAAGGATGAGCTTTCTACAGGCTTCTAACAATGAAGCAGAGTACGAGGCTTTGTTGCACGGAATGAAGATGGCTAAAGCATGTGGAGCAACTCGCCTAAAAATATTTGGATATTCCAACCTTGTTGTCCAGCAAGTTATGAACAGATGTGACACAATCAATGACAACATGATGGCCTACAAAAATTTGTACCATTATCTAGAAGGAACGTTCGATGGATGCGAAGTCTCACACATAAGCAGGAACAGCAATGAAGAAGCTGACAATTTAGCAAATATCGGGTCACAGTGTTTACCTGTGCCATCCGGAGTATTTTGGGAGGAAATAGTGGAAAGATCAATAAAAAGTGAAAAAAGTTCAACTACTACAGCAGGCTCGGGGGCTATATCAGAACCAGAGGAGGTCATGATGATAGAAGAAACATGGATGCAGCCATATCTTGCATACATGATAAATAAAAAACTACCAGAAGATGCAGTGGAGGCCAATAGGATAACTCAAAGATCGAAAGTGTTTGTCGTGTTGCAGGGGAAATTATACAAGAAAAGTATTAAAGGCGTTTTGCAGCATTGTGTAACACCCCAGGAAGGACAAACAATATTAAAAGGCATACACGGCGGAGTATGTGGCCATCATGCTAGCAGCAGAGCAATAGCGGCAAAAGCTTTCTGAGCAGGATTCTATTGGCTAACAGCCATCGAGGACGCAAAAGATATAGTTCAAAAGTGTGAAGCATGTCAAAGGTTTGCATCTAGACCGCATGCACCAGCAGCGGAGCTACAAACAATACTATTATCTTGGCCTTTCGCACAATGGGGCCTCGATATGGTGGGAAAGTTGCACAAATCCTGGCCAGGAGGGCATGTCTACATGCTAGTGGCAGTCGATAAATTCACCAAATGGGTGGAAGCGGCCCCGGTGACAACTCAAGATTCTACAGCAGCAATCAGCTTCATCAAGTCAATAGTTTTCTGTTTTGGTGTACCATACAGCATCATCACAGACAACGGGACAAATTTCACTTCAAAGGAATTCAAAAGTTAGTGCGAAGGATTAGGGATCAAGCTAAAATTCGCATCTGTGGCGCACCCGAAGACAAATGGGCAAGTCGAAAAAGCCAATGGCCTGATATGTAGTGGGATAAAAAAGAGGCTCTTAGCACCTCTCGAGAAAGCCAAGAGTGCCTGGGTAGAAGAATTGCCCTTCGTTCTTTGGAGTCTAAGAACTACGCCTAACGCAGCAACTCAAGAAACTCCTTTCTTCCTGGTCCATGGCACAGAAGCCGTGCTTCCAGTCGAGGTTACACACGAGGCTCCAAGAGTGATAGCATATGATGAGACAACGTCAACAGAAGCATTGCAAGATGATGTCGATGCACTAGATGAAGCAAGAGATAAAGCATTAGAAAGGGCTACGCAGTATCAACAGAGTCTACGAAACTACCATAGTAGTCGAGTTCGTCCACGATCCTTCGTGGTGGGAGACCTAGTTTTGTGACCCAGGCAAGACAGCCACGACAAATTGGAGTCCCCTTGGGTGGGACCTTACATCATCACGGAAGTAATACCAGGAGGAGCATATCGACTACAAGACAAGAAGACTGGGAAGGATGAGAGCAACCCATGGAATGCAAAGCAGCTACGGCATTTTTACACGTAGAATAAATATAGTGGTATTAGTAAATTCGAGTTAACCTTCTGAACCCAGAACATGAGGCCACAGGTCAGGTTCTTTGGGTTGAACTCGACAAAATTGTACAGTTATTATTACTTCTTCGCCTCGGGGGCTTCAACCCTCGGGTCGTACGAAAGGAATTTTTATCGTGACTTGGAAGACTTTTTTCACTGAAAGGTTGTGCAGACAACCCGATAAATATTCAAACAACTTGGTTCACAAAGGAACCCGATATTCTTGGTATAAATTGGTTCACAAAGAACCCGATAGATGGAAAGCGTACCTCAGAACAATGACTTGTTTTCCTGGTACTAGCAAAAACATCGACACCGAGTACGAATATTCATTACAGATAACATGGTAGCAAGAACATTATCAAATGACATTACATAAAAAACAAAATCCTAATGGAAGTGGACTTTAGCTTCATATTTCTTCTGGCACTGGGTGCCGTCATAGATCTTCACGTCAAACTTCGACGTGCCGATGTGGAAATCAAAGGCCATGAAGAAGCCTTGGTGGATATCGTGGTCTTCTGCAAACTGTGACCAGCCGCCCCTCAAGTACTGCTCGCCGTCGCCATCATACCACACCTCCATCTCATATGGGATACCACTGCCAGACTGTTCACGGAGAACCACCTCTCAAAGTTTGTGCCGATCCATGAACTTGGTGAAATTCAGCGGCAGGCGCTGAATCTCGCGGCACTGCGCCATGGCAATGCAGAAGAAAGAAAAGATTCGGGGAGGCGTAGCAGGAGTAGCGGAAGCAGCAGGAGGAGGAGCGATTGGACCTGGAGCAGCGCCAGTCACCTTGGGCTTGTTCTTACTACCAGGTGGGCGGCCGGGGCGACGCTTAGCCGGAGCGGCTGATGATGATCCTGCTGTGGCCAGAGTGGTGTTGCTCCTGTTTTTACTTCCACGAGGGACCCCGACCTCGTGGCACCACCGGAGAGCCAAGGTTCAGACGAGAACCATCAGCGTCAGCCATGTGAACAAGGGAAAAGCCTAGGAAAAATCTGATTAGGGTTTTTACCCTTCCCAGAAGATGCTTCATTTATAAGCACATATTATCGGGCCCCTGTGTTACAGCAAGGCCCATAAACATATTTTACAAAAGGAGTTAAATTCTGCACACAGCAGACGATAATACCAAAGAGGAAAAACAAGAAGAGGAGACTGTGGTCGCACGATATGAAAACCTCGACTTGGACTCGGGGGCTTGCCAATAGTAGACATCAGCAGGAGAAAGAAGAGCTGAACTTTGAGCCTATGCTTGACTACAAGTATCCAAACATAGCCTCGGGGGCTACTCCCATCGGGAGCACTGAGCGCGCACCCGATAGAGGATGAGATAATCAATAATAGAGATGAAGAAGGATTAACGTACTAACTTCGACTAGATAGTTGATGAAGCGCAGAGAGATTACTCCCATCGGGAGCGAAGAAGGTCAATTTAAAAACCCAAATATTTTCAGTCAAAATTTGACTGCGACATGAGATTCTCAAGTTGCGTTATCGCAACACAACTCGAATGCCGTGACTTATCACGAAGGTAAGACCCCGGGATCCATCCTGTGTGGCCTGGTATACGCACATGGATGCACTCTGCTGGTATGTATATCTATGTCTACGACGCGAAGAAAATCCTGGTGGACGCACTGGGTACCCTGAGATTCACTGGGATTCATTCTTTGTAAGTCCTAAATGCGGCAAAAGAGTGGGTTTGACCGGTATCCCGAATTCAAGTCCAAGGGGGTTGAATTTGAAGTAGGTGACAAGTATCTGTTCTGGCAGTTAACTGACCTCTTGATCCGTCAGAGTTGTCAGGCTTGTTCATTAAAACCCCTTGCGAAAGAATATCATGAAAATAAGTCGAAAGACCAAGTCAAAGATTTGAAGATAAGAAGAAGTTGAAGAATTGATCAAGTCGAAGATTAGAGATTCAACCCGAATCTGCAATTCTGGTAGAATCTCAGGGGCTACTGACAAGGGTATAGCTAATAGAGCCCGTTAGTTGAGTACACCTAAGGCCCGTTAAGCTAGGCCCAATTGTAATGATAGTCGAATACGAGTTCCTACCGTATGTCGATATTGTAATCTGTATCGTACCCTACCCGATCCTCGAGACCTGGCCACCTATATAAAGGGGCCATGAGGGGACGGTGTAGGCCAGATTTAAAGCAAGCCAGGTTGAACACCCAAGTTTACTTTTGACACACACCTATTTCGACTAACTTTACCTTCGAGTTCATCCGACGCCACCGCGGGCCGTCGATCACAACTTGATCGAACGACCAGCGTCGCTCCATACCGGTTTGGCCCGCCCAGCCGCTGACCGACGGACCCTGCCTGTCGGCGTGCCTGGACGCCGTCCCCGCTCGCTGTTGGGCCGGCCCGATGCGGATCCGCCAGATCCGTAGAGTTTCAGCCCGCATCCTTTTTTTAGAAATTCCTGTTAAAATTTTTGTTTGAATCTGGAACTTGAATAATCTCTATAAAAATGGTTATGCATCCGAATCGAATGATTCAAATTTTCATGAACTCCCCATTTGAATACCTATCCAGTGGTACTGCATGCATATCTTTTAAATCACTGTAGATTTACTTGTATTTAAATTGAGTAGATCTAGTTGTTTTTCACTCAAAAACCCAAATCTAAAGTTTTATAATTTGAAAGTGAGTGACTTCAATTTTCAGTGATGCTATGTTTGTAATATCCCAAATTTTATGCAGCTTAGATATAACTAAGCCGGATATGTTTACCAAAATTTGACCTTTTTAGGGTAAGTCGCATGGAAAATCCAAGAACATGTCACGTTTGTTAGGATAGCACAAATTTGAGTTTGGATGATTTATTTGAAAGTTGGATATTTGGAGATTTATTTCTATAACAATTTTGGATAGGAGTTTTAAGGGAAGAAAATAAAATCCCCTTGACTGGCACTGCCCTCACGAACCAGACCAACGCCTTAACACAAATCGTTGCGCCGCCTAGGGTTACTGTCCTTTGATGTCGCCGCCCTGGGTTAGATCGTCGTTGCGAGTTGTGGCCGTCATCACCGAAATCCGCCGCTGACAGCCGCTATCTCGACTTGCCGTGGTCGATCGTCCTCAACTCAACAACCACCAGGCTTGATTTGGTGCTGCAGCTGGGCGAGGTACCCAATTCCTGCCACTGCTGCCTTGATCTTACCGCTTTACTCGCAATTGATTCCTGTTAGAGCCAGTAGATAAGCGTAGCGGCAGCCTAATTTTTGGATTGATAGAACCGATCAGCTAGCCAGATCGCTTCGGTACAAGTCTTTGAGCCGTAATGATTTCTTTGGGACCATAGCCTGCTGGCAATGCGATTCATGGATTGGATACTGTAGTTATCTTAGCTAAAGCCCAATTCATCTTGGATCTGGCAAAATAATTAACACAGGTTGTGAGCTTTGCTTCAGGGTGGTGTCGCCGTCCGTCGAGCATGGTGGAGGTGCTACGGCACCGAGGAGCGTCGACTCCCCGTCCGCGATGGGGGGCCTCCCAGTCCAAGCTTTCGGAGGTGGCGCGGCGGGCTTCGCCGGCGCAGCGTCGTGCAAGACGAAGACGATGCTCGGCTCAGGAAGGACTTCTTTGTTATTTCTTTGTTTTCCTGGGTTTTTCTGTAAGAAACTTGGCCGGATGTAACTGCCTTTTCCCTCACAAAAAAAAAGCTTTGCTTCAGGGTCGTACGTATTAGTCAATTTTGGTCTAGAAATCTGGTTGCCTAGTACGGACAGAGTATTTTGATTTAAAGATGGAACACCAGAATACAAGCAAATCATATGAGTAGCTATAGGAAATTTTTAACTGTGGTAAATCTCTTAGTGCGCTTTGTACAAAGTAATCACAATGCAATCTAGGTGAATCTTCTCTAAGAGAATAAATATAGGTGCAACGTTGCAGGCGACTTGAACAGTAGAATTTGTATTTGGGCATCTATGCGTATTTTTGGTACAGTATTTTTAAAATGGTTTGCCCACAGGTCTGGGAGGTACAGGCGCCGGGAATAATTCTGCTAGTTGAACATCTGTATGAGGCAAGTGCATGCTGACTTTTTATATGGTTCGCCCGTTGTTGGGTTGTTTTTAATTGCTTGTTGTATTTTATGTGGCTCGATTCCGATATCGTTGGATTTTGGTGTTTTGGGATATGTATAGCCTGGTGCGGTGAGAACTGTTCCACATGTGCTACTCCGTGTCGGTCGGTGTATTTCTGTTACATGTGGGCTACTCCGTTGTGCTAGAGCCAGATCGGTGAAATTCTGTTCCACGTGCGCTACTCCGTTTCGGTTGGTGTGTTCTGTTGCACGTGGGCTACTCCGGAGTGCTCAATGGGAATCATGGGGAACTTGTGATCTGAGCATTTCTCCTGTTGTCGTGATTATGTTCTTTAAGGCTCTGTATTGTACTTGGCTGAGTATTGTTTATACTCACACTTGTTTTTTCTTGTTGTTGGCTTTATTTGGTTTTCAGGTACTTGCGGCATGCATGGGCTGGAGTAGCACACCTTCTATTTACACGAAACACCACACATTATTTACACTAGTGGGGACAGGGCCTCCAGTCCCGGCCCGTAAGGGGCTTTAGTCCCGGTTTGCAAACCGGGACCCCAGCCACGGGACTAAAGGCTGAACCTTTAGTCCCGGCCCGGTTACCAGCCGGGACTGGAGGGTGTCCACGTGGGCACCTCGGAGCAAATCAGGGCCAGGACCTTTAGTCCCGGTTTGTAACACAGACCGGGACTAAAGGGCATCTGCAGATTTTTGTTTTTTGCTTTAGGGTTTAGGGTTTAGGGTTTTAGGTGTTCGGGGGATTAATGTGATGCCTCGTTTGGTGCCTTGTTTGGTGTTCGGGAATTAGTTTATGCATATATATAAGATTAACTTATCTTACAAGCGAGCATATATATATAATTATATGGAGATCAGAATTATCGGGACTAGAGCCCGTCTATTCGATTACATGGACCAACATCAGTAATGGCCCCTAGCTACACTAAATCGTCCTTTGTCGTCTATAGCTTCTGTGCTCAGAAAGGTCGCTAGCTCCTCTGCAACAGCAATCGCGCGTTGCTCTGGTAGGTACTTCTCCCGCATAGCCGTATACTATGTAAGAAGAGGAGATGAATATGAATATCAATCATGATAACAAAGAATGACGGGTAAAAATAGAGGTGTGAATGTTTATTGCTTATATCGTATCTGTAATCTTTGTGCTCAGAGGTAGACGTGCGAATGGTCTCGCAAACATAGTATCCACATAGATGCGTCCCCCGTGGCTGCTAGTCGCACTTTACGAGAATAGAATATATATAATCAAAATAATAATCTAGCATCACAAATGTATTGAAAATAGAAGTATATCATACTACTACTTACCTGAGCCGCTCTAAAGGTCAGCTTCTCATGCTGGATACCGGGAGTCACGCACTTGAACCGCTTCCAAACCCTGCTCGACAAGGAAAATGATTTGCTAAGTTTTTCATTAATTGATATATCAGAAAATCATCGAAAGAGACCGATAGAGCGCAAGAATGATTGAAATTACCCTTGGAGCATGTCCTGCAGGCTTTGGAACTGTTCCAAGGGTCTCGATAATGGGTCGAAGGCATCAACTCTTCCCTTATCAATTTGAATGTCCAACAGAATCCAGTGATAGCTGCACATGTATATATATATGTGTCAGTAACTTATCAATTACACTTATAAGTGAATGGACACAACAGAGTAAGACCCTCACCTGAAGTTGTATGGAAACAGTATGTGGTCACAGAAATTTTGATCTGTTAGAAACCTTAGAAGGTTTTCCTCTGTCTCCTTGGGTTTATCAGTTAGCGTCGTTATATATATTTTATCTGGGTCAATAAACCCAATATTTAGGATATTCCTACTTTTACATTCCAGAATCTTCATTCTGTATAATAGAGTACAAGTCAGAACGGAACAAGTTATATGTAGACAATGAATTGAAATAACTGAACAAGTTATATGTAGACAACGAATTGAAAAACTTATAGACAATAGCAACTCATAAGCGATTTGTCGAGGGCGTCGGCATTGTACATCTGGAAGAGTTCATCAAAGTCGATATGGATGTCTTCGGGACGGCCGTAGTACTCCCGTGGGACACGCGCCACGATCATCGTTCTCCCATTCTTTGATTCACTTAAGTACCATGTATGTAAGTAACGCATATTTGTTGGGAGATCATCAAACTTATCTTTGCTGACCAAAGGCGCTCCCATGACAAACTGTGGCTTAGGGGCTACCACGGCCTTGGGTACCATGTCGTCTTGGGAAGCCAGAATGACTTCAACCGGGGTACCCCATTCATCCGCCCACTTCTTTGCTAATCCCAAATCTTGCCCCTGCACCAGAGAGGGAACATTCTCGGGTAACACCCTGAGGGGTGGGATCGACTGTTTGGCCTGTTGTCCAAGCTGAGGAACGTCTGATCTTTTTTTGCTTGTAGTTGAACTTGATTTGCTCCCACTTGCACTTGCACTTGCACGTGACCTGCTCTTTTTCCCTTCCTTCTGCAATGTGCGTGTATAGTCGTCAGGCTTATGGTGTAAGTCATACTGTGATGGAAGGGTCGTGAAGTATTTTGCATATGCTATTTGCTTCTCGGTGTATTCCGGGCGGGGCTCGGGTTCCTTCTTTTTCATCTGCGCGTCATAATGTTCCTTTGCTATCCTGGCGTTTTCCTCGTCGGTAGGATCATAAGGTCTGATAGGAAGATTAGCATGAGGTACCTTTGGGAGGGGCGATAGTTTGCGCTTTGGGGAGCTCCGTCGCTTAGAACTCATCGATGGAGCATTCTTGCTGGCACGCTTCCGCTTAGTATCCTTAGCGGGCGGCGGCGGAGATGGCCGACCCAAGTCCGGCGGCGGTGACCGAGATGGACTCGTGTTGTGGTGGCCGTCGTCATGTGGAGGGCTTGGAGGTGATGGAGGTGTAGGTGACCTGCGACGACTCGGAGGCGGTGTTGTCCTTGGGGCCGAGCCAGGAAGCTTGATGTAGTTCTTGTCCCATAGGATGACTCCACCCAGTACTTCTCTAAGTGTCCTCTCATCTTTGGGTCCAGCTATGTCGAGCTCCATATCATGAAACCCCGCCATGATTTCATCCACCCTGACTTTAGCAAAGCCAGCTGGAATCTCATGGCCATGCCAGCGTGCATCAGGGCCAGAAGGTAAAGCTTGTCCGACGGCCACCTTCATGGATATGTTCTTAAATTTCTGATGGAGTTCACATGATGTTGACTCCTTGATTCCATCCACAGGGTAGCCGGGACCGCCCTCTATCATTCTTCGTGCATCGTCGGGCGGGGCCTCAGATTCAGCCACGCTGCTTTTCCGCTTAGATGGGGCGCTGGTAATATCGAGTGCAGGATCTTCCTGGCGCGCTACTCCTCTAAGCTCGTCAATCTGCTTCTGTTGCTCGTTAAGCCTGGCAAGCAACTGGTTGAACTTGTCATTCTCCTCATCCTGCTGTCGCTTCTTTGCTCTCGCTCGGCTTCTGTAAGTTTCTTGGTCTCTGGCAAACCCAAGCCACCACGGGTAAGAAGGACCGAAGCCTCGCGTTCGTCCTCCATGTTCGTCATTGCCGAGGACCAGTGTGAGCAAATCTTTCTCTCTATCTGCAGTGAACTGTCTTTTTCCCTCTTTAATTTCTTTCAATATTTTTTTCCAATTCTCCCTGGGTATCCTAAGACCGTCACTGCAGATAAGGTCCCCTGTTTCTTCGTCGTACGAACCACCATGCGCAAGGAACCAATTCCTTGCTCTTATTTCCCACTCATCACGGATGGGTTCAGGTATGATGCCTTTAGCTAGCAAATCTTGCTCTTTCTTATCCCACTTTGGGATGGCAGTCTCATAGCCCCCTGACCCCAGCGTGTGGTGATATTTCTTCTTGTCGGCATTTTTCTTGTTCTTTTCTGATAATGCCTTGGCATCTTCTGACTGCTTGTACTCCTAAAATGCCTTCCAGTGATTCGCCTGCTTGGCTAGATACCCCTCGAATACTGGCACTTTCTTTGTCTTCCGATATTCTTTCCATAGCTTCTTCTTCCAGCTACGGAACAGTTCGGCCATCTTCTTTAGAGTCCACTGCTTGACTTTGGCCCTCAGTTTATTTGCGGCGTCTTCATTCTCATATTCTGGCAGGTTGAAATGTGACATGATATCATTCCAAAGATTATCTTTGTACCTTTCGGCGACATAGCCACTATCGGCTGCCCCTTTGCGCTTGTTCCACTCCCGAACGCTGATCGGGATGTGATCCCTAATGAGAACTCCGCATTGCTTCTTGAATGTATCAGCAGCATTCTTAGGAAGCTTTGGTTCGCCCGTAGGCAATATCACCTCAAAGGTGTAATGCGTCCGTGCGTCCAACTTTTTAGTCGGGCCTCGTTTCGTAGATTTGCTCGATGTGGAGGCCTAAGAGGGAGAAACATTCGTCAAATGAATGTATATGTATACAATATAGAGCTATCTCCAATATTTTTCACATATTACAAGTGATTGTCGAACTTCATATGTATACCTCGCCGAACTTTATTATTTCTCCACCGGCTTCTCCACCGGCTTCTCCATCAGTGGAGCTATCACCTTCTCCGTCATTGGAGCTATCTCTGGCCCCATCGGCTTCATCTTCGTGTCGATCAACCTCCATTCCATCTCCGGAGGGGTTTCGATATGACGATGGAGATTCAGCTGGTTCAACGTCGGGGCGTCTTTGATTATATTCTTCGAGAAGTTCGTCCTCTTCGAGGTTCCTGCTATGTGGATCCATAGTTCTGCAAAAAAACAACACTTTGATTAACTAATAAACTAACAAACTATATATGATGCAAAATAATTCTGCAGGTCTATTGCAAAAAAATTCTAACAAAAAGTAGGCGAGGCGAACGAAAGAAGGCGAGATCTAACTAAAGAATCGGGTTCGAAAATACAAATAAGAAGCGAACGAAAAGAACTATCTGAACGAAAGAATGAGGCTACGATAAACTAACTAAATAACTCGATCTAACTAAAAACTAAGGCTACCTAAATAACTCTGCTTAACGAAAATAAAGTCTATCGAACGAAATAATTCTCGATCTAACTAAAACTCTATTCTAACTAATAACTCTATTCTAACTAAAATAACTCTATTCTAACTAAAATAATTCTATTCTAACTAAAATAATTCTATTCTAATTAAATAACTCTATTCTAATTAAATAACTCTATTCTAACTAAAATAACTCTATTCTAACTAAAATAACTCTATTCTAATTAAATAACTCTATTTTAATTAAATAACTCTATTCTAACTAAAATAATTCTATTCTAACTAAATAATTCTATTCTAACTAAATAATTATATTCTAACTAAATAACTCTATTCTAACTAAATAACTCTATTCTAACTAAAATAATTCTAACCCTAATTCTATATCTAACTAAAATAATTCTATCTATTATATTATTAAAACAACTAACAAACAACGGTGAAGATTACGCACTTCAAAGTTAATGTCTCAGATTTAATGAAGATAAATTTGGAAAATGAAAGTCTCCGGTTGCTTATTACCAAAAAAGAACGCGATCTAATCCGGCAAAAGATGGGAGACGTGTGCAAGCAAGATTACTGGAAAACGTTTGAAGAGATTAGGTTGTGCACGTTATTGAATTGTCCGCACGCATTGAAATTCTTTTACCGAGGTAGCTTTTGTATTGTCTCGGCTGTAACGCGCGGGGCCATGAAAAATCTTGGCTCTGACCGTCGTCTGCCACAGGAGAGAGCCAGAGCAAGAAGCAAAGAGAGCTCGGCGACCAAAGCTGTGGACATACGAAATTCCATGCATATAGGAAACAATCTAGGAGTATTATGTAATACCAGTACATGGCTGGCTCCAACTATTTTGTCGACCATCCTGTCGCTGGTGGCAATGGGGATATCAATCACATACGGAGTATATCATCAATATGCCAGATCGCAGTCAAAGAGAGCTAATCGATCAGCCGAGCGCTCAGCTCCTCAGGTAAAGCACGATTCACATGTTAGTTTTTTTTTTCGATTCACATGTCAGTTAGGTCCTCTTATGCAAGATAAACACGAATCAACGCTTACATACCCAGTGACTTATATGAATCTCACGTGATTCCGATACGCGGGAGTTACAAAAAGAATAGCAAAAAGAGCATGAGCTATTGTCAAAAATAGGCTAGGTATCCAAACATATTTGCTAACTGAACGCTAAAAACTGTACGAAACCCGTTGGATTAATTGGATTACGATAATCTGCATAGCGCCAAACATGACCTACTATACAATATTCAATGTTTATTTCAGATATAAGTTTTGAGCTATTTATTTTGGTTATTTCATACACAAAAGATCATAATACTTATGTACCTGTTTATTAAACCTAGAATATATAAGACCAAATCAAGGTAGCGTGTTGGTATAAAGAAGGACACAACAATTTGGTTTTCAGAGAAGTATGTATAAGTGAAAATACCTGAATTCCAGAATGAGGTTATTTGTTGGAGTTATATTTATGGATCCGACATAAACTGAAATGTGAGATAAAATTATTCAAAATTAAATTCTCATGAAGTGCATATAGAGAATGCAATAACATTTTTTAAAGAATTAGTGACAAAAGATACAACATTCCAATTAGTTTTTCATAGAGATCTATGTACAAGATAAATAACTGATTAAGCCTCAAAATAATTAGATGTCAGATTATGCATGAAATTTAACTACATACTAAAAAATGTAAAAATGATATCCTTAGCAACAACGTAATACTATCCTTAGCAACGACATAAAAAACATGACCAAAATATTTTCCACTAAGTCTACTAGAGTAACTTAGAAGACACAATTTAACAAAATTATTTGTATATTCTAAAAAATATCATTGCAAATACATGAATTAAATAAAATTACTCCCTTCGATCCATAATACTCTTCGCTAATACGGATGTATCTAGACAAATTTTAGTGGTAGATACATCCTTATTAGCAAAGAGTAATATGGGTCGGAGGGAGAAGCATTTTATTTGGGAGAGAATAGCTTCCGAGAAACAATGCTAAACAATATTTTGCATAGGAATTTTTATATTTTATGTAAATATGTACCTAACAATATATCAACATCCAGGAGCTAATTCAAAAAATAGACTAATATATCTAGCCGCGCAAATGCGCGGGCCATGTAGCTAGTTCTAATTAAATAACTCTATTCTAATTAAATAACTCTATTCTAACTAAAATAACTCTATTCTAACTAAAATAATTCTATTCTAACTAAAATAATTCTATTCTAATTAAATAACTCTATTCTAATTAAATAACTCTATTCTAACTAAAATAATTCTATTCTAACTAAATAATTCTATTCTAACTAAATAATTATGTTCTAACTAAATAACTCTATTCTAACTAAATAACTCTATTCTAACTAAAATAATTCTAACCCTAATTCTATATCTAACTATATCTAACTAAATTCTAACCCTAATATAAATTCTAACTAAATAATCCTAAACAAAACCCTAAACCTAAACAATCTAACCGGCCCTAACCCTACTTTCAAAAAAAAAAATACCCTAACTGTAAACTGTCTAACCTGCAGGGCTGCAGCCGGCCGGCGAGATGAGCGGCGGTGCGGCGGCGAGCGGCGCTGGTGCGGCGGCGGTGCGGCGCTGGCGTGGCGGTGGTGCAGCGGCGGGCGGCGGCGCTGCGGTGATGGGCGGCGCGCTCGGGCGCGGGTGCGGGCGGCGGCGGCGCTGCGGTGATGGGCGGCGGCGACGCGGTCGCGTGGCGGCAGTGTCGCAGGAGGGCGGCGTGCGCGCAGACGTCGGCGGCGAATTCCGGCAGCCTGGCGGCGTCCCGAAAAATTCCTTGCGCACGAAAACTGCTAAGTCCGAAACGCTGGGGAAGAAGGCGAATGTTTTATACCCCGGGACCTTTAGTCCCGGGCGGTGGCTCATGCCGGGACTAAAGGTGGGCCTTTAGTCCCGGACCGAGCCACCGCCCGGGACTAAAGGCCTCGGGTAGGGGGTTTCAGCGCTAGGGCCTTTAGTCCCGGTCCCACAGACCGGGACTAAAGGCCTTTTTCTGTTTTTTGTTTTATTTCTTTTATAAATAGTTATCTGTTTGCATATTTGAGAATTTAACAAAACTGTAAAAATGAAAAGTGTTTGAAATTGAATAGATAATTCAAAACTATTTTCTATTTTAAAAATTAATTATTTTAACTATCCTAAGTATTAACTATTTTTCCATTTTCAATTAAAAACTATGTTTATTAATATTCTTTTTGCATATTTGAGAATTTGACAAAACTATAAAAATGAAAAGTGTTTGAAATTGAATAGATAATTCAAAACTATTTTCTATTTTAAAAATTAATTATTTTAACTATCCTAAGTATTAACTATTTTGTCATTTTCAATTAAAAACTATGTTTATTAATATTCTTTTTGCATATTTGAGAATTTGACAAAACTATAAAAATGAAAAGTGTTTGAAATTGAATAGATAATTCAAAACTATTTTCTATTTTAAAAATTAATTATTTTAACTATCCTAAGTATTAACTATTTTGCCATTTTCAATTAAAAACTATGTTTATTAATATTCTTTTTGCATATTTGAGAATTTGACAAAACTATAAAAATGAAAAGTGTTTGAAATTGAATAGATAATTCAAAACTATTTTATATTTTAAAAATTAATTATTTTAACTATCCTAAGCATTAACTATTTTGTCATTTTCAATTAAAAACTATGTTTATTAATATTCTTTTTGCATATTTGAGAATTTGACAAAACTATAAAAATGAAAAGTGTTTAAAATTGAATAAGTAATTCAAAACAATTTTCTATGTGGAGGCTGTGGGTACAACAATCTTCATCATGCATTACATAAAAGATTTAATACATTATTAGATTATTGCACCAACAATCCTATCTATTATTTCTGTTTTCTTCTGGGTCGTAGCCATGGAGAATCTTCATCATTCAGTAGGATGCTTGGGCCAGTCTTCACTTTGAAGGGCGGAATTTCATGAAACTTATTATAATCTATCGACATGTCTGTCTTGTCATCTACTCCCACGATGTTTCTTTTTCCTGAAAGAACTATGTGGCGCTTTGGCTCATCAGACGATGTCTTCTTTTGCTAATTTGTTTTTCTCGTTTTTATAGACATGTCCTTCACATAGAAAACCTGAGCGACATCGTTGGCTAGGACGAATGGTTCGTCCATGTACGCAAGATTGTTGAGATCCACTGTTGTCATGCCGTACTTTTGGTCTACAACTACCCCGCCACCTGTCAGCTTCACCCATTTGCACCGAAACAAAGGGATCTTAAAAGTAGGTCCATAGTCAAGTTCCCATATCTCCTCTATGTACCCGTAATATGTTTCCAAACAGTGCCCATTCTCGTCTGTTGCATCAAAACGGACACCACTGTTTTGGTTGGTGCTCTTTTTATCTTGGGCAACCGTGTAAAATGTATTCCCATTTATCTCGTACCCTTGGAAAGTACATATAGTCGAAGATGGTGGCCTGGCCAAACAGTACAGCTGATCTCCAACGGTGTCGTCATTCATGAGATGTGTCTACAACCAACTACCGAAAGTCTTCTCGTGTTCCCCTTTAATCCAAGAGTCAGCCTTCCCCGGGTTTTTGGAGCGTAGAATATTCTTGTGTCTCACGATATACGGAGCCACCACGGTGGAATTGTGTAGAACTATGTAGTGTGCTTGAGAGAAAGAATGCCCATCCATACATACTTTTGCTTTCCTTCCTAGTGTGCCTTTTCCTGTCAGCCTACCCTCATACTGAGATTCAGGAACACCAATCGGCTTAAGGTCAGGAAGAAAGTCCACACAAAACTCAATGACCTCCTCTGTTCCATAGCCCTTGGAGATGCTTCCTTCTGGCCTAGCACGGTTACGAACATATTTCTTTAAGACTCCCATGAACCTCTTGAAGGGGAACATATTGTGTAGAAACACAGGACCGAGAATTCTAATCTCTTCGACTAGGTGAACTAGGAGGTGTGTCATTATATTAAAGAAGGATGGTGGGAACAACAACTCAAAGCTGACCAGACATTGGACCACATCAATCTGTAACCCTGATAGACTTTCTCGATCGATTACCTTTTGAGAAATTGCATTGAGGAATGCACATACCTTCACAATTGCCAGGCGAACATTTTCCGGTAGAATTCCCCTTAATGCAACCGGAAGCAATTGCGTCATAAGCACGTGGCAGTCATGAGACTTTAGGTTTTGGAATTTTTTGTCTTTCATATTTACGATTCCCTTTATATTCGACGAGAATCCAGTCGGGACCTTGATACTGAAAAGGACTTCAAAGAAGATTTCCTTCTCTTCCTTAGTAAGAGCATAGCTGGCACACCCTTGAAACTGTCCTGGATGCATGCCATCTCTTCCTTTATGATGTTCCTGGTCCTCCCGTGCTTCCGGTGTATCTTTTGACTTCCCATACAAGCCCAGGAAACCTAGAATATTCACGTAGAGATTCTTCGTCAGGTGCATCACGTCAATTGTGGAGCGGACCTCATGGACTTCCCAATAGGGTAGCTCCCAAAATATAGATTTCTTCTTCCACATGGGTACGCGCTTATCAGGGCCGTTAGGAACAGGTTGGCTGCCAGGACCCTTTCCAAAGATTACTTTTAAATCTTTGACCATATCAAATACTTCAGCACCAGTACGGATGACAGGCTTTCCCTGGGGTTCTGCCTTGCCATTCAAATGCTTGCCTTTTTTCATTAAGGGATGCTTGGGCAGAAGAAAACGACGATTGTATGGGTACACATTCTTCCTACATTTGTCCAGATATATACTTTCTATCTGATCCAAACAGTGTATGCATGCATTGTATCCCTTGTTTGACTGTCCTAAAATGTTACTAAGAGCAGGCCAATCATTGATGGTTACAAAAAGCAATGCTCGAAGGTCAAATTCCTCTTGTTTGTGCTCATCCCACACACGTACACCTGGTTCGGCCCACAGCTGTAAAAGTTCATCAACTAATGGCCTTAGGTACACATCAATATCGTTGCCGGGTTGCTTTGGACCTTGGATAAGCACTGACATCATAATGAACTTCCGCTTCATGCACAACCAAGGAGGAAGGTTGTAGATACATAGAGTAATGGGCCAGGTGCTGTGACTGCAACTCTGCTCCCCAAAAGGATTCATGCCATCTGTACTCAGACCAAACCATAAGTTCCTTGCGTCACTTGCAAATCTCGGGAACTCTCTCTTGATTTTTCTCCACTGCCGACCATCAGCGGGGTGACTCAACTTATCGTCTTTCATACGATCTTCCATGTGCCATCGCAACAACTTCGCATGATCTTTATTTCTGAACAGACGTTTCAACCGTGGTATTATAGGAGCATACCACATCACCTTGGCAGGAACCCTCTTCCTGGGTGGCTCGCCCTCAATTTCACCAGGGTCATCTTTTTTGATATTATACCGCAATGCAGTGCATACCAGGCATTTATCCATACTCTCATACTTCTCACCGCGGTAGAGGATGCAGTCATTAGGGCATGCATGTATCTTCTGCACGTCTAATCCTAGAGGGCAGACAAGCTTCTTTGCTTCGTACGTGCTGGCGGGCAATTCGTTCTTTCTTGGAAGCACCTTCTTCATCAGTACCAGCAACTTTTCGAATGATGAGTCAGTCACACCGGTCTCTGCCTTCCACTTCAGTAATTCCAGTGTGCTACCCAGCTTCTTCTGGCCATCTTCATAAGTTGGGTACAATAATTTGTTGTGGTCCTGTAACATCTGCTCGAACTGCAACCTCTCCTTTTCTGTGTCGCAGCCTCGCCGTGCTTCAGAAATGACCCGGCCAAGATCATTAGCGGGCTCATCTGGTTCCCGTTCTGAACACTAATCTTCTTCTTCATTGTCTTCCATTGCGGTATCAGCATACTCAGGGAACATAGATCGGTAGTTGTCATCATCGTTCTCTTCTTCTTCATCGTCGTCTTCCATCATAACCCCTCTTTCTCCGTGCTTGGTCCAAACATTATAGCCTGACATAAAACCGGACCGAAGCAGGTGGCTCTGAATGACTCTTGAGGAAGTGTAATCCTTCTCATTCCGACATTCAACACATGGACAAAACATATAGCCACCACCATGCTTGTTCGCATCGGCCGCATCTCGAAAAGAATGCACGCCTTCTCTGTAAGCGGCTGTGCAGTCGATCACCGTACATCCATGGATGGCTCATCTGCGTCATACGATAGTATATCAAACACAATCACGATCCTAAAAATTAGTACCGCACGGTCTAAACGAGAAAATATAGTTGCTAACCTTTTAGAATAAGTGGAAATAAAGAGGAAGAGGTTTAAGCGTGGCTCGGGCATCTCATATCGTAGTTGTGTTTGGTGAACTGAAGCGGCATCGCTCTAACACACATTTCAACAAACACCTCTAGTGCATCCAAGAAAAAAGAGAGCTAGCACACACCCACACTCTTTCATCCAAAAAAATGCAAGGAAGAGGGGAGAGAGGGGCTGCGGCCATATATATAGGCAGAGGACTTTAGTCTCGGTTTGAGACACAAACTGGGACTAAAGGGGGCGCACATGCGGGCCGCTCAGCGCATAGCCCTTTAGTCCCGGTTTGTGTCTCAAACCGGGACTAAAGGCTCGTTACGGGCCGGGACCAAAGCCTCCGGGCGTCTAGGCCATTTTGGGGCGACGTGGCCGGGCCTTTAGTCCCGGCCCAGATGGAGGCCGGGACTAAAGGGTCCAGGCCAAAGGCCCTTTTTCCACTAGTGTTAGATGATTCACATTCATAGATACCTCTTGGAGATTTGGTGAATTGCCGATTTAACTAGCTTGAGCCTTTGGTCGCTCCTTTGTCTATATATTCGTGGTTGGTTTGAGAGCTATAGTCTAAGTTTGTGAACCATCTAGTATTGCTACCTGCGGAACATTTATAAATTGCCTGTCGTGGATGCCTCCATATACAAAGGAGGTGTTGTCCGACTTTGGAGTTTTTCCTAAACTTCACGTTGTTTAGTTAACGTGGTAGCATCGTCAGGTAGGTCGATACCTGGGGTGTTACAGTTGGTATCAGAGCCTAGGTTTTAGATCTCTGGTGTAGGTTAATGACTTCAAATTTTGAATGACCTTGCATAATTAATTAAAACCTGACATGGCTTTCAAGATAATAAAATTTGACACACTGATGCACAGTAGGATGGGTTTGGGTATTCATTGCATTTACGCTTTCGACATGGTTGCTTTTTCTTTCCATGTGATGTCGTGTACTCGTTGGTAGACTGTTGCCATGGGAGTCTTGAATTTATCATTTCAGGTGGTAAGATACTCATTGTTTGTTCGACATGTGATTGTTTTTTATTTATTTGATTTGCTCGTATCAGTCTTGAGAATTGGTTGGTTGGAGATTCTCCAAAATACTTATGTTGTTAGTAGCGGGAGAGGAAAGTTATCATTCAATATTATCCTTGAAATCCTATGAATGGCTAGATATAAACACTTGGGATTGATGGTTTAGTTAACAAAGTTGCTTTGTTGGATTTAAATAAAGATAAAATGGTTTGATTTGGTCACAAAGCATAGTGTTTTGTGCTATAGCGGTTAGGAATGAATGGTTTCAGTTGTCTTGAGATGAGATGAGATTGCTTGGTGATTTTTTTGGAGTAACCTATGATAGTCTGTATCTAAACATTGGTCAAGCTGAATTAATCACTATATTGTTAGTCGTGATGATTTGTAGTCTAGAAGGATTTGGCGATGGATATAGTTTTTGTATCCCATATATCTTGTTTTTTTCAATTTTGCACAAAGAGGATAATTTATTGATTTTTTATTAGTAAGCTAGGTAGTGATGATAATCCAGTTATGCTAAATTAGATAGATGCTACTTGTCTCGAAAGATATTTAGCTTACACTGTGTTTACTAGTAATCGATGAATTTGAGTAATATAAGGCATCTTATATCAATGGTCTGAGGACTTGGATAAACAAAAATTAGATTTTTTTTGCGTATTAAGTTCGATGAAAAAAATTGATATACATGTTCAAGGATCAGTGGATTTTATGTATATTTTCTTGTGGTGATTCAGACTCTTAGCAATGGTCAATGAATTGGGCAATTTTTGTTACCTATGGATCCTTGAATAATGGTTTGAGGATATATATTAAGTAATTTTAGAAGGATCTAGTCGGTTGGCGTTTAACTCCCGTATGAGATTTTTATATATAATAATTTGGTTATGGTGCCGTTAGGATAGCTACATTGATACATGAAACTAAGAGAGAACATGATAATATTTGGATTGCTAGGCCTTCATGCGGTTATCAAGGGAGTGTGAATTAGATTCATGATCTTCGGACATACTAGTTGGGCTTGTAGTAGTTGTTGGTACATGATTAAAATGAAAGATGAATTTTCAAGCAACCTTGGTTGAACAATATTTTGGCTAATGTCATGGCCATGCTCCAAAGTTACTCTCCATAGGTTGTTGGTGAAGTTATCAGAGTATTATCATGAGACATTACATGGATCTTGATACTTATTATTTTTAAGTATTGGCATGTTGTTAAATATCACGAATAGTGAATATCGTTGTGTGAGTGCATTTTAGAAGACATTTGCTTGTTAGATCTGGTACTTTACTGGGTTTGGAGACAAGGATGAAGGTGTGGTCAATATCGGGTTAGACTCTAAGGGTTCTTAGTTTATTTTTTTAGACTAGTTCCTCTTTCCCTTATCATGGCAATTTCGGGTTCTAGAAGCCCTCTGTTTTCTCTAATAGTGTGGACCTAATCTTTGAGAATGTGCTTTCACCACACTCGGGTTGTGTTTGCTAGAGAGAACCTTGGACAATAAGCATATGAGACTAAGTTGCTTTATCTCTTACGGCGAGTTTGGGTACCGTGCTTTTTCTCAACAAACCTTCTTCGGAGCTTAAGTAGTTTGGTAGTTGCTAGAGGTTCTCACCGACAACAGTGTTTTTTTGGGTGGGGAGATAGAAGTGATTTTGGGCAGATCAGTTTCCCAGCTCCCAGGTTGTCAACCCCATAGGACAATGTTTTTACTATTTCTAGTGAATATACGACCAATAGCTAGAAGTCCCATGAGTCGAGTTTATTACTGAGGGTTGACAAAATTAATTAATTTCTTCTTAGTTAAGGTCTAAAATAAACTAGTAGAATAAAGTGATGAGACATATTTCAAGATCATGCCAAAGAGAACCGAACCACTGGATTGTTAACCATGAGATTGTATGTTTGCCCAAATTTCCATAACCGAGTTTTTCCTTGTGTTGTCCATATTCCTTCTGACATTAGTTGTGAATTTACCATGAGCATTCAAGAAAATAAAACTAGCGATAGTATCCAGTAGATAGAATTCCTATAGTGTATTTGTATTTCTTGCCCAGTGTCAACGAGATCAAGTCAACCATGTACTAGTCAAATCCTCACTGCCAATTAGAATTCCGGTATTAGCCTTGAAAAAATTTGTAGCATTCATTTTTGTGTACCTTCTTTCAATCAAGTGGTATGAAGTGAGACAAACCTTTCAATGGTCGTTGATGATGCTTTCGCATTTGGCTCAATTGGTTTGGTTTGAGGAGACAAAGACCCCATTAATTAAAGTCATGTTGAAATCTTTGTTGTTCCACTAGAAGCGATCAGCTTATATATATGTATTTTTTTTGGTTTCAAACTGCCTTTCCAGTGATTGCTATTCCGTCGATAGGAGCTATTCTTATCCTCTAAAAGTTCCAGTTTTCTAGTATATTAGTCTATCTTGGTTCATACGGTGACTCTTTTGTCAAGTGTGTTATGTCGGGATATTCACAATCTTGTGGTGTTCTTGGAAAACGATTGATTAAGTCGCCTAGTGGCTTTACAAAAAAAGGCCTTGGATCGTGCCATGAAATATATTTTTTGCAATGCAAGGGAGGCTACATGCCCGATTCACCTATTCATGTATGAAGTTAATAGTTTGGGTGCGGGATGGATTGGCCCCCATACCACTTACTCATACTATTTTACTTTTTACGTTGGAGTGGTGAATCTGTGTTTGCCTCGCCTTTAGTACAGTCAGCGTGTTTCGGTTTAAAACTTAGAATGGACTAGTGACCCTTTATTTGAAACATCACATGGTTGCCAAGCGTATGAATTAGGTGAGAATGGGCCTTACTTGTGACCTCTGAATATTGAGTTCGAATATTTGTGCTTATATTAGCCAATCATGAGTTTTTTCTTGGTCTATGTACTGCATTCTAGTGTCAAGCTAGTTAGTGGTCTTGCCAGCTTTTAGTACCCAAGCCTCACCTACAACATGTGATGAACACTATGTTTTGACTGATATATAAAATTATTTGAATAGTGTGGAGTTAGTTGAGGTCAAAAGGTGCAACACTGAACATTGGTATACAACTTAACCATTGGGGATTTGGATAATCGACTACACAGTGCAAAAATTGGAAGGTATGTTAGGATCTTATAAATTTCTGAAACGGCGGGTCACTTGATGGTTCGTTGTGTTGACCACTTATAGATCTCAGACTTGTTCTTATTCCTAGGAGACACTGTTCTGACAGAATTTTGTTGAACAAACTACAGAAAGATCTGTGGAGTTTAGTCAACATACACTAGCAGCAGATTAGGAAAAAAAGATATGGCCATTCTAAGATGCTAATTGTCAAAACTTCCAATGGTCAATGAGGCGATTTTAGGAGGGCCGTCTACTGAGGTGCTGTGAGATTCAATATTGAACATAAGCTTAGTCCATGGAGTAGTCCTTTCAAGATAGTGGCACGAGTTAAGCAATTATCTTATTGTATGGAATCACCTTAGTCATGATTGCGGAAGTACTTTCAAGGCCACCATTAATCATTACAATCGAGCAACATTTTACTTTTGATACTCACCCAATAAAAATGTTGGAGGACGATAGAGTAATGAGGCATCCGACATTTCTCTGGACTAATGAATGGGGGGAAGCAATGTGGGATTTTGAATGAAGATATTAGAGATATATCATGTGCTATTACACCTTGTGAGTAACTAGGATTTGTTTAAACTCCAGTTATCTTGTGTCGATTAGTGAGTGAGAATTCGTGGACAAATTCTTTTAAACGGGTGGAGAATGTAATACCCTAAAGGCTAATTTTGGGATACCTCTAAGACGCGAGTCGTATTGACTTGTCCACATCATGTATGTAATTATCTTTGTTTACTTTCAGTTGTTCGTTGGTTATTAGCGATAGTAAAGAATTCGAGGACGAATTCAGTTGAAGTGGGGAAGAATGTAATATCCCGAATTTTATGCAGCTTAGATATAACTAAGCCGGATATGTTGACCAAAATTTGACCTTTTTAGGGTAAGTCGCATGGAAAATCCAAGAACATGTCACGTTTGTTAGGATAGCACAAATTTGAGTTTGGATGATTTATTTGGAAGTTGGATATTTGGAGATTTATTTCTATAACAATTTTGGATAGGAGTTTTAAGGGAAGAAAATAAAATCCCCTTGACTAGCACTGCCCTCACGAACCAGACCAACGCCTTCACACAAATCATTGCGCCGCCTAGGGTTACTATCCTTTGATGTCGCCGCCCTGGGTTAGATCGTCGTTGCGAGTTGTGGCCGTCATCGCCGAAATCCGCCGCTGACAGCCGCTATCTGGACTTGCCGTGGTCGATCATCCTCAACTCAACAACCACCAGGCTTGATTTAGTGCTGCAGCTTGACGAGGTACCCAATTCCTGCCACTGCTGCCTTGATCTTATCGCTTCACTCGCGATTGATTCCTGTTAGAGCCAGTAGATAAGCGTAGCGGCAGCCTAATTTTTGGATTGATAGAACCGATCAGCTAGCCAGATCGCTTCGGTACAAGTCTTTGAGCCGTAATGATTTCTTTGGGACCATAGCCTGCTGGCAGTGCGATTCATGGATTGGATACTGTAGTTATCTTAGTTAAAGCCCAATTCATCTTGGATCTGGCAAAATAATTAACACAGGTTGTGAGCTTTGCTTCAGGGTCGCACGTATTAGTCAATTTAGGTCTAGAAATCTGGTTGCCTAGTACGGACAGAGTATTTTGATTTAAAGATGGAACACCAGAATACAAGCAAATCATATGAGTAGCTATAGGAAATTTTTAACTGTGGTAAATCTCTTAGTGCGCTTTGTACAAAGTAATCACAATGCAATCTAGGTGAATCTTCTCTAAGACAATAAATATAGGTGCAACGTTGCAGGCGACTTGAACAGTAGAATTTGTATTTGGGCATCTATGCGAATTTTTGGTACAGTATTTTGAAAATGGTTTGCCCACAAGTCTGGGAGGCACAGGCGCCGGGAATAATTCTGCTAGTTGAACATCTGTATGAGGCAAGTGCATGCTGACTTTTTATATGGTTCGCCCGTTGTTGGGTTGTTTTTAATTGCTTGTTGTATTTTATGTGGCTCGATTCCGATGTTGTTGGATTTTGGTGTTTTGGGATATGTATAGCCTGGTGCGGTGAGAACTGTTCCACATGTGCTACTCCGTGTCGGTCGGTGAATTTCTGTTACATGTGGGCTACTCCGTTGTGCTAGAGCTCAGGTCGGTAAAATTCTGTTCCATGTGCGCTACTCCGTTTCGGTCGGTGAATTCTGTTGCACGTGGGCTACTCCGGAGTGCTCAATGGCAATCATGGGGAACTTGTTGAATTCAGTGGAACTTGTGATCTGAGCATTTCTCCTGTTGTCGTGATTATGTTTCTTTAAGGCTCTGTATTGTACTTGGCTGAGTATTGTTTACTCACACTTGTTTTTTTCTTGTTATTGGCTTTATTTGGTTTTCAGGTACTTGCGGCATGCATTGGCGGGAGTAGCACACCTTCTATTTACACGAAACACCACACATTATTTAGATGATTCACATTCATAGATACCTCTTGGAGATTTGGTGAATTGCCGATTTAACTAGCTTGAGCCTTTGGTCGCTCCTTTGTCTGTATATTCGTGGTTGGTTTGAGAGCTATAGTCTAAGTTTGTGAACCATCTAGTATTGCTACCTGCGGAACATTTATAAATTGCCTATCGTGGATGCCCCCATATACAAAGGAGGTGTTGTCCGACTTTGGAGTTTTTCCTAAACTTCACATTGTTTAGTTAACGTGGTAGCATCGTCAGGTAGGTCGATACCTGGGGTGTTACAATGTTACTGTGAGACCTAATAAACTTATTTTGTTATTTTAGGGTTATCATTTTCTCTGCAGTAATTATTTTGGTGTTAATAGAAATTAGCATTGTTTTATTTATTGTGCCTAATAGAAATAAGATTTTAGAGTGATTCAAACTCTAATGTGTTGTGCATTACTATAAATTTCCAACTTGATCTCTGGTGGAATTTTAGGAGCTACTGAAAGTTTTAGTGATTTATTTTACTTTTCTAGTGGTAATTGTGATTAGGGAATTCATTAAAATTCAACCCTAACTTATTTTGGAATGATTCCAATTGGGTTGGCTTTATAAACTTGTTAACTATCTGATGCTATGCTGGTTGACATGTTTTGATCAAGTTTTATGACTGCTTGATGTTTGTGTTGAGTATAGGGTTATTTACTACTAGAAATTGTTTTCCCTATTAATAAAGTGACTTTACTTTTATAAGATGAAATCTTGTTTCAGAAACTTGTTGCTTATCTGCAAGTATGCTTAATATGTTATTTGACCTATGTGACCACCTGCATGCTTGTTTGAGGTGAAGTGGTGTGGTGCTTGCTATGTTTGAAAAACCCTAGTTCTAATAGGATTAACTTGCTACTAAAAATATGTGAAGTCTTACTTTAGATTCTAAACATGTTTGTTTCTGATACTCTCTAATTATGTGTTCTTGAGTGACGAGGTGCTTGCGACTTGTGTATGCATGTATGCTTATTGTGTGCTTTTATCTTTTCGGCGATAGAATCGAATGAGGAGTGTACCGAGGAGGGAGAAGTCTTTGAGTATCAAGACGAAGAGGACCAGGGACAAGCCAACCAAGGCAAGCCATCTACTTGCTGCATATCTGAATCCTACTAAGTCACCATGCATTGTTTACTACTGTTTTTCTAAATATGCATTGTTTTCTATATTGCTATTATTCCCTATATAGCAATAGTTGACGACTTAGCTCCACAAGTCGACTTGATATCATCTATATAGATGACACCCTTGACACCTACTCAACACCCCTATATTAGAGACTTGATGATTAGCATCAAAGTCTTTGGAAAAACTCATAGTGGAGCCAAAAACTCTAGGATGGGAAAACTCTCGGAAAAGTTTCAAAAATGGTTTTCGAAAACCTTGGAGTAGTATCTACTCCACTGAAATGTTTTCTAAATGATTTTGGGACAAATGGAATTGGGTTATGGAAGGAAAGGAGTAGGTGGTTTTATAAAAGACATTGGTGTTTCTTTGTAGTCGCTCAGAATAATTAACCCGTGCAACCACATTACCCCGGTATGGGATGTGGCTTAGTCCGAAGTTTATCGGCCTTAGTGCGGGGAGCCTCACAACTATATAAGGGTCTGTAGGACCCCGGAATCCGGGTTGCCGCCAGTTTGTGGGCAATAGTAAATTGGGATCCTTGGGGATTTATTCGGCCGGAAGACACTTGGGTTCTCCCGCCGTGGCACTGGAGTTACCGGGTCATGCCGGGGAGGTAGACTCCACAGGGTAGGCACTCATACTAAGTTCGATAGATGGAAGGCTCTGATCGATTATCCGAACCCCGCATACTTGTGTATGACGGTCCGTGGTGGTATCCCGGTGGATTTATCGGATGGTGTGGGTAAAGTGTACAACCTCTCAGAGTGTAAACCTATTCGAATAGCCGAGTCCTCGGTCATGGACGGTTGTAAAGATCACTACATTGCCCAATGTCAGGTTTTGGTTTTATAAATGGTTTTTGGGAAAACGGAGTTTGTGTCGGATGGAGTACTTGGAGGGTACGACCGTGGCACGGGTGTGGTTCAGAGTACTTGGAAGAGTACTGGCGACGACTTGAGGTGGTTGCTGGTGGTGTGTGATGTATAGCAGACAGTCCTTGTGCGTGGAATAACCAGCCTGTTGGGAACCCCAAGAGGAAGGTATGATGAGTGTAGCGGCTAGTTTTCCCTCAGTTATGAAACCAAGGTTTATCGATCAGGAGAGGAGAGACGGCGACGACTGAAGGTGATATGGAACCTGCACACACACAAACAAATACTTTGCTCCCAACTTGCGATGAGGTTGTCAATCTCACTGGTTTGTTTGAAACAAAGGTTATGAGTGTATCGAGTGGAAAACAGTAATAGTATGCGAGTAAAGTAAACAGTGCGGGAAAGTAAACAGGTGATTGCAATATGATTAAAATAGGACCGGGGTCCATAGTTCACTAGTGGTGTCTCTCCATAGATAAAATAACATGCTGGGTAAACAAATTACAGTTGGGCAATTGATAGAATAAAGATAATGTGATATGTCAAGAAGATCACTATGAGATTTACTCTGGGCATTACAACAAAATACATAGACCGCCATCCAACTGCATCTATGACTAATAATCCACCCCCGGGGATATCATCCGAACACCCCAAAAGTATTAAGTTGCGAACAACGGATAATTGCATTAAGCAATTTGTGTAATGTAAACAAAGCATATGCCCTTGAGCATATGAATGTTGTTTTCTCCCTAGTAGCAACAGCACATCTACCACCTTAGAGGTTTCTGTCACTCCCCCAGGTGAAATAGAGACATGAACCCACTATCGAGCATAAATACCCCCTCTTGGAGTCACTAGCAACTACTCGGCCAAGATAGCTACTAACAACGGAGAGCATGCAAGATCATAAACAACATAGAGATAACAAAAGATAGTATTCAGTACAGCAACTTAATCATAAACACCAATATTCATCGGATCCGAACAAACCAACATCATAAAATTACATAACGGTGATCTCAATCATGTAGGGCAGCTCATGAGATCTAAACATGAAGCACATGGTGGAGAAGACAACCAACTAGCTACTGCTATGGAACCATAGTCCAAGGTAGACTACTCACTCATTGCTCCAGAGGCAAGCATGGCGATGAAGAAGACCTTCGGTGGCGATTCCCCTCTCTGGCAGGGTGCCGGGAAGAGCTTCTGGACCCTCCCGATCTTCGGGTCGACGGCAGCGGTGGATCGCGATGTGTTCTAGAAATCTGATCGGGTACTTAGGTTTTTTCCGTCGGGGGGTCTTTATAGGCGAAGGGGCGATGTCAGAGGTGGAGCCAGGCTCCCTCACACATAGGTGGCGTGGGCCAGGGGCTGGCCGCGCCACCCCTGTGTGTGGGCCCCTGGTCCTCCGCCTCCTACTCTTCTTTGGATGTCTGGAAGCTTCCGGGTAAAATATGACTTCAGGAACTTGTTTCGTCCAATTCCAAGAATATTTCCTGTGTATCACTTCTGAAACACAAAAACAGCAGAAAACAGGAAACTGGCACTGTGGCAACTTGTTAATAGGTTAGTTCCAGAAAATGCATAAAAGTGCCACGAAGTGTAACGAAACAATTGGCAAATGGTGTAAAAACAAGCATGGAGCATCAAAAATTATAGATACATTTGAGACGTATCAAGCATCCCCAAGCTTAACTCCTGCTCGTCCTCGAGTAGGTAAGTGATAACAAAGAATAATTTTTGAGGTGACATGCACCTACACAATCTTGATCATATATGTAAGCATTGATGAGCTGGGATCAATAGAACTTAAAACATGGGCATGAAGATATAATCATGACAATAAGAAACTTAGCAACCATGTTGTAAACATGCAAATGAACACAAACAAAAGATCATGAAAATGAAACAATGAAAGTCAACGTGTGTTCAAATCATAAGGAAAAACATACAAATGGTTTTCAGCTTGTTCTTCAAAGAGAGCAAAACATAAATGCATAGGACACCTTTAAGTCTAAAAGGGCGACTAGATACAAATAATTTAAGAACAAGTGAAACCAATCATCATGAATCAATCAATGAACTTTGGGACAATGCATATTGCACTAAGAATGACAACTATGCTCTCTTAATGGTGCATAAAGAAAGAAGGTGGTGACTCAGCATAAAAGTAGAAGAAAGACCCTTCGCAGAGGGAAGCAGTGATTGCACATGTGCTAGAGCTTTTCATTTGTAAAACAGAGAGATAAAACTTGGTTTTTGAGAGGTGGTTGCTTTTGTCAACGACTAGTAATGGGGTTCTTACTATCTTCCATACAAAAATGAAGCAAGTTTTTGAGAGAAAGATTGGCACTTTTGTGCTCTTTTATAAAGCTTGGCACTCCTCCCCACCTTTTTTTCCTTTCACATAACATGGCTAACCGATTCCATCGGGTGCCCACCAACATTCACTTTCCATGGAGGAGTGCCTTTTTCTTTCTTTTTTCTCTTTTTTTTCTTTTTGGAATAAGACAATATGGAAGATAGCAAATCCGACCACTACGTCCCTATGAGCTAAAAACATTGTCACAAAATGAGAAGTATTTTGAAGGTTTTTGAAAGGTAGCATCATGCAAATTTTACTTGGAATGGCTTAAAAATACCATGCATAGGAATTTATAGTGGACACAATGGAAAACTTTGGCTTTTAGGAGTTGGATGCACGAGTAGAGCTCATACTCAGTACAAGGCGAGGGCTAGCAAAAGACTGGGAGCGACCAACTAAGAGAGCAATAATGGCCATAATCATGCAAAGCGACATTAAAAGAAGCATAAGAAGGCATCAAAAGTCAAAAACTAAATGATCATGAAGGCTAATGGTGACTTTGTATGAGTCTAACATGTGTGAGCATGCGCCAAGTCAACCCAAATAAAGCATAAAGGAGAAAACCAAAATAATGCTTCCATACAATAAAAACAACGCATGATTTTTTCCAAAGGCTCATTAAGCAATCTCAGTTATTTGAGACAAGTCATGCTACAGCAAAACCACTAAGCATACTATCAAAAAGACATCAAGCATGACATGAAAAAGCCTAAGCCGCAGTCTACACAAGCTCCTTCTTGTACCACTATTTTGCACAAAGCTTTTTCTCTTTTCCAACACCATTTGAAATTTTTATAAACACCTCTTTTGATGAAAACCAATAAAGATCAGAGGCAAAAATACACCTTGATGAAAAGATATGACAAGGTCTGAACGCAAATCAAGGCAAAAACAAAAACCAAAAGCAGTAGCAGAAAAAGTAGAATGCTCGATTTTTAATAAGAGTGAAAACTAGAGCATTCTTTGCAAATGAAAACTAGTACATCTCCACCAAAGGAAATTTGTTGGGGTCCAACCATTTATTGCAGCAAACAAAACAAACTAACAAACTAAGAAAACTAAAAAAACTGACGCTCCAAGAAAAACACATAGTGCATGAAGCAATAAAAATATAGTGTCTTGAAAGGTGACCTGATTTTTGCCGATGAAGAAGGGGTGCCTCGGGGACATCCCCAAGCTTTGACGCTTGTACTTCTTGGATATTTCTTTGGGGTGCTGGGCATCCCCAAGTTTGAGCTTTTGTCCATTCTTCAACTCATCTCATCATTCTCCAATCCCTACACTTGAAAACTTCCTTCATACAAAACTAAACACAATTCTATTAGCAACATTAGTGTAGGCATAAAATATATTCAACCATCTTTAGCTTCAGGTTTCAACCCAAAACCACCACATATAATGTAAATACTACTGTAGCAACTTCCCAAAGGGTTCCATGATCAAAAAGAACTCGCAAAGAAAGCGATAAAGTGGCAAAAACAAATATTGGCAGAAATCTGTCAAAACTGAACAGCTGACAAAGGACGAATTTTTGAAAGGTTTTCTGTTGCTCAAATAAAAAAGTGTTCAACTAATGAAAGTTTGAATATAACCTGGGGCATATGCACAAGAAATCACAGGTCCAAAAGATAAACATAGAATTTATACGAATTTTTACGGTGCAGCACCAAAAACAGTTTCAGGACAGCAACATCCCCAAATCTTTACCTCACTCAAATTAGAGGCTTCTCTTGGCACAAAAACGAAATAAAAAGGATAAGGAGCGGTCATTGCAGTAGTAATGACTTCCAAGACTCAAATAAAAGAAAAAGTACTGAAAAGAAAACATTGGGTTATCTCCCAAGAGTGCTTTTCTTTAACACCTTTGGGCTAGGCGCAGAAAATTGCGAATCAAGTATTATCAAGAGATGAAGCGTCAAGCTCATAATTTGCTCTAAGAATAGAGTCAAAAATCAATTTCTTCCTTTTACTAGGGAAGTGTTCCATACCTTTCTTTAGTGGGAATTGATATTTGATGGTGCCTTCCCTCATATCAATGATGGCACCTACAGTTCGAAGAAAAGGTCTTCCCAAAATAATAGGACATGAAGCATAGCATTCAATGTCCATAACAAGAAAATCAATGGGAACAAGTTTATTGTTAACCACAATAAGAACATCATTAATCCTTTCCAAAGGTTTCTTCTTAGCAACATCAGCAATAGAAACATCATAATAACATTTTTCAAGCGGCGGTAAATCAAGCATGTCATAAATCTTTCTAGGCATGATAGAAATACTAGCACCTAGATCACATAAAGCATGGCAATCAAAACCATTAACATGCATATCAATGATGGGTTTCCAACCATCTTCTAACTTCTTGGGAACAGAGGCTTTTTCCTTCAACTTTTCATCCCTAATTTTTATGAGAGCATTGGTAATATGCTTAGTAAAAGCAATATTTAAAGAACTAGCATTGGGAGTCAAAGCAAGCTTTTGCAAGAACAAAATAACTTCAGATATATTGCAGCCATCAACATCAAAATCATTAAAAGAAGTAGAGCTATCATCTCCCACACTCCGAAAAATTTCAGCACTCTTTTGAGAAAAAGTTTTAGCAGTTGTAGGCTTTTTAGCACAAGGAGTGGGAGTTTTCTCTTCACCAATCAAAGTAAGAGGATTGCTTTCAGTAGGAGCAACATCATTAGAGGTAGTATGGAACATACCTTCATCTCTCTAGCCATCTCATCTTCTCTTTTCCACCTGGCATGCAATTCCGCTAACAATCTAACATTTTCATCAATTCCAACTTGAATAACATTAGCGGTAGCAAAAACATTGTTCTCTTTCACATCATTGGGAAACACTTTTAATTTCAGAAGTTCAACATCATGAGCAAGGCTATCAACTTTAGAAGCAAGAATATCAATTTTGCCTAACTTTTCCTCAACAGACTTATTAAAAGCAGTTTGCTTACCGATGAAGTCCTTGAGCATTACCTCAAGCTCGGAGGGCGCGGCCCTAGTGTTGTTGTAGGAATTACCATAAGAGTTACAATAACCATTACCATTGGTAGAAGGATACGGCCTATAATTGTTACTAGCAAAATTTTTTCTATAAGCATTGTTGTTAAAATTATTGTTTCTAATGAAATTCACATCAACATGCTCTTCTTGGGCAACCAGAGAGGCTAAAGGAACATTATTAGGATCAACATGAGTCCTATCATTAGCAAGCATAGCCATAATTGTATCAATCTTATCACTCAAGGAAGAGGTTTCCTCAACAAAATTTACCTTCTTACCTTGTGGAGCTCTCTCGGTGTGCCATTCAGAATAATTTACCATCATGTTGTCGAGTAGCTTTGATGCGGCGCCCAAGGTAAGGGACATAAAAGTGCCTCCAGCAGCTGAATCAAGTAGGTTCCTTGAAGAAAAATTCAGTCCTGCATAAAAAGTTTGGATAATCATCCAAGTAGTCAGTCCATGAGTGGGGCAATTCTTTATCATAGATTTCATTCTTTCCCAAGCCTGAGCAACATGTTCATTATCAAACTGAGTAAACTTCATAATATTGCTACGCAGAGATATAATCTTAGCAGGAGGATAATATCTACCAATAAAAGCATCCTTACACTTAGCCCATGAATCAATACTATTCTTAGTCAAAGACAGCAACTAATCCTTAGCTTTTCCTCTCAAAGAAAAAGGAAACAACTTGAGCTTAATAATGTCACTATCAACATCCTTATATTTCTGCATCTCACATAGCTCAACAAAATTGTGGAGATGAGCTGCAGCATCTTCAGTACTAGCACCAAAAAATTGCTCTTTCATAACAAGGTTCAACAAAGCAGGCTTAATCTCATAAAAGGTTGTAGCAGGAACAGTTGGTGCAATAGGAGTGCAGATAAAATCACTATTGTTCATGCTAGCAAAGTCACACAACTTGGTGTTTTTAGGAG
Source organism: Dactylis glomerata (assembly GCA_007115705.1). NCBI lineage: Eukaryota > Viridiplantae > Streptophyta > Magnoliopsida > Poales > Poaceae > Dactylis > Dactylis glomerata. The sequence continues at coordinate 2,786,762 of QXEO01000700.1, read as the reverse complement.
TACCCATTTCAGCAAAACAAAAGTAAACAAGTAAAAACAGCTACCAAGGATTCTAATTTTTTTGGGTTTTTGATATAAAATGATGCAAGTAAAATAAATAAAGTAAAGCAAAACAATAAAACAAAGTAAAGAATGTGTGTGTGAAAACTCCCCTCGCAGAAGTCTTCTTTCCTCCCTGGCAACGGCGCCAGAAAATTAGCTGGTGGTGGTGTGTGATGTATAGCAGACAGTCCTTGTGCGTGGAATAACCAGCCCGTTGGGAACCCCAAGAGGAAGGTATGATGAGTGTAGCGGCTAGTTTTCTCTCAGTTATGAAACCAAGGTTTATCGATCAGGAGAGGAGAGACGGCGACGACTGAAGGTGATATGGAACCTGCACACACACAAACAAATACTTTGCTCCCAACTTGCGATGAGGTTGTCAATCTCACCGGTTTGCTTGAAACAAAGGTTATGAGTGTATCGAGTGGAAAACAGTAATAGTATGCGAGTAAAGTAAATAGTGCGGGAAAGTAAACAGGTGATTGCAATATGATTAAAATAGGACCAGGGTCCACAGTTCACTAGTGGTGTCTCTCCATAGATAAAATAACATGCTGGGTAAACAAATTACAGTTGGGCAATTGATAGAATAAAGATAACGTGATATGTCAAGAAGATCACTATGAGATTTACTCTGGGCATTACAACAAAATACATAGACTGCCATCCAACTGCATCTATCACTAATAATCCACCCCCGGGGATATCATCCGAACACCCCAAAAGTATTAAGTTGCAAACAACGGATAATTGCATTAAGCAAAGTGTGTAATGTAAACAAAGCATATGCCCTTGAGCATATGAATGTTGTTTTCTCCCTAGTAGCAACAGCACATCTACCACTTTAGAGGTTTCTGTCACTCCCCCAGGAGAAATAGAGACATGAACCCACTATCGAGCATAAATACCCCCTCTTGGAGTCACTAGCAACTACTCGGCCAAGATAGCTACTAACAACGGAGAGCATGCAAGATCATAAACAACATAGAGATAACAAAAGATAGTATTCAGTACAGCAACTTAATCATAAACACCAATATTCATCGGATCCCAACAAACCAACATCATAGAATTACATAACGGTGATCTCAATCATGTAGGGCAGCTCATGAGATCTAAACATGAAGCACATGGTGGAGAAGACAACCAACTAGCTACTGCTATGGACCCATAGTCCAAGGTAGACTACTCACTCATTGCTTCGGAGGCAAGCATGGCGATGAAGAAGACCTCCGGTGGCGATTCCCCTCTCCAGCAGGGTGCCGGGAAGAGCTTCTGGACCCTCCCGATCTTCGGGTCGATGGCGGCGGCGGATCGCGATGTGTTCTGGAAATCTGATCAGGTACTTAGGTTTTTTCCGTCGGGGGGTCTTTATAGGTGAAGGGGCGATGTCAGAGGTGGAGCCAGGCTCCCTCACACATAGGTGGCGCGGGCCAGGGGCTGGCCGCGCAACCCCTGTGTGTGGGCCCTTGGTCCTCCGCCTCCTACTCTTCTTCGAATGTCTGGAAGCTTTCGGGTAAAATATGACTTCAGGAACTTGTTTCGTCCAATTCCGAGAATATTTCCTGTGTATCACTTCTGAAACACAAAAATAGCAGAAAACAGGAAACTGGCACTGTGGCAACTTGTTAATAGGTTAGTTCCGGAAAATGCATAAAAGTGCCACGAAGTGTAACGAAACAATTGGCAAATGGTGTAAAAACAAGCATGGAGCATCAAAAATTATAGATACGTTTGAGACGTATCAGTGGTCATGTCTGATTGGCCACCGACCTTTTCTTACAAAGGAGTTTCCCCCTTTCCTAGATCTTTTCCTCTAAATGTTGTCGATAAGAGAAACTATGATATAGAGATGTCGTAAGACATGCTATATCGACATGAGAAACTTGCTGGTATAGAATTACCTTAAACCAAGCCACCCTTGCTACAGCCAAATAGCATGTGAACACTTTTCCCTTAGATGGTTTGCGAGTACAATTCGAATGTACTCATGGCTTTGTCCCTGGCTATTAACTTGGTCAGAATATGCAGAAGACTACGAGGAAGGTGATGATGGTTACGATGACGCCGGTGCAAACTAGGAATGTCTCCCAGTCAGTTGCCTGTAGAGTAGTAGGCATGACGTGGGCCATCAATGCTGCTTGGTATCTGCTGCTTAGTTGTAGACTTGCCCTGCGTGGCAATATCATGCTTGGTCATGTGACCAATTGTAAGTATTTTATTCGATACTGTAATAGGATGATGTAATTCTGTTATCAACTCGAATATGTGGATTCACGACACACTGATCATGGGATCGTGAATTGCATGCATATCGGGTATTCCGGATGGGTAATCCGGGTCCCCACACATGATCAACCAAGTGATTGCTAATTATAATATGCAATTTAAAATGTTACTTCCCTGTCTTCACCATTAACTAGCCATTATCTTGTAAGAAAGGAATGATGGCAACCCTAAACATGGTAATCTTCTTTCAAGTTTATTCTTTCACTTATAGAGGCTAATGAATTAACCTAAACCCTTTCACAACATTGTATGTTCGATTGCGCCTAAAAGTGCAACACATCATAAAGAAATTACCATAACTCAATGATAACAAATCATCGGGGTTAGGTTATGCTCACATCAATGCATATCATATATTATGCATATCATGCTGCAGATTTCTAACATTATCCCTACCGGATGATGATTGCTATTTTAGAATTGGGATTTCTATCATATCAAAGACCCTAACTCGCATAATCTTGCAGTCAGAAAGGCAAGTTCACTCTTGCTCATATCTCTTGTTTATATTTAGCAAATTACTTGCAAATATACCGGTGGTATTATTATTATGATTGCATTCAAAAGCAAAGGTTCTGCTTTCTCAAATTAATATGACTAGTGGTTAGCAACCACGGTGGTTGTCGACCTAGGAAGGTGGGCAGTGGGACCATGGTAAGAGTATGGTGGAGGTCCCACTGCAACTGGAATGTTCACCTAGGACTAATAACCAATGTCGCCAGTGATTCTTGTGCCGTAAAATACAGTCAACCATAGGATCTGGAATGGGATGGAAGGGTCCGATGTATCTTTTCCCTCTTGCATATCAACGGACACGCCGTTCCAGAGCAGTTGTCTCCCTGCGCGGAGCTTTGGGATGGGTGGAATCCCCCTAATGATTCCACGGTTCTGGCGGTCTATGATGGATTGCGGCAACAACGGGGGTAGATTACCGAGGCTGAATATTACCACAGTGCGTAAGAAAACCGGTGGGGGTAACTCATTGTCAAGGACAAGTATGCCGAGGTCGGCAACTACCAAAAGTGTAGACCAGTGAGGGTAGCGAACCGAAGTTGGAGCCGCAAAAGGGTGGGTATGAAAGGTCACGGGAAGGAACAATGATTGGCTGGGCCCCAGACATGAGAAGTGTGGACGGGAAAGCTACTCGGATGTGCAACAAAGCCTTGATCTCTTATGGGTACAAGTGACCAACTCTGTAGAGTGTAAGAAAGTATCCGGATACTCCCTGTTCTAGGAAGGAGCTGTGAACACGGCAGGAAAGGAGCCCATCAAAGCTCTAATCAACCCGTGAAGGCTAACAGACATAGTTCTTCTGAATAAAAGCAACCTCTTGAAGAAATGTTTACGAAAACCTGCATTGCCGAATGACTCTTGAGTCTAAGGTTGTAGCTAGTGCATAAAACACCTTATTCCTTATATGAATTTGCTGGGTAACGCTCGTTACTCACCCCACTCCCTCGTAACCCTTGCTTAGATCGGAGGCAACACAAGGAGACAACCTCGAGACACTGAAGACGAAGATGAAGCCTTCTACCAATGTCAGAACTATCATCAAAGTCAACAACTATAGCAAGCTTGGTGGAAAACTAGAATAGGAATAGAAGGGACCCAATTCCATAACCCTAAAAACCTAAGTAGTTAGGATAATTATGTAGTTTCTGTACTAAGCCAACTGCATTAGTTGTAGCTTAGTTTAGACTTCTCGTTGTTCTTTCTCGCTTGTAGTCGCCAGGACTAAACCTCTACCTATTGAGGAGGTTCTGAAGATCTTCTGTATGATGAAAATTGTAATTCTATGCACCTACCTTGGACCTACGATGTTTCTGTTGTACCACTCTGATCGATGTAATACTAGTGAAACAGTGTTTCATTGGTGTTATGTCAACGACTTGCATACTACACATGCAGTGGTATGCTGGGTCACCACAGTTGGTATCAGAGCAAACACTTTGACCCTAGGATTATAACCATTTAACAGGAGACCTGTAGGTTTGGTAGTGACTATAGGAAGCCATCTTATCTAAACCAGTTCTTCTTTATGACTTGGGATGGATATTCAATAAAAGGATAATCCCGACACACTCGAGTCAAGTTTCTTACCTATTTTCTTAAGTGCAGTTAGATATCTTATTCCATACCTAGTAACTATGACATCAAGCCTTACATAAAGGATGGAAGTTGAACACGATTGGTATACAATACATGATAGTCCAAAGAGAGGATACAAACGGAATGGGAACTATCCTAATGGAAGAAGTATACCAATGATGTTATGCTAAACTTGAGTCATCTGAAATGGGAGTACAATGATATTAAGTATAGTGAAGTTTCGAAAGGTAGTAGGAACCCATATCAAGTCGGGTATGTGGATACTCGAGAATCCCACATACAAGTAAAGGTACTGGTAGTATAAACACTTCAATTATGTTGGATTCATCTGAGAATCTGTACATAATGGAGTAGAGCTTTATAGTAAAACTAGCAATTCCTTACTGAGGAGGAAGATGTTCCAGAAGAAGGATTGGTGGCACGGTGTTGATGATGTAAATAACCGACCAGTTGGAACCCCCAAGAGAAGGTATGATGAGCACAACAGCAAGTTTTCCCTCAGTAAGAAACCAAGGTATATCAATCCAGTAGGAAAAAGCCAAACTCAAGAAGGTGATGCTTGCTAGCTTTGCGTCAACTCCGGACAATTTATAAGGCGCCTCGTGTGGGAACCCCGGTTTACCACCCGGAATTCCCGTTATGCATACAATTCATGATCCCAGGAAGACCGTCATGAATCCACATAACAGAGTTGGCATTACAGAGTACATCATCCATTACATAAATAAGTCGTTTAGTCTTACATGGCCACTTGGCCGAATTCAAATGCCTCACAGGGCAAGTTCACTAAACATAGCAGCGGAATCACAAATAGCGTCGGTAGCCCGTGTCATGCCTCTACCCTATAGGCGACTGACCGGGAGACGGATCCTAGTTTGCATCGGCGTCGTCGAACTCCTCACCATCATCATCATAGTCTTCACCATAATCGGGCCAAGTTAATAGCCAGGGACAAAGCCGTGAGTACATTTTGGAATTGTACTCGCAAACCACCTAGGAGGGAACAAGTTGCATGCTATTTGGCTATAGCAAGGGAAGTTGGTTTGAGGCTATTGCTTGTTTCTAACTATAGTTTCTCGTGTCGATATAGCATGTCATACGACATCTCTATATCCTTATTAAAGAAGAATTTTTGTAAAGAAACTTTAGTAAAAGCTCTAGGGAAGGGGGAACTCATTTTTCAAGAGAAGAGCCAGTGGTCAATCAAACATGACCACCATCTAGATTAAGTTCGGTCAATCATACATGACCAGTTCCATTCCTTCGGCAGTACCCTGCAAGTACTCCGAACCATACCCGTGCCACGGCAGTACCCTCCGAGTACTCCGTCCGGCACTTCTCTCCCTTTTTCCGAAATCAACCTTTGAAAACAAAACCGACATTGGGCTAGGCAATGGTCGTCCCAACCGTCCATGACTGAGGATGCGGCTATTTGAATAGACTTACACTCTGCAGAGGTTGTACACTTTACCCACACCATCCGATAAATCCACCGGGATACCACCATGGACCGTCATACACAAGTATGCGGGGTTCAGATAATTGATCATAGCTTTCCATCTATCCACCTTAGTACGGGTGCCTACCCTGTGGAGTATACATCCCCGGCAAATCCTGGCCGTCTACCTCTGCCGAGCGTAGTTCTAGTGCCACGGCAGGAGAAACCCAAGTGTCTTCCAGCCAGATAAATCCCGAAGGATCCCAATTTACTATTGCCCACAAACTGGCGGCAATCCAGATTCCGGGGGGTCCTACAAACCCCTATATAGTGTGAGGCTCCCCGCACTAAAGCAAATAAACTTTGGACTAAGCCCCGTCCCATACGGGGGTAATGTGGTTGCACGGTTTAATTGTTCTAAGCAAATGCCTAGTGATCACCAATGTCATATGAAAACCACTAACTCCTTGTCCTCCATTTTGATCAAAACCACTTTCGAAATCACTTCAGTGGGGTAGGTACTACCCCAAGGTTTTCTGAAACATTTTTATAAACTTTCTTTGAGTGTTCCCATTCCTAGAGTTTTTAGCTCCACTAGAAGGTTTATCTAGGGCTTTGTTGCTAACCAACAATGCCACTAGTTTCAGGGGTGAGGAATAGGTAATCAAGGGGGTCATCTCAATGGATGATAACAATTTGACTCGTGGAGCCTGAGTCAACAAATAATTGCTACAAGAACTATATCATTATAAATCCATGCACTTTAATAAAACAGAAGGAGATATGCAAATGTGTAAATAGGAATTCAAACATGCAGCAATTTTGATGGCTTGCCTTGGTTGGCTTTTCCCTGGTCCTCCTCGTCCTGATACTCGTACACTTCACCTTCTTCGGTACACTCCACATTCGATTCTATCATCGGGAAAAATAACAATGCACAAATAAATACACAAGCATACACAAGTCACAAACATTGCAGCACTCCATACCATATCATCAAAGAGTATCAGAAGAAAACAAGTTTAGAAAACAAAACAAAATTTTAAAGGTTCTTAATTAGCAATTTATCCCTATTAGAAACTAGGGTTTCTTATTTGATGAGATCTCAACAACTTAGCAACTAATTCAAGCATGCAGGCAATCAATGAATCAAACAGCACACCTATCATACTTGTAGGTTGACAACAATCTTAAGAACCTAACAAAGTTGGATTTACTGAAAAACAAGTTGTGGGTAATTTCCTATGAATTAACCAATAGGAAATAGCAATAGAGCACCAAAATAATCCTCAGATATTCTCCGAGTTTCAGAAAAATATGAGTTAAAATGCTCAGGAAAGCTCTTCCAGAACATGATCCAACAAAGTTCGATTCAACACAAGATTCCATTTCTACTGCAAGTGGTGATTTTCCTAAGATTAATTACACACAATGCCATTTCAATTACTACTACAAGAATATAAGTCCTAAAATAGCAAAACTAGTGAGTCAAGCAAGATATCATGATAAGCTATCACTGAAAATTGGCTTCACTCACTTTCAACATACCAAACTCAAGATTTGTAATTAAATAGGAAAATGGGCTAATAACACACCACTAATTATATTTTTATCTACATTGCTCCTAAAATCATGGGACCTATGCCGTCTGAAAGATAATGACTTAAGCTACTCAAGGAAATTTGAATCACTTCATTTGATTGCATAGAACAATTTCTATGGCATTTCAAAGTTTGTAGAATAATTTAAATAAAAATGCATTTTCAAAAAAAATAGAACAGGTCGGGATTTCCCGCCCGGGCTGCTGCGGGGGTGAGCTGGGCCAGACCATCGGTGGCCTCCCACGCTGGTGCCTAGCCGAACTGGTATGCACCCGTTAGATCTTGATCGGACGGCGGAGATGCGGCCTGAGCGCCGGTGACCTAAAACAGGCGGCGCTGCCGCTCGGCCTCGCCGAAAAAGAGCGCAGGCTCACCTAGGGCTCATCGGAGAGGCTGGCGATGATGCAAATCGGCGGCGGTGACATGAAGGAGAGTTCGGTGGCTGTGGCAGGGTCTAGTTTGCTGCAGCTGGTGTCGGGGGTGTTCGCATCGTTCCCGTCCCGTGCTGGCGCCGGCGAGCTTCTGTCTAGCTCGATTAGGACTCGTGCAAAGTTCCCAACACTAGCCGCAGATGCTCTGCGTGTTCTTCCTCGATCTTGGAATAGACCAAAATATCATCAATAAATACCACCATAAACTTGTCAAGGAACTTCATGAACACCTTATTCATGAGATTCATGAAGTAGGCTGGGGCATTGGTCAGGCCAAAGGACATCACGGTGTACTCGAATAAACCGTACCGTGTGGTAAAGGCGGTCTTGGGAATATCAGACTCGCGGACTTTTAGCTGATGATATCTAGTGCGGAGATCAATCTTGGAGAGTACCTTAGCTCCATTCAGCTGGTCAAATAGGTCTTCAATTTTTGGTAGAGGAAACTTGTTTTTGATCGTCACCTCATTCAACTGACGGTAATCCACACACAATCGAATGGTACCGTCTCGCTTGTACACAAATAGAACAGGCGATCCCCAAGGTGACGTGCTGGGATGGATAAGACCCTAGCTGAGCATATCGGCGAGCTGCCTCTTTAACTCTTCTAACTCCTGGGGGTTCATGCGGTAGGCTCTTTGTGCTATAGGGGCTATTCCGGGAATCAACTCAATAATGAACTCAATATCCCGGTCGGGGGGCATACCTGGCAACTCTTCAGGGAAGATATCGGGGTACTCACACACCACCGAGACTTGGTCAAGGGTTGGTCCAGACACAGACTTCTTGTTGTATGCCTTACGGGATGGCATGGTTGCAACGTGTTCAATTTGAATACCTTCGCTATTGGTCACGGCTATAGACTTCCTAGTGCAATCAATGTGCCCCTGATACTTGGACATCTAGTCCATTCCCAGTACCACATCCAAACCTTTCGTGCCTAGAATGATTAAGTTGGCTTTGAAAGACACCCCGTGGATATCTACCGGCACATCTATGCAATTTCTCTTGGTTTTCATAACTGACCCGGGGATCTGAACTAGCATGGTCCTAGGCATCATGGTTGATCCTAACATTCCCTTTGCAGCAAAGTTTCCAGTCATGAAGGAATGAGAGGCGCCAGAATCAAATAGCACTCTTGTAGGGATGGAGTTGATGAGAAACATACCCAGGACAACATCGGGTGCTTCAGCAGCTTCTTCAGCAGTGACATGGTTCAGGCGGCCCCTTGCGGCATTGGCTTGGTTCTTCTGGTTCTTCTCAGTGGGTCCACTGCCTTGATCCTGGTTGGGTCTCGGCACGCTGAGGCTCGGTGCAGAGGGCTTCTTCAGAGGGCGCTCCTTAGAGAAGTGTCCCGGCTGGCCACATGTGTAGCATCTGCTGCCTTGGCTGCGGTTGGAGGGGTTGAATGTGTTGCGGTTACCTCCAAAGAAGTTCCCGCCTGAGGGGTGGTTGCTAGAATATTGGCGATTTGGGTTATTGGGCCTGGGGGCTTGAGAGGCAAACCTCTGTGGAGGGGGCGCAGCCCTGGATGGGGGCAGGCTGCGGGACCGCTGTCCACTAGGTCCACCTTGACTCATCATTGTGCGCTTGCGGCTCTCACGGGCAGCCTTGTTTTTGTCTTCAACTATGATTGCAGCATCCACCATAGCTTCCAAATCAGGGTAATGCACGGTGACAAGGTAGGTCTGCAACTCCTCCTGCAATCCATTGAGGAACCTTTCCCTCTTCTTCTCATCGGTATCAATGTCATTGGGGGCATACCTTCCCCAGGTGGTGAACTTGTCGAGATACTCAGGAACACTCATCCCTCCTTGCTTCAGATTGAGGAACTTGTCCCTCATAATCTTGATGAGTCCAGAAGGGATGTGGGCCTTATGAAACTTGGTCTTGAATGCTTCCCATGTCATCACTTGGCCCTCGGGCTGCATGGCGCGGACATTCTCCCACCATGCTCCAGCTGCTCCACCTAGGAAGTGGGTTGCATACATCACCTTGTCATTGGCTCCAACTCTAGCGTACTCTAGCTTGTTCTCGATGGTGCGGAGCCAATCATTGGCATCCAGTGGCTCAATGGACTTGGAGAAGGTTGGGGGATTGGAGTTCTGAAAATCCCTAAGCTTGTTCTGGGGCTCATCATTGCCATTGCCACCATTGTTGTTGTGGTGGGTGGCAATCTGGGCGAGGTGTTGGAGTGTGGCGAGGTTAGCTTGGTGCTCGGCACGTGCGGCTTCACGATCCTCTAGCATGAGCCGCAGCACCTGCGTCATGTCAGGCTCAGGAGGTGGGGGCGGGTTGTTTCCAGCGTGGCCTCGTGTTTCCGAAGCCATTCTGGAGAGAAGTTTATCTTGTGAGATACAACAACAATTTAAATGCAGGGGAAAAAAGTTGTGCAATATGACATGGAAGGAGATCATAAGAGACATGACCACGCCAACATCCATAAGCATACATTATCAACCATAGTCATCCAAGTCCACCACATGCATACATACATACAAAAGAAGTGCCACACAAGTCTAGCACCATACCACCAAGTCTCATGCAACACATACCAAATGGTTTCAGCTGAACCATACAACACACCTAAACGCAAAAGGGGTCGACCTAGCCATTATGCGACATCCTAAGTGAGATAGCAGTGCGCCGGGTACCTACTCATCGACGCTAACGTGAGGCACAACCTTCTCAGGGTCCTCCTCACTCGGGGTCACAGGAGCATAGAAGTCCATGATAGCATCGCGGTCATCACCGCCATCACTACCATGGACGTCATCGTCAGTGCTCATGGGCTCCTCGTCGTAGGCCTCCTGGTGGTCATCATCGTGGCCAAGTACCTCCTCATTCTCCTTGCGGAGCTCGGCGGTCTCCTCCTCTAACTCGGACACGTGACTCTCAAGTGAAGCGAGGTGATCCTCCAGATCACGGATGCGCTATCGCAGAGCCCTGTTCCTCTTCACGATTCTCCTCTTGGCAGCAAGGAGACGGTGATGAGAGAGAATGGACTCCTGTAGGTCCTCACAAAGAACGGCCAGCTCCAGGCCTCGCTTGTCGGCAACCATACGGACGTGGTCCAGCTGCCCCTGGGTGTGGTGCAGCAGGGCCTCCGTGTGGCAAAGGTGGCGCTGAAGGGGGTGTGTGTGGCGGCTTGGTGGGGAAAGCCGTCAGAGTCGACTCACCTGTAGTGCTCGTAGCGGGTGCCAAGTAGCTCATCGTAGTGGAGGTGGACGAGGCGTGAGATAGCGTGTCAGAGGACATGCATAAGTCCATCGCCCCATGTGCGCTCGATCACCTCGAAGGTGAACTCTGGAGAGGTCGGCGGGACCTCCTTCCTGCGGACCTGGCAAACGACCTCGTACGCCAACTCGTGGGTACCCTCCTCGAAGAGCCGATAGCCTCGGACTTCTGGACGCGGGCGTCCGAGACGCGCGGCCAACTCCACTAAGTCACGCTCAAAAACGAGCACGTCCTCGTGGGTATCAACCTGACGGTGTGCAGTAGGAGCGTCCATCTACACAAAATTTTAAGGTAGGTTGAGTTAATAACTCACCCAAGTGTGCAATATTTTAAATACAGTAAAAACTTGAATTAAGATGCAAGTAGTCTAAATGCTTAAAGAGTAAGGGAAGAGATGAGAGCAATACATATTTACCTTATATATATTAAGCCATCTCTTATAACTTTTTAATAGTGAAAATAGTTTTTGGTCCAGTCTAACGCCCATGCTAACTAAGGTCTCCTAAGGTCAGGATGGCTTTGATACCAACTAGGTGGGGACCCCGGTTTACCACCCGGAATTCCCGTTATGCATACAATTCATGATCCCAGGGAGACCATCATGAATCCACATAACAGAGTTGGTATTACAGAGTACATCATCCATTACATAAATAAGTCATTTAGTCTTACATGGCCACTTGGCCGAATTCAAATGCATCGCAGGGCAAGTTCACTAAACATAGCAGCGGAATCACAAATAGTGTTGGTAGCCCGTGTCATGCCTCTACCCTACAGGTGACTGACCGGGAGATGGATCCTAGTTTGCACCAGCGTCGTCGAACTCCTCACCATCATCATCGTAGTCTTCTCCATAATCTAGCCAAGTTAATAGCCAGGGACAAAGCCGTGAGTACATTTTGGAATTGTACTCGCAAACCACCTAGGAGGGAACAAGTTGCATGCTATTTGGCTGTAGCAAGGGAAGTTGGTTTGAGGCTATTGCTTGTTTCTAACTATAGTTTCTCGTGTTGATATAGCATGTCATATGACATCTCTATATCCTTATTAAAGAAGAATTTTTGTAAAGAAACTTTAGTAAAAGCTCTAGGGAAGGGGAACTCATTTTTCAAGAGAAGAGCCGGTGGTCAATCATACATGACCACTTCCATTCCTTCGGCAGTACCCTGCAAGTACTCTGAACCATAGCCGTGCCACGACAGTACCCTCCGAGTACTCTGTCCGGCACTTTTCTCCCTTTTTCCGAAATCAACCTTTGAAAACAAAACCAACATTGGGCTAGGCAACGGTTGTCCCAACCATCCATGACCGAGGACTCGGCTATTGGAGTAGATTTACACTCTGCAGAGGTTGTACACTTTACCCACACCATCCGATAAATCCACCGGGATACCACCACAGACTGTCATACACAAGTATGCGGGGTTCGGATAATCGATCATAGATTTCCATCTATCCACCTTAGTACGGGTGCCTACCCTGTGGAGTATACATCCCCGGCAAATCCTGGTCGTCTACCTCTGCCGAGCGTAGTTCTAGTGCCACGGCGGGAGAAACCCAAGTGTCTTCCGGCCGGATAAATCCTGAAGGATCCCGATTTACTATTGCCCACAAACTAGCGGCAATCCAGATTCTGGGGTCCTACAAACCCTTATATAGTGTGAGGATCCCCGCACTAAAGCAAATAAACTTTGGACTAAGCCCCATCCCATACCGGGGTAATGTGGTTGCACGGTTTAATTGTTCTGAGCGAACGCCTAGTGATCACCAATGTCATATAAAAACCACTAACTGCTTGTCCTCCATTTTGATCAAAACCACTTTCGAAATCACTTCAGTGGGGTAGGTACTACCCCAAGGTTTTCGGAAACATTTTTATAAACTTTCTTTGAGTGTTCCAATTCCTAGAGTTTTTAGCTCCACTAGAAGGTTTATCAAGGGCTTTGTTGCTAACCAACAATGCCACTAGTTTCAGGGGTGAGGAATAGGTAATCAAGGGGGTCATCTCAATGGATGATAACAATTTGACTCACAGAGCCTGGGTCAACAAATAATTGCTACAAGAACTATAGCAATATAAATCCATGCACTTTAATAAAACAGAAGGAGATATGCAAATGTGTAAATAGGAATTCAGATATGTAGCAAGTTAGATGGCTTGCCTTGGTTGGCTTGTCCCTGGTCCTCCTCGTCCTGATACTCATACACTTCACCTTCTTCAGTACACTCCTCGTTCGATTCTATCGTCGGGAAAAATAACAACGCACAAATAAATACACAAGCATACACAAGTCACAAACATTGCAGCACTCCATACCATATCATCAAAGAGTATCAGAAGCAAACATGTTTAGAAAACAAAACAAGATTTTAAAGGTTCTTAATTAGCAAGATTCCATTTCTACTGCAAGTGGTGATTTTCCTAAGATTAATTACACACAATGCCATTTCAATTACTTCTACAAGAATATAAGTCCTAAAATAGCAAAACCAGTGAGTCAAGCAAGATGTCATGATAAGCTATCACTAAAAATTGGCTTCACTCACTTTCAACATACTAAACTCAAGATTTGCAATTAAATAGGAAAATGGGCTAATAACACACTACTAATTATCTTTTTATCTACATTGCTCCTAAAATCATGGGACCTATGCCATCTGAAAGCTAATGACTTAATCTACTCAAGGAAATTTGAATTAGTTCATTTGCATGCACAGAACAATTTCTATGGCATTTCAAAGTTTGTAGAACAATTTAAATAAAAATGCATTTCCAAAAAAATAGAACAGGCCGGGATTTCCCGCCCGGGCTGCTGCGGGGGTGAGCTGGGCCGGCCCATCGGCGGCCTCCCATGCTGGCGCCTAGCTGAACTGGTACGCGCCCATTCGATCTTAATCGGACAGCGCAGACGTGGCCCGAGCGTCGGTGACCTAAAACGGGCGGCGCCGCCGCTCGGCCTCGCCGAAAAAGAGCGCAGGCTCACCTAGGGCTCATCGGAGAGGCTGGCGATGATGCGAATCAGCGGCGGTGACATGAAGGAGAGTTTAGTGGCCGTGGCGGGGTTTGGTTTGCTGCAGGTGGTGTCGGGGGTGTTCGCGTTGTTCCCATCCCGTGCTGGCACCGGTGAGCTTCCGTCTAGCTCGATTAGGAACCCCTGGGCATGGGAGAAATAGCGCGTGAGTGCGGTTTCAGAATGAGGGAGAAGGCAGGTAGAGAATGGCAGCGAGGCTTGGTCAGAAATGGCCATCGTTTCCACCTTCTTCTCGGTTGCTGGGAGGATGCAGAGCTCCCTCTCCGCTCGGGAGAGGAGATGGCTTGCTCTGGGTCCTTTTGGTGAGCGAGTGGGGTGGTGGTGGTGTGGTCTGGGTGAAAGAAAATGAGAGCATGAGAGGGGTGTTGGCTTTATATGCCTGGGGCGGTACACGGTGAGCTAGGGCAAGGGAGAGGGAGAGGAGTGGGGGTGCGGCCTCAACATTGGCTAGGGGTGGCGGTGTGGACTCGGCCGATGGCATGGGCAGTGGCTTTGGACGTTTGCAGATGTCGGATAGCTCGCACATGCTTGTGGCAGAATGGCGCCCTGCAGGTGCTCGTACGGGGAGTGGCGGTTTGGGGCAGCGTGGGGTCGAGGCTAGAGGGGATAAAGAGGGCTGGCGTGCGTTAGAAGGGTCCTGGCTGCCTCCTCTCTCCATGCGCGTGAGCTAAACCGATGGAGAACGGACATGGAGTCGAGGGCAAGGGCGTGTCTGGGGCGACATGGACGTCGCCGGTTGGGGGTCAAATGGTGGCAGTGGTGCACGAGCGGGCTAGGGGGCTCGCCTGGGGAATCAGCGAGGTACAGTGGGGCTGGTGCGCACGCTGGTTTGGTCGGAGGGGGCAGAGAGGATGGGTGGGCTTAGAGGTGTTCGACCTGGTCCTCTGTCCGGAGCACGGTTGAGGGTGGGGGCTAGGGCTTACCCCTGCGGCTGCCAGGTGGGGTAGGGTGCTGGTCTGGGTCTGGTTACCCGCCTGGCGAGTGGTGGATCGAGATGGGAGAGAGAAGAAAAGATTTGCAAGATCCTTGCATGCACTAGGGCTCGGGTTCCCTCCTCCTCCTCCTTTTCTTTCAAATTTTTTGAGCAAGGCATGGCTGGGGTGGTGCTAGGTGCAATGCTGGTCATTGACTAGGCCTTGGTGCTGGATATTAGAGAGAAAAGATTTTGTTTTAAGAAAGAAGAATGAGTAGAAAAGAAAGTAAGAAAAATCTCACATGAAATGATAGGTCAAAACACACAAAAATTTGAAATGCAACTCAGTATCTAGCTTGGGAAAATGTTTGGAGAGTTTGGAGTCAATTTCCTAGGTCACTTAAACTTGCTAGAATTAAAGAGAAAAGAAAACCAAAAAGAAAAGGAGTTTAAATAAAATCCACACATGCACATGAAATGATAGTGCAAACAACCAAGCAAGATCTAGGTTTAGTCCTTCTAGGTTTTGAATGGCATCTGAATAATTTGCAAACCAACACACATCATAATTCACACTTGCAAGAATTTAAGAAGAATTATCCTGAAATAAAGATTTTATAGAATCACTCCAATGCACAAGAGATCATGCATACAAGCACACAATATCTTTCAAAATTTTTAGTTTCCCCTAAATAAATCATTACTTGGTCTTAATATGCATTACAAAAAGTGGGCTGTTACACCTCGTCCAGGGCTTTGCTTTGCCAGCAGCAACATGGAACCTGCACACAACACAACCAAATACTTTGCTCCCAACTTACGATGAGGTTGTCAATCTCACCAGTTTGCTGTAAACAAAGGAATGAGCGTATCGAGTGGAAAGCAATAGTAGTATGCGAGAAAGTAGACAGTGCGAGTAAAGTAAACAGGTGATAGCAATGTAAAGAAAATTGGACCGGGGTCCACAGTTCACTAGTGGTGTCTCTCCATAAGATAAATAACACATGTTGGGTAAACAAATTACAGTTGGGCAATTGATAGAATAAAGATAACATGCATATGTCAAGAAGATCACTATGAGATTTACTTTGGGCATTACAACAAAATACATAGACCACCATCCAACTGCATCTATGACTAATAATCCATCCATGAGGAATCATCTGAGAACCCCGTGAATATTAAGTTATGAAGAATAGATAATTGCATTAAGCAAAGTGTGTAATGTAAACAAAGCATATGCCCTTGGACATAAGAATGTTGTTTTCTCCCTAGTGGCAACAGCACATCTACAACCTTAGAGGTTTCTGTCACTCCCCCAGATTCAATAGAGGCATGAACCCAACTATCGAGCATAAATACTCCCTCTTGGAGTCACTAGTATCTACTTGGCCAAGATAGCTACTAACAACAGAGAGCATGCAAGATCATAAACAACATAAAGATAACATAAGATAAATTTCAGAACAACAACTTAATCATAACACCAATATTCATCAGATCCCAACAAACACAACATGTAGAATTACATAACGGTGATCTTGATCATGTAAGGCAGCTCACTGATATGTCTCCAACATATCCATAATATTTGATGCTCCATGCTTGTTTTCACACCATTTGCTTAGTGTTTCATTACACTTCGTGGCATTTTTATGCATTTTCTAGAACTAACCTATTAACGAGATGCCACAGTGCCAGTTCCCTGTATTCTGCTATTTTTGTGTTTCAGAAATGTTACATAGGAAATATTCTCAGAATTGGATGAAACAAAAGCCAGAAGTCCAGATATTTAAAGGAGCTTCCAGAAGACCGAAGAGGAGATGGAGAGGGTCCATAGGGCGCCCACACCACAGGGCTGTGTGGCCTAGGGCTAGCCCGCGCCCCATGGTGGTGAGGCCACCCTGGTCCACCTCTGATGCCGCCCCTTTGCCTATAATGACCCCCCGACGGGAAAAACCTAAAGAACCAATCACTTTTCCAGAAACATGTCGCGATCCACCGCCGTCATCGACCCAAGATTGGGAGGGTCCAGAAGCTCTTCCTGGCACCCTGCCGGAGAGGGGAATCGCCACCAGAGGTCTTCTTCATTGCCATGCTTGCCTCTGGCGCGATAAGTGAGTAGTCTACCTTGGACTATGGGTCCATAGCAGTAGCTAGATGGTTGTCTTCTCCACCATGTGCTTCATGTTTAGATCTCGTGAGCTGCCTTACATGATCGAGATCACCATTATGTAATTCTACATGTTGTGTTTGTTGGGATCCGATGAATATTGGTGTTATGATTGAGTTGATGTACTGAATTTTATCTTAAATTATCTCTATGTTGTTTATGATCTTGCATGCTCTCCGTTGTTAGTAGCTATCTTGGCCGACTAGTTGCTAGTGACTCCAAGAGGGGGTATTTATGCTCGATAGTGGGTTCATGCCTCTATTTAATCTGGGGGAGTGATAGAAACCTCTAAGGTTGTAGATATGCTATTGCTACTAGGGGGAAAACAACATTTATATGCTTGAGGGCTTATGCTTTGTTTACATTACACACTTTGCTTAATGCAGTTATCTGTTGTTCGCAACTTAATACTTGTGGAGTTCTCGGATTGATTCACCACAAGTGGATTATTAGTCATAGATGCAGTTGGATGGCGGTCTATGTATCTTGCTGTAATGCCCAGAGTAAATCTCATAGTGATCCTCTCGACATGTCATGTTGTCTTTATTCTATCAAGCCCAACTGTAATTTGTTTACCTAGCATGTGTTATTTTATCTTATGGAGAGACACCACTAGTGAACTGTGGACCCTGGTCCTATTTCCGTTATATTGCTATCACCTGTCTACTTTACTCACACTATTTACTTTACTCACATACTATTACTATTTTCCACTCGATACGCTTATTCCTTTATTTACAGCAAACCGGTGAGATTGACAACCTCATCGTAAGTTGGGAGCAAAGTATTTGGTTGTGTTGTGTGCAGGTTCCACATTGCTACTAGCTGAGGACGTGCAAACTCATTTGATCATAAACGGCGCCCTTGCTGGAGTGTCACTAGGCTATCAACCATCACCTTCAGTCATTTGTCTTCTTCCCCTTCAGATCGATAAACCTTGGTTTCTTACTGAGGGAAAACCTTGCTGCTGTGCTCATCATACCTTCCTCTTGGGGTTCCCAACTGGACGGTACTTTATATCATCAACACCGTGCCGAATCAAGCTCTTTTCTGGCGCCGTTGCCAGGGAGGAAAAAGAAGACTTCTGCAAGGGGAGTTTCACACGCACATCCTTTACTTTGTTTTAAGGTTTGCTTTACTTTATTTTTACTTGTATCGTTTTATCAAAAACACAAAAAAATTAGTATCCTTGATAGTTGTTTTTACTTGTCTGCTTTTAGTTTTGCTAGAATGGCCACTCCTGAAAACACCAAGTTGTGTGATTTTACTAGCACTAATAATAGTGATTTTATCTGCACTCCTATTGCGCCACTTGCTCCTGCTGCAAATTTTTATGAGATTAAGCCTGCTTTGTTGAACCTTGTTATGAAAGAGCAATTTTCTGGTGCTAGTACTGATGATCCTGCAGCTCATCGCAACAATTTTGTTGAGCTATGTGAGATGCAGAAATATAAGAATGTGGAAAGTGATATTATTAAGCTTAAGTTGTTTCCTTTTTCTTTGAGAGGAAAAGCTAAGGATTGGTTGCTATCTTTGCCTAAAAATAGTATTAATTCATGGGCTAAGTGTAAGGATGCTTTTATTGGTAGATACTATCCTCCTACTAAGATTATAGCTTTGCATAGCAATATTATGAAGTTTAGTCAATTTAATAATGAACATGTTGCTCAAGCTTGGGAAAGAATGAAATCTATGATCAAGAATTGTCCCACTCATGGAGTGAATACTTGGATGATTGTTCAAACTTTTTATGCATGACTGAATTTTTCTTCAAGGAACCTACTGGATTCAGCTGCTAGAGGCACTTTTATGTCCCTTACCTTGGGTGCCGCAACAAAGCTTCTCGACAATACGATGGTAAATTACTCTGAATGGCACACCGAGAGAGCTCCACAAGGTAAGAAGGTAAATTCTGTTGAGGAAACCTCTTCCTTGAGTGATAAGATTGATGCTATTATGCTTATGCTTTCTAATGATAGGACTCATGTTGATCCTAATAATGTTCCTTTAGCCTCTTTGGTTGCCCAAGAAGAGCATGTTGATGTAAACTTTATTAGAAATAATAATTTTAACAACAATGCTTATAGGAACAATTTTGCTAGTAACAATTATAGGCCGTATCCTTCTACCAATGGTAATGGTTATTGTAACTCTTATGGCAATTCCTCCAACAACACTAGGGCCACACCCTCTGATCTTGAGGTAATGCTCAAGGACTTTATCGGTAAGCAAACTGCTTTTAACAGGTCTGTTGAGGAAAAGTTAGGCAAAATTGATATTCTTACTTCTAAAGTTGATAGCCTTGCTCATGATGTTGAACTTCTAAAATTAAAAGTGTTGCCTAATGATGTGAAAGAGAACAATCCTTTTGCTACTACTAATGCTATCCAAGTTAGAATTGATGAAAATGTTAGGATGCTAGCAGAATTGCATGCCAGGTGGGAAAGAGTAGATGAGATGGCTAGAAAGATGAAGGTATGTACCATTACTACCTCTAATGATGTTTTTACTAATGCTAGCAATCCTCTTACTTTGATTGGTGTAGAGAAAACTCCCACTCCTTGTGTTAAAAAGCCTAAAACTGCCAAAACTTTTTTTCAAAAGAGTGCTAAAATTTTTCAGAGTGTGGGAGATGATAGCTCTATTTCCTTTAATGATTTTGATGTTGATTGCTACAATATATCTGAAGTTATTTTGTTCTTGCAAAAGCTTGCTTTGACTCCCAATGCAAGTTCTTTAAATGTTGCTTTTACTAAGCATACTACCAATGCTCCTATGAAAATTAGGGATGAAAAGTTGAAGCAAAAAGCTTCTGTTCCCAAGAAGTTAGAAGATGGTTAGGAACCCATCATTGATATGCATGTTAATGGTTTTGATTGAGATGCTTTATGTGATCTAGGTGCTAGTATTTCTATCATGCCTAGAAAGATTTATGACATGCTTGATTTACCACCGCTTGAAAAGTGTTATTATGATGTTCTTATAGCTGATGTTGCTAAGAAGAAACCTTTGGGAAGGATTAATGATGTTCTTATTGTGGTTAACAATAACCTTGTTCCCGTTGATTTTCTTGTCATGGATGTTGAATGCAATGCTAAATGTCCTACTATTTTGGGAAGACCCTTTCTTAGAACTGTAGGTGCCATCATTGATATGAGGGAAGGCACCATCAAATATCAATTCCCACTCAAGAAAGGTATGGAACACTTCCCTAGAAAGAGAAATAAATTACTTTTTGACTCTATTCTTAGAGCAAATTATGAGCTTGATGCTTTATCTTTTGATATTACTTGATTCGCACTTTCTGCGCCGAGCTCAAAGGCGTTAAAGAAAAGCACTCTTGGGAGATGACCCAATGTTTTTACATTCAGTTCTTTTTCTTTTATTTGAGTCTTGGAAGTTATTACGACTGTAATAACCTCTCCTTATCATTTATATTTCGTTTTTTTGCCAATAGAAGCCTCTAATTTGAGTGAGGTAAGATTTGGGGATGTTGCTGTCCTGAAACAGTTTTTGGTGCTGCACCATAAAAATTCGCGAAAATTCTCTGTACATCTTTTGGACCTCCGATTTCTTTTGCATATGCCCCAGGTTATATCCAAACTTTCATTAGTTGAACACTTTTTCATATGAGCAACAGAAAACCCTCAACAAATTCGACCTTTGTCAGCTGTTCAATTTTGACAGACTTCTACCAATATTTGTATTTGCCGCTTTATCGCTTTCTCTTTGAGTTCTTTTGATCACGGAACTTTTGGGGAAGTTGCTACAGTAGTATATACTTTATATGTGGTAGTTTTGAGTTGAAACCTGAAGCAAAAAGGGGTTGATTCTATGTTATGCTTACACTAATGTTGCTAATAGATTTGTGTTTAGTTTTCTATGAAGGAAGTTTTCAAGTGTAGGGATTGGAGAATGATGAGATGATTTGAAGAATGGACAAAAGCTCAAGCTTGGGGATGCCCAGCACCCCAATAAATATCCAAGAAGTACAAGTGTCAAAGCTTGGGGATGCCCCGAGGCACCCCTTCTTCATCGGCAAAAATCAGGTCACCTTTCAAGACACTATATTTTTATTGCTTCATGCATTATGCGTTTTTCTTGGAGCGTCAGTTGTTTTAGTTTTCAGTTTTGTTTAGTTTTGTTTGCTGAAATAAATGGTTGGACCCCAACAAATTTCTTTTGGATAAGTTGCCTTGCTTTTCATTTGTCAAGAACACTCTGTTTTTCACTCTTATCGTTTCAACGAGTGTTCTCTTTTTCTAGAACTGTGTTTAGCTTTCAGTTTTTGCCTTGATTTATGTTCAGATATTGTTATATCTTTGTATCAAGGTGTATTTTTGACCTCTGGTCCATGTTGGTTTTCATCAAAAAAGAGTTGGTTATAAATAATTTGAATGGTGTTGGAAAAGAGAAAAAGCTTTATGCAAA
The DNA here is from genome assembly GCA_007115705.1 of Dactylis glomerata. Classification (NCBI taxonomy): domain Eukaryota; kingdom Viridiplantae; phylum Streptophyta; class Magnoliopsida; order Poales; family Poaceae; genus Dactylis; species Dactylis glomerata. The sequence continues at coordinate 2,765,066 of QXEO01000700.1, read as the reverse complement.
AAAGTGGTACAAGAAGGAGCTTGTGTAGACTGTGGCCTAGGCTTTTGCATGTTGTGCTTGATGTCTTTTTGATAGCATGCTTAGTGGTTTCTCTGTAGCATGACTTGTCTCAAATAACTGAGATTGCTTAATGAGCCTTTGAAAAAATCATGCGTTGTTTTAATTATTTGGAAGCATTATTTTGGTTTTCTCCTTGATGCTTTATTTGGGTTGACTTGGCACATGCTCACACATGTTAGACTCATACAAAGTCGCCATTGCCTCTATGATCATTTAGTTTTTGACTTTTGATGCCATCTTATGCTTCTTTTAATGTCACTTTGTCAATTTGCATGATTATGGCCATTATTGCTCTCTTAGTTGGTCGCTCCCAGTCTTTTGCTAGCCCTCATTTTGTACTGAGTATGAGCTCTACTCGTGCATCCAACTCCTAAAAACCTAGTTGTTCCAAAGTGTCCACCATATATACCTATTAGCAATTTGCTATTCCAAAGTAAATTTGACTTGCTTTTATCTATCCTTCAAATTAAACTCGTTTTGGTGTTATGCAAAAATTGGTCAGTAAAGCTCTCACGAACCTGATGGCACACTTTACTTTTCTCGCTTTAAAACTTTGACATTGTGGCTCTCTTATGTTGAGTTGTTAAGCTTGCAAGTTGTAAGTTGGAAATTAGCCTAGCCATGCCGTCATGGGGCAAGCTTTCAACATTGCACTTTCTTTCATTTGAGTTGATATCGTGATCTTTTGTTTATGGATACTCGCGATGTGAAATAAGTTGGGAATCTTGCGGGATCATGGAGTTTTTATATGTGTTAGGGAAATGCCTAGGCCACTAATCTAAGCCATGCATCATTCATGGTGGAAATTTACAACATGCCCATAGTGGACATTCAATGACGCAACTCACAATAAAAAGCTATACCAATGGTAAATAAAAGAGATGTCGAGGTGTTCATTATCTGTTTGTCTTATCATTTTGATGTGGTCTTGTTCCATGTCATCGGGCAGGAGGTACCCCGTTGGCGGTTCTCGATGATACACATATATTTACAATGACAAGAGCCTGCTTGGGACTCTAAGTCGAGTAGCATGAGGTTTGGGTATTCGTACTTCATGGGACACGAGGTTTTCAACTTATGATTTGTCAAGCATATGCATTATAAGTGTTTTCACATTAACTTTAACCATTCAAGATTTCTATGATGGGGGCAATGAGAGCTCAAAGCCGGTAAGTACCATAATTTTTTGAAGGTTTATAAAACTTGCAATCACTGCTTCCCTCCGCGAAGGGCCTTTCTTTTACTTTTATGTTGAGTCACCACCTTCTATCTTTATGCACCGTTTAAGAGAGCATAGTTGTCATTATGAGTATAATGTGCATTGTCCCAAAGTTTTCATTGATTGATTCATGATGTTGGTTTCACTTATTCTTAAATTATTTGTATCTAGTCGCCCTCTTAAACTTGAAGGTGTCCTCTCCATTTATGTTTTGCTCTCTCATTAAGGACAGGCTGAAAACCATTTGTATGTTTTTCCATATGATTTGAACACACGTTTGACTTTCATTGTTTCATTTTCATAATCTTTTGTTTGTGTTCTTTTTCATGTTATAACATGGTTGCTAAGTTTCTTCTATCAAGATTATATCTTTCATGCCCATGTTTTAAGTTCTTTGATCCCAGCGCACAACGCTTACATATATGATCAAGATTGTGTAGGTGTATGTCACCTCAAAAATTATTTCTTTTGTTATCACTTACCTACTCGAGGACGAGTAGGAGTTAAGCTTGGGGATGCTGATACGTCTCCAACGTATCCATAATTTTTGATGCTCCATGCTTGTTTTTACACCATTTGCTTAGTGTTTCGTTACACTTCGTGGCATTTTTATGCATTTTCCAGAACTAACCTATTAACGAGATGCCACATGCCAGTTCCCTGTTTTCTGCTGTTTTTGTGTTTCAGAAATGTTACATAGGAAATATTCTCGGAATTGGACGAAATAAAAGCCAGAAGTCTAGTTATTTAAAGGAGCTTCCAGAAGACCGAAGAGGAGACAGAGAGGGGCCACAGGGCGCCCACACCACAGGGCGGCGCGGCCTAGGGCTGGCCCATGCCCTCTGGTGGTGAGGCCACCCTGCTTCGCCTGTAAAGACCCCCGATGGGAAAAACCTAAAGACCCAATCACTTTTCCAAAAACACATCGCGATCCACCGCCGTCGTAGACCTGAGATCGGGAGGGCCTAGAAGCTCTTCCCGGCACCCTGCCGGAGAGGGGAATCGCCACCGGAGGTCTTCTTCATCACCATGCTTGCCTCCGGCGCGATGAGTGAGTAGTCTACCTTGGACTATGGGTCCATAGCAGTAGCTAGATGGTTGTCTTCTCCACCATGTGCTTCATGTTTAGATCTCGTGAGCTGCCTTACATGATCGAGATCACCGTTATGTAATTCTACATGTTGTGTTTGTTGGGATCCGATGAATATTGGTGTTATGATTGAGTTGATATACTGAATTTTATCTTAAGTTATCTCTATGTTGTTTATGATCTTGCATGCTCTCCGTTGTTAGTAGCTATCTTGGCCGAGTAGTTGCTAGTGACTCCAAGAGGGGGTATTTATGCTCGATAGTTGTGACAACCCCGAATTTATCACAAATTCGAAGTGCCCATTATGCATTCCACCACAATCCCAGAATCATTGTTGTGATACACATAACGTAGTTGGTAACCAGTTCCATAGACATTACAATACGATGGTTCAAATACAATGGTCATAGTGACCAAGTTCATATTACAACACAATATAGCAGCGGAAATAACGTCTTCGGGTCCATGCCTTCACCCTACAGGCAATGGTGACTCAGGAGACGATCTTAGTTCTGATACTCTTCTTCATAACCTTCCTTCGGATACTCTTCCCCATAGTCTGGCCAAGTTGATAGCCAGGGACACAGCCATGAGTACATTGGATGCACTCGCAAACCATCTTATAAATGAAATGAGGAAGTAGATATGCAAGGTTGATATGGTGGACTACACACTAGGTTTAGTTACCAAAGCTAGTTTTGTTTCCCAAGAATGTTCATTGGTAGAAAAGAGGTTTAGTTCTCTAAGTTCAATCTAAAGAGGAACCTCAAGTGTGTCAATATCAATGTCATGTCAAGTCATGTCATTCACCAAGTTCACCATAAGTTATTATCATTCTTGACAAAAGTCAAGTATAGTTTGCCAACTGTCCATAACCGAGGACGCGGCTATTCAAATAGTTTTGAAACCTCTGCAGAGGGGTACACTTTACCCATAAGATTCGATACATCTGCCGGGAGAAATCCATGGATCGTCATACACAAAGTATGCGAGGTTCAGATAATCAAACAAACTCTTTCACTTGCTCACTCTAGTATAGGATCCTTCCCTAGAGCCCAAAACACGGATATCTCTGTTCTGGCGTCTCTAGTTTTGCCCGCTCCAGGATGCTGGATGAATGGAAATTCCACCCAGTTCGGAAGTACCCGCGCATGGTGCACTTCTATAAAGGATGATAAAAGACCTCCCATACTAGGGTGAACAAGCTACGGACTAAGCCCCTTCCCATTTAGGGGTAGTGTGGTCGTACGGTAATGGTTGGCTCACATGGTACATCACTTACTATCATTTAGCAAATACATTCCATAGTCCTTAGTCAATATTATTTTCCTTCATAAAACCATCATGTAGGAGGGATCTCCAATTCAAGCTTTCAAGTTCAAGTCACCAAGTTCAAATGGGGTTCCACTTAGAGGTGGCCTCAATTTTATTAGCGACCACTACAAGAAATGTGTTGACTAGTGACCAACTCATAGTGACCATAGAAAAATTGGTCATAGATTTATGACCAACTCGGATCAAATGGTCGTAAGCCGTTTCGGAGGGTTCAAGGTCTTAATCCTCATGACCAATTTAGTCCAAAAGGTCATAATGCTCAGACACGAAATGGTCATAACCTATATAATTGAATTTAGCACATTATTTTTAATTAATTTTATATCGATTATGACCAATTTAAATGTTCATACCACTATAACCAGTATGACTAGATGTCCACCTCATCAATTCTACCTATGTGTCAACATTTAGGTGTCATTAACGCCTACATGTCAATCAATGTCTAGGTGGCATTGATGCCTACGTGTCAGCTCTGACGAATGGGACCCATTATAATATTGACTCTTTGACTAATATGATGGGTGGGTCCCACCCCTACCCCACCTGTCAGGTGGGTCCTACCCGCCCTACCCCACACCTACCCCACCCGTCAGTGGGTCCCACCCGCCCTACCCCACCTGTCAAGTGGGTCCAACCCGCACCCCTACCCCACCCGCCAGGTGGGTCCCACCCGCCCTACCCTACCTACCAGGTGGGTCCCACCCGCCCCAACCCCCTACCCTACCTGCCAGGTGGGTCCCACCCGCCCCCATGTGGGTCCCACATGTCATATGGACAAGGAAAATATTTCTCACAAAATATGCATCCAGGAGGATTCGAACTCAAGACCTCCAACGTCTTGGTCATCCACCATCCCCTACCACTACACCACCCAATCACATGTGTCAAACAATGCTTTCAGTCCATTATATGCCTAATCAAATCTGTTGGGCCTGGGACTATATAGAACTTGACCGGCCCATCAAGTATCCCCCATTAATAGTATGGGCTGGCAAATGGTTTCGGCCCAAATAGCTTCCTAAAAAGAACTTATTATGAATAATTTAAGAACTACTTGAGTAATTGGACCACAAAATTTGCATATAAGCTCGGATTGAAATGATCCAAAAAGCAACTTTGTTCAACTCGCTTAGACTCATAATTTTCATGTTGGTGAGTTATTCATATATGTAAGTATTCTTTTTATCATTATTAATTCTCTTATGTCGTTTTTAGAATATCTTTAAAATGGTGGGCATGACCACACTTAGCTAGGGGTTTAATCTTGTGAAAATATTTATGGATTTCTATTGAAATAGCAACTAATGCATCTAAAAATCAATTTTTTAAAAAATTATGTGAAAACTATTAAGCACTTGTAGTTCAAATTGGGCCCGCTTCCTGCTGAATCGGCAGAACAGTTTCAGAAAATTAAAAATACCTATAAATGGTTTATTATTTAACTAAGTGCTGAATTTCAAACTCTATGTATCCTAATATTTTCTGAGATTGTTTTGGCCCAATTTTCAAATTGAATTTTGGTAGCTCCTTCACTAAAACATTGATTTGCGCCACTTAGAAAAATGAAAAATGAGTTTTTTGTGAAAAAAAAATGAAAACTTCCTTCTGCAATATTGTTTGTCATTCCGAGTCGAACACTTTTGCACAATATAGGATCATTTGAACAAACTATGCCATGATTGTGGCTATGACATCGGTAGTTTAGCTTAAAACTCAAGAATCTTCATACATGGTAGCTCTTTTGTAGATATGGGTGGAATCTTGTGAAACTTTCTGTAGATCTCTGATAAAATAGCAACTTGTATATCTAAAAATATTTTTTAAAAAAAATCATGAGCAAACTATGAAGCACTTGTAGTTCAAATTGGGCCCGCTTCCTACTGAATCGGCAGAAAGTTGTTAGAAAATTAAAAAATACCTATAAATACTTTTTTGTTCAACCAAGTGCTAAATTTTAAACCCTAAGTGTTCTAATATTTTTTGAGATTATTTTGGCCCAATTTTCAAATTGAATTTTGGTAGCTCCTTCACTAAAACATCGATTTGTATCATTCAGAAAATGAAAAATAAGATTTTTGTGCCAAAAAAATGAAAACTTCCTTCTGTAACATTGTTTGTCATTCCGAGTCAAACACTTTTGCACAATATAGGATCATTTGGACAAACTATGTCATGGTTGTGGCTATAACATTGGTAGTTTGACTTAAAAGTTACGAATCTTCATACATGATAGCTCTGTTTTGAGAACAATTTTTTAAAAAACTAATAATATTCAAAGTTTATTATTTTTCCTTGTAACTAGGTCACATAACATGATGCAATGCAAAGGTTTTTTATTTTTTTTGATTTTTTTTGAATTTCTTATGTCAATTTTAAAAGGCGTTCAAAACAGCGGCGCGACTGTTCTTAGATCGGGGTGCAATCTTGCAAAATTTTTTGTAGATCTATGAAGAAATAGCAACTTTTGCACCTAAAAATATTTTTTGCAAAAAATATTGAGCAAGATATGAAGCACTTGTAGTTCAAATTGGGCCCACTTTCAACTGAATCGGCAGAAAGTTGTCAAAAACTTTAAAAATACCTACAAATGGTTTATTATTCAACCAAGTGCTAAATGTTAATCCCTAATGGTATAGTATTTTTGGAGATTGTTTTGGTCCACTTGTCAAATTGAATTTTGGTAGCTCCTTCACAAAAACATCGATTTGTGCTCCTCAGAAAATAAAAAATGAGTTTTTTATGCAAAGAAAATGAAAACTTCCTTCTCCAAGTCAAAAATGAAAACTTCCTTCTGCATAAAAATATGATCGTGCAGTTTTTGTATTTTTATTTTTGCACTTCCTTCACAAAACCCCCTCTTTTGGCACTTAGAAAATGAAAAGTGGTATTTCAGCCAATGAGAGGACAGATCCAGATAGCCCTCGGATCACCCCACCAAAGCAGGTCTGAACCGTCCAGATGATTTTCATCCAACGGCCGAAATCCTAGCCCGAGCTCCACACCCACCGAACAAAACCGGATCCCAAACCCTAGCCTGGCAGCCGAGCCCCATTTTGCCTCGTCCCTCGTCCCTCCTCCCGCCTCCCTCCTCCAACCCCGCCGCCGGCCAGATCCCGGCTAGCTTCGCCCAGATCCCGGCTAGCTCCGGCCACTCCATGCCATGCCTACACCCTCCCTGGAAACCCCTCCTCTCACTCTCTCTATTCCACCTCGAGGAACCACCAAACAGCTCCTCAAACAGAAACCCTAGTACGAGATCCAGGCTGTACAGAGAGAAGCACGGGGTCCATGGCGGAAGCGCGCAGTGCTGGTGGGGATCAACTACTTGGGCACCAAGGCGGAGCTCAAGGTGGAGGTGGTTGGGGACGGCGGCGAGAACGAGAAGAAGCCGACGCCACCAAGGACTACTTCAAGCAGCTCAAGGACACCGACGCCGACACGCACTGGGCCTGCGTCAAGAACAGGTAGCTTTGATGCTTACCTGTGTGCTGGAGTGCATCAACCCCAACGGCGTTACTGCATATGCAGTGTCGAGTTCACTGTGCTGCAACAACAGCTGCGCTACATTCTCTGCATTAGGTAAGTTCTTCGGTCTCTCATTCTCTTCCTTTATTACTGAATATCTTTGTATTACGATCTGGTTGAGTTTATGTAGTGGGTCTCATAGGTTCATATATAGTTAATAGAATGTTAAATATTGTAACTATATACATTTTGAGTCCTTCAACTTTTTACTGCCAGGGATATGTATGCATGCTTATGTCTGAATGCTAAATATTGTTATCGAATGATGATGCTCTCTGAATGAGGTTGAGATCTAATACGTACTGTTATCCTAGGACAAAATTATTAGACCATGTCATTAGCCGATTTATCATGTCTGGGACTTGAGTTGATGCAAATAGCTCTCTCTGTATTTGTTTTATATGTTTTATAAATGATAGTTCGTGCGAGACGTGCTCTTGCTGATTTTTGTTGAAATGATACTGTTATGCCCCTTATTTTTTGTTGATGCTTATTACTGACCCTCACCTTTGTTCTTGCAGATCAAAAGGAGCCCTGCTTGAGGGAGACTTCCTCGGCCCTGACAACAACGGCGCCCTGCAAAAGGTCTCCCCCCTGTTCTGCCATGCCATGTGCTATAGTCTAGCTCTGATACTTGATAGTGCATATTAATCATTTTGACTTTGTGTTGCTCCACTTGTGGGTGCTGGATCTTATTACATGCCTAGGCTAATAAAAACTAGTAAGATGCTTAACCTGTTACAATTTTCTTCTATCCATATATAGCAGTGAATGTATATTATCATGTCTCTACTATCATCAAAAGTTGATTATGAATCATTTGACTTGAATTGAATAATAACCTGTAGCATTTTCTAGTTTCTGTATATTCTTGCTTTTCATTATGCAATTTGTATTCCTCTAAAAGTGTAGCTTTCCTCTCTTTTACAGGAGCTCTTGCTTGAAGAAATCTGAAGGGGAAGAAATTTGAAGCCTGAAGCTTGAGAAAACGTAGAGTAGATGCTTACAATTTGCTAGTCATATTGTACTAGCCAGCTTATTTAGTTATATTATCTCTGTGTACACTGTAATACACTAACTTTGGTTATTATTTCAAAGAAATTCGTTGGCTATTTTGACTTGTAATTTCAAAATATTCTGTTGTGCTGTTTCTTTCAGTTTGAAATATTTGTATTGAAATATCTGTATACTGGACCGTGAAAAAGTAGGCCCCAAAAAAATTAGAATGTAAAAGGCTTAGGCCCAATAGATAAATGGAAAAAGGTTAAGCCCAAATCCAAAAAGGACTGCGAAGAGGCTAAGGCCCAAACAAGCCCAAAACCAAATATCTCGTAAAAAAAAAGTTAACTGCAAAAAGGCTGACACTCAGAATTGAAAGGCCGAGTTACTGGGCTTGGCCCATCTAGAGCAACACAACTGGACTAGACTAAATTTGAATTACGACCATTTTGTTTGGTCACAATTCTGCCACGTAGGATTGGCCACGTAGGATCCGACGTGGCCTGGCCAAATTGGTAGTGACCAATTTTTTGGTCATAATTCTTATGACCATCTATTTTGGTCATAATCGTCTATGACCAATTAGAAAAATTGGTCGTCGTAGGCGGTCAGTGACGCTCAACTGCCGACCAACTATTTTTGGTCAGAAGAGGGTCATAAGTTGAGCAACAATGACCATCTAGTGACCAAAATGAAGGGTCACTAGTCAACAGATTTCTTGTAGTGGACTAAGCAACTACATTGAGTGATGATACCACTAAAATAGGGTTGGATAAACTCAGCTTGATGCTCTTGCTAAGCAAGATCTCACTACACATCTATCATTCTACTCGAGCAATTCAATCATGCAATTTACTTAAAACAAGTAGAATGCAATAGTAAAACTAGGCATGTGGAGTATGATTCAAAAGATGGCTTGCCTTGGTTGGCAAAGTGTCCGGGGTAGTCTTCTTCTTCTTGATAAAATTCCCCTTCAATATCCTCCTCAGCAACACTAGCGTCTAATAACGAATAAATACAAAGCACACAATCACCACACCATACTAACATCACTTCAAGCACACATCATTGTTTTCAAACAATAGAGTTCATGTTGGATTTTATTGAGTTGGATTGCAAGTTTTTCTTCCAAGTTTTCATTAAGTGTGCAAGTTAGATTTTCTACTATGTGTCATGTGTTGTTTACTTTTTGAGTATGGGTAAGTAACTAGGGTTATTAGGGCTAGTTCAAGTGGAGATTGACTAATTAAGTAAATTGGTATTGAGGGAAAAATTAATCTAAGTGTATAATGAAGAGCTATTATTTTATGCTACACACTAGTGTTGGATTTGGCTTAATTGATGTTACTAACCAAGTGTTAATTGAATAAGGTTGGACTAATCAGTAAGTAAGTTAATTAGTGAGTTCATAAACCAAGTTTCAAGATTTTAGGAGGTTTAAATAATTTTCTAGAATTTTCCTAAGATTAATAGGGCTATGGTCACATTATTCTTATTGAATTAAATCCCTAACTCAATTTGAATTCTAACTAGTTTCAGAGGGTAGATTATTTCCTAAGCTTTCCAATGCCTATTTATTTGCTACAAATGGATTTCTAAATCTCTGGGAATTCAAGTTTGAAAATCATATCTGAAACATATTTGAAACAATCGAAATAGGCGGGAAATTAAATAAAAACGAATCGGACCGAAACTAACCTAGCTGGGCCGATTTCCTACAGAACCCGAATGGGCCGGCCCAAATACCTCTTCGCACGGGCGGGAAATGTTTTAAAACAAACTGGCAGGTGGGTCCTACTCGTCAGGTCACTTAAGTGACCCGAATCGGTACGCGGCCATTGGATTCTAATCCAACGGCGCGTCTGCGTCATGCTCGCTGGCTAGGGCGGGAGCTCACCTGCGCACGGCGAGTGACAAGGGTATAGTTAATAGAGCCCGTTAGTTGAGCACCCCTGAGGCCCGTTAAGCTAGGCCCAATTGTAATGATAGTCGAATACGAGTTCTTACCGTATGTCGATATTTGTAATCTGTATCGGACCCTACCCGATCCTTGAGACTTGGCCACCTATATATAGGGGCCAGGAGGGGACGGTGTAGGGCAGATTGAAAGCAAGCCAGGTTGAACACCCAAGTTTACTTTCGATACACACCTATTTCGACTAACTTTACCTTTGAGTTCATCCGATGCCCTATCTCCCAGATCCTAAGTCCTTCATTTAGGACATTTGTCGAGTTAACCCTCGTCAATTGGCGCCGACCGTGGGGACTCTGGGCGTTGGAATCATGAATTCGATGGCTTTTTCGCTTTTAGCCAATAGCAGATCAGAACTCGACGAAAATCAAGAGATGGAGTTGACAATTGGAAGTTTGAGCATCCTCATCGGGCCATCGGGTTCATCCCGCCTCTCGGATTCGATGAAACCAGATCCGTCGGCAAACAAGCCCGAAACAGAGGAAACATTGGAGTCATCAGAAGGCTCTTCCAGTGAGGTAAACTCGCCGGTCAGCTTAGAAAAAGCATCAATCGCAGAAAGCGACAAAATTTAGGAAAATTTTGACTCAGAAGAAAAAGCGTGTCAGACGCACAACAATACAAAGGACTTCGCCGTAGGAAGCAGCGGCGTCTCCAAAGTACACCAGTTATGCATCATTATCACTGAAGCAGAAGAAGGAAGCAACAACGAAGGAAGTAAAAAGGTCGACAGGCAAGTCGACAAAGTGAAAGATCACAACAAAAAGGAAAAAGAGAAAGTCCATGTCTCGGCTGGTGAATGGAAAATGATCCAGTCAGCCATCAATCATGGTACAGAAGTACCAGAAGGGTCGAGAAGAGAAGTTCTAATGGGATATCAGTATGCATTATACCAGCACAAGAAGAAACTAAGGGAAGAAAGAGACATGGTATTTCAAGACAACAATAGTACATCAAGGGAGGAATACTAGGAAGACTATAGTGAAGATTCAGAATATAGCAGAGAGAGGCGCGGAGATCCAAAACACAACAGGGGGCAACATCATGCGGCAGAGAAGAAGGGTACTCAAGGAGCCCCACCCCGCAGCTAGAAGAGGAGGAAGATGACCTGATACAAAAAACGCCAGAGGCAGCATTGGCAGCAGCACAAGCGTATTTGCTAGCTACAAGACCAGAACATGGAGACCCGCGAGAAGATATGCACTGACCCGCGATACGAAGCCTCGGAATAGTAGAAGGTAAGATCAGGGAACAAGGCCCAGAGATAAAGTCAACAAGTCACAAGGGAAGTCAAAAGGAGAAGTTTAGGTACAATCGCGCAGACAACGACTATAGCGAGTCATCAGAAGAGAAAAAGCAATAGAAAAGGAAGGAGGATGCAAGAAGCATAATAGCGCAAGCTCGAGTAAATAAATCGCGACATGCTTGGAGAGAAGAGAATTACGAAGACGACGATAAAGATATGGGTACATTATGCTTTACCCGCAGGGTTCGCAAAACATGGGTACCCAAAGGATTCAAACTACCACACGACCAGAATAAGTACGACGGGTCACAAGAACCTACCTTATGGCTATCAGATTATCTACAGGCAGTGTAGATATTGGGGGGAACAAAGGCGACTGCAATGCAAAGTTTGCAGCTGCACCTCACCGGCGCCGCACAGTCTTGGTTGAACACCCTACTCGACGAATCCATTGGAAGCTGGGGGGAACTCGAAAGTCAATTTACAAGAAATTTTTGTTCCACCTACAAGCGCCCAGCATCACTGGAAGAAGTTAAAGCATGTGTGCAGAGGAAAGGCAAAACTCTACATTCTTATATACAACGCTGGAGTATAATTAAAAACTCAGCAGAGGACGTCTCCAACGAACGAGCAATAGACGCCTTTTCGGAAGGACTTCGTCATTCAGATCTTGTGGAAGAAATAGGAAGAACAAGACCTACGATAGTAGCTGAGCTAATGGAACAAGCCAACAAATTCGCTGATGGAGAGGACGCGTATAACAATAAAAGAGGACATTCACCAGAAGTCGACAGAATAAGTCGACAGAGGAGATGACACCGCAGCGGGGGTAACCAAGGAAGGCGAAATCAGGTAGCCGTGGGTTATATACTAGAAGAAGAGGAAGGATATGAAATTAGGAGGTTTCAGGCAAAAGGAGTAGAAAAATCAAGATACTCTGGTCCTTTGGCCGAGGATATGCTATACGGACCTTGTCGAATACACTACACGTACCTCGACGGGAAGAGGGTCTCAAATCACCAAATGAAGGATTGCAGAACATTCCTAAGGTTGCAAGGTGCCATGGGCTCAAGCCAAGAAGGAAGGCAAGGAGAAAGACGTAGAAGTCAAGGATATCAACTGCAAAGATTATCAAAGCACCTAGAGTCAAAAGTATACATATCAGCTATGATTCAACCGATGCCCAAGTCGAAGAAAGAGCGAAAGAGCATATCCAGGCAAGTAAACCTAGCAATATCGTCACCGCCAGCTACCATAGAGTACCTACGATGGTCAGAGCAACCAGTCAAGTTCAGTAGAGCAGACCACCCAAGGAAAGTTCCCAGGCCGGGCCACTTGCCTATGGTTCTAAAAGCGCAAATAGGAGGGTACGACATCGGAAGAGTGTTCATGGATGCAGGGAGCGGCATAAACTTAATATATGCTAGAACACTAAAGGCAATGTGCATCTCACTGATGAGTCTGAAGCCAACAGATTGCTCTTTCCACGGAATAGTACCAGGAGCAGCAAATTACCCTTTGGGAAGGATAGAACTCGATGTCTGCTTCGGCAGCAGCGAAAATTATAGATGAGAGAAGCTGGAGTTCGAAGTCATGGACTGGCCATCACAATATCATGCAATCCTGGGGCGCCCAGCATTTGCAAAATTCATGGCAGTACCACACTACGCGTATCTCACGTTAAAAATTCCAGGACCTAAAGGAACAATTACGGTACAAGGGAGCTTTGAAGTAGCCAACACATGCGACAGAGAATTCAACAGGATGGCGCAAACTTTCGGCATGACAGCAAAATATGAGAGATTGAAAGGAGAAACAGATCATAATGTGTTACCCGACGTTGGACGATCCCTACTAGATAAGGCTTTCGACACAATGCAGGACTCGAAGAAAATTCAGGTCTACCCTACAGATCCAAACAAGATGACATCAATTGCGGTGAACTTGGATCCCACATAGGAAGGCGCGCTCGTCGAGATCCTCTGTGAGCGCTGGGAAATTTTCGCCTGGTGTCCATCAGACATGCCAGGGGTTCTCAGGGAACTCATCGAGCACGCACTTAACGTAGATCCCAAAGCAAAACCAGTCAAGCAACCATTGAGGCGATTTGATGAACCTAAGAGGAAGGCGATAGCGTCAGAATAACACAGGCTAGAAAATGTCGGATTTATCAGAGAAAACAAAACTTCGAGTTGGGTGTCGAACCCAGTCATAGTACCCAAGAAGAATATAGACGTACAAAGAGTATGTGTCGACTACACATCTCTCAATAAGCATTGTCCAAAGGATCCCTTCCCTCTGCCCCGCATCGATCAGATAATCGATTCCACAGCAGGATGTGCAAGGCTTTCATTTTTGGATGCATATTCTGGTTACAATCAGATCAAATTGAAGAAAGAGGACAAAGAAAAAATGGCCTTCATCACACCATACGGAGTATTTTGCTACCAGGTAATGCCATTCGGCCTAAAAAATGCAGGAGCAACTTATCAACGGATGATGCAAAACTGCCTCGGGAGCCAAATATGACGCAATATCCAAGTCTACATTGATGATGTAGTCATCACAACAAGAGAAGAGAAATCCTTAATCGGCAACTTGGCAGAAACCTTTGACAACCTGAACAAGTACAAGCTTAAGCTGAACCCGACAAAGTGTTCCTTCGGAGTGTCAGCAGGGCAACTTTTGGGGTTCTTGGTATCAGCACGAGGAATAGAGGCAAATCCAGAGAAGATTCAGGCAATTCTAACAATGGGAAATCCCACAAAACTCCACAACGTACAGAAGTTGGCAGGACGTGTCGCGGCATTAAGTCGCTTTGTTGCTCGACTAGGGGAGAAGGCACTCCCTTTTTATGCACTTATGAAGAAGTCAGACGATAAATTTGAGTGGACAGAAGAAGCAGATGCAGCGTTTGCATAATTGAAAAAAGTGCTTTCCACGCCACCAGTGCTGGTCGCACCAAAAGAAAAAGAGCCACTGCTATTGTACATCGCCGCAACCCATCAGGTGGTGAGTACAGTTCTAGTAGTCGAAAGAAGCGAAGAAGGAAAAGCTCATGGCATCCAAAGGCCAGTATATTTTATCAGTGAAGTGTTATCTCCAACCAAACAGAGGTACCCGCACTATCAGAAGTTGGCATATAGTGTCTTCATAACTGCACGTAAACTACGACAGTATTTTGCGGTGCACCCAATCATAGTGGTAAATGAAGCGCCACTATCGAACATATTGAACAACCCTCTAGCGACGGGACGTGTCTCTTTGTGGGGAATCGAGTTATCTCCCATGGACATCACGTATGAAAAAAGGAAGGCGATCAAGTCGCAAGTCTTGCCAGACTTTACAGCAGAGTGGCTCGAGCTGCAAAGCACGGGACCACCAGATTTATCGAGTACTTGGACAATGTACTTCGACGGTTCTAAGAGAGTCCAAGGCGCATGCGCAGGAGTAGTGTTGATATCACCTCATGGAGACAAATTAAAGTATGTCTTAAGGATGAGCTTTCCGCAGGCTTCCAACAACGAAGCGGAGTACGAGGCTTTGTTGCACGGAATGAAGATGGCTAAAGCATGTGGAGCAACTTGCCTAAAAATATTTGGAGATTCCAACCTTGTTGTTCAGCAAGTTATGAACAAATGTGACACAATCAATGACAACATGATGGCCTACAAAAATTTGTACCATTATCTAGAAGGGACGTTCGATGGATGCAAAGTCTCGCACATAAGCAGGAACAGCAACGAAGAAGCCGACACTTTAGCAAATATTGGGTCACAGTGTTTACCTGTGCCGTCAGGAGTATTTTGGGAGGAAATAGTGGAAAGATCAATAAAAAGTGGAAAAAGTTCAACTACTACAGCAGGCTCGGGGGCTACGTCCGAACCAGAGGAGATCATGATGATAGAAGAAACATGGATGTAGCCATATCTTGCATACATGATAAATAAAAAACTACCAGAAGATGCAGTGGAGGCCAAAAGGATAACTCGAAGATCGAAAGCGTTTGTCGTGTTGGAAGGGAAATTATACAAGAGAAGTATTACCGGCGTTTTACAGCGTTGTGTAACGCCCCAGGAAGGGCAAGCAATATTGAAAGACATACACGGTGGAGTATGTGGCCATCATGCTAGCAGCAGAGCAATAGCGGCAAAAGCTTTCCGAGCAGGATTCTATTGGCTAACAGCCATCGAGGACGCAAAAGATATAGTTCGAAAGTGTGAAGCATGTCAAAGGTTTGCATCTAGGCTGCACGCACCAGCCGTGGAGCTACAAACAATACCATTATCTTGGCCCTTCGCACAATGGGGCCTCAATATGGTGGGAAAGTTGCACAAATCTTGGCCAGGAGGGCATGTCTATATGCTAGTGGCAGTCGATAAATTCACCAAATGGGTAGAAGCAGCCCCAGTAATAACTCAAGATTCTACAGCAGCAATCAGCTTCATTAAGTCGATAGTTTTTTGTTTTGGTGTACCATACAGCATCATCACAGACAACGGGACAAATTTCACTTCAAAGGAATTCAAGAGTTAATGCGAAGGATTGGGAATCAAGCTCAAATTCGCATCTGTGGCACACCCAAAGACAAATGGACAAGTCAAAAAAGCCAATGGCCTAATATGTAGTGGAATAAAAAAGAGGCTCTTAGCACCTCTTGAGAAAGCCAAGAGCGCTTGGGTAGAAGAATTGCCCTCCGTTCTTTGGAGTCTAAGAACTACTCCTAACGCAGCAACTCAAGAAACTCCTTTCTTCCTGGTCCATGGCGCCGAAGCCGTGCTTCCAGTCGAAGTGACACACGAGGCTCCAAGAGTGACAGCATATGATGAGACAACGTCAACAGAAGCATTGCAAGATGATGTCGATGCATTGGATGAAGCAAGAGACAAAGCATTCGAAAGGGCTACGCAATATCAACAAAACCTACGAAACTACCATAGTAGTCGAGTTCGTCCGCGATCCTTTATGGTGGGAGACCTTGTTTTGCGACTCAGGCAAGACAGCCACGGCAAATTGGAGTCTCCTTGGGTGGGACCTTATATCGTCACCGAAATAATACCAGGAGGAGCATATCGACTACAAGACAAGAAGACTGGGAAGGACGAGAGCAACCCGTGGAATGCAGAACAGCTACGACGTTTTTACGCATAGACTAAATATAGTGGTATCAATAAATTCAAGTTAGCCTTCTGAACCCAGAACATGAGGCCACAGGTTGGGTTCTTTGGGTTGAACTCGACAAAAATTGTACAATTATTTGTTACTTCTCCGCTCGGGGGCTTCAACTCCTGGGTCATACGAAAAGAATTATTATGACAAGATGGAGGTTTTCTTTCATTATAAGGTTGTTTAGACAACCCAATAAATACTGAGAGAACTTGGTTCATAAAAAGAACCCGATATTATTTCTACATTCTTTGGTTCGCAAAGAACCCGATATATGGAAAGCGTACCTCAGAACATGACTTGTTCTCATGGTACTAGCAAAAGACATCAATACAAAGTACGAATATGTATTACAAATATCATTGCAGCAAGGACATTATCAAACGAAATTACATGGACAGTAGATTCTAATGGAGCTAGACTTCAGCTTCATATTTCTTCTGGCACTGGGTGCCATCGTAGATCTTCACGTCAAATTTCGACGTCCCAATGTGGAAATCAAAGGCCATGAAGAAGCCTTGATGAATGTCGTGGTCTTCTACAAATTGCGACCAGCCGCCCCTAAAGTACTGCTCGCCGTTGCCATCATACCACACCTCCACCTCATACAGGATACCACTGCCAGACTGTTCGCGAAGAACAGCCTCTCGCAGTTCGCGCCCATCCATAAACTTGGTGAAATTCAGCGGCAGGCGCTGAATCTCACGGCACTGCGCCATGGCAATGCAGAAAAAGGAGAAGACTTGGGGAGGAGCAGTGGGAGCGGCAGTAGCAGCAGGAGGAGGAGCAGCAGGACCTGGAGCGGCGCTAGTCACCTTGGGCTTGTTCTTGCTACCAGGTGGGCGGCCGGGACGACGCTTAGCTGGAGCATCCGATGAAGTTCCGGCGGTGGCCAGAGTGGTACTGCTTCTGTTCTTGCTGCCGCGAGGGCGACCCCGACCTCGTGGTGCCACCGTAGATCCAAGGTTTAGATGAGAACCTTCAGCATCTGCCATGAGGACAAGAGAAAAACTTCGGAAAACCCTAGATGAAGAAGAGAAAATGATGCGGCGGAGGAAGAATCTGATTAGGGTTTTTACCTTTACAAGATGGTGCTTTATTTATAAGCACGTATTATTGGGCCCTCGCGCTCTGGCATAGCCCATAAACATATTTTACAAGCAGGAGTTAAATTCTGCGTATAGCAGACGATAATATCAACAAAGAAAAACAAGAAAAGGAGACTATGGTCGCACGATATGGAAACCTCGACTTGGACTCGGGGGCTCGCCAAATAATAAGATGTCCGCAGAAGAAAGAAGAGCTGAACTTTGAGCCTATGCTTGACTACAAGTCGCCAAACATAGCCTCAGGGGCTACTCCCATTGGGAGCGCTGAGCGCGCACCCGATAGAGATGAGATAATCAATATTGAAGATGCAGAAGGATAAGCATGCAAAACTTCGACTACGTAGTCGACAAAATGAGAAGTGTTACTCCCATCGGGAGCGAGTTTTATGGTTGTAGAAACCCGAATATTTTCAGTCAAAATTTGACTGCGACATAAGATTCTCGGGTTGCGTTATCGCAACGAAACTCGAATGCCGTGACTTGTCGCGAAGGTAAGACCCTAGGATCCGTCCTGTGTGGCCTGGTATACGCACATGGATGCGCTCTACTGGTATGTATCCATGTCTACGATGCGAAGAAAATCCTGGTGGACGCACTGGGTACCCTGAGAACCACTGGGATTCATTTTTTGTAAGTCCTAAATGAGGCAATAGAGTGGGTTTGACCGGTATCCCAAATTCAAGTCCAAGGGGATTGAATTTGAAGTAGGTGACAAGTATCTGTTCCGGCAGTTAACTGACCTCCTGATCCGTCAGAGTTGTCAGGCTTGTTCATCAAAACCCCTTGCAAGCAAATTATCATGAAACATAAGTCGAAAGACCAAGTCAAAGATTTAAAGAAGACGAAGAATTGACCAAGTCGAAGATTTGAAGATTAGAGATTCAACCTGAATCTGCAATTCTGGTAGAATCTCAGGGGCTACTGACAAGGGTATAGTTAATAGAGCCCGTTAGTTGAGTACCCCTGAGGCCCGTTAAGCTAGGCCCAATTGTAATGATAGTCGAATACGAGTTCTTACCATATGTCGATATTTGTAATCTGTATCAGACCCTACCCGATCCTCAAGACCTGGCCACCTATATATAGGGGCCAGGAGGGGACGGTGTAGGGCAGATTGAAAGAAAGCCAGGTTGAACACCCAAGTTTACTTTCGATACACACCTATTTCGACTAACTTTACCTTCGAGTTCATCCGATGCCCTATCTCCCAGATCCTAAGTCCTTCATTTAGGACATTTGTCGAGTTAACCCTCGTCAGCGAGGAAGACGATGGTGACGGCGAGGTGCGCAGAGGAAGCAGGGCTCGACGGCGACAGGCGGAAAAGACTCTGGCAGCACTCCTCCTCAAGTTCCCGGCGTCTGTTCGTCCAGCAGCGGCTCAACGCGGCGGCGCTGCCTGCGCCCAGTGGCTCGCCGGCGTTGCAGGCTATGTCGAATGAGAGCGAGCGGGAGGGAGAGAAGGTGTCTGAGAGGTTGCTGGGAGTGGGGTGCGTTCGATCGTGTGCTCGGAGGGGGCTTTTATAGGCCAGGGAGTCGGCGGCGAGGGCGTCCAGTAGCTCGCCGGTGCGGGGGCCCTGGCGACGTGCGACGAGCAACACCGGGCACGGCGGCCTTGCGAGCGTGCTTGCGGGGTTCTGTCGAGGCAACGGGGTGCTGCGGGTCGGCGCTGGCGAGGCCACGACGGTCGCTGACATGTAGTGAGCAGAGGGAGAAGAGAGGGGGTCCTGGGCGCGCTCTTCCTCTTCTCCTCCATTTCTCACGGCTCGGGTCAGGGCAGAGGGGGCTAGGCTCGACCGCGGAGATGTCCACGAGCGTGGCTACAGGGTCAAAACGAACGGGAACAGTGATGCTCACAGTGAACGATTTTTTTCAGATTTTTGCTCACCACGTGTTCGATCAAATGCTCGCAAGAATTAGAATTTCAAAATTTTGAAAACGGCCACTGTGGTTCGTCAACAATTGGACAAGGGTTCCAGGGATATTTTTGTTACAAAGAAAGATTAAGTTTTGCAGAAATCATATTTCACATTTTGGGTATTGTCACTGTTTCAGATTCAATCTTTGGCTGATGTTTGAGTTGAGTTACACTTTGAATTTTGGTTTGAAACTTCTTGGTTGAGTTAGTAGGCAACTTGGTCAAGCTCAACTAACTAACCACACCTTTGCTTGAGTTACAAATTTCTTATTCTAAGGGTCCAAAGTAGGGTAGTCAATAAGATTTCCTAGATCAACTTATTCTTCTTTTTTTCTTTCTTTCTTTTGTTTCTGGTTTCTTTGGCTCTTATAATTCTTCTCTAATGCTTTTGTTGGTTAAGTTAGAATTAACTAACTATTGCACAACAAATATTAACACACATGAAATCATAAAATACATATAATAGAAAATACATGCATACATGAAATATGAATGAAAAAGTTTTTGTTGGTCCAAAATTTGGTACTTTAATTCATAGGAAATGGATTACAAATATTTGGGTTGTTACAATAGTAGGTTCATGCCTCTATTTAATCTGGGGGAGTGACAGAAATCTCTAAGGTTGTAGATGTGTTGTTGCTACTAGGGGGAAAACAACATTGATATGCTCGAGGGTATATGCTTTGTTTACATTACACACTTTGCTTAATGCAGTTATCAGTTGTTCACAACTTAATTCTTGTGGAGTTCTCGGATTGATTCACCACAAGTGGATTATTAGTCATGGATGTAGTTAGATGTCGGTCTATGTATCTTGTTGTAATGCCCAGAGTAAATCTCATAGTGATCCTCTCGACATATCACATTGTCTTTATTCTATCAATTGCCCAACCGTAATTTGTTTACCCAGCATGTGTTATTTTATCTTATGGAGAGACACCACTAGTGAACTATGGACCCCGGTCCTATTTCCATTATATTGCTATCACTTGTTTACTTTACTCGCACTGTTTACTTTACTCGCATACTATTACTATTTTCCACTCGATACGCTCATTCCTTTGTTTACAGCAAACCAGTGAGATTGACAACCTCATCGTAAGTTGGGAGCAAAGTATTTGGTTATGTTGTGTGTAGGTTCCACGTTGCTACTAGCTGAAGACGTGCAAACTCATTTGATCATAAACGACGCCCTTGTTGGAGTGCCACTAGGCTATCAAGCATCACCTTCAGTCGTTTGGCTTCTTCCCCTTCGGATCGATAAACCTTGGTTTCTTACTGAGGGAAAACCTTGCTGCTGTGCTCATCATACCTTCCTCTTGGGGTTTCCAACTAGATGGTGCTTTATATCATCAACACCGTGCCGCATCACTCACAAGATCTAAACATGAAGCACATGGTGGAGAAGACAACCATCTAGCTATTGCTATGGACCCATAGTCCAAGGTAGACTGCTCACTCATCGCGCTGGAGGCAAGCATGGCGATGAAGAAGACCTCCAGTGGTGATTTCCCTCTCTAGCAGGGTGCCGGGAAGAGCTTCTAGACCCTCCCGATCTCGGGTCGATGACGGCGGATCGCGATGTGTTTCTGGAAAATTGATCAGGTGTTTAGGTTTTTCCCGTCGGGGGGTCTTTATAGGCGAAGGGGCAGCGTGGCTAGGGGCTGGGTCGCGCCCCCTGGTGGTGTGGCCAGCCTCTGGCTCAGCTCCCCCTCCTCTTCGGACTTCTGGGAGCTTCGTTTAATATCTGGACGTTCGGCTTTTGTTTCGTCCAATTCCGAGAATATTTCCTGTGTAACTTTTTTGAAACACAAAAATAGCAGAAAACAGGGACCTGGCACTATGACATCTTGTTAATAGGTTAGTTCCAAAAAATGCATAAAAACGCCACGAAGTGTAATGAAACACTAAGCAAATGGTGTAAAAACAAGCATGGAGCATCAAAAATTATAGATACGTTTGAGACGTATCAAGCATCCCCAAGCTTAACTCCAGCTCATCCTCGAGTAGGTAAGTGATAACAAAAGAAATAATTTTTGAGGTTACATGCACCTCTACAATCTTGATCATCTATGTAAGCATTGAGTGCTGGGATCAAAAGAACTTAAAACATGGGCATGAAAGATATAATCTTGATAAAAGAAACTTAGCAACCATGTTATAACATGAAAAAGAACACAAACAAAAGATCATGAACAATGAAACAATGAAAGTCAAACGTGTGTACAAATCATAAGGAAAAACATAGCAAATGGTTTTCAGCTTGTCCCTCATGGAGTAGCAAAACATAAATGCATAGGACACCTTCAAGTTTAAGAGGGCAACTAGATACAAATAATTTAACAACAAGTGAAACCATAGTCATGAATCAATCAATGATAACTTTGGGACAATGCACATTATACTCAGAATGATAACTATGCTCTCTTAGACGGTGCATAAAGGTAGAAAGTGGTGACTCAACATAAAAGTAAAAGAAAGACCCTTCGCAGAGGGAAGCAGCGTTTGCAAGTTTTATAAACCTTCAAAAATTATGGTACTTACTAGCTTTAAGCTCTCATTGCCCCCATCATAAGCATCTTGAATGGTTAAAGTTAATGTGAGTACAATTATGAAGCATATGCTTGACAAATCATAAGTTGAAAACCTCGTGTTCCGTGAAGTACGAATACCCAAACCTCATGCTACTTTTCTTAGGTCCCAAGCAAGTTCTTGTCATTGTAAGTATACACGTGATACGTCTCAAACGTATCTATAATTTTTGATGCTCCATGCTTGTTTTTACACCATTTACCTTGTGTTTCGTTACACTTCGTGGCATTTTTATGCGATTTCTAGAACTAACCTATTGACAAGATGCCACAGTGCCAGTTCCCTGTTTTCTGCTGTTTTTGTGTTTCAGAAAAGCTGCACAGGAAATATTCTCAGAATTGGACGAAACAAGTTCCTAGAGTCTTATTTTTCCCGGAAGCTTCCAGAGATCTGAAGAGGCGAAGGAGAGGGGCCACAGGCCAGCCTCACACTAGGCTTGCGCGGGCCAGCCCCTGGCCACACCGCCTAGGTGTGAGGAGGCCTAGGGCCACTCCTGACGACACCCCTTCGCCTATATAAAGCTTCGGGATGGAAAACCCTAAAGGAGTCGGCAATTTTCCAGAAAGAGTTCCGTAGTTCCGCCGCCGCCACCGACGAATTTCAGGGGACAGAAGTCTTTGTTTCGGCACCCTGCCGAGACGGGGAAGTGCCTCCGGAGCCATCTCCATCGATCTCCATCGCCGTCTCCGCCGTCTCCATCGACCTCACCGCCATCTCCATCAACCTTGCTGTCTCCTATGATGAGGAGGGAGTAGTTCATCCCCGGGGCTGAGGGCTCTACCGGTAGCTATATGGTTCACCTCTCTCTCCCATGATGTGATCTTTATATGATCGTGAGCTTTGTATCATGTTGAACAAGTAGATGTTATTATTCAGATATTATGTGTACTCTAGTGATGTTATTAAAGTAATCTATTTCTCCTGCCATGGTGTAACGGTGACAGTGCGTGCATCATGGTGGTACTTGGTCTAGGCTACGATTGTGATCTTTTGTGTATTATGAGAATAATCTATTATATTATTAAAACAACTAACAACCAACGGTGTAGATTAGCTAAACATAGTCAAATCAAAACAACGGCCATGATTATGCGTCCTCACGTCCGGCCCGTGATTTTCAATATGCGCATATACAGTGTCCTTCTCCCCCACGATCTACAAATAAGAGCTAGAATAGACATAAAATTCTCCACGACTCCACCTATATATCTCAACAACTCTGTGTCTTCGGCCAAGGGATTGATCAAATCTTGGCAGCCGTAACAACCAAACGATTGCAGGTTTTCCACGACGTAGATCTTGGCAGAAGAAGGTATCGAACTAAATCGGTCATCTCCACGATGATTCAGATATAAAGGCGTCGCCCTACTAGGTTGAGACCTTTTGTCGTGTCGATCTCGCGCCGCCGAACTGCCGAAGACACAAGGCACCTGCCTCCTTGGTAGCAAGATCTACACGACAAGCTTGATATCTATCTGGCGAGAAGCGACGACAATGGTGAATTAAGAAGAGTATGCAGGCTGGACTGCATCAACGACTGGAGGGCCTGCTTGATTTCTTGCAATTTCGGAAAGAGTATACATGCTGGACTGCATCAAGGACTGGATGGCCTGCTTGATTTCATGCAATTCCGAAAGAAGAGTATACAGGTTGGACTGTACAGTTAAAAGATTTCAATTGTTTACGTTCATGAACATCCATAGCACGTACTAGATGGCCTGATTAATCTCTTGCAATTCATAATGGAGACGTATATATACAAGCTCGACATGATCTTTGCCTGAATGATTAATGGCCACTACGGCAGGTAAGATGATGCGCCCTTAGAAGCGGATACGAATCCATTGCATGGTCGATGAATACAGTACGAACCCATGCCGCGCTGTATCAACGAGCCAGTACGCGTCCGGGATGTCAACACACTCAACAGATCGAAAGAGACATAGCATCAGCACCATCAACCTCTCCAAGGCGCAACAACACATCCTGGACGAGTACGTCGCTGCGTTACGCCCGGTGGATGGAAGCTGGAAGGCATGACGCTCGATCGGATTCCCGGCGGAATGAAGAAAGGACGCTCGATCAATGCCCGGCAGGTTGGCAGGGCGCTCAATTTGGATGCCCGGTGGCTTGAAGGCACGGCGCTCGGATACCGGATGGATTCAACACAATAAAAATCAAGTAGGTGTATCAATCTACGTGCCTCCATGTGTGCTTAGATGTTTCCACCTCAACAAATATCGGCAGCTTCCTTAGTTAACAATATTTGCATCTGCATTTTCTTTATTTAAATCACTGATTTCTATCAAAACTCATATGTATATTATTGATAAACAACTGAAGATCAGAAAAGTTCATGCTACTATAGCTATAGGTATTTGGCAATTATTTGAAGTTATAGAATCTTTAAATATCGCTTGGTAAGCGATGAGATGAAAATACTTTTGTGCAATAGAAAGGTAGAGGAGGTGAAACGATCAACCTATAAATTTTAAAAGGTGTGTTTTGTTAGAGAAAGAGCAACAATGCTCACAATAGTTGTATTTATAACTTTCAAGTCATATCATCGACTTCAAAATTATTTATCTTTAAATTTGTAGATTTCATCGGACTTTTAACAAAGGTTATGCAAATAGAGCTAATGATAGCACCGCTAATCCATACATTTCGGATATATATGCTCGATAAAAATTTGAATACCAAGTGTACATCGAGAGCTCAATTTCTACTTCAAGACTATCATTAAATATTCTACATTAAATATATATGGGATGATAAAGGCAGAGTAACATCACTAAAGAAAAGTAGCTTATCCTTTACATAAAGATTTAATAATAAACCAGGTAGTCCTTATTGTTACGTCAACAATGGTGTGCAATATTCAATGGCAGGACCAATAAATTGACAGGCTTTGTGCTATTTAGTTTTTCTACTGGGGGAAATAACTCCATGTTCTGCATAAGTTGATGCACGGGCTATTTTATTACGCACTTTGTCATTCATTTTTTTATTTAATAGGTCATGACACAGGGCCACTAATTTCTAATGTCACTGGTTCAAATCTAGATACCCATGGGGAAATGCTTGACATGAGGCAATGTTGTGGAGTTGCCTCGCTCTGAGCAGTGTATATATATTTTACAAATCAGATCGAAATAAACTTTAGAATGTCTAAATATTAGATATTGGGACAAACCACGACCGTTGTTCCCACAAAAAAAGGTTTCAACTATGTGATGGAATGAGAAATGCACATTATTGAATGTCAAGTGGCAATGGGCTATATAAATCTTGGAACTTTATATATAATAAGTACATTTATTAGAAACACCACATCATAGTTGTATGCACATCATGAAAAAACATAAATAAAAATCCAAATAAACAAACCATAAGACCAATGTGAGGATAACTATTTCCTCGATGAAGAACTCAATAGATGCACACAAATCATGGCAGGTCACAAAATGATAATCCATTTGATCATTTAAGACTCATGCTAATGACATCAAACATATTTCTATTTTAGCTTATTTTAAGAAAACTAAATGAATTAAACATGAAGATATATATATAATCTAGCCGCGCAAATGCGCGGGCCACCCCGCTAGTTATCACTATGATAGTACTGAAGTGATCTTTTCCTCCTTTCATGATGTAATGTTGACAGTGTGTGCACCGTGTTAGTACTTGGTCTATGTTGCAATAATATCTATCTTGAGTTATGCTTTGATTTGGATATATCTATGAGTGGTGTTTGTCAAGTACTTGATGAACTTTGAGGAGTGCTTCGTAGCCCTACGCAATGATTAGTGTTATTCAATAGGAGAGTAATTCAGAGTACCATAGTGGAGAGAAGTTATTTATTTGTTCATTCATGTTATATTGTTGGGAGTGTGTCCACTAGTGAAAGTATGATCCCTAGGCCTTGTTTCCAAGCTTTGCACACCGTTTACTTGCTATTTTGTTACATGTTTGCTCGCAGCGATACTTATTTCATATCACAGTTACTACTTATAATCATCACTACCGCTTGTATTTTACTATCTCTTTGCCGAACTAGTGCACCTATACATCTGACAAGTGTATTGGGTGTGTTGGGGACACAAGAGACTTTCTGTATCGTAATTGCAGGGTTGCTTGAGAGGGATAGCTTTGACCTCTTTCTCCCTGAGTTCGATAAACCTTGGGTGATCTACTTAAGGGAAACTTGCTGCTGCTCTACCAACCTCTGCACTTGGAGGCCCAACAAGTGTCTACAAGAATAGAAGTGCGTAGACATCAAGCTCTTTTCTAGCGCCGTTGCCGGGGAGGTAAGGTAAAAGGTACTCACATTCTTTGGCTACTAAGTATTTTAGTTGCTAGTGAGTGCTCGAAGTTATTTCCTTTAGATTCTGCAATTACATCTTTTTGTTTCTTGTTTTTATTTTCACTAGTTAGGCTTAATGGAAAACAAAAAAAAAATTAGAGAGCTTTATAGTATTTATCTTGAGTTAGGACATAAAGTGTTTGAAGAGAAAATTAAAAAATCTATGGAACTTTATTTGCATGCTAATGGCAATGTTATTAGTATGAACTCTTTGAACACCATTATTGCTAATGCTATGGAAAAGTCTAAGTTTGGGGAAGCTAGTATTGATGAAAATGATCTTTTTAGTCCCCTAGCTTTGGAGGAGAAAATTTACTTTGATGATACTTTACCTCCAATTTATGATGATTACAATGATGATTATGTTATTTTCAGTCCACCTACTTTTGAGGAGAAAATTAGTTTTGATTACAATATGCCTCCTATTTATGATGATTATGGTGATGAGAATAATTATTCTATTGAATTTGCTCCTACTACTATTGTTCCTGTGGTGAGTATTAATTCTTTTATGCATGTGGCTCATGATAGGGATGCTTTATGTGATAGTTATACTGTTAGTTCTATTCATGATGCTACTGAAAGTTATTATGAGAGAGGGAAACATGGTTTG
The DNA here is from genome assembly GCA_007115705.1 of Dactylis glomerata. Lineage (NCBI taxonomy): Eukaryota > Viridiplantae > Streptophyta > Magnoliopsida > Poales > Poaceae > Dactylis > Dactylis glomerata. Next base: position 2,737,853 of record QXEO01000700.1, on the reverse strand, counting down.
ATGGATCTAAACAATATTAAGTTTCCCCTCTTTATGTTGCAAATTTTTAAGTGGCACTTGTTTTATCTATTCATGTTTGCTACTATGTGCCTCGTTGATTTATTTTCTTACAAGATTCCTATGCATAGGAAGTGGTTCAGATATAAATGTGTTTCATATATGCTTTTTGATGCTCTCTATTGCTTTAAGTTCCTATATGGCGCCTTTGCCTCAAGCTCTTATATGGCGCCCATATGAGCATCTTTACAAATTACTGCGCCTAGCTCAAAGGCGTTAAAGAAAAGCACTCTTGGGAGATAATCCAATGTTTTATTTCCAGTACTTTTTCTTTTATTTGAGTCTTGTAAGTCATTACTACTGTAATGACTGCTCCTTATCTTGTTTATTTTGTTTTTGTGCCAAGAGAAGCCTCTAATTTGAGTGAGGTAAGATTTGGGGATGTTGCTGTCCTGAAACTGTTTTCGGTGCTACACCGTAAAAATTCGTATAAATTCTCTGTCTATCTTTTAGACTTGCGATTTCTTGTGCATATGCCCCAGGTTATATCCAAACTTTCGTTAGTTGAACACTTTTTGATTTGAGTGACAGAAAACCCCTCAAAAATTCGACCTTTGTCAGCTGTTCAGTTTTGACAGATTTCTGCCAATATTTGTGTTTGCCACTTTATCGCTTTCTTTTGAGTTCTTTTGATCACAGAACTTTTGGGGAAGTTGCTACAGTAGTATTTGCTATATATGTGGTGGTTTTGAGTTGAAACCTGAAGCAAAAAGAGGTTGATTATATGTTATGCTTACACTAATGTTGCTAATAGATTTGTGTTTAGTTTTGTATGAAGGAAGTTTTCAAGTGTAGGGATTGGAGAATGATGAGATGAGTTGAAGAATGGACAAAAGCTCAAGCTTGGGGATGCCCATGCATCACCCAAGAAATATCCAAGAAGTACAAGTGTCAAAGCTTGGGGATGCCCCCGAGGCACCCCTTCTTCATCGGCAAAAATCAGGTCACCTTTCAAGACACTATATTTTTATTGCTTCATGCACTATGTGTTTTTCTTGGAGCGTCAGTTGTTTTAGTTTTCTTTATTAGTTTAGTTTTGTTTACTGCAATAAATGGTTAGATCACATCATGTGTTTGGAGAGAGATATGCTCCGTTTTTCATTTGCCAAGAACACTCCGTTTTTCACTCTTATCGTTTCAACGAGTGTTCTCTTTTTCTGCTACTGCGTTTAGCTTATATTTTTTGCCTTGATTTTTGTTCAGACCTTGTCATATCTTTTCATCAAGGTGTATTTTTGCCTCTAATATTTATTGGTTTTCATCAAAAGAGGTGTCTTTAAGAAATTTCAAATGGAGTTAGAAAAGAGAAAAAGCTTTGTGCAAAATAGTGGTACAAGAAGGAGCTTGTGTAGACTGCGGCTTAGGCTTTTTCATGTCATGCTTGATGTATTTTTGATAGTATGCTTAGTGGTTTTTCTGTAGCATGACTTGTCTCAAATAACTGAGATTGCTTAATGAGCCTTTGAAAAAAATCATGCGTTGTTTTAATTGTATGGAAGCATTATTTTGGTTTTCTCCTTGATGCTTTATTTGGGTTGACTTGGCACATGCTTACACCATGTTGACTACAAAATAAGTCGCCTATAGCCTCTATGATCATTTAGTTTTTGAATTTTGATGCCATCTTATGCTTCTTTTAATGTTGCTTTGTCGCTTTGCATGATTATGGCCGTTATTGCACTCTTAGTTGGTCGCTTCCAGTCTTTTGCTAGCCCTCATTTTGTACTGAGTATGAGCTCTACTCGTGCATCCAACTCCTAAAAACCAAGTTTGCTATTGTGCCCACTATAAATTCCTATGCATGGTATTTGCAAGCCATTCCAAGTAAATTTTCATGTGCTACCTTTCAAAAAACCTTTCAACTACTTCTCATTTTGTGCCACTATTTTTAGCTCATGGGGACGTAGTGGTCGGATTTGCTATCTTCCATATTGCTTATTCCAAAAAGAAAAAAAAAGAGAAAAAAAGAAAGAAAAAAGACACTCCTCTATGGTATGTGAATGTTGGTGGACACCCGATGGAATCAGTTAGCCATGGTTTGTGAAAGGAAAAAAGGTGGGGAGGAGTGCCAAGCTTTATAAAAGAGCACAAAAAGTGCCAATCTCTCTCTCAAAAACTTGCTTCATTTTTGTATGGAAGATAGTAAGAACCCCATTGCCAGTCGTTGACAAAGACAACCACCTCTCAAAACCAATTTTTATCTATCTGTTTTACAAATAAAAAGCTCTAGCACATGTTTAATCACTGCTTCCCTCTGCGAAGGGCCCTTCTTTTACTTTTATGTTGAGTCACCACCATCTATCTTTATGCACCATTAAGAGAGCATAGTTGTCATTCTTAGTGTAATATGCATTGTCCCAAAGTTCATTGATTGATTCATGATCATGGTTTCACTTGTTCTCAAATTATTTGTATCTAGTCGCTCTCTTAAACTTGAAGGTGTCCTATGCATTTATGTTTTGCTCTCCATGAAGGACAAGCTGAAAACCACTTGTATGTTTTTCCTTATGATTCGAACACACATTTGACTTTCATTGTTTCATTTTCATGATCTTTTGTTTGTGTTCATTTTCATATTATAACATGGTTGCTAAGTTTCTTCTATCAAGATTATGTCTTTCATGCCCATGTTTTAAGTTCTTATGATCCCAACTCACAATGCTTACATATATGATCAAGATTGTGTAGGTGCATGTCACCTCAAAAATTATTTCTTTTGTTATCACTTACCTACTCGAGGACGAGCAGGAGTTAAGCTTGGGGATGCTGATACGTCTCAAACGTATCTATAATTTTTGATGCTCCATGCTTGTTTTTACACCATTTACCTTGTGTTTCGTTACACTTCGTGGCATTTTAATGCGATTTCTAGAACTAACCTATTGACAAGATGCCACAGTGCCAGTTCCCTGTTTTTTGCTGTTTTTGTGTTTCAGAAAAGCTACACAGGAAATATTCTCGGAATTGGACGAAACAAGTTCCTGAAGTCTTATTTTTCCCGGAAGCTTCCAGAGATCCGAAGAGGCGAAGGAGAGCCAGCCTAACACTAGGCTTGCACGGGCCAGCCCCTGGCCATGCCGCCTTGGTGTGAGGAGGCCTGGGGCCACTCCTGATAATGCCCCTTCGCCTATATAAAGCTTCGGGACGGAAAACCCTAAAGGAGTCGGCAATTTTCCAGAAAGAGTTCCGTAGTTCTGCCGCCGCCACCGATGAATTTCGGGGGACAGAAGTCTCTGTTTCGGCACCCTGCCGGGATGGCGAAGTGCCCCCGGAGCCATCTCCATTGATCTCCATCGCCGTCTCCGCCGTCTCCATCGACCTCACCGCCATCTCCATCAACCTTGCTGTCTCCTATGATGAGGAGGGAGTAGTTCATCCCCGGGGCTGAGGGCTGTACCGGTAGCTATGTGGTTCACCTCTCTCTCCCATGATGTGATCTTTATGTGATTGTGAGCTTTGTATCATGTTGAACAAGTAGATGTTATTATTCAAATATTATGTGTACTCTAGTGATGTTATTAAAGTAATCTATTCCTCCTGCCATGGTGTAACGGTGACAGTGCGTGCATCATGGTGGTACTTGGTCTAGGCTACGATTGTGATCTTTTGTGGATTATGAGAATAATTATCACTATGATAGTATTGAAGTGATCTTTTCCTCCTTTTTTGGTGTAATGTTGACAGTGTGTGCACCGTGTTAGTACTTGGTCTATGTTGCAATAATATCTATCTTGAGTTATGCTTTGATTTGGATATATCTATGAGTGGTGTTTGTCAAGTACTTGATGAACTTTGAGGAGTGCTTCGTAGCCCTACGCAATGATTAGTGTTATTCAATAGGAGAGTAATTCAGAGTACCATAGTGGAGAGAAGTTATTTATTTGTTTATTCATGTTATATTGTTGGGAGTGTGTCCACTAGTGAAAGTATGATCCCTAGGCCTTGTTTCCAAGCTTTGCACACCATTTACTTGCTATTTTGTTACATGTTTGCTCGCAGTGATACTTATTTCACATCACAGTTACTACTTATAATCATCACTACCGCTTGTATTTTACTATCTCTTCGCCGAACTAGTGCACCTATACATCTAACAAGTGTATTGGGTGTGTTGGGGACACAAGAGACTTTCTGTATCGTAATTGCAGGGTTGCTTGAGAGGGATAGCTTTGACCTCTTCCTCCCTGAGTTCGATAAACCTTGGGTGATCTACTTAAGGGAAACTTGCTGCTGCTCTACAAACCTCTGCACTTGGAGGCCCAACAAGTGTCTACAAGAATAGAAGTGCATAGACACCAACGCATATCATCGAGAACCGCCAACGGGGTACCTCCGTGCCCGATGACATGGAACAAGCCCACATCAAAATGATAGGACAAACAGACAATGAACACCTCGACATCTCTTTTATTTACCATGGGTATAGCTTTTTATTTTGAGATGCGTCATCGAATGTTTACTATGGGCATGCTGAAAATTTCCACCATGAATTATGCATGGCTTAGATTAGCGGCCCAGGCATTTCTCTAACACATATACAAACTCCATGAACTCCACAATATTCCAATTTATTTCACATAGCCAGTATCCATAAACAAAAGATCACGATATCAACTCAAATAAGATGAAGTGCAATGTCGAAAGCTTGCCCCATGATGGCATGGCTGGGCTAATTTCCAACTTACAACTTGCAAGCATAACAACTCAACATAAGAGAGCCACAATGTCAAATTTTTAAGAATGAGAAAAATAAAGTGTGCCATTAGGTTCGTGAGAGCTTTACTGACTAATTTTTGCATAACACTGATAAGAGTTTAATTCAAAAGATAGATAAAAGAAAGTCAAATGTACTTTGGAATAGCAAATTGCTAATAGGTATGTATGGTGGACACATTGGAACAACTTGGTTTTTAGGAGGTGGATGCACGGGTAGAGCTCATACTCAGTACAAAATGAGAGCTAGCAAAAGACTGGGAGTGACCAACTAAGAGAGCAATAACAGCCATAATTATGCAAAGCGATAAAGCAACATTAAAAGAAGCATAAAATGGCATCAAAAGTCAAAAACTAAAAGAGCATAGAGGCTTAAGGCGACTTTGCATGAGTCTAACATGTGTGAGCACGCACCAAGTCAACCCAAATAAAGCATCAAGGAGAAAACCAAATTAATGCTTCCAAATAATAAAAACAACGCCTGATTTTTTCAAAGGCTCATTAAGCAATCTCAGTCATTTGAGACAAGTCATGATATAGCAAAAATCACTAAGCATACTATCAAAATGATATCAAGCACGACATGCAAAAGTCTAAGCCACAGTCTAAACAAGCTCCTTTTTGTACCACTTCTTTGCATGAATCTTTTTCTCTTTTCCAACACCATTCAAACTTTTTTAACTCAACTCTTTTGATGAAAACCAACATGGACCAGAGGAAAAAATACACCTTGATGCAAATATAAAACAAGATCTGAACAAAAATCAAGGTGAAAAATGAAAGCTAAACGCATTAGCAGAAAAAGAGAACACTCGTTGAATGATAAGAGTGAAAAACGGAGTGTTCTTGGCAAATGAAAATGCAAGGCAACTTCTCCAAAAGAAATTTGTTGGGTTACAACCATTTATGGCAGCAAACAAAACAAAACAAAACTGAAAACTAAAACTGACGCTCCAAGAAAAACGCATAGTGTATGAAGCAATAAAAATATAGTGTGTTGAAAGGTGACCGGATTTTCGCAGATGAAGAAGGGGTGCCTTGGGGGCATCCCCAAGTGTTGACACTTGTACTTATTGGATATTTCTTGGGGTGACATGGGCATCCCCAAGCTTAAGCTTTTGTCCATTCTTCAACTCATCTCATCATTCTCCAATCCCTACACTTGAAAACTTCCTTCATATAAAATTCAACACAATTCTATTAGCAACATTAGTGTAAGCATAATAATGAATCAACCTCTTTTTGCTTCAGGTTTTAACTCAAAACCACCACACATAAAGCATATACTACTATAGCAACTTCCCCAAAAGTTCCTTGATCAAACGAACTCAAAAAGAAAGCGTTCGAGAGGCAAACATGAATAGTGGCAGAAATCTGTCAAAGCAGAATAGCTGACAAAGGTTGATTCTTTAAAGGGTTTTCTGTTGCTCAAATCGAAAAGTGTTAAACTAATGAAAGTTTGGATATAACCTGAGGAATAAGCACAAAAAATCTCAGGTCAAAAAGATTTTCAGAGAATTTTCACGAATTTTTACAGTACAGTACGAAAATCTGTTTCAGGACAGCAACTTCCCCAAATCTTACCTCACTCAAATTAGAGGTTTCTCTTGGCACAACAACAAAATAAAAATGATAAGGCGAGGTTATTACAGTAGTAATAACTTCCAAGACTCAAATAAAAGAAAAATAACTGAAAGGAAAACATTGGGTTATCTCCCAAGAGTGCTTTTCTTTAACGCCTTTGAGCTAGTCGTAGAAAGTTCGAATCAAGTAACATCAAGTGATGAAGCATTAAGATCAACTGCAGAAGTCTTTTCAACAATAAATTGGATTGTGTCCAAATGAGTTTTTGAATATCGTTTATAATCATGCTTTGGTACACTATTCTCATCAAAAAGATTTTCAGGGCAAATCCATTCGAAATTCTTTTCCAAGGCTTCATGCATTCCTACGAGTTTGCAAGGTATTGGTACTCTGAAATCTTCTTTGGTTGTACCAACAACCTCTACATGTGAGCCAAGCTTATTAAAATGTTCAAAGACTTTCCTAGCTTCAATAACAACATCTCTAAATTCTCTACGCATAGTTTCTAAGATAAACACTTTCTTTTCTGGATCTTCAATATCATGAAGCTTAAGAAACATGTGTTGCATAAAAGGATTAAGGCTAGCAAACCTAGCTTCCAATATGTGAACTAAATAAGCAGAAGCAACTTCATAACTAGGAGCAAGCTCAGCCAAAGACTTTTCCTCAACATCTTTATGCATACTAATATGATTAAAGAACTCCTCGATATTACTTTTCCCAATATTAGAACCACTACCTATCGAGAGGTCCTCCAAAACGTACTTAGGGAACAACATGTTGAACTAAAAGTAAAGAAATAACAACTATAAGGAAACTATTTATTTTGTGTTTTTGATAAAATGATGCAAGTAAAAATAAAGTAAAGCAAAACTTAAAACAAAGTAAAGGATGCGCGTGCGAAACTGCCCTTGCAGAAGTCTCCTTTTTCCCTGGCAACAGCGCCAAAAAACTTGTTGGTGGCACGGTGTTGATGATGTAAATAACCGACCAGTTGGAACCCCAAGAGAAGGTATGATGAGCACAGCAGCAAGTTTTCCCTCAGTAAGAAACCAAGGTATATCAATCCAGTAGGAAAAAGCCAAACTCAAGAAGGTGATGCTTGCTAGCTTTGCGTCAACTCTGGACAATTTATAAGGCGCCTCATCCAGGGCTTTGCTTTGCCAGCAGCAACACGGAACCTGCACACAACACAACCAAATACTTTGCTCCCAACTTACAGTGAGGTTGTCAATCTCACCGGTTTGCTGTAAACAAAGGAATGAGCGTATCGAGTGGAAAGCAATAGTAGTATTCAAGAAAGTAAATAGTGCGAGTAAAGTAAACAGGTGATAGCAATGTAAAGGAAATTGGACCGGGGTCGATAGTTCACTAGTGGTGTCTCTCCATAAGATAAATAACACATGTTGGGTAAACAAATTACAGCTGGGCAATTGATAAAATAAAGTTAACATGCATATGTCAAGAAGATCACTATGAGATTTACTCTGGGCATTACAACAAAATACATAGACCGACATCCAACTGCATCTATGACTAATAATCCACCCATGAGGAATCGTCTGAGAACCCCGTGAATATTAAGTTGCAAACAATAGATAATTGCATTAAGCAAAGTGTGTAATGTAAACAAAGCATATGCCCTTGGACATAAGAATGTGGTTTTCTCCCTAGTGGCAACAGCACATCTACAACCTTAGAGGTTTTTGTCACTCCCCCAGATTCAATAGAGGCATGAACCCAACTATCGAGCATAAATACTCCCTCTTGGAGTCACTAGTATCTACTTGGCCAAGATAGCTACTAACAACAGAGAGCATGCAAGATCATAAACAACATAGAGATAACATAAGATAAATTTTAGAACAGCAACTTAATCATAATATTAATATTCATCGGATCCCAACAAACACAACATGTAGAATTACATAACAGTGATCTCGATCATGTAAGGCAGCTCACGAGATCTAAACATGAAGCACATGGTGGAGAAGACAACCATCTAGCTACTGCTATGGACCCATAGTCCAAGGTAGACTACTCACTCATCGCGCCGGAGGCAAGCATGGTGATGAAGAAGACCTCCGGTGGCGATTCCCCTCTCCGGCAGGATGCCGGGAAGAGCTTCTGGACCCTCCCAATCTTGGGTCAATGATGATGGTAGATCACAATGTGTTTCTGGAAAATTGATCGGGTGTTTAGGTTTTTCCCATCGAGGGGTCTTTATAGGCGAAGGGGCGGCATCAAATGTGGACCAGGTGGCCCACACCATAGGTCTGGATGTTTGGCTTTTGTTTTGTCTAATTCTGAGAATATTTCCTGTGTAACTTTTCTAAAACACAAAAATAGCAGAAAATAGGGAACTAGCACCGTGGCATCTTGTTAATAGGTTAGTTCCGAAAAATGTATAAAAACACCACGAAGTGTAACAAAACACTAAGCAAATGGTGTAAAACAAGCATGGAGCATCAAAAATTATAGATACGTTTGAGATGTATCAAGGATTAATGAAGTGTTCCAAACCATGGTTACTAGGCTAAATATGAAGGAACCCTAGTACAAGTTGGAGAAGATTTATCTAAGCACGATGGAGAAGCCCTATAAACATTATGGAGTCGTAGGAATCTTACTACCGAGAAGTAGGTGTTTAGAATAGCCATGCTAGAAGTCTTGAGAGATCATGTGAGGATATACTTCAATAGGACGGTAGTTAAGTTTTAATGCAATAGGAAGGCACGTACTGGTTAGCCATAAAAACCACAAACCCCTTTTGCTTAAATTTATTTGATTGCAAATTGAGCAATTAGAGTAAATATTGAGACAAAGAGTAGTAGTCCACCACTATGCGCAACATAGCATGATATAAACCTATATTATTTGGTGCTATAAAGTACACATCTACGCCTGAACTTTAGAGATGTTTTACTCAACGGGCTTAGGATGATGTATATTGCCAGCACACATTTGGATTTTTCTTAGATTTTTATTGATATACTAGATCTATACATGAAGTTTAACTCTGATATGCAAATGGATGTTGCATTATCAAGTTCTTACTTCATGGTATTGGTCTAGAGGGTTAAAGGATTCATGTGAGGAAGAGACGAATTCCTAAGGCAGTCAAGACATACTAGCTTGCTCCATTTTATAGGCAGACATGCACAAGAGATGGGTTTTCGTCGAGGAACGGAACCTGTACTATTCATCTCCGTGTGTGTCGGTGTTCTGGATACCGGATTATCCCGGTCCACCTGCTCCTGGGCTCCGTCATCAGTCCATCTTCAGCCCAGGGGAGCTTCAACGACCCAAGCTACGGAGAAGACCCTCATGAGGAGGCGCCTCGTGAGGAGAACGATGACGGAAACTGCTAAGGACCAGAAGACCTCCTCACGAGCCCCTGCTGGTGAGGAGAGGAAGTACGCCCATGTCAGCTCAGCATGTTTACGTGCAGAGCAAGAAGATAACGGGCACAAGACCGCGTACCTCCCACGCTACCCCCGACAGGGAGGAGACCAACTTTCACCGTGCCTGCCTAAAGCGGCACAGTGGTTGTTGGCCACCCCCCTAAAAATAGCGTGGACGGTGCAGGGCGCCAGAGGAGGACGTCAGCTTCCTCCACCCACTCCTGTGGACCGGCGCCACTACCCTACGAAGACCATGTCTACAGAAGAGTGTAGTCTACAGCTATCCTCCCTCCTTGGCCGTGTGTGGCAACCCCTTCCCCAAGAAGATAAGGGGAAGGAGGACCTGGGCGCTATAAAAGGAGGGGAGGCCACCCCTTAGGGGGGATCGAATCTTCATCTTCTTCAGGCTGCTAGTTGGGCACGCAGGTTCTTCAACCTCTGGCCAACTAGAGCTTTGTAACCAAGACCTTGTACTCCTCGCGAGGTGTCGCGTTGCAATACAAGAAGGCAGGAAGTAGGGGTTTTACCTCACCACGAGGGCCCTGAACCTGGGTAAAGCTCGGTGTCTCTCTCTGTAGTGCGTAGCGCATTCGACACTCGAGGCTTCCGTCACCGTGTTTCATTGCGATCCAAGATCTCACATGTTCATCCCCCTGCGTTCGAATCCTTGGGTCCGTCACGTGGTACCCCGTGTTCTTGCAACACGAAATCCATCAACATTTGGCGCGCCAGGTAGGGGGCTGTGGTGTGTTTTCTTCTAGATCTGTTTCGACATGGGTGATGATCGTCATCACCATCTTCGCCTTCATGCTGTCTATGCGAGTCGTCGCCGAGAACATCTCCAAGTCCTCGATGGTCTGGAGGCCATTGGGGAAGGTGAGCCAGAGGTCGGCGACCTCGGCTTTGGGGGCTTCGCGGCGATCGCCGGGCCCCTTCGTCGTGCGACATGGCCGCCTCGCTTCAGGCCGGATATTGGTGCGCGTTACGATAGTGATGGGTTCGTAGTATAGAAAACAAAAAATTTCCTACGCAAGAACACATAAACTAGCCAAGATACTCTACGAGTTGGTAGCAACGGAGACTAACCCTCGATGACCGTAAGCGGGGATTACGTTCCCGCACAAACGTTGACGATGGAGAGTCGGTGAAGACGCACGTAGTCGATGTAGTTGTTCACTTGACGTAGTCAACGTCGTGGTTCACTTGATGATCACAAGATCGTGTACACAGCGCCACAAGTGGTAGCGCCCCCGTGCTCGGTCACACGTACAGCTCGACGTCGACTCCTCCATGCCCTCGGTCTAGCGGGGCAGCGGAAGAAGGGATCCGCCGGACACTCCTCCATACACTTCTCCAAGTGTATGAACTACGAACTACAATTCCGGCAGAGCTTTGCTAAGCCAAGACAGAAATTGGGCAGCAACTATGCAAGGGAGGGGAGGATCAAGAAGTATCTCACATGGAGGAGAGGGAGGGGTTTATATAGGAGAGGAGGGGCAGCCCCCAAGGGTTTGGCCGGCCAAGGTGGCCCTCCTCCTCTTCATGGTGGTAACCCCCTCTTCATTCCCTTCATGGTGGTAACCCCCTCATCAACATGAGGTAACCCCCATTTTAATTTTGCATGACATTCATGCTAATTAAAATCCACACTTACTGATTTAATAAAAAAAATTATTTCTTTAATATTTGTTAATTCATTCAATTAACAAACATTAACAAATACCCCCTTGAGTTATTTCGATATCCTGAAACAGTTTTGGTGCTTTTTTGAAACAACCCTTATGTTGTCCTGTAATTTGATCGGAGTATCGTATCCACTCAAAATCGACGACGAACCTTAAGTGTGTCACCCTATGGTTCGCAAATAACGTGGACATGATCGAGACTCCTCTCTAATCAATAATCAACAGCGGGATCTGGAAATCTATGATGACTCCCACTTACTCAACGATGAACTAGTGATCGTGTAAACCAGTAACAAACATAGTTAATTCCTTTTGTCTCGCGATATTATTACTTGTCCGAGATCCGATCATTTGGTATCAACCATACCTAGTTCGATCTCGTTCCCGACAAGTCTCTTTACTCGTTCCGTGATAATGCATTCCCGTGATCTAGTCACATGCTTGCAAGCTATTCCAATGCAATATCACCGAGAAGGGCCTAGAGAATATCTTTCCGTCATCCGGATGGACAAATCCCACTCTTGATCCATGAGCCTCAACTATACTTTTAGAATACCCAAATCAACCTTTATAATCACCCTATTATGGTGTGACGTTTGATATCATCAAAGTACCCTTCCGGTATTAGTGATTAACATGATCTCATGGTCTAAGGATTAGAACTACTTCGTATGAGTTTGATATAGCAATGAACTTGATGACTTGATCATATTGCTATTCGTACTATGGGTGTGAGTGTTCATCACATCATTCTTCTAATGATATGACCCCGTTATTAACAACATCCAATGTTCATGATCAGGAAACCTTGATCATCGGTTAATCAACAAGCTAGTATAAAAAAGAGGCTTTACTAGGAACCTTTTAGTTTATTAATCACACATGTATTAATGTTTCCGATTAATACAATTCTAGCATGAAAAATAAACATTTATCATAAACATGGAATATGATAATTACCACTTTATTATTGCCTCTCGGGCATATTCCCTTTAGTATCCCACTTGCACTAGAGTCAATAATCTAATTGATACTTGCGTATATAACACTTATGGCATTCACGTGTTATATGTACGCATTGCATGTGGTAAACCTGATCTCTAGATCTGACACTTTCAGCTCTGTGTGTATTTGCATGTCTTTGCGTCTCTACGCATCACTCATTCTCAAATGAGATAGTTGGGTATAAATTTGGTCCTTAGGTGAGACCTTAGTTCCTTTAGCTAAAATTATATTGTCACTATTGTCACACAATAGATCTTCACAATAATAGCCAGCTTGGAACTACACCTAGTTTGATAACAAACTTCTTGACACAAATGCCCTCCTTTGCTACTTCTAAAGCAGCCATATACTCAACCTTTGTTGTAGAATCCATCACAATGTCTTAACATTGGAACTCATCCAAATCCATCATGGAACTTACTTCCATTACATTGTGCCACCAAAACATATAGCTAAAATTGAGATAAACTTAATTTGTATCTTGTGACAAACTTAGTATCAATGTTACACTTTACAATGAACTATATGTCACTTTGTCATACATAATATATATCCTTAGTCCTTCTAAAGTACATAAGGATATCCTTACTATTGTCCAGTGATCATCTTATGACATTTATCACTCTGGTATATGCTCATAACATTTAGAGCATAGGACATATCTGGATATGTACATATCACGGTATACATGATCGATCAAATCATTCATGTGGCTCCACTCATCAAGTGTCAAAAACACCTGAATCTTGTTTCAACCTCTTCCATGCGGCAAGAACTTTTCTCGTCGTTTCCATATTGAACTTCATTCAATATTTTATCTATGTACTTTGGCACAACCATATTGGCACCTCGATCTATCTACATGGACATCGAGACCCAATATTTTAGTTTTGCCTAAGTCTTTCATTGAAATCTAATTTTAATGAAATTCTTAACCTATGTCAATAAAAGATACATCATTTCCAATTAACAATATGTCTTCTACATAATGTACTGAAAATATGTCTCAGCACTCCCACTTAATTTCTTGCAAATGCAAGCATATTCATCGTATCTGATGACACTAAACCTTTCAATTATTTCATCACTGTGAATATTCCAACTCCGCGATGCTTACTTCAACCATTGAAGTTTGCATGCCTTTTAGCATCCTTTGAATTTACAAAACCCATTGGACCATGTCATGTACATGTCCTAGGTGACCATTCTATTAGAAGAATGTTGTCTTGTTTGTTCAACTAACATATACCAAACTTGGCATATGTAGTGGTTGCTACAGTAATCCGTCCAGACAAAATATCGCTATGAAAGATCAAATCTTGTCACAGTCAACTCCTTGAACCCAATCGTAAACTCTTTTAACAATGTGTCGACTATTTCATAGATGTTAAACATCCATATTGTCTTTATAGATCCTAACACGTTCATTAGGCTTCATGCCTTTTGAGGGTCTTCCAAGTTCATAAACTTGGTTTCTTATGTATGGAACTATCATGGATTTTATGGCTTCTAGCCATTTAACAGAGTCAGGGCCCATCATCGCTTCTTTGCATGTACTCGGTTCATCATTGTCAAACAATAATGATTCATTCTCAAATCTAACAATTTGATTGTTACCCGACTCATGCGGTTCAATAGGAACTTAGATATCTGTGACCACAACCTTTGAGGTATGGTAGCCATGCGCTTTGTGGCCACCTCCGGGACACTTCCCAGCGCTGTGCTACTCAGCACATATAGCTTAGGTTCAATAACCCAATCAAAGTTCTATTGTCCTCCCACTTCACTTTTTGCGAAAAATTCCTTCTCAAGAAACTTGACGTTTTCAGCGACAAACACTTTTGTCTTAGGTGTTCTGGAGGAATACCCAACAGTTACTTTGGGATAACCTACAAAGATGCATTTATCCAACTTTGGTTGTAAACATTTTACATATGCCTAGCATACCAAAATTTTAGAAAAGACAACTTGGGTTTTATCCCATGCCATATCTCATATGGTGTCATTTCAACGGATCATGATGGCGCTCTTTTCAGTGTAAAAGCGGTAGTCTCTAAAGCTTTATCCTTAAAATATAATGGCAGTTTTATAGACGACACCTTTAATCCAACAATGTCAAACAAAGTTTGATTTCATCTCTCGAACACTCCATACTCCTATGGTGTTTCGGGAAATACAAGTCTATGGAATGATTCCTCAACTTTTAGGTGTTTGGTAAACTTGTAACTCAAATATCTTCCTTTATGATCAAATCATAAATTCTTTATTCTCTTGTTACAATGATTTTCCACTTCATCTAGAAATACTTTGAACAATATTCAAATATTTTATGCTTCTTCCTTATCAAGTAAATATACACATATATCTACTCAAATCATCGGTTAAAGTAAATGAAGTTCAAGAATTCACCACACATGGCTACATATAATGGACTATATACATCAACATGTACATCGTCCAATAAGTCGTCCGTTCTTCTTTGGCCTACAAACGGAGTTTTAATCATCTCTAGGAAATTTTCACAAGTGTCAATTGATTCGAAATCAATAGACTCCAAAATTCCATCAACATGGAGTTTCTTCATGTTTACTTTCCAATATGATTTAAACGGTGGTGTCACTCATAAGTGATCTTCTAATCATTTGTCTTGCGACATTTTTAGCATCAGTGTTATGGATGTGATTTCTCCAACAAGATAAGCGTTCATCCATCTTTTATGAATACGGTAATAATTTGAACAACCATTGTTCTCATAATACCAGAACAAAATAACAATTATTCAAACAAATCTTGAAGGCTAGGTTTAATTCCAATGAAACACAATAGCACTTTATTTGTTTTCGATGAGAATCATCCCATATTCATTTGCTAGTTAATTAGGTCATTGTAGTTCTTGTATTGCGTTGTTCTGTATGACAGTTCATACCAACCAATTTAGTATCAAATACCCAAGAACCACATTGTTTTAACAAAGCAACGAATATACCCATAACATGTATATCTTCTATATACCTGAGCTGGACATTTCCAGTCTTTTCTTTTCCGCCAGAATAAATTTTGGATTCTCTTTTAGCAATTCTTTTCCTTCCAGAAGAATCTATCAACATCAATAGTGGCGCCATACACATGGCACATAGTTCAAGGCATGATTAGTCAAACACTAATACCCTTGGACTCACACTTTGAAGTAGATCACCATAATCAAATATTTGGCGTTCTTCCAAATTCCATTCTTTAGTAATCTTTTAATGTAGTAAACATTTTACCGACATCTTGTATTCATCCTATCATGACAACTTTCATGATCAAGCTACTATAGCTCATGAGGAGAAATTGTGAGTATAATGTTTGTTCCCAAAACCTTTTAGGAGATCTGGACGCCTAGCGTCTCCAATCTTCACAAATTCTCATACAATACGAGAACATGTGTCTTACTAAATTATACTCTATCACATTGCAACCAAACATTGTTTCAGATATCACAATATCTTCCACACATGATAGTTTATGAAACAATTCTTTCAACTCCTAGACAACCTTGATACTAAAAACAACTTTTGAATGTCAAGGATCATGGAGGCAAATGTGATACTTAGATACTAACACTGGAATTATTACTCTTGATTTAATACTACTTATTAAATTTTATCGAGTAACCAAGGTTTGCTAAAAGTTTGCAGTAGGACTTTAAACTTTAGATTGACATTCAAACAATACGATACCAGTTCGTAAAGTTAACATCCAGAATTCTATAGTTCTATTATCTCAATTATAGCTAATCGCAAGGTAGTAAACGGATGCCAATGACTACAACAAACTATGCAAATTCACTTAGATTTAGTTCATGATAAATTGAGTTCTATAATTCAAAATTACTAAGTGAACTCCCACTTAAAAACAACATCCCTCTTAGTTTCCTTAAGTGATTACACTAACCAAATTCACTATACCGCAACCGATCATCATGTGCAACGGCATAGTTTCAAAGGCAAACATCACCATGTTCATCATATCAACCATATGACTCATGCTTAACCTTTCAGTTCGTGTTCTGAGGCCATGTCTGTACATGCTAGGCTCGCCAAGTAGAACCATAGTATTCGCGTGTGTAAATCTGGCTTACACCCGTTGTATGTGAACGTAGAGTCTATCACACCTGATCATCACATGGTGTCTCGAAACGATGAACTTTCTTAACGGTGCATACTATGGAAGAACACATTATTATCTTGATATTATGTGAGAGGGATCATCTTATAATGCTACCGCGTGATCAAATCTAGGCAAAATAAGATGCATAAAAGGATAAACATCACATGCATATATAATGTGATATGATATGGTCCTTCAAGCATTCGATCTCCATCTTGTGCGTCATGGTATGATCTCCATCATTCCACCGGTGTAGCACCAAGGTCCATGGCGCGGCACCTTGGTTGTCTTCCTCCTTTACAATATATCACTTGGATATATATATTCGGCATGCAGGCCATTTAAATGTAAAGACAACCATATGGCTCCTGCCGGTTGTTTATAACTTACAAAAAGGATCATCGCATACAATTTGTAATATAAACAATTTAACCATATCACATCACATGCCCTACAAAAACAAGTTAGACGTCTCTAATTTGTCTTGCATATTTTACGTGGTTTGGGGCTTTCTAGGAAGAACCGTTCTTACCTACGAATAAGAACCACAACGGTGACAAAAATATTATTAACAACTCTTTGTAAAATAGATCATAGCTATAGTGGGAGAAACGTGCACCCGCAAAGCCACATATGCCGAAGTATGTCAAGTGTGGGACAAGTCTTGTGAACGCGGTCACGTAAGGTTAGTCTCGGGCAGCTTCAATCCCACTATGCCACTATGATCCAAAATACCAAAAAATTGCAATAACATGATCATCAACGCCCACATCCACATGTGTTCTAACCGTGCATATCAACTACGCATAGAGATGGCTCTGATACCACTGATGGGTTCGTAGCATAGAAAACAAAAAATTTCCTATGCAAGAACACATAAACTAGCCAAGATACTCTACGAGTTGATAGCAACAGAGACTAACCCTCGATGACCGTAAGTGGGGATTACGTTCCCGCACAAACATTGATGATAAAGAGTCGGTGAAGACGCACGTAGTCGATGTAGTTGTTCACTTGACGTAGTCGACATCGTGGTTCACTTGACGATCACAAGATCGTGTACACGGCGCCACAAGTGGTAGCGCCCCCATGCTCGGTCACACGTACAGCTCGACGTCGACTCCTCCATGCCCTCGGTCCAGCGGGGCAGCGGAAGAAGGGATCCGCCGGACACTCCTCCATACACTTCTCCAAGTGTATGAACTACGAACTACAATTCCGGCAGAGCTTCGCTAAGCCAAGACAGAAATTGGGCAGCAACTATGCAAGGGAGGGGAGGATCAAGAAGTATCTCACATGGAGGAGAGGGAGGGGTTTATATAGGAGAGGAGGGGCAGCCCCCAAGGGGTGGCCGGCCAAGGTGGCCCTCCTCCTCTTCATGGTGGTAACCCCCTCTTCATTCCCTTCATGGTGGTAACCCCCTCATCAACATGAGGTAACCCCCATTTTAATTTTGCATGACATTCATGCTAATTAAAATCCACACTTATTGATTTAATAAAACATTTTTATTTCTTTAATATTTGTTAATTCATTCAATTAACAAACATTAACAAATACCCCCTTGAGTTATTTCGATATCCTAAAATAGTTTCAGTGCTTTTCTGAAACAACCCTTATGCTATCCTGTAATTTGATCGGAGTATCGTATCCACTCAAAATCGACGACGAACCTTAAGTGTGTCACCCTACGGTTCACGAATAACATGGACATGATCGAAACTCCTTTCTAATCAATAATCAACAGTGGGATCTAGAAATCCATGATGACTCCCACTTACTCAACGATGAACTAGTGATCGTGTGAACCAGTAATGAACATAGTTAATTCCTTTTGTCTCGTGATATTATTACTTGTCTGAGATCCGATCATTTGGTATCAACCATACCTAGTTCGATCTCATTCCCGACAAGTCTCTTTACTCGTTCCGTGATAATGCATTCCCGTGATCTAGTCACATGCTTGCAAGCTATTCCAATGCAATATCACCGAGAAGGGCCCAGAGAATATCTTTCCGTCATCCGGATGGACAAATCCCACTCTTGATCCATGAGCCTCAACTAATACTTTTAGAATACCCAAATCAACCTTTATAATCACCCTATTACGGTGTGACATTTGATATCATCAAAGTACCCTTCCGGTATTAGTGATTAACATGATCTCATGGTCTAAGGATTAGAACTACTTTGTATGAGTTTGATATAGCAATGAACTTGATGACTTGATCGTATGGCTATTCGTACTATGGGTGTGAGTGTTCATCACATCATTCTTCTAATGATATGACCCCGTTATTCACAACATCCAATGTTCATGATCAGGAAACCTTGATCATCGGTTAATCAACGAGCTAGTATAAAAAAGAGGCTTTACTAGGAACCTTTTAGTTTATTAATCACACATGTATTAATGTTTCCAATTAATACAATGCTAGCATGAAAAATAAGCATTTATCATAAACATGGAATATGATAATAACCACTTTATTATTGCCTCTCGGGCATATTCCCTTCAGACGGGACTTCCGATCCTGTGGAGTTCCTGCAGCACTACGCGGCCGCCGTTCGGTCGGCAGGGGGCGATGGGCGCGTCATGGCCAATTGGTTCATGATGGCCACAAAGGGAGAGCCTCGCCGGTGGCCCTGTGGGCTACCGCCAAGATCCATCTCGTCCTAGAGGGACCTCTGCGAGCGCTTCCTCGACAGACACGCATCCCTGCGACCTGAGCCAGAGGGCGCGTAGGCCTACGCTGTCCTCGGTGGCCCCGTCCCCAGGAGCATGAAGATAGGGTAGGGGGGCTTAAGGATCGTCACCCCCTTGCCTTCGCCTGAGGAAACGGAATCTTCCATCTACGCGAGGAACAAAGTGTAACGGTAGCTTCACTCGTTATTAATCCTTCCTAAATCTTTAAGATTTGTCTGGAGGTGTGAGCCTTGGTCTCGCCAGCCTTACGAGTTCAGCCAACTGCTGCTTAACGCGAATGTGAGTTTTCGCTCGATTGCCTTTCGAGAAAGAGCCGGAGCACGGTGTCCGCGCTGGGGCCTTTGCCCGAAAAACAGTAGGCCCACAAAACCCAGAACAGATCGAGCTCTAACTAGGGAAGGGACCCGCTATAGTCACCTCATACGATCCATGGTGCTCTCTCCTCTCGAGTGACACTCGAATGAAGGCGCATGAGCGCGCGAGAGTCGCACGATTCATGTAGATTTCTCTAAGTCTTCTGCTGTCCTTGTCTACGGCCTTGTGTTTCTTCTCCTGGGATTGCCTTTGTTGTGTTTGGACGCCTGGGGGGGCTGCAGGGAGATAGTCCTGTATGCCATTACAGTCACCTCTGGAGCGCCAGTGCCCGCTAGCCTTGCACCACGAGCTGCATACTAAGCGTCAGGCTGCTGTCCCGCTTGGAGGCTGGCCCCCGAACGGCGTAGAACATTCCCTAGACAAAGGTGAGATAAGGAAAAATGTGCAAGGGTGCAAATAAGGACATTTGGTGAACGATGCCTTAAGTGCGATTACAACTTAAACTGGCCCAGCAGGGAAATGTCTGACTGCTGCAAAGTGTGCAGCTAACCTAGTTCTTCTGGAGGAGGTCTAAGAGGAGCTTACTGGGCCACCGCTGCATCACCCTCGTCATCATCAGCGCCATGGCTGGAGCTGGAGGACGTTCCCATGCCGGAATCCGTCGCTCCGTCATCCTCGGCCTCCTCACTGCCGGACTCTCCAGAGCCAGAGGCATCGCCGCTGGAGGAGCTCTCCGGTGCAGGTGCTCCCGAGCGGGCGTAGATGGCCTGCAACCATCGCAGGGCAATGTCCAGACGCCCTGCCCTGGCCACCGCTCTGCGGTCGGGAGTTCCGGGCGGAGGGGGCGATGGCCTCCACAGCACCTCTTCTAGGCTGAGGTCGGGGCGGAGGCGCTGGATGTTGGAGAAGATCCTCGTTCCCGTGAGCCCCAGCAGCTCCCGGCACTCGGCGTCGATGAGCTCCAGGACCTTCGCCGACGCGCCGTCCAGCTCTTCAGCCAGCTAGCTGAAGAAGAGCATGATTGACCCGTCGTCCTCAGGGACGGTGGGCAGGTTCAGCCCATGGATGCCCAAGCGGTGCGCTGCCGCCATGACGCGGGCTGAGAACCCGCGGAACATCTGCACCCGCTACCTTCGCAGCACGCGTGCCTCCTCTTCAGCATCCCTGGCCTCCTGGAGCTCCCCGGAGATCTCCACGCCTTGTAGGGCTGATGCCAAGTTCTCCTCCTTAGGCCTCTGCACATCGCGGCGGAGCGAGGCGATGGTGGCGTAAGCTTCGGCAAGGGCACGCTCGACACCCCGGTGCACCTTGTGCGCTCCCTTCAGCTCGGTCTCCAGGTCGTGGACCTGGCGCTCCAGGGTCTCGCGCTTCTGTTTGTACATCAAGGGGCAGCGTCGGTCTTGGAGCAGAAGTCCACACGGCATGCCTCGGTGGTCTCGTTGTTCCTCTGCTCGAATTCCTGCTCCATGCTGACCCGTCGCTGGTTCAGCATGTGGTCCATCTTTGCCTGGAGGGCAGCCTCGCGCTGGTTCAGCGCCTCTTGGTGCCAGGCCAGCTCGGCAGTGGTCTGGCTGGCCATTGCCTCCCGGCTCTCCAGGGCCTCACGCTCCCTGTTGAGCCAGTCCTCGAGGGCTTGGACCTGCTCCTCTTGGAGGCGAAGTCCCCGCTCGTGTTCTCGAGCCTCTGCTTCTCGGATGGCGAGTCCAGCCTCTTGCAGGCTCAGGCTCTCCGCCCGGGAATCAGCGCTCTCCTCGCGAGCGTGGAGGAGGGCCTCCCGGTCCTCGACTTCATCCAGCCTCTGCTGGGCATTGGCGAGAAGGCCATCGGCATTTGTTCTAGCCTGGTCCAGGAGATGCTAAGCTGCCCGCTTGGCCTCCTCCCCAGCCAAGGCTGGGTTGGGAGGCCCGACGGTGGGGGGAATCTTCTGGCATGCCTCGGAGATGATCTTCATGGCCTCCTCGTGCGCCCTGGCCAGAACTCCCCTCGCCGATTCCCTGGCATTTGCCAGGGCTTCTTCGGCCTCGTCGGCCGCGCTGACGCGGATCTCCTTGGCCTTCTTCCTCGCCCGTTCACGGTGCTCGGTGGCGCGCTGGTCTAGGAGGCGGCACCTCTCCGTGGCTTGGTGCAGGAGGGCCCAGCCCTCATCGATGCGCGCCTCCTCGGCGGAGCACGCCCTGGCAACCTTGTCGCGGAGGGCGCCGGTCACGGCCGTGAGCACCCTCGCCCATGGATCGGCGGCGTGGGGCTCGGCAGCGATCCTCACGGGCCTCCCTAGTATCTCCGGTAGGGGAGGCGATGCAGCCCTGGAGGGCTCCGGCTCGGTGGGGGTCGTCCCCCTCTCGCCGCTGGGCTTGGGGGCTGCCCCTGAGCTGGGCGGCGCAGCGGTTTGCGCCGGATGTGCCTCCGGGGTGGTGGTGGTGCTGGCTACAGAGGGGGCAGCAGGAGCTGCCCCCATCGTCTCTGGTGTGCCCCCTGCGCTAGGGGGCTTGGTCGTGCTGGGAGCCCCGGCGGCACCCGGGGCGGACTGCGCGTCCGTGGACGCGCGATCCTCTTCTTCTCTGGCGGCGCGCGGCGGCGTCGTCGGTGTGGCTGTGGCGGCCGGGTTAGGACCGGGCGTGGCCTGACCGGTTTTCCTCTTCTTCCTCCTCTTCTTCTCTTCCTTCTTCCCCTCGGCATCCCTAGAGAGGAAAAGGGGGAATGAGATTATGGGAAAGGTAAGGAAAAAGGTAAAGATCTTTGTGCAGGAACACTCACGAGGCGTCCCGCTCCACCCATCATCTTTTGCTCGGGAGGGAGGAAGGAGGCGGCGGGGGCGCGGAAGATTCGCTCGCCGGCTTCTTCCCTCGGGAGGTCCCTGCCTCAGGCTGCCGGCTGGCGCGCTCATCATTGAACTTGGAGCGGCGCTCCGCCTCCAGGCGGGCTAGGCACCCCTCCTCCTCCAAGTCTCGCGAGGAGGACGCGTCGACATCTCCTCCGGTGGGCTGGTCTGACGAGGAGGAGTCGTTGGAGGAGGAATCCGAGAGCACCACTGTGCCCTCGGGGCGCCTCCAGCGGACCAGCTGCTCGCCGGACTCCACATCATCGTCGTCAAGGTCTCCAGAGGCCGAGGGCCCCACTCCCCGGGCTGCCGAGTCCTGCACCGAGCTTGCCACTGGTGCACTCGGGAGAGGGGCAGGCACGACACCGTCAGCAAGGAACGGGCCCCAGGCATTGAACTTCAAGACCCCTGCCGTAACGCGGCTAGTCTCCTGAGAGCCCAGGCTGTAGATCGGGAGGGCAGTGCGCAGAATGGCGGGGATGGTGGCAGAAGAGAAGAAAGCTCTTATTACCTCCTCCCGAGCGTCGGCGTTGAGCTCGCTGACGTGGAGCCTGAGGTCGTCTCTGGACCTGTGCCTCCAGATCTCTCGGCGGTGGTCCTGCAGGGGGGCGATGCGTCGGGTGATGAACTCCACCCAGACCATGGTCCCCGTAACACTGGCCCTCCGGAGATCTCGGATCCGCGGGCGGAGCGTCTTCAGGGCTTCCTCAGGAAGGGCCTCGCTGGCCCAGGTGGTGAGCTTGACGGGAGGGATCCCAGTCACGAGGAAGAGCTCCGATTCTTCGAGGATGTCGACGAAGAACCAGCGGCTCCGAAAATCCTCGACTTTCTTCATCCACTTCAAGTCGATGAAGTCGCCCTCTGTCCCGGCGGTGGCGATGAAGGAGACGCATCCGGAACTCTGGTTCAGCCCAGAAGACTGGAGGGAGTAGAGGTGGCAAAAGTACGCCACCGATGGCTTGATGCCGATCCAGGCCTCGCAGGAGTAGGCGAAGACCACCAGCAAAGTGACAGACTTGGGATGCAGGTGGATGGCCTGGATCCCGTAGGTCTCCAAGATCGCCAGGAAGAAGGGGGAGAACTGCGGCACCAGGCCGGTGAAGATGGAGAAGAGGAAGAAGGGCTGCGCCGTCACGGGCAGAGTGTCCCGCGGTGCGCGGCCGTGCCAGATGCGGGTGGCACCCCACTCGTTGTTGTTGCTCCCGACCATCTCTCGGACGGTCTGGAGCTCGTGGCTGCTCTTGATGCGGGATTCAAGCAGGGGCGCCGCCGGTTGCGGCGCCGCTCCAGAAGACCTCGCTGCTCCGATGGCCCAGCGCAGTGCCATTGCTCTGGGCGGGGGCGAGGTGCAGCGGGAGGATTGGAAGCGGAGTGATTTGGTGCTCAGATCTTCGGAAGGGAAGTGGCGGTGGCGGTGTGCTGTGGGAAAGAGGAAGGAGCCTTCTCTGCCAAGCTTTTAAGGGGGCGGCTAGGGCGCGGTTTCCGAAATGTCGCCCTTGATGCGACGGTTTGAAAAACGCCCATTGCCCCACCCACTACGCACGACCTCCACGCCGCTTCGCTTCGCCAACTGCGGGGGCGCCACGTGCCCACGACCTCCACTTCTTCACATGTTCCTCTGACCGCGCAGTTGACGCGTGCTGTTGGAGGGCCCAGCAGCTTATGGGGCCCCCGGCCCTTCGCTCCCTCAAGAGGGCGCGTTCATGGGCCGAGCTCCCGGGGGCTACTGTCGGTGTTCTGGATACCTGTGACGACCTCAAATTTGATAACAAATTCGAAGTGCCCGTTATATATTCCACCGCAATCCTAGGATCATGTTGCGATATATATAACGTAGTTGGTAACCAGTTCCATAGACATTACAATACAATGGTTCAAATACAATGGTCATAGTGACCAAGTTCATATTACAACACAATATAGCAGCGGAAATAATGTCTTCGGGTCCATGCCTTCACCCTACAGGCAATGGCGACTCATGGAGACGAACTTAGTTCTGGTACTCTTCTTCATACCCTTCCTCCTGATACTCCTCTCCATAGTCTGGCCAAGTTGATAGCCAGGGACACAGCCATGAGTACATTGGATGCACTCGCAAACCATCTTATAAAGGAAATGATGAAATAGATATGCAAGGTTGATATGGTGGACTTGTCGTGGGAATTTGGAGACAGTAGCCATGGGGAGGCTTATCGGAGGGGCTCGACGTTGGTGACGATGGGTCCGGCTCGGGATTGTGCCAACTGAGACACCTCGGTTTACCCAGGTTCAGGGCCCTCCCGGTTGGAGGTAAACCCCTACTTCCTGCCTGCTTCGTATTGATTGAGTAGTAGCGATTACAGTGCTCCTCGAGCTGTTCGGCTAGGGGAGGAAGAAGAAGATCCGATCCCCCCTACGCTAAGGGTCCAGCCCCCTTATATAGACGGGGGCCTGGTTACAGGTTTTGGCAACGCCTCGGCCGGCTGCCGGCTCCTTGGCGGCGGCGTCTTCGGCCTCATCCCCCCCCCCCCGCTGTGCTCTGGCAAAGGCACTTTATAAAGCGCCTTTGCCTCAGGCTGGCATCTGGAGAGCATATCCCTTCTCCTTTGCCTCGGATCCTGCCGTGGAGAAGGATCCTCGCCCTCCCATTGGCTGGTTGCGGTCGTGGCGCTCGTCACTCCTGTCTGCGCCTCTGTCGCTCTTGTCGGGACCGCTCCGCTTTTGGCGAGACGGCCGTTGGAGGAGTCTTGTCCCCTTCGCCCGGCTCCAGCCCTCCTCGGTGAAGTCTTCAGCCGGCAGCTGGCGCAGCCGGCCCTCCTCGAGTGGAGCCGGTCTCCTAGCACCAAAGCCTCGGGGATTCCTGGGACGCCAGCCGGCATATTGCCTGGCTCGTGGTGCGCCCCCTAAGTCATCCCCACGACACTAGCCCCCGAAACTGGCGAAGTCTCATGGGCTAGCATGGGGCTTCGGCGGGTTCTTCTCTTCGCCGAAGTTTTGCTCGTCTTCATCGAAGTCCCAGGACCTTTGGTTTGACTCGGTTAGTCTAGTTGTCAAGGCTGGGTCTTGCGGAGTTTCCTTGGCCGTCTCGGGACGAACCGGCTCCGCTGATGACCCAGCTGGCGACCGCAAACCGACGCGTCACCTCTTGGGAAAATGTGCTGCCTCGAGTGCTGAACCGAGGCTCCACTTGTCCGCCCGTTATCATGCCAAGTCCAAGCGACCCCGGCCCATGATCCTTTGCGGCTACCACGGCGGTTGCCCGATCTTTGCGCGATCATGCGTCGTGACGGGGGGGGGGGAGTCAGTTGTCATCCCATCGTGGCTGAAATAAGCGGCTGACCCGTCCTTTTACTTTTAAACCAGGGACCGTTCTAGAGACAGAGCATCGGTTGCCCGCCCCTCTTCTTCCTTCCGCATTTGCCCCACTCAGAATCCTCGGCTCCTGAGCTTCGCCTTCAAGGGATTAGGGTTCCTCGCTCGCTCCGCCGCCATTCCGTTCATTCAGATCCGCACCCGGATGGCTCCCAAAGCTTCCCGGCAGAAGGGGAAGGGCTCGGCGGCGGGTAAGGGCGCCGCTCCACCCACCTTGTCAAAGGGTTCCTGGGAAGGCTCCTGGGTTAAGGACAAGGAGATCGAGCTACTACGCCGGGGCCGAGTGCTTCCTCCCGCGGATCTTGTGAGCTGCCGCTCCGCCGGCGACGAACCGGTCCCTGCTCCTGCGCCTGGGGAGACGGTGGTCTTCTACGACCATTTCCCCCGGGGTTTCGCGCTGCCCGTGAGCAGCTTCATGCGCCGGTTCCTGGACTACTTCCATTTGCAACCGCATCACATCGGAGCGAATGCGATGATGGTGTTGTCCGCGTTCGCAACCCTTTGCGAGGTGTACTTGGGCATCTGGCCCAACATTGAGCTGTTCCGCCGGCTGATCTTCTTCAAGACCCAGACGGCAGACACCGTTCCAGTGATATGCGGCACAGCTTCCTTCTACGCCCGCAAGTCCGCAAGCTTCCCCGGCATAAAGGGGAAAGAGTCCTGCAAGAAGTGGCAGCGCTCCTTCTTCTATGTGAGGAACTTGAAGGGAGGTGAAGACCATGTCAACTTGCCGCCCTTTGATGCAGGCGGGCCTGAGCGGGAGAACTGGAGCGCCGCTCCTCCACGCCCGTCATCGGACATGGAGAAGATCCTTCAGCGGGTTGCCATGCTGCAAACGGAGGGCGGCCTTGAGCCGACTGACCTTCTCCTCGCTTTCCTGGTCGCCCGCGTGTCTCTGCTTCAACGCCGCCCACACAAGATGTGCTTCCTGGGATCTGCTAGAGATCCTACTCGCCATTCTTCCAAGGCACTGTCAGCACTGGAGGTGGCTCGGAAGGCGAACCGCATCGCCGACGTGAAGCTTCAAGCCTCGTGGACGTGGGGACTGGAACCTCACGACCGGGACAACCCAATTGCTGAGGTGGGCTTGTCGGTCCTAGCTTTAAGCCTCCTCCTCCTTTGCAACTCTGGTCTACTGACCTCAGATTGCTTGGTTTGGGCAGAACTTGTTCGCTCTGCAGGCGGCAGAGAATTTGACTCAGCGCCAAGCCGGCTTTGCCGCTGACAGAGCCGAATCGGATGATAAAGTTGTCTGGGACGAAGCCGAGGAGGTGGAGGATGCCAGTTCCCACGCCGCCGTTGAGAGCTCTAGTACCACCCATGGTGATGAAGGGAACGACGAGCTCGAAGACTCGGGTGGACTCCTCGACCACTCCGGTAAGTTCCCCAGCCCCTCTCTCCTAAGAGATTGGTCCGATGATGACGGTGGTGACGCAGGGTCAGCTACCACCCTCGGGGGCGTAGCCCTCCACATGGCCGCCGCAGCCGCTGCGGGGGCCCAGGCTCCCCCGATCGTGGATCTGCCAAAGTCTCCCGAGCGACGCTCTACCGCTCCGGAGCCGGCAGACCTTGAAGAGGCTGGAGGTGATCTGGTCGGCATCAAGAGGAAAGCCCAGCCGGCCTTCTCCGAGCCGGCTGATAAACGCAAGAAAACAGAGCCGGCAGCGCGGGACCTGCGCCGTCCCCAGATGAAGAAGGTGGCCAAGCGGCGGGCTATTGCCGTAGCCGGGTGAGCTCCCGCTTCCTCGCTTCTCATCCTTATTTTGCCGTTGCGGTCCCGATTGACTTGGTCGTGGGATGCTTTCTTCGCAGGTCGCCTCTTTCTGTTGATCCGGCTACCCGACCTCCTCCTGCCGCTGCTTCCAAGGAGATCGTGACCCCCGCTCCCGAGCCTTCCTGCCGCAAGAGGACGTGCGGGGAAGAAGTGGGTCGCGCTGAGGACGTTCGTCGCTCCCCGCGGTTGAAGCTTGTGGCGAGCGACACTGGGGCAGAGGGTTCTGCGCGTCCGGAGGTGCTCGTGGACGCTGTTCCCCACCTAGTCGCCTCGCCTGAGGCTGGCCCCACGCCCGTCGAGGAAGCTGCTCCAGCTGGGGCTGATCTGTCCCCAGCTCCTGCTGCCGACGACGCCGCGGCGGGGAACGCCGCCGCCATGTGCATCTCCCCCGACTCACCCAGCCGGGGAAGCATGCACGAGGCTGCGGCGGGGGAAACGGAAGGGACCTCGGTATCGGCTATCGAGGTTCCTTCCAATCTTGAGCTTGCACCGGGCGTGCAAGCTATGGTGCCTGCGGCCGGATCGAGGGTTGGCGCGATTGCTGAGCCGCCGCTCCTTGAGCCGGCCTTCGGCTCTGGCGAGGCTTCGCCAGGGCTCCTCGCCACTCGGGTGGCAAGGAGCGAACGTGGTGACGGCTCGCCAGCCCCTGAGATGGTGACCAAGGGCACCTTTGGTGGGAAAGCTCCTGTCGCCGCGGCCGAATCCCACATTGGCAGTCTGAGCTCCGCCAGTCTCCTTCAACAGGAGTGGGCGGATACCGCCTCGAGCGCTGATGTCGGAGAGAAGCTCAAGGTGCAGGGCAGCAAACCGACTCTGGCAGAGTTGGATAAGCAGTTTACTGCTTCTAGGGAATCGCTTCGGAACGCCGGCTTCCAACTCCTTGACGCTATACAGGCAACCGATGTGAGCGCTGCGTCCTTAGCCTCTCGTTCCTCCTGCTATACCTCCTAGCCCCCGAGTTTCGAGGTAGCTGTAGAGACAGCTGGCTTGAAAATGGATTTTGCTAAGAGTCGTCGCCTTTCCATTTTTTGCAGGAATTGAACGCGCTTCGCACCAGTATCTTTCAGAAGCTGCTAGCGAGGTACCGTGCCGGCAAGGCGCAGTACCAGGACTTGAAGAAAGAACTGGAGAAATTATCAGGTGAGCTCGGGACCTCTTATTTCGAAAACATTGCCACTGTCCTTCCCACTCTTATTCCTTCGCTTTCAGACTCTGCCTCGCTCATAGCCTTGCTCGAGTCCCAGTTGGCCGACTCGGTGTCGGCCGCCACTGTTGAGTCGCTCAAGCGAAAGCATGCCGAGGAGCTTCAGGATTTGCAAACCCAGGCCGCCCGGGCTCAGGGGCTGGAAGTGGATCTGGCGAAGGCTCGGGAGGCGGAGTCGTCGCTGCAGCTGGAGTTTGATCGTCGGCTGGCCGAAGAGAGGAAAATCCTCTCCGCGGAGTTTGACTGCAAGGTGAATGAGCTTCGTGCCACCTTGGGGAGCGAGGTCGAGAATCGCGACGCCTAGATCGCCGAGCTGCAGACTCTCCGGGGGCTCGACAGCGAGCGTTTTGACAAGGAGATCGGCATTTGGCGCGCCCGCGACCGCAAGGTTCAATCCGGCCTGCTGGGGCTGGAGGAAGCTCTTTGTGGTATGTTTCCTGCCCTCCTTCTTGGCCTCTGCCCTTTCCTGCCGTCTTCTCATCCTCTGACTGCCCTTGCAGGAGCCTTCCCTGACTCCGATGAGTCTGCCGCGACGGCGCTGAAGGAGTTTAGGGCGGAACAGGGGATCGTCCCTCGCAGTGACCCTACAGCCGAGCTTTCCTCAGGGGAGTTGGTTGCGCTGGCCAAAGGCCGGCTCCACCCGGCTGCCAAGCTGGGCCAGGATCTGTGCGAAGCCCTCGTTTCCGTCTTTGAGGCTTTGTGGCCGGGGAGAGCGGCGCCTGGCGAGATCCGGGCGCTCCTCCAGTGGGTCCTTCTCGCGTCCAACCGGCTTGAGATCTGGAAGGAGTCCGCGGCTCGGGCCGGTGCTCAGCAGGCTCTGGAGTTCGTGCTCTCCTGGTATCCAGGCGTCAACCTGGACTAGCTGGAGAACCTTCATGAAGGCGGACTGGCAGGCCTCGACGAATCTAAGCTTCGCCAGCGCGCCTGCGCCATTGCTGAGTGTGCCGAGACCGAGGCACTTTTCGATGCTGGAGATAGTGACGAATCCTTGGATGACGTGGACTTCGAGGAGCCCGATTCGGCAGAAAGACCTCAGAAGGCCCCCGAGGATCCCGTTGATCACTCCATTCCGCCATCCCCCAGCGGCGGTGACTTTGTCCTGGCATCTCGAGCTGGCGACATTTCTTCATTGGAGCCGGCTGGCTCGCCAAGCGCCCCCTGAGCGTGTCAGGGTTTTGTTATTTGTTTTTACGTACACTGAACTCGTGTCGTGCCCAGCAACATTTCGTTCATATGTACTAGTGATGCTTCACCCTAAATTTCTTACGCACTGATCTCCAGTCGTTTGTGAACCGGACTTGACCTGACCCCTTTCAGCTTTTTCCTTTATCCCCCCATCCTTCGGCCCTTCTACCCCCAGCCGGCAGCCTGGTGCCGGCTGGTCTCCCTTGGACCGACAGCCGAATGCCGGTCTAGGGTGGGAGCGCACCGCAGGATGGGGAGTAGTACTTCGGCGTATAGGGGATCTGGCTTGGTCCAGTTTACGTATAACTTTTAACCAATGCGCATGGGTTAGGGGTGAGCGCTCGTTCTATCCTCTTAGCGATTTTCCAGTGTGAATGACCCGCCGGCTCCATCGCCCTCGACTTAGGCTGGAGGTAAGGCTCAGGGTCTGGTTCGCACATGGTACTCGTTCGTCTGACAAGGGACTTGATTCGTCGGGTCACGGGCGTTTCCTCTAAGCAGTTTTCCTATGTGGGTGACCTGCCGGCTCCACCCCACGCGGTGCAGGGCGGAGGTTAAGCTCGGGGTCCGGTCCGCACATAGTACTCATCCGGCTGACGGGAGGATCGTTTCGCTAGGTTGGGGCTGCCGTCTCCCGACTGGAGGCGGCTTCCAGCCCCCGGGAATAACGTTTAGAAAGGTAAAAAGGTACTTCGGAGCACTTTTTCCAGGGATCAGCCGTATGCCGCCCAACTTTCTTTTATTCAATGGTACTTGTTCGAAATACAAGATTTTTGCCTTGGCTTAGCCGAAGGTCTTAAGCGGTTTTGGACTTGTCTCAGGCGAAGCTGTGAAACGCTTCCCCCTGCCTCGAGGAGGAGCCAGCCCCCGAGACAAGAACCTCTGTCTTCTTGCCCGCTTCGGGCGGGACTTCCTTGGACATGCTCGCCGGCTTGAGGAGCGGAGCCGGCAGTCCCGTCGCCAGCTTGCCCGGCTGGACTGCCGCCCTTTGCAGCATCTGTCGTTTCTCTTCAGCAATGACCAAGGCCTCCGCCAGTTTGGAGCTGGCTCTTGCGCACTCTATCGATTTCTTGTAGCACCCAGTGATGGTGATCACCCCGCGAGGGCCTGGGAGCTTCATCTTCAAGTAAGCGTAGTGTGGGACTGCCATGAACTTGGCCAAGGCTGGCCGACCAAGCAGCGCGTGGTAGGGGCTGTTGAGGTCTACCACCTCGAACCAGATCGGCTCGCGACGATGATTGTCCTTCTCACCGAATAGCACCTCCAGCTCAATCCTTCCCATCGGCGAGCACGAGTGCCCGGGCACGATCCCATGGAAGGTGAGCTTGGTTGGCTTCAGCTGGATCTCTGGGATTCCGAGCTTTTCCATCGAAGTGCGATAGAGAAGGTTGATGCTGCTTCCTCCATCAATGAGTACGCGCGAGAACCGGCAGGTGCGCGTCTCCGAGAACACGATTGGGTTCAAGACTAGCGCGTAGCCCCCGGGCCTCGGCATGAGCGGCGGGTGGTCTTCATGCCCCCAGGTGATCGACGCGTCAGACCAATGCATGTATTGGGGTCCAACTTGCATGATGGCATTCACTTCGACGCCGAACCACGGTTCATCCTTTGGCTCCTCTTCCTGGGAAGTGAATACATGATATTGCTCCACATTCGCTTCTTCGGGGTAGTCCCCTGCTGCCTTGGCCGGCTGCCGATTCTTGTTTCCATGCGCTTCAGCCGGCGGGCCCGGCGGTGGCCCGGGCAGTTGGTGATTTCCCTGCTCCAGATCCCTGGTGAAGTTGCATTGGCGAGTGGTGTGTGCTGCCGGCTTGCCTGAAACGCTATGGAATTTGCAGGGTTGGTCTAGCATCACCTCGATGGTGTACTTGTCCTTGCCGAATTTGTCCCCTTTGCGCTTCTGGCTTCCACCCGTAGCCCCCGGGCTTCCTTGAACAGCGGCCACTTGCTGGGAGCCGTACTTGTTGTCACGGCGCTCGTCTTTCCTCTTGCCATGCCGATCACGGTTGTGATGTCCTCCTGAGCCGGCTGCCGGCTGAGATTGGTTTCCGGCTGGCGCTGGCTCAACACATTGCACTCTTGCAGCAGAATCGGCGGAAGCGTACTTGTCTGCTATCGCCATGAAGTCCGCCATCGACTTTGGCTCGGCTCTATGGAGCTTGTGCTTCAGCAGAGTCCCTTCTCTGCATCCGTCCGTGAAGTAGCCAATTGCCTGCTCTTCGCCCACTCCTTCGCACGAGTTGCGCAGCTCGGACCATCTCGTGAGATAGTCACGGTCTGGCTCGTCGGGGCCTTGCTTGCAGAGGGCCAGCTGTCGTGGGCGAGGCGGTCGCTTGTAAGTTCCCGTGAAGTTCTTGATGAACGCCTCTTGGAAGTCATGCCAGGAGTTGATCTGTAGAGCCGGCAGGCTGTTGAGCCACGTCCGAGCAGATCCCGTCAGCATGAGCGGTGCGTAGCGCACCGCTGTCCTCTTGTTGCCGCCCGCAATGTCGACGGCGGTGACGTAGTCCGACAGCCAGTCCTCCGGCTTCACTGCCCCAGTGTACTTGGGCATGTCTCGTGGGAGCGCGAACTTGGCTGGGAAAGGTTCGTTGCGGATGCGTGGGCCGAAACAGACCGGTCCTGCTAAGGATTCCTCCTCGTCGAACTTGGAATCTGCCAGCAGGTTGAGCCGATGGCGCGCGTCGTCCTTCGGTGGATCAACGCATTCTTCGATCCTCTGACTCACATGCGAGCGAGCCGGATGAGGTCCCTGAGTGCCCTGGCCAGCTCCTTGAGCCGGCTGGGCTGGCGCCGCAGACTTGCCGCGCGCCGGGTCCGCCACGTCCACCCGAGGAGGGTGGCGCGGCTTGCTGGTGACCGCGGCGGGATCTCGAGGTTGCCGGCTGTGGTGGCCAGAGTATTGGGTGCGGTGGTTTCCACCGCCTTTGCCTGGGGCTCGATTGCTCCGGCTGTGCTCTGCCGGGCCGTGGTTTGGCGACGAGGCTTCTCCATGCGACTTGTTCTGGCCGGCCACGACGATACGGTTCTCGCCTCGGGTGCCGCTTGCCTCTCCGCGTGGCTCCATCGCCTGCTGCTGCAGATCGGCGGCGTCCAGGAGTTCCTGGATCCGGGCTTGCTTTTCCCGCAAGTCCTCGCCTTGCAGTCCATCCAGCTCGGAGGTGATGTAGCGCGCGGCACGGAGGTTCTTCGTAGGCGTGCTGTAGGTGGGCTTGTTGATGATCGGAGGCAGTTTTGCCGAGGGCGCCGCCTGGTTCAGCTCCGCGCCCAGCTCGCGACCTCGCTGACGAACTTGTCCCGCCCGGCTTGGGCCATCTCCGGCTGGGGTGAAGCCGTGGGCGACGTTGTACTCGTTGATCGTGGAGAGGACACGCCGGCGGGTGTTGTCGACGTCGACCGCTTCCTTGAGGAGGTTGAGGCGTGTCCGCTCCAAATCCTCGGAGGCCTTGACCGGATCCGCAGAAATGTCGAGCGGAGCGCGCAGGTCCGTGATGGCTGCGTCCAGCACGTCCCGCTCTGGAGGTGGAAGATCTTGTTCCAGTGGAAGTGGGCGTTCGAGCGGCGGGCGCGCGGAGCGCGGTTGGCCGCCGCCACCGTCCTCCTCCAGGGCTCGCACCTCGACCATGTTGCAAAAGTTCTGCTTTTGCCGCCGTCGGAGTCTGCATCACAGAGTGGGTCAAACACATCGGTTACCTCTTCCGGGAAGGGCTTGGCGACATAGAAACGGTGGCTGCCGACGTTGAGGATGGAGCCGCCGTTGCCGAGGCCGTTCTTGAAGTGGGCCAAGTTGTCGTCGACGCAGTCGAAGGTGCCGAACCTCCAGACGAGGCCGGAGGCGACCTTCTCGGCGGAGGGTCCCGGCCGGAACTTGACTCCGCTCGCCACCGCGCTTTGCCCCACGGTGGGCGCCAACTGTCGTGGGAATTTGGAGACAGTAGCCATGGGGAGGCTTATCGGAGGGGCTCGACGTTGGTGACGATGGGTCCGGCTCGGGATTGTGCCAACTGAGACACCTCGGTTTACCCAGGTTTAGGGCCCTCCCAGTTGGAGGTAAACCCCTACTTCCTGCCTGCTTCGTATTGATTGAGTAGTAGCGATTACAGTGCTCCTCGAGCTGTTTGGCTAGGGGAGGAAGAAGAAGATCCGATCCCCCCTACGCTAAGGGTCCAGGCCCCCTTATATAGACGGGGGCCTGGTTACAGGTTTTGGCAACGCCTCGGCCGGCTGCCGGCTCCTTGGCGGCGGCGTTTTCGGCCTCATCCCCCCCGCTGTGCTCTGGCAAAGGCACTTTATAAAGCGCCTTTGCCTCAGGCTGGCATCTGGAGAGCATATCCCTTCTCCTTTGCCTCAGATCCTGCCGTGGAGAAGGATCCTCGCCCTCCCATTGGCTGGTTGCGGTCGTGGCGCTCGTCACTCCTGTCTGCGCCTCTGTCGCTCTTGTTGGGACCGCTCCGCTTTTGGCGAGACGGCCGTTGGAGGAGTCTTGTCCCCTTCGCCCGGCTCCAGCCCTCCTCGGTGAAGTCTTCAGCCGGCAGCTGGCGCAGCCGGCCCTCCTCGAGTGGAGCCGGTCTCCTAGCACCAAAGCCTCGGGGATTCCTGGGACGCCAGCCGGCATATTGCCTGGCTCGTGGTGCGCCCCCTAAGTCATCCCCACGACAGGACTAAGCACTAAGTTTATTTGCAAAAGCTAGTTTTATTTCCCAAGAATGTTCGTTGGTAGAAAAGAAGTTTAGTTCTCTAAGTTCAATCTAAAGAGGAACTTCAAGTGTGTCAAGATCATGGTCAAGTCAAGTCAATTCATGTCATTCACCAAGTTCACCATAAGTTGTTTTTATTATTGACAAAACCAGGCACAGCTTGCCAACCGTCCATAACCGCGGACTCGGCTATTCGAATAGTTTGAAAACCTCTGCAGAGGGGTACACTTTACCCACAAGATTTGATACATCTGCCAGGAGAAATCCACGGATCGTCATACACAAGTATGCGGTGTTCAGATAATCAAACAAACTCTTTCACTTGCTCACCCTAGTATAGGATCCTTCCCTAGAGCCTGGGGTACGGAATCCCCGCTCCGGCGCCTCTAGTTCTGGCCATCCCGGGATGCCGGGTTAGTGGAATCCACCTGGTTCAGAAGTCACCACTCACGGTTCTTTCCATAAAGGTTTGTTACAAGGCCTCCCATCCTAAGGTAAACAAGCTACGGACTAAGCCCCTTCCCATATAGGGGTAATGTGGTTGTATGGTATAATTGGCTCCCATAGTACATCACTCGTTGTCATTTGAGAAATACATTTCATAGTTCTTAGTCAAGATTATTTTCTTTCATAAAGCCATCATGTAGGAGAAACCTCCAATTCAAGATTCAAGTTCAAGTCACCAATTTTCAACTAGGGTTCCCCTTATAGATGACCCCAATTTTATTAGCGACTAAGCAGCTACATTGAGTGATGATACCACTAAATATGGTTGGATAAACTCAGCTTGATGCTCTTGTTAAGCAAGATATCAAACACCTCTATCATTCTACTCTAGCAATTCAATCATGCAATTTACTTAAAATAGGTAGAATGCAAAAGTAAAACTAGGCATTTGGAGTATGATTCAAAAGATGGCTTGCCTTGGTTGGCAAAGTGTCCGGGATATTCTTCTTCTTCTTGATAATAATAATCCCCCTCAATATCCTCCTCGGCAACACTAGCGTCTAATAACGAAATCAACACAAAACACACCATCACTACACAAAGCTAGCAGCATACCAAACACACATATTTGTTTGCTAACAATAGCCTTCCTGTTGGATTTTATTTGAATTGGTTTGCATGGTTTCCTCCAAGTTTGCATTAAGTGTGTAAGTTAGATTTTCTACTATGTGTCATGTGTTGCTTACTTTTTGGAGTATGGGTGAGTAACTATGGTTCTTTGGGCTAGTTCAAATGGAGGTTGACTAATTAAGTAAAGGGTAATGGGGGCAAATTAATTCTAAGTGCAATATAGGGGCCTATCATTTTATGCTACAAGATAGGATTGGGTTAGGGTCTAATTGATACCACTAACAAGGTTTGAGTTAATTAGGGTTGCCTAAGCTGTAGACAAGTTGA
Organism: Dactylis glomerata; assembly: GCA_007115705.1. Lineage (NCBI taxonomy): Eukaryota > Viridiplantae > Streptophyta > Magnoliopsida > Poales > Poaceae > Dactylis > Dactylis glomerata. Next base: position 2,701,798 of record QXEO01000700.1, on the reverse strand, counting down.
TTAGTGAGTTCCCAATTCAAGTTTCAAGATTTTTGGGGGTTTAAATAATTATCTAGAAATTTTCTATGATTTATAAAGCTAGGGTCACCCTATTCTTATTTATTTTTATCCCTAACTCAATTTGAATTCTAACTAGTTCTGCAGTGTAGAGCATTTTACAAGCTTTCCAACGCATATTCATTTGCTACAAATGGATTTCTAAATCTCTAGGAATTTAAGTTTGAAAAACACACCTGAATCATATTTGAATTAATTCAAACGGGCGGGAGAATAAATAAAAACTAAACGGACCGATTCTAACTAGCTGGGCCGATTTTGAATAGAACCCGAACGGGCCGGCCCAGAAAACGATTCGCATGGCGGGAACTAAATAAAACAGATCCTGATAGGGGGGTCCCACTGGTCAGGTCACTTAACCTTCCCAAACCGGTACGCTACCGCTGGATCAAGATCGGACGGCTCTGGTGTATCGTGTTCATTGGCTAGGGTTCGAAGCTCACCGGCGGTGCAGAGACGACTGTTCGATGGCGACGGCGTGAAGGAGAGGAAGCAGAGCTTGACGGCGGCATGCGAAATCGACTCCGGCGAAGCTCCTCCTCCGATTCCCAGCGGCGGCTTGCTCCAGGGAGGTTGAGCGCGGCGGCGCTCTCCGCATCCAGTACCTCACCGGATTTGCAGGCGTCGATGAACTAGGGAAAGCGGGGTGAAACGAGCATGTCTAGGAGGTAGCTGGGGATGGGGTGAGTTCATTCATTTGATCGGAGGGGCCTTTTATAGGCCAGAGCATCGAGGGCAAGGGCGGCAAGAAGCTCGCCGTTGCGGGGGCCCTGGCGCATGCGTCGAGCGACCATGGGCACGGCGGCCTCGCTCGCGTGCTGGGGGGCTTCGGTCTCGGCCGCTGTGACGACCTCAAATTTGATACAAATTCGAAGTCCCGTTATGTATTCCACCGCAATCCCAGAACCATTGTTGCGATATACATAACGTAGTTGGTAACCAGTTCCATAGACATTACAATACGGTAGTTCAAATACAATGGTCATAGTGACCAAGTTCATATTACAACACAATATAGCAGCGGAAATAACATCTTCGGGTCCATGCCTTCACCCTACAGGCAATGGCGACTCATGGAGACGAACTTAGTTCTGGTACTCTTCTTCATACCCTTCCTCCGGATACTCCCCCCCATAGTCTGGCCAAGTTTATAGCCAGGGACACAGCCGTGAGTACATTGGATGCACTCGCAAACCATCTTATAAAGGAAAATGATGAAGTAGATATGCAAGGTTGATATGGTGGACTAAGCACTAAGTTTGTTTGCAAAAGCTAGTTTTATTTCCCAAGAATGTTCATTGGTAGAAAAGGAGTTTAGTTCTCTAAGTTCAATCTAAAGAGGAACTTCAAGTGTGTCAAGATCATGGTCAAGTCAAGTCAAGTCAATTCAAATCATGTCATTCACCAAGTTCACCATAAGTTATTTTCATTATTGATAAAAGCCAGGCACAGCTCGCTAACCGTCCATAACCGCGGACTCGGCTATTCGAATAGTTTGAAAACCTCTGTAGAGGGGTACACTTTACCCACAAGAATCGATACATCTGCCGGGAAAAATCCACGGATCATCATACACAAAGGTATGCGGGGTTCAGATAATCAAACAAACTCTTTCACTTGCTCACCCTAGTATAGGATCCTTCCCTAGAGCCCAGGATACGGAACCCCCGCTCCGGTGCCTCTAGTTCTGGCCATCCCGGATGCCGGGTTGGTGGAGTCCACCTGGTTCAGAAGTCACCGCTCACGGTTCCTTCCATAAAGATTTGTTACAAGGCCTCCCATACTAAGGTAAACAAGCTACGGACTAAGCCCCTTCCCATATAGGGGTAATGTGGTTGTACGGTATAATTGGCTCCCATAGTACATCACTCGTTGTCATTTGAGAAATACATTTCATAGTTCTTAGTCAAGATTAATTTCTTTCATAAAGCCATCATGTAGGAGAAACCTCCAATTCAAGTTTCAAGTTCAATTCACCAATTTTCAACTAGGGTTCCCCTTATAGATGACCTCTATTTTATTAGCGACTAAGCAACTACATTGAGTGATGATACCACTACATAGGGTGGGATAAACTCAGCTTGATGCTCTTGTTAAGCAAGATATCAAACCTTTGATCATTCTACTCTAGCAATTCAATCATGCAATTTACTTAAAACAAGTAGAATGCAATAGTAAAACTAGGCATTGGGAGTATGAATCAAAAGATGGCTTGCCTTGGTTGGCAAAGTGTCCGGGATATTCTTCTTCTTCTTGATAAAAATAATCCCCCTCAATATCCTCCTCGGCAACACTAGCGTCTAAATAACGAAATCAACACAAAACACACCATCACTACACAATGCTAGCAGCATACCAACACACATATTTGTTTGCCACAAAGCATTCATGTTGGATTTTAGTGGAATTAGTTTGCATGTTTTCTTCCAAGTTTGCATTAAGTGTGCAAGTTAGATTTTCTATTATGTGTCATGTGTTGTTTACTTTTTGGAGTATGGACGAGTACTAGGGTTATTTGGGCTAGTTTAAGTGGAGGTTGACTAATTAGTAAAAGGGTAATAGGGGAGAATTAATTCTAAGCGTAATATATGGATCTATCATTTTATGCTACAAACTAGGGTTAGGTTAGGGTCTAATTGATACCACTAACAAGGTTTGAGCTGGTCAAGGTTGAACTAAACTGTAGGCAACTTGATTAGCAAGTTCACAAATCAAGTTTCAAGATTTTAGGAGGGTTGAATAATTTTCTATAACCTTTATATGATTTATAAGGCTAGGGTCACACTAATCTTATTTATTTTTATTCCTAAATCAATTTGAATTCTAACCAGTTCTGCAGTGTAGAGCACTTGACAAGCTTTCCAACGCATATTCACTTGCTACAAATGGATTTCTAAATCTCTTGGAATTTAAGTTTGAAAAACACATCTGAATCATATTTGAATTTATTCAAACGGGCGGGAAAATTAATTAAAAACAAAACGGACCGAATCTGGGACTAGCTGGGCCTATTCTGAACAGAACCTGAACGGGCTGGCCCAGAAAACATTTCACACGGCGGGGGAAAAATAAAACGGCCTGGCAGGTGGGGCCTACTGGTCAGATCTAATTAGAATCCCGAATCGGTATGCTATCGCTGGATCAAGATCGAACGGCTCCTAGTCATCGTCTCGACGGGGAAGGGCGGAGCTCACCTGCGAGCAGCGAAGACGACGACGGTGACGGGGGCATGCGTAGAGGATGCAGAACTCGACGGTGACGTGCGGGATCGGCTACGGCTCGTCTCCTCCACCGATTCCTAGCGGCGGCTTGCTCCCAGGTGGTCGAACTCGGCGGCACTCCTCGCGTCCAATACCTCGCCGGCGTTGCAGGTGTCGACGAGCTAGGGCGAACGGGGTGAAGTGAGGGTGTCTGGGAGGTAGCTGGGGATGGGGCAAGTCTCTTCGTTTGATCGGCGGGGGTATTTATAGGTCGGAGCGATGAGGGTAAGGGCGGCCAGAAGCTTGCCAGCTCGGGGGCCCTGGCAACGTTCGAAGGGTGTAGCGTGCACGGCGGCCTCGGGGGCCTGCTGGGAGGGTGCTGGCTCCGCCGCGGAGTGCTGTGTGTCTGCTCTGGCGCCTCCAGGGTGGTCGGCATCGTGCAGGGAGAAGAGGTACTGGGAGGGGGCCCTGGGCGTGTTTCCCCTCCATTCTCCGCTTCTCCTGGCTTGGGTCGGGGCTGGGGACGCTGGGTTCGACCGTGGAGATGCCAAGGAGCATGGCTACAGGCGTGGAGCGAACCAGAACAGTGCAGCCACAGTAAACTTGATTTGGTTTGATTTCTCTCTGCCAGTGTTCGACGAAATGCCCGCAAGAGTTTGAAATTTAAATTTTTGAAATTTTCCACTTTGGGTGATCAACATATTGACCAACGTTTCTAGTCATATTTTTGTTCTGGAGAAATAACAAGTTTTGCAAAAATTCTTATTTCAAATTTGGTAAAGTCACTGATTCAGATTCAAACTTTGGCTCAAGTTTGAGTGAGGCTTTGATTTGAATTTTGGGTAGAAGCTTGTTGGTTGAGTTAGTATGTGACTTGGTTAAACTCAACTAGCTGGCCAAACATTGATTTGAGTTGCAGATTTCTTAATCCAAAGGCTCAAAGTAGGGTAGTCAAACAGATTTCCTAGATCACCACTTTCTTCTCTTTTTCTTTATGATTTTTATTTCTGGTTTCTTTGGCTTGTGCAATCCTTCTTTAATATCTCTGTTGGTTAAGTCAGAATTAACTAACAAATGCACAACAAATAAACACACACATAAAATCATAGAATACATATAATAGAAAATACATGTATGCATGAAATAATAGGTAAAAGTTTTATCTGGGTCCAGAATTTGGTATTTTAATTAATAAGAAGTGGATTACAATTTCTGAGTTGTTACTATCTTCCCCCCTTAAAAAGAATCTCGTCCCCGAGATTCACTGGTGAAGAACTCAAAAGATCGGGAAACTCCTTCTGAAGGTAATCTTCTCATTCCCAAGTGGCTTCCTCTTCGGTGTGATTACTCCACTGAACTTTTAGAAACTTGATGCTTCGGGTTCAAGTGGTTCTAAATGCTTCCTCAAGGATATAGGTAGGTACTTCACGATAGGTTAAATCCTTGTTGACGTCCACAGAACGGTGATCAATATTCTTGAAGATTTCGGGCTTCTCCGGAACTTCAAGACATTTCCGAAGTAAAGACACGTGAAAGACATCGTGCACTTCAGACAATTCAGGGGGCATTTCCAACTGATAAGACACTTCTCCTCTGCGGTCTAGTATCTTGAAGGGTCCAATATATCTTGGTGCAAGCTTTCCTTTTACTTGGAACCTTTGCATTCCCTTGAGGGGTGAAACTCTAAGATAGACAAAGTCTCCACTCTTGAAAGTCAGTTCTCTCCGTCTTTTGTCGGCATAACTCTTCTGTCTAGACTAGGCTGCCTTAAGGTAATCACGAATCATGCGAACTTTCTCCATGGCTTCCTGCAGAATGTCAGGTCCAAATATCTGACTATCTCTGGTTTTGGACCAATTCAAAGGGGTGCGACACTTTCTTCCATACAAAGCTTCAAATGGGGCCATTTGCAAACTGGCTTGATAACTGTTGTTGTAGGAGAACTCTGCGAAAGGCAGACAATCTTCCCACTTAGCTCCATAGGCTAGAACACAGGCTCTCAACATATCTTCAAGTATTTGATTTACTCTTTCAGTCTGTCCATCCGTCTGAGGGTGGTAAGCGGTGCTAAAGGCTAACTTGGTTCCCAAGGCTTGATGCAAACTTTTTCAAAATCTCAAGGTGAATTGGGTTCCTCGATCGGAAACTATGGTTTTAGGGATTCCATGCAAACTAACAATCTTGGATAGATAAAGATCTGCCAGCTGTCCTGAGCTATAAGTGGTCTTGACAGGAATAAAGTGGGCAACTTTGGTCAGTCTATCCACAATGACCCAGATAGAGTCATTACCACGGCTAGACCTTGGAAATCCAGTAATGAAATCCATTCCAACAGATTCCCACTTCCATTCTGGAACTTGCAATGGTTGCAGCAGTCCAGCAGGACGTTGATGCTCAGCCTTGACTCTTTGGCAGATATCACACTTGGATATAAACGATGCAATCTCACGCTTCATTCCATGCCACCAAAATTGTTCCTTCAAATCTTGATACATCTTGGTTCCACCGGGATGGATGGAGTAAGGTGTCTCATGAGCTTCCTTCATAATCACTTCCTTTAATTCTGAATCAGCAGGCACACAAATACGTCCTTTATACCAAAGAACTCCTTGATCATCCTCTTCAAATCCTGGCACCTTGCCGGAACTAATTCTGCGCTTGATTCCGTCAATACTCGCATTTCCCTTCTGGGCTTCTTTGATTTGGCTCATCAAGGTGGGTTGAAACTCAAGGTTGGCTAAGAATCCTTGACTGACTAGTTCTAATCTGAATTTTTTGAACTCTTGGTGCAACATGGGTTGCTCCTTCTTGATCATCATATTCAATGAGCATGGCTTCCTACTCAAAGCATCGGCCACTAAATATACTTCAAACTCTTGTGATCCGTGTAGATCTCACAACGGTTGCCCATAAGATAGTGCCTCCAGGTCTTCAGAGCTAGAACTACGGCTGCTAACTCCAGATCATGGGTTGGGTAGTTTTCTTCATGAGGTCTAAGCTGCCGGGAGAGGTAAGCTATGACCTTGCCTTCTTGCATTAACACACAACCAAGTCCAAGTTTGGAAGCATCGCAATAGACATCAAAATTTTTGGTGATATCAGGCATGGTTAGGACAGGTGCGGTCACTAATCGCTTCTTGAGCTCTTGGAAAGTTTCTTCACATTTAGGGGTCCATTCAAACTTCTTGTCCTTCTTCAATAGTTGGGTCATCGGCCGGGCAATGCTTGAAAATCCTTCAACAAACTTGCGGTAATATCCCGCTAATCCGAGAAAACCTCTAACTTCAGTTTGAGTGGTAGGGGCTTCCCATTCCATGACTGATGTGATCTTCTTTGGGTCCACTGACACTCCTCCAGCGGATAATACATGGCCTAAGAATCCAACTTCCTTCAACCAGAACTCACATTTACTGAACTTGGCATAAAGCTGATGCTCTCTCAGAGTCTCTAAAATTAGTCTCAGATGGGTTGCATGCTCTTCTTCGGACTTGGAGTAGATAAGAATGTCATCAATGAAGACAACAACAAACTTATCCAAAAACTCCATAAAAACCTTATTCATGAGATTCATGAAATAAGCAGGGGCATTGGTTAATCCAAAAGACATTACGGTGTACTCATACAATCCGTAACGGGTAGTGAAGGCTATTTTAGGGATATCCGTTGCACGGATCTTCAGTTGGTGGTATCCGGTTCTAAGATCTATCTTTGAGAATACTCTGGCTCCAGTCAATTGGTCAAACAAATCATCAATCTTCAGGAGAGGATACTTATTTTTGATGGTCACATCGTTTAGTTTGCGGTAATCAGTGCACAGTCGGCTAGAACCGTCACTTTTATCCACAAACAGAACGGGTGACCTCCAAGCAGAAGAGCTTGGTTGAATCAATCCTTTACTCAAAAGGTCATCCAATTGCTTCTTCAACTCAACTAGCTCAGCTGGGTTCATACGATAGGGTCGTTGGGCTATAGATCCAGTTCCGGGAATAAGCTCAATGATAAACTCAATATCCCGATCCGGTGGCATTCCGGGTAGCTCATCGGGAAAAACATCCGGGTACTCACAAACGATGGGAACTTCTCCTATAGTTGGTCCTGAGATACTCTTATGACATCTGGGGATTTTGGTGGGTTTCACAGACACATGCCTTACCACAATTCCATGGCTACTCCTCATTGTGATGGTCTTCCTGGCACAATCTATAACTCCTTGATGCTGGGACATCCAATTCATACCAAGAACTACTTCTAAACCTTTCGTTCCCAATACTATCAAATTGGCTAAGAAAGCTACTCCATGAATTTCTATGGGCACTACCAAGCAGGTACAACTAGCTTTGGTTACTGACCCGGGAATTTGGACAGACATGACGTCTTTCAAGGGTGTGGGTTGAAGTCCACTTTTATCAACGAATAGTTGGGTAACAAATGAGTGTGAAGCTCCCGAATCAAACAGAACTCTTGCAAGAACTGAGTTAACAGGGAACATACCAAGCACAATGTTGGTCGCTTCCTGAGCTTCTTCAACATTCATGTGATTCAGACGGCCTTGAGAGTGAGGTGGTTTCCTTGGTGGATAGTTCTTGACATTTCCCACACGGCGCTGCTGCTGAACAGGAACAGTGGTCTTAGATGCATCATTCAACTTTTTGGGGCACTCATTGGAGTAGTGCCCTTTTAGTCCGCACTCATAACAGGTAACACCAGACTTGTCACCGGGCTTGGGTAACACAGGGGCGCCACTTGGCCTTGGGGTATTGGTGTTGAAGTTGTTGCCACTAGGTCTTGGAGGTGCACGGTTGAAGTTGTTGCCGGGCAGACGATTGGGATAGTTGGGATATGGAGCTGGTGCAGATGGCCTCATAGGTCTAGGGGCGAAACCCATAGGTGGATTTCCCTTTGGCTTCTGCGAGTTGCTTGAATTGCCTTGATACATCATACGGCGCTTGCGGTTCTCTTCAGCTTGCTTGAGTTTGCCTTCCATCTGAATGGTAGAGTCAACCAATGACTCCAGGTCTGTAAAGGGAATACTGACTAGGACACACTGCATCTCATCATGAAGTCCATTCAGAAACCTTTCTTGCTTCTTCTCATTGGTGTCAGTGTCATCTGGGGCATACCTAGACAAGGTAAGGACCTTGTCACGGTAGTCAACCACAGATAGGGAACCTTGCCTCAGATTTCTGAACTCATCCCTCATCCTTTTAACTAATCCCAAAGGAACATGGGCTTTGCTAAACTTGCTCTTGAACTCCTCCCAAGGCATCACATACCCTGGGGTTTGCATGGCACGAGTGCTATCCCACCAAGCTCTTGCGGCTCCCGCAAGATAGTGGGTGGCATACAAGACCTTCTCATTTTCACCAACTTCGGCGACTGCCAAGTTGTTCTCCATGGTGCGAAGCCAATCATCGGCATCTAAGGGTTCTTCAGACTTAGTGAACATAGGTGGGTTGGTGTTTTGGAAACTCCTTAGCTTGGATCGGTGATCACCATGGCCATTATTTTCTCCTTCACCATTGCCATTGCCATTGTTGTGGTTCATTGCCATCTGGGTTATCTGCTGAAGGCTGGCCAAGTTAGCTTGGCGCTCAGCTCGGGCTACTTCCCGGTCTTCCATGATCAACCTTAGCAGTTCGGCCATTTCCGGGCTCGGGGGTGGGGGTGCTCGCGGCATCTGAAGATAAGGTGTGTAAGACAAGAGGGAAAAACTAATTTTTGCTAAGATTTAAAGGTAACCTAGATGATGCAATTTTTGTCTTTACTAAGGCCTTAAGGGCCAAATTCATATTTTATTCATCAAACATCAAACATACACACATACGAGTTCACACATTACAAATGGTTTACATCAAACCATTGCGACTCATCTACTAGAGATGGGGATACAACTCACACCTACACGAAGTGAAACAAAGTGAACTCATAACTAGATAACACTTGGCTCTCCGATCTACACATCGGGCTCCTCGGGGTCTTCCTCCTCATCACTCACAATGAATCCATTGTGCCCAACATCTTCTGGATCATCAAGATCCTCCATGAAATCATCCTCATCACTAATGAGGGCATTATCCTCCTTGCGGAGATCAATGCCTTCCTCCTCACCAAGGTGATCCTCTAGGCTCTCAATGTACTCAGTCAGCTCAGCCACATTGGCCTTCAACTCCTCAAGGTCCTACTCCTTCTCATCGCGCTGGCGACGAAGGCTCTTGCGCTCCTTCGCAAGAATCCTGATAGTGTTCCTCTCATCCACCAGTGCGAAGTGCTCAAGGTTGGCCTTGGTACAGGCATGATCGGCCTCCTGCTGAGTGGAGTACAGCAAGAAGTCCATGTGATCGATGTACGTACTCGGCTCATTTTGCCCGGGCATGTTTGCGGGACGCCCGTCCGCATCACGCCGAGCAAAGTGCCTAAAGCGCTCCCCCTAGACCTCCTCCACATGCAGTCCGCATAAGCGGGCGTGCATCTCCTGCATACCTCGGACCAAACCATCGGCCCAAGTGTTCTCCACAAGCTCAAACTTGATCCTTGGAGTACTCAAATTCCCCTTCTTGTCATGGCAACTCGCCCTGATAAGCCACCGTAGCTCTCCATCGGGGTGCTCATTGAGCACGGCTCCCTTGAACTCCGGATACAAACGATCTAGAAACAAGGTCAGGGTGGTGAGGTCGCGCTCGAAACAAAGGCTGCCACCATGGCCCAACTGGTAGTGCTCAGTGAATACCGGGGCCATCTACAAAATTTTAGATTTAGATTAAGTTAGTGATCAACTCAAGTGTGCAAAATTTTAAGTAGGCAAAAACTGAATCATGTATAAGGCTTTGTAAACAGATAGGAAAGACTAAAGCAAATTTCAAACCATTTCTTAACTCTTTGCTTTTATAAAGGTTTCATTTAACGCCCATTCTAACTAAGGTCTCCTATGGTCAACCTAGGCTCTGATACCAACTTGTGACGACCTCAAATTTGATACAAATTCGAAGTGCCCATTATGTATTCCACCGCAATCCCAGAACCATTGTTGCGATATACATAACGTAGTTGGTAACCAGTTCCATAGACATTACAATACGGTAGTTCAAATACAATGGTCATAGTGACCAAGTTCATATTACAACACAATATAGCAGCGGAAATAACATCTTCGGGTCCATGCCTTCACCCTACAGGCAATGGCGACTCATGGAGATGAACTTAGTTCTGGTACACTTCTTCATACCCTTCCTCCGGATACTCCTCCCCATAGTCTGGCCAAGTTGATAGCCAGGGACACAGCCGTGAGTACATTGGATGCACTCGCAAACCATCTTATAAAGGAAAATGATAAAGTAGATATGCAAGGTTGATATGGTGGACTAAGCACTAAGTTTGTTAGCAAAAGCTAGTTTAATTTCCCAAGAATGTTCATTGGTAGAAAAGGAGTTTAGTTCTCCAAGTTCAATCTAAAGAGGAACCTCAAGTGTGTCAAGATCATGGTCAAGTCAAGTCAATTCAAATCATGTCATTCACCAAGTTCACCATAAGTTATTTTCATTATTGACAAAAGCCAGGCACAGCTCGCCAACCATCCATAACCGCGGACTCGGCTATTCGAATAGTTTGAAAACCTCTGCAGAGGGGTACACTTTACCCACAAGAATCGATACATCTGCCGGGAAAAATCCACGGATCGTCATACACAAAGGTATGCGGGGTTCAGATAATCAAACAAACTCTTTCACTTGCTCACCCTAGTATAGGATCCTTCCCTAGAGCCCGGGATACGGAACCCCCGCTCTGGCGCCTCTAGTTCTGGCCATCCCGGATGCCGGGTTGGTGGAGTCCACTGCTACTTGGTGATGGCGCCAGAAAATTGCTGCTGCTGACGGTGATGTGGATGTGTAGCAGACGTCCTTGTGCGTGGTGATTGACCAGCCAGTTGGGAACCCCAAGAGGAAGGTATGATGAGTGTAGCGGCTAGTTTTCCCTCAGTTATGAAACCAAGGTTTATCGATCAGGAGAGGCGAGACAGACGACTGAAGGTGATGCTTGTGCAACGTGGAACCTGCACACACACAAACAAATACTTTGCTCCCAACTTGCAGTGAGGTTGTCAATCTCACCGGTTTGCTTGAAACAAAGGTTATGAGTGTATCGAGTGGAAAACAGTAATAGTATGCTAGTAAAATAAACAATGCGGGAAAAGTAAACAGGTGATTGCAATATGATTAAAATAGGACCGGGGTCCACAGTTCACTAGTGGTGTCTCTCCATGGATAAAATAACATGCTGGGTAAACGAATTACAGTTGGGCAATTGATAGAATAAAGATAACGTGATATGTCAAGAAGATCACTATGAGATTTACTCTGGGCATTACAACAAAATACATAGACCGCCATCCAACTGCATCTATGACTAATAATCCACCCTCGGGGATATCGTCCGAACACCCCAAAAGTATTAAGTTGCGAACAACAGATAATTGCATTAAGCAAAGTGTGTAATGTAAACAAAGCATATGCCCTTGAGCATATGAATGTTGTTTTCTCCCTAGTAGCAACAGCACATCTACCACCTTAGAGGTTTCTGTCACTCCCCCAGGTGCAATAGAGGCATGAACCCACTATCGAGCATAAATACCCCCTCTTGGAGTCACTAGCAACTACTCGGCCAAGATAGCTACTAACAACGGAGAGCATGCAAGATCATAAACAACATAGAGATAACAAAAGATAATATTCAGTACAGCAACTTAATCATAAACACCAATATTCATCGGATCCCAACAAACAAACATCATAGTAATTACATAACGGTGATCTCAATCATGTAGGGCAGCTCATGAGATCTAAACATGAAGCACATGGTGGAGAAGACAACCAACTAGCTACTGCTATGGACCCATAGTCCAAGGTAGACTACTCACTCATCGCTCCGGAGGCGAGCATGGCGATGAAGAAGACCTCCGGTGGCGATTCCCCTCTCCGGCAGGGTGCCGGGAAGAGCTTCTGGACCCTCCCGATCTTCGGGTCGACGGTGGCGGCGGATCGCGATGTGTTCTGGAAATCTGATCGGGTCCTTAGGTTTTTCTCGTCAGGGGGTATATGTAGGCGAAAGGGGGCTGTCAGAGGTGGAGCCACGCGGCCTCACACGGGCCCGGCGCGGCCAGGGGCCAGGCTGCGCCACCCCTGTGTGTGGGGGCCACGTGGCCCCCCTCTATCAGGTCTTCGGATGTTTGGGAGCTCCCCGGTGAAATATGACTTCAGGAACTTGTTTCGTCCAATTCCGAGAATATTTCCTGTGTATCACTTCTGAAACACAAAAACAGCAGAAAACAGGAAACTGGCACTGTGGCACTTGTTAATAGGTTAGTTCCTGAAAATGCATAAAAATGCTACTAAGTGTAATGAAACAATTGGCAAATGGTGTAAAAACAAGCATGGAGCATCAAAAATTATAGATACGTTTGAGACGTATCAAGCATCCCCAAGCTTAACTCCTGCTCGTCCTCGAGTAGGTAAGTGATAACAAAGAATAATTTTTGAGGTGACATGCACCTACACAATCTTGATCATATATGTAAGCATTGGTGAGCTGGGATCAATAGAACTTAAACATGGGCATGAAGATATAATCATGACAATAAGAAACTTAGCAACCATGTTGTAAACATGCAAATGAACACAAACAAAAGATCATGAAAATGAAACAATGAAAGTCAAGGTGTGTTCAAATCATAAGGAAAAACATACAAATGGTTTTCAGCTTGTCCTTCAAAGAGAGCAAAACATAAATGCATAGGACACCTTTAAGTCTAAAAGGGCGACTAGATACAAATAATTTAAGAACAAGTGAAACCAATCATCATGAATCAATCAATGAACTTTGGGACAATGCATATCACACTAAGAATGAGAACTATGCTCTCTTAATGGTGCATAAAGAAAGAAGGTGGTGACTCAACATAAAAGTAGAAGAAAGACCCTTCGCAGAGGGAAGCAGTGATTGCAAGTTTTATAACCTTCAAAAATTATGGTACTTACCGGCTTTGAGCTCTCATTGCCCCCATCATAAGCATCTTGAATGGTTAAAGTTAATGCGAGAACAATTATGATGCATATGATTGAAAAATCATAAGTTGAAGACCTCGTGTCCCGTGAATACGAGTACCCAAACCTCATGCTACTTTACTTAGAGTCCCAAGCAAGGCTCTTGTCATTGTAAATATATGCATATCATTGAGAACCGCCAATGGGGTACCTCCGTGCCCGATGACATGGAACAAGCCCACACCAAAATGACAGGACAAGCAGACAATGAACACCTCGACATCTCTTTTATTTGCTATATTGTTTAGCTTTTTATTGTAAGATGCGTCGTCGAATGTTCACCATGGGTATGCTGCAAATTTCCACCATGAATTATGCATGGCTTAGATTAGCGGCCCGGCGTTTCCCTAACACATATAAAAACTCCATGATCCTCACAAGTTTCCCAATTCATTTCACACCGCGGGTATCCATAAACAAAAGATCACGATATCAACTAAAAAGAGAAGTGCAATGTTGAAAGCTTGCCCATGATAGCATGGCTGGGCTAGAATCCAACTTACAACTTGCAAGCATAACAACTCAACATAAGAGACCACATTGTCAAATTTTAAGAACAGGAAAAAGTAAAGTGTGCCTTCTGGTTCGTGAGAGCTTTACTGACCGAATTTCGCATAACACTGGTAAGAGTTTAATTTGAAGAGAATATAAAAGCAAGTCAAATTTACTTGGAATAGCAAATTGCTAGTAGGTATGTATGGTGGACACTTTGGAATACTTTGGCTTTTAGGAGTTGGATGCACGAGTAGAGCTCATACTCAGTACAAGGCGAGGGCTAGCAAAAGACTGGGAGCGACCAACTAAGAGAGCAATAATGGCCATAATCATGCAAAGCGACAAAGCGACATTAAAAGAAGCATAAGAAGGCATCAAAAGTCAAAAACTAAATGATCATGAAGGCTAATGGCGACTTTGTATGAGTCTAACATGTGTGAGCATGCGCCAAGTCAACCCAAATAAAGCATAAAGGAGAAAACCAAAATAATGCTTCCATACAATAAAAACAACGCATGATTTTTTCAAAGGCTCATTAAGCAATCTCAGTTATTTGAGACAAGTCATGCTACAGCAAAACAACTAAGCATACTATCAAAAATACATCAAGCATGACATGAAAAAGCCTAAGCCGCAGTCTACACAAGCTCCTTCTTGTACCACTATTTTGCACAAAGCTTTTTCTCTTTTCCAACACCATTTGAAACTTTTAATAACACCTCTTTTGATGAAAACCAATAAAGATCAGAGGCAAAAAATACACCTTGATGAAAAGATATGACAAGGTCTGAACGCAAATCAAGGCGAAAATGAAAACCAAAAGCAGTAGCAGAAAAACTAGAATGCTCGATTTTGAATAAGAGTGAAAACTAGAGCATTCCTTGCAAATGAAAACGAGTACATCTCCTCCAAAGGAAATTTGTTGGGGTCCAACCATTTATTGCAGCAAACAAAACAAACTAAGAAAACTAAAACAACTGACGCTCCAAGAAAAACACATAGTGCATGAAGCAATAAAAATATAGTGTCTTGAAAGGTGACCTGATTTTTGCCGATGAAGAAGGGGTGCCTCGGGGGCATCCCCAAGCTTTGACGCTTGTACTTCTTGGATATTTCTTTGGGGTGCTGGGCATCCCCAAGCTTGAGCTTTTGTCCATTCTTCAACTCATCTCATCATTCTCCAATCCCTATACTTGAAAACTTCCTTCATACAAAACTAAACACAAATCTATGAGCAACATTAGTGTAGGCATAAAATATATTCAACCATCTTTAGTTTCAGGTTTCAACCCAAAACCACCACATATAAAGTAAATACTACTGTAGCAACTTCCACAAGAGTTCCATGATCAAAAAGAACTCAAAAGAAAGCGATAAAGTGGCAAAAACAAATATTGGCAGAAATCTGTCAAAACAGAACTGCTGACAAAGGACGAATTTTTGAAAGGTTTTCTGTTGCTCAAATCAAAAAGTGTTCAACTAACAAAAGTTTGGATATAACCTGGGTCATATGCACAAGAAATCGCAGGTCCAAAAGATAAACAGAGAATTTATACGAATTTTTACGGTGCATTACCGAAAACAGTTCCAGGACAGCAACATCCCCAAATCTTTACCTCGCTCAAATTAGAGGCTTCTCTTGGCACAAAAACGAAATAAAAACGATAAGGAGCAGTCATTACAGTAGCAATGACTTCCAAGACTCAAATAAAAGAAAAAGTACTGAAAAGAAAACATTGGGTTATCTCCCAAGAGTGCTTTTCTTTAACGCCTTTGAGCTAGGCGCAGAAAATTGCGAATCAAGTAATATCAAGAGATGAAGCATCAAGCTCATAATTTGCTCTAAGAATAGAGTCAAAAATCAGTTTCTTTCTTTTCCTAGGGAAGTGTTCCATACCTTTCTTAAGTGGGAATTGATATTTGATGGTGCCTTCCCTCATATCAATGATGGCACCTACAGTTCGAAGAAAAGGTCTTCCCAAAATAATAGGACATGAAGCATGGCATTCAATGTCCATAACAAGAAAATCAACGGGAACAAGGTTATTGTTAACCACAATAAGAACATCATTAATCCTTCCCAAAGGTTTCTTCTTAGCAACATCAGCAATAGGAACATCAAAATAACATTTTTCAAGCGGCGGTAAATCAAGCATATCATAAATCTTTCTAGGCATGATAGAAATACTAGCACCTAGATCACATAAAGCATGGCAATCAAAACCATTAACATTCATATCAATGATGGGTTCCCAACCATCTTCTAACTTCTTGGGAACAGAGGCTTTTTGCTTCAACTTTTCATCCCTAATTTTTATGAGAGCATTGGTAATATGCTTAGTAAAAGCAATATTTAAAGAACTAGCATTGGGAGTCAAAGCAAGCTTTTGCAAGAACAAAATTACTTCAGATATATTGCAGCCATCAACATCAAAATCATTAAAACAAGTAGAGCTATCATCTCCCACACTCCAAAAAATTTCAGCACTCTTTTGAGAAAAAGTTTTGGCAGTTTTAGGCTTTTTAGCACAAGGAGTGGGAGTTTTCTCTACTCCAATCAAAGTAAGAGGATTGCTAGCAGTAGGAGCGACATCATTAGAGGTAGTAATAGTACATACCTTCTTTTCTCTAGCCATCTCATCTTCTCTTTCCCACCTAGCATGCAATTCCGCTAACAATCTAACATTTTCATCAATTCCAACTTGAATAGCATTAGCGGTAGCAAAAATATTGTTCTCTTTCACATCATTGGGAAACACTTTTGATTTCAGAAGTTCAACATCATGAGCAAGGCTATCAACTTTAGAAGCAAGAATATCAATTTTGCCTAACTTTTCCTCAACAGACTTATTAAAAGCAGTTTGCTTACCGATGAAGTCCTTGAGCATTACCTCAAGCTCGGAGGGCGCGGCCCTAGTGTTGTTGTAGGAATTACCATAAGAGTTACCATAACCATTACCATTGGTAGAAGGATACGGCCTATAATTGTTACTAGCAAAATTGTTCCTATAAGCATCGTTGTTAAAATTATTGTTTCTAATGAAATTCACGTCAACATGCTCTTCTTGGGCAACCAAAGAGGCTAAAGGAACATTATTAGGATCAACATGAGTCCTATCATTAGCAAGCATAGCCATAATTGTATCAATCTTATCATTCAAGGAAGAGGTTTCCTCAACAGAATTTACCTTCTTACCTTGTGGAGCTCTCTCGGTGTGCCATTCAGAATAATTTACCATCATGTTGTCGAGTAGCTTTGAGGCGGCGCCCAAGGTAAGGGACATAAAAGTGCCTCCAGCAGCTGAATCAAGTAGGTTCCTCGAAGAAAAATTTAGTCCTGCATAAAAAGTTTGGATGATCATCCAAGTAGTCAGTCCATGAGTGGGGCAATTCTTTATCATAGATTTCATTCTTTCCCAAGCCTGAGCAACATGTTCATTATCAAACTGAGCAAACTTCATAATATTGCTACGCAGAGATATAATCTTAGCAGGAGGATAATATCTACCAATAAAAGCATCCTTACACTTAGCCCATGAATCAATACTATTCTTAGTCAAAGACAGCAACCAATCTCTAGCTTTTCCTCTCAAAGAAAAAGGAAACAACTTGAGCTTAATAATATCACTTTCTACATCCTTATATTTCTGCATCTCACATAGCTCAACAAAATTGTTGAGATGAGCTGCAGCATCTTCAGTACTAGCACTAGAAAATTGCTCTTTCATAACAAGGTTCAACAAAGCAGGCTTAATCTCATAAAAGGTAGTAGCAGGAACAGTTGGTGCAATAGGAGTGCAGATAAAATCACTATTGTTTGTGCTAGCGAAGTCACACAACTTGGTGTTTTCAGGAGTGGCCATTTCAGAAAAACGAAAGTAAACAAGTAAAAACAACTACCAAGGATTCTAATTTTTTTGGGTTTTTGATAAAAGCAATGCAGGTAAAATAAATAAAGTAAAGCAAAACAATAAAACAAAGTAAAGTATGTGTGTGCGAAGAACTCCCCTCGCAGAAGTCTTCTTTCCTCCTCGGCAACGGCGCCAGAAAATTAGCTGCTACTTGGTGATGGCGCCAGAAAATTGCTGCTGCTGACGGTGATGTGGATGTGTAGCAGACGTCCTTGTGCGTGGTGATTGACCAGCCAGTTGGGAACCCCAAGAGGAAGGTATGATGAGTGTAGCGGCTAGTTTTCCCTCAGTTATGAAACCAAGGTTTATCGATCAGGAGAGGCGAGACAGACGACTGAAGGTGATGCTTGTGCAACGTGGAACCTGCACACACACAAACAAATACTTTGCTCCCAACTTGCAGTGAGGTTGTCAATCTCACCGGTTTGCTTGAAACAAAGGTTATGAGTGTATCGAGTGGAAAACAGTAATAGTATGCTAGTAAAATAAACAGTGCAGGAAAAGTAAACAGGTGATTGCAATATGATTAAAATGGGACCGGGGTCCACAGTTCACTAGTGGTGTCTCTCCATGGATAAAATAACATGCTGGGTAAACGAATTACAGTTGGGCAATTGATAGAATAAAGATAACGTGATATGTCAAGAAGATCACTATGAGATTTACTCTGGGCATTACAACAAAATACATAGACCGCCATCCAACTGCATCTATGACTAATAATCCACCCTCGGGGATATCGTCCGAACACCCCAAAAGTATTAAGTTGCGAACAACAGATAATTGCATTAAGCAAAGTGTGTAATGTAAACAAAGCATATGCCCTTGAGCATATGAATGTTGTTTTCTCCCTAGTAGCAACAGCACATCTACCACCTTAGAGGTTTCTGTCACTCCCCCAGGTGCAATAGAGGCATGAACCCACTATCGAGCATAAATACCCCCTCTTGGAGTCACTAGCAACTACTCGGCCAAGATAGCTACTAACAACGGAGAGCATGCAAGATCATAAACAACATAGAGATAACAAAAGATAATATTCAGTACAGCAACTTAATCATAAACACCAATATTCATCGGATCCCAACAAACCAACATCATAGTAATTACATAACGGTGATCTCAATCATGTAGGGCAGCTCATGAGATCTAAACATGAAGCACATGGTGGAGAAGACAACCAACTAGCTACTGCTATGGACCCATAGTCCAAGGTAGACTACTCACTCATCGCTCCGGAGGCGAGCATGGCGATGAAGAAGACCTCCGGTGGCGATTCCCCTCTCCGGCAGGGTGCCGGGAAGAGCTTCTGGACCCTCCCGATCTTCGGGTCGACGGTGGTGGTGGATCGCGATGTGTTCTGGAAATCTGATTGGGTCCTTAGGTTTTTCTCGTCAGGGGGTATATGTAGGCGAAAGGGGGCTGTCAGAGGTGGAGCCACGCGGCCTCACACGGGCCCGGCGCGGCCAGGGGCCAGGCCGCGCCGCCCCTATGTGTGGGGGCCACGTGGCCCCCCTCCGTCAGGTCCTCGGATGTTTGGGAGCTCCCCGGTGAAATATGACTTCAGGAACTTGTTTCGTCCAATTCCGAGAATATTTCCTGTGTATCACTTCTGAAACACAAAAACAGCAGAAAACAGGAAACTGGCACTGTGGCACTTGTTAATAGGTTAGTTCCTGAAAATGCATAAAAATGCCACTAAGTGTAACGAAACAATTGGCAAATGGTGTAAAAACAAGCATGGAGCATCAAAAATTATAGATACGTTTGAGACGTATCATCCACCTGGTTCAGAAGTCACCGCTCACGGTTCCTTCCATAAAGATTTGTTACAAGGCCTCCCATACTAAGGTAAACAAGCTACGGACTAAGCCCCTTCCCATATAGGGGTAATTTGGTTGTACGGTATAATTGGCTCCCATAGTACATCACTCGTTGTCATTTGAGAAATGCATTTCATAGTTCTTAGTCAAGATTAATTTCTTTCATAAAGCCATCATGTAGGAGAAACCTCCAATTAAAGTTTCAAGTTCAATTCACCAATTTTCAACTAGGGTTCCCCTTATAGATGACCTCCATTTTATTAGCGACTAAGCAACTACATTGAGTGATGATACCACTACATAGGGTGGGATAAACTCAGCTTGATGCTCTTGTTAAGCAAGATATCAAACCTTCGATCATTCTACTCTAGCAATTCAATCATGCAATTTACTTAAAACAAGTAGAATGCAATAGTAAAACTAGGCATTGGGAGTATGAATCAAAAGATGGCTTGCCTTGGTTGGCAAAGTGTCCGGGATATTCTTCTTCTTCTTGATAATAATAATCCCCCTCAATATCCTCCTCGGCAACACTAGTGTCTAAATAATGAAATCAACACAAAACACACCATCACTACACAATGATAGCAGCATACCAACACACATATTTGTTTGCCACAAAGCATTCATGTTGGATTTTAGTGGAATTGGTTTGCATGTTTTCTTCCAAGTTTGCATTAAGTGTGCAAGTTACATTTTCTATTATGTGTCATGTGTTGTTTACTTTTTGGAGTATGGATGAGTACTAGGGTTATTTGGGCTAGTTTAAGTGGAGGTTGACTAATTAGTAAAAGGGTAATAGGGGAGAATTAATTCTAAGCGTAATATATGGATCTATCATTTTATGCTACAAACTAGGGTTAGGTTAGGGTCTAATTGATACCACTAACAAGGTTTGAGCTGGTCAAGGTTGAACTAAACTATAGGCAACTTGATTAGCAAGTTCACAAATCAAGTTTCAAGATTTTAGGAGGGTTGAATAATTTTCTATAACCTTTATATGATTTATAAGGCTAGGGTCACACTAATCTTATTTATTTTTATTCCTAAATCAATTTGAATTCTAACCAGTTCTGCAGTGTAGAGCACTTGACAAGCTTTCCAACGCATATTCACTTGCTACAAATGGATTTCTAAATCTCTTGGAATTTAAGTTTGAAAAACACATCTGAATCATATTTGAATTTATTCAAACGGGCGGGAAAATTAATTTAAAACGAAACGGACCGAATCTGGGACTAGCTGGGCCTATTCTGAACAGAACCCGAATGGGCCGGCCCAGAAAACGTTTCGCATGGCGGGGAAAAAATAAAACGGCCTGACAGGTGGGGCCTACTGGTCAGATCTAATTAGAATCCCGAATCGGTATGCTATCGCTGGATCAAGATCGAACGGCTCCTAGTCATCATCTCGACGGGGAAGGGCGGAGCTCACCTGCGAGCAGCGAAGATGACGATGGTGACGAGGGCGTGCGTAGAGGATGCAGAACTCGACGGCGACGTGCGGGATCGGCTGCGGCGCGTCTCCTCCACCGATTCCCAGCGGCGGCTTGCTCCCAGGTGGTCGAACGCGGCGGCGCTCCTCGCGTCCAGTACCTCGCCAGCGTTGTAGGTGTCGACGAGCTAGGGCGAATGGGGTGAAGTGAGGGTGTCTGGGAGGTAGCTGGGGATGGGGCGAGTCTCTCCGTTTGATCGGTGGGGGTATTTATAGGTCAGAGCGACGAGGGTAAGGGCGGCCAGAAGCTCGCCGGCTCGGGGGCCCTGGCAACGTTCGAAGGGCGTAGCGTGCATGGCGGCCTCGGGGGCGTGCTGGGAGGGTGCTGGCTCGGCCGCGGAGTGCTGTGTGTCTGCTCTGGCGCCTCCAGGGTGGTCGGCATCGTGCAGGGAGAAGAGGTACTGGGAGGGGGCCCTGGGCGCGTTTCCCCTCCATTCTCCGCTTCTCCTGGCTTGGGTCGGGGCTGGGGATGCTGGGTTCGACCGTGGAGATGCCAAGGAGCATGGCTATAGGCGTGGAGTGAACCAGAACAGTGCAGCCACAGTAAACTTGATTTGGTTTGATTTCCCTCTGCCAGTGTTCGACGAAATGCCCGCAAGAGTTTGAAATTTGAATTTTTGAAATTTTCCACTTTCGGTGATCAACATATTGACCAAGGTTTCCAGTCATATTTTTGTTCTGGAGAAATAACAAGTTTTGCAAAAATTCTTATTTAAAATTTGGTAAAGTCACTGATTCAGATTCAAACTTTGGCTCAAGTTTGAGTGAGGCTTTGATTTGAATTTTGGGTAGAAGCTTGTTGGTTGAGTTAGTATGTGACTTGGTTAAACTCAACTAGCTGGCCAAACATTGATTTGAGTTGCACATTTCTTAATCCAAAGGCTCAAAGTAGGGTAGTCAAACAGATTTCCTAGATCACCACTTTCTTCTCTTTTTCTTTATGATTTTTATTTCTGGTTTCTTTGGTTTGTGCAATCCTTCTTTAATATCTCTGTTGGTTAAGTCAGAATTAACTAACTAATGCACAACAAATAAACACACACATGAAATCATAGAATACATATAATAGAAAATACATGTATGCATGAAATAATAGGTAAAAGTTTTATCTGGGTCCAGAATTTGGTATTTTAATTAATAAGAAGTGGATTACAATTTCTGAGTTGTTACAGCCGCGGAGTGCTGTGGGTCGGTGCTGGCGAGGGCAGGGTGGTCGGTGACGTGCAGGTTGCTGGGAAGAAGAGAGGGGGGTCCCGGGGTGCTGTCTCCTCTTCTCCTCCTTCTTCCATGGCTTGGGTCGGGGCAGAGGGGGCTGGGTTCGACCGTGGCACCGTCCAGAAGCATGGCAACAGGGTTGGAGCGAGCAAGAACAGTGCAGCCACAGTGAACTCGATTTGATTTGATTCTTGCCTACCAGTGTTTGACGAAATGTCCGCAAGAAGTTTAAATTGGAATTTTTGAAATTTTCCACTTTGGGTGATCAGCATATGAGCCTAGGTTTCCAATCATATTTTTGTTACAAAGAAAGAATAGGTTTGGCAGAAATCTTATTTGCATTTTTGGGTATAGTCACTGTTTCAGATTCAAACTTTGGCTCAAGTTTGAGTGATGCTCTGATTTGAATTTTGGGTAGAAACTTGTTGGTTGAGTTAGTAAGTGACTTGGTGAAGCTCAACTAACTGGCCAAACACTGAGGTGGGTTACAGATTGCTTAATCTAAAGGCTCAAAGTAGGGTAGTCAAACAGATTTCCTAGATCATCTTATTCTTCTCTTTTTCTTTATTGATTTCATTTCTGGTTTCTTTGATTCTTATAATTCTTCTCAATTGTCTCTGTTGGTTAAGTTGGAAATAACTAACCATGGCTCAACAAATAATAACACACATAAAATCATAAAAGCCATATAATAGAAAATACATGTATGCATGAAATAATAGATAAAAAGTTTTATTTGGGTCCAAAATTTGGCACTTTTAATTAATAAGAAGTGGATTACAATTTCTGAGTTGTTACAATCTTCCCCCTTAAAAAGTATCTCATCCCCAAGATTCACTAATTAAGAACTGAAAAGATTGGGAAACTCTTTCTGAAGGTAATCTTATCGTTCCCAAGTGGCTTCCTCTTTGGGGTGATTACTCCACTGAACCTTCAAAAACTTGATGCTTCGGGTTCGAATGGTTCGATATGCTTCCTCGAGGATACGGATAGGCACTTCACGATAGGTCAAATCCTTGTTGATATCCATAGAACGGTGATCAATATTCTTGAAGATTTCTGGCTTCTCTGGCACTTCAAGACATTTCCGAAGTAAGGACACGTGAAAGACATCGTGCACTTCAGACAATTTAGGGGGCATTTCCAACTGATAAGACACTTCTCCTCTGCGGTCTAGTATCTTGAAGGGTCCAATATATCTTGGGGCAAGCTTTCCTTTTACTTGGAATCTCTGCATTCCCTTGAGAGGCGAAACTCTAAGATAGACAAAGTCTCCACTCTTGAAAGTCAGTTCTCTCCATCTCTTGTCGGCATAACTTTTCTGCCTAGACTGGGCTGCCTTGAGGTAATCACGAATCATACGCACCTTCTCCTCAGCTTCTTGCAGAATGTCAGGTCCAAATATCTGACTGTCTCCGGTTTCAGACCAATTCAAAGGGGTACGACACTTTCTTCCATACAAAGCTTCAAATGGGGCCATTTGCAAACTGGCTTGATAACTGTTGTTGTAGGAAAACTTCGCGAAAGGCAGACAATCTTCCCACTTAGCTCCATAGGCTAGAACATAGGCTCTCAACATATCTTCAAGTATTTGGTTTACTCTTTCTGTCTGTCCATCGGTCTGAGGGTGGTAAGCTGTGCTAAAGGCTAACTTGGTTCCCAAGGCTTGATGCAAACTTCTCCAAAATCTCGAGGTGAATTGGGTTCCTCGATCGGAAACTATGGTTTTAGGGATCCCATGCAAACTAACAATCTTGGATAGATAAAGATCTGCCAGCTGCCCTGAGCTATAAGTGGTCTTGACTGGGATAAAGTGGGCTACTTTGGTCAGTCTATCCACAATGACCCAGATAGAGTCATTCCCACGGCTAGACCTTGGAAATCCAGTGATGAAATCCATTCCAACAGATTCCCACTTCCATTCCGGAACTTGCAAAGGTTGCAGCAGTCCAGTAGGACGTTGATGCTCAGCCTTGACTCTTTGGCAGATATCACACTTGGATATAAATGATGCAATCTCCCGCTTCATTCCATGCCACCAAAATTGTTCCTTCAAATCTTGATACATCTTGGTTCCACCGGGGTGGATGGAGTAAGGTGTCTCATGGGCTTCCTTCATAATCACTCCTTTAATTCTGAATCTGCAGGCACACAGATACGTCCTTTATACCAAAGAACTCCTTGATCATCTTCTTCAAATCCTGGCACCTTGCCAGAACTAATTCTGCGCTTGATTCCGTCAATACTCGCATTTCCCTTCTGGGCTTCTTTGATTTGGCTCATCAAGGTGGGTTGAAACTCAAGGTTGGCTAAGAATCCTTGACTAACTAGTTCCAATCCAAACCTTTCAAACTCTTGGTGCAACATGGGTTGCTCCTCTTTGATCGCCATATTCAACGAGCATGGCTTTCTACTCAAAGCATCGGCCACTACATTGGCCTTACCGGGGTGATAGTGAATTTCCAGATCATAATCTTTGATCAACTCTATCCATCTTCTTTGCCTCATGTTCAACTCCTTCTGAGTGAAAATATACTTCAAACTGTCGTGGGGATGACTTATGGGGCGCACCACGGGCCAGGAATTATGCCGGCTGGCGTCCCAGGGATCCCCGAGGCTTCAGCACGAGAAGACCGGCTCCACACGAAGGGCCGGCTGCGCCAGCAGCTGGCTGACGACTTCGCTGAGGAGGACTGGAGCCGGGCGATGGAGACAAAGATTCCCAACGGCTGTCTCGCCAAAAGCGAGACAGTCCCGACAAGACCAACAGGGGCGCAGAGCGGGGATGATGAACGCCACGACTACGTCCAACCAATGAGAGACCGAAGACCCTTCCCCACGATGGGATCCGAGGCAGATGGAAGAGGATATGCCCTCCAGATGCCTGCCCAGGGAAAAGACACTTTATAAAGTGTCTTTGCCAGAGCAGGGTCAGAGGATCACGCCAAGGACGCCGCCGCCCTAGAGCCGGCAGCCGGCCGAAGCATAGCCAAAACCTGTAACCAGGCCCCCGTCTATATAAGGGGGCCTGGACCCTTAGCGTAGGGGAGATCCGATCTTCTTCTTCCTCCTCTAGCCGAACAGCTCAAGGAGAACTGTAATCACTACGACTCAATCAATACGAAGCAGGCAGGAAGTAGGGGTTTACCTCCAATCGGGAGGGCCCTGAACCTGGGTAAACCGAGGTGTCTCAGTAGGCACAATCCCGAGCCGGACCCATCGTCACCTACGTCGAGCCCCTTCGTTAAGCCACCCCATGGCTACTGTCTCCAAATTCCTATGACAGTTGGCGCCCACCGTGGGGTAAAGTGCGGTGGCGAGCGGAGTCAAGTTCCGGCCGGGACCCTCCGGCGAGAAGGTCGCCTCCGGCCTCGTCTGGAGGTTCGGCACCTTCGACTTCGTCGACGACAATTTGGCCCACTTCGAGAACGGCTTCGGCAACAGCGGCTCCTTCCTCGACGTCAGCAGCCACCGCTTCTACGTCGCCAAGCCCTTCCCGGAGGAGATCACCGACGTCTTCGACTCTCCCTGCGACGGAGGCTCGAGCTGCGGCGAAGGCAGCCGTCTTGGCACTTTGGTCGAGGTAATGACCCTGGGAGAGGATGAGGGCGGCGACTCACCGCGCCTCAAGCGCCCGTCGCTCGAGCGCCCACCTCCATGGGAGCAAGATGCTTCGCTCCCAGAGCGGGACGCCCCGGATGTCTCCGTGGTGGACCTGCGCGCTCCCCTCGACCGCGTCATCGATCCCGCTCGGCTCGCCGAGGCCTTGGAGCGGACGTGTCTCGCTCTCCTCGGCAAGGTGGCCGAGGGCGAGGCCGACCGGCGCCGTGCAAGCACCACGCTTGGCGAGTTCTACGACGTGCCCAGAGACGCACCGACCGAGCTTGCCCGTGACCTGCGCCGCAGCTTCGCCACCGGCGTCCCTGGCTAGATCCAGCGGTCCCCATCGGCGTGTCGAGGCCGCGGAGGGCGTGGGCACGGTGGCCGTGCCCCAAGCGGCACCGCTCAAGGCCGCCACGCCCAGCAAGGCAGCAGGGCATGCAGGCCATGCTCGATCCAGGGGTCAGCACCAGGGTCTGAGTCCCAGGCTCACCCATCGGCGCTGCACATCCACCTGTGGCTTGACCACGCTCAGACGACCTCTACGGGATCTGCTAGCTCAAAGCGAGCGGCTTCTGACCAAGGAGGCCCGGGGGCTGCAGGCAGCGGTCATGGGCGCAAAGAGGTCAAGTATACCCTCGATGCAGCGCTTGATCAGCCGTGTAAGTTTCACACCTCCCCGGGCAGGGAAGCGACCCACTCCACGCGTCAGTGCCGTTTCATGAGAGAGCTGGAGCAGCGCGCTCGGCAGGTTCCCAGTACGTCGTGGGCGCAACCGGCTGGAGGTCAGGAGGACCAACGGCGTGACCCGGCTGGAAGCGAGCCGGATCAAGATGATGACTTCCCGGCGGATGTGGAGCAGTACCACATCTTCACTACCCCCGGCAAGGATAAAAGAAACGACCTTTGGCTTGAGGCAGAGGTGAACGCTGTGATGCCTGCAGAACCTCAGTTCATGCATTGGTCTGAGGCGGCCATCACCTGGGGGCGCGAGGACCACCCAAGGCTGATGCCCAGCCCTGGAGAATACGCTCTGGTCGTGGATCCCGTTGTGTGTTCCGATACGCACATGTGCCGTTTCTCCCATGTGCTCATCGACGGCGGCAGTAGTATCAACCTTCTTTACCGAAGCTCTCTGGAGAAGTTGGGCATCCCGCTTGCTCAACTGAAACCTAGCCGGCTCACCTTCCATGGCATCGTGCCTGGGCATTCTTGCACCCCTTTGGGCAAGGTGCAGCTGGAGGTTCTCTTCGGAAAGAAGGGGAATAGCTGCCGCGAGCCAATTTGGTTCGAGGTGGTGGACATCAGCAGTCCCTACCACGCGCTGCTGGGCCGACCGGCCCTGGCCAAGTTCATGGCAGTCCCGCATTACGCCTATCTGAAGATGAAGCTCCCAGGGCCCAGAGGCGTAATCACAGTCTCAGGAAGCTTCAAGAAGTCCCTGGCCTGCGCCAAGGAGAGCTCGCAGCTGGCAGAGGCACTGGTCGTCGCTGAGGAGAAGAGGCAGCTTCTACACCGCGTGGAGCTGACTCAGCAAGATGTGCCAGTTCGCCAGTCGCCAGTGGAGCAGTTCAAGCCGGCCAACGATACCAAGAAGATCCTGCTGGACGAAAGCGACCCCTCCAAGTACGTCATCATCGGCACCGGCTTGTCCGCCAAATAGGAAAGCGAGCTCACCAGCTTCCTCCATGAGAATCGGGACATCTTCGCATGGTCGCCAAAGGACATGCCAGGTGTGCCGAGGGAGCTGGCTAAGCACGCACTCAACGTCCGGCCGGACGCCAAGCCGGTCAAGCAGCCGCTGCGACGGTTTGCAGAGGAGAAGAGGAAAGCTATTGGCGAGGAGATTGCCCGGCTCCTTGCAGCCGGCTTTATCATGGAGGTGTTTTACCCTGACTGGCTCGCAAACCCAGTCTTGGTCCTAAAGAAGAACAACACCTAGAGAATGTGTATCGACTACACCAGCCTCAACAAGGCCTGCCCCAAGGATCCTTTCGCACTGCCACGGATTGACCAGGTGATCGATTCCACAGCCGGTTGTGACCTGCTGTCCTTCCTGGACGCCTATTCAGGCTACCACCAGATCCCGCTCTTCCAGCCGGATCAGATCAAAACCTCCTTCATCACCCCATATGGAGCCTACTGCTACGTTACCATGCCGTTCGGCCTGAAGAACGCTGGAGCCACTTACCAGCGAACCATGCAGCGATGTCTGCAAGGGCAGATTGGGAGAAACGTGCACGCCTATGTGGACGACGTGGTGGTGAAGACCAAGCAGAGCGGTACGCTCCTGGATGACCTCAGGGAGACCTTCACCAACCTGCGGCGCTATCGCATGAAGCTCAACCCTGAGAAGTGCACCTTCGGTGTGCCGGCTGGACAGCTCCTAGGCTATATCGTTTCCCAGCGAGGGATCGAGGCCAACCCCTCGAAGATAAAAGCCATCGAGGCCCTAGAGAAGCCCACCCAGCTCAGGGATGTGCAGAAGTTTGCCAGATGCTTGGCCTCACTTAGCCGGTTCGTCAGCCAGCTCGGGGAGAAGGCCATGCCGCTGTACCAGCTGATGAAGAAGACGGACCACTTCGTTTGGTCCCAGCGCGCCAACGACGCCTTCAACGACCTCAAGCGAGCCTTGTCGACCGCACCAATCTTGGCTGCGCCGGCTCCGCGAGAGCCAATGCTGCTCTACATCGCAGTGACCCCGCGTGTCATCAGCGTCGTGATCGTGGTGGAACGCACCGAGGAAGGCAAAGAGCTGCCGGTTCAGCGTCTGGTGTACTACCTGAGCGAGGTACTCACCCTCTCCAAGCAGAACTACCCGCACTATCAGAAGGTCGCGTACGGTGTGTACATGGCGGCCAAGAAGCTGAAGCACTACTTCGAGGAGCACCCAATCACGGTGGTGAGTACCACTCCGCTCTCGGAGATCATCGGATGCAAAGACGCGTCGGGAAGAGTGGCCAAGTGGGCAATTGAGCTCGCGGCTCATACCATTCAGTACAAGCCCAGGACGACGATCAAGTCGTAGATCATAGCGGATTTCTTCGCTGACTGGGGAGAGCCCCAGTACCTGCCGCCGGCTCCGGACTCCACCCATTGGCGCATGAACTTCGATGGCTCCAAGCTGCTCGGGGGCTTGGGAGCCGGCGTCGTTCTCACCTCTCCCAAGGGAGACAAGCTGCAATACGTGCTGCAGATGCACTTCCGTGCGTCGAACAACGTCGCCGAATATGAAGCCCTGGTGCATGGGCTCAAGATGGCCAAGCAGATCGGAATCAGGAGGATTCTTTGTTTCAGAGACTCCGACCTGGTGACGCACCAGGTCTTAGGAGATTGGGACGCTAAGGACGCCAACATGGCCTCTTATCGTTTCTATGTGTAGCAGCTCAGCGGATTCTTCGAGGGCTGCGAATTTCACCATGTCCCCAGAGCAAACAACGAGAAAGCAGACCGGCTATCCAAGATCGGCTCCACCAAGCAGGATATCCCAGCTGGGGTGTCCCTAGAGATCATCCACAAGCCGTCCATCAAGCCTTCACCGGAGTCCATGTCCATCTACGTGCCTGGAGACCCGGCCCCGGCTTTGGCACCGTTACTAGACCCGGGGGCTGCCGCCTCGGGGCTGAAGGAGCTAGTCGGCCAGCCCAGCGCGGCCGGCTCGACGAAGGATGAGGGGATTGCCGGCTCCACGCTCGCTCCCCCAGCCGGACAATCAGATGGAGCCGGCACGACGGCGGACCCGGGGGCTGCCGATCCCCTGGTTGCCAGTGTCTTCCACATACGGGAGATACCTTCCTGGGCAGAGCCATTCTCCAACTACCTCATCACTGGAGACTTGCCGCAAGACAAAGTGGAAGCTAGGCGAATTCAGCGTCGAGCTGGGGCGTACACCATTATCAACAGCGAGCTGTACAAGTGCAGCGTGTCAGGCATCTTCCAGAAGTGCATCGAGCAGGAAGAAGGGATGGAGCTGCTGAGGGAGATACACCAAGGGGAATGCGGACATCACGCCTCTTCCAGAGCCTTGGTGGCCAAGGCCTTCCGTCATGGTTTCTATTGGCCGATGGCCAAGCAGAATGCAGAGCAGCTGGTGAAGCAGTGCAACGGTTGTCAGCGCTTCTCAAAGCACAGAAACACTCCAGTGGCAGCTCTCAAGACCATCCCGCTCGCCTGGCCGTTCGCTGTTTGGGGCCTGGACATGGTAGGGCCATTCAAGACCGCACCCGGGGGCTTGACGCATCTGCTGGTTGCTGTGGACAAGTTCACCAAGTGGATCGAGGCCAAGCCAATCAAGAAACTCGACGGCTCGTCCACGATCAAGTTCTTCAATGAGATCATCACGAGATACGGAATACCCCACAGCATCATCACCGACAACGGGACAAACTTTGCGAAGGGAGTCTTTGCTGATTACTGTGGCCAGAAGGGCATCCGACTGGACCTAGCGTCAGTGGCGCATCCTCAGTCAAATGGGCAAGTGGAAAAGGCAAATGGGCTGATCCTGGCCGGCATCAAACCAAGACTGGTCGAGCCTCTCGAGCGCTCAGCCGGTTGTTGGGTCGAGGAGCTACCCTCAGTGCTCTAGAGCCTGCGCACCACTCCAAACCGCTCTGTGGGCTTCACACCCTTCTTCCTAGTCTATGGAGCAGAGGCAGTGCTACCCACGGACATCGAGTTCGACGCGCCCAGAATCGTCCAGTACACGGAGAAGCAAGCAAAAGAAGCTCGCGAAGATGGCATCGACCTCCTCGAGGAGGCTCGAGAGCAGGCTCTAGCTAGATCAGCGCTCTACCAGCAGCAGCTGCGACGATACCACAGCTGGAAAATTCGCCCGCTCGCGTTTCGCGAGGGTGATCTCGTACTCCGGCTGGTCCAAAGCACTAAGGGCATGCATAAGCTGTATCCTCCCTGGGAGGGACCGTTCATTGTCAGCCGGGTGTTGGGCAATGGGGCATACTACCTCATCGACGCACAAGAGCCCAGAAAGAACAAGGCAGACAACTCTGACAAGGAGACCGAGCGTCCCTGGAATGTCAGTCTCCTAAGACCTTTCTTCTGTTAAGGCGAAAGCTTGTACCCCGAAAAATGTGTCAATGAATAAAGGAAAGCGGAACGGCTATTTACGGCCGGCTCTGAGGAAAAACATTTCGTGCATGTTTTGCTTCCTGCGCTATTCACTTGACCGGCAGCCGGCTTCAGGCACCGAGCCACAGCCGGTAGCCCCGAAAAAAGTCGTTCTCTCGCCAGCCGGATGAGTACTTCGTATGACGAAGGTCTCGAGCCCAACCTCCGCCCTCCGGCTCCGTGCAGCCGGATGGATAGGAGCCGGCAGATCACATACGGGGGAAAGCCACAGGGCAGAGCCACAAGCGATAGAAAAACCGCTCAACCGAGCGTTAAGGGCAACGTCTGTCAACTAATCATAGGCTAGCACAAGCCGGGGGCCCGATAGACCGAAGTACTACTTCTCACTCCGCGGCACGCTCCCACCCTAGGCCGGCATTCGGCTGCCGGCCCAAGGGAGACCAACCGGCACCAGGCTGCCGGTTGGGGGTAGAAGGGCCGAAGGGTGGGAAGATTAAGGAAAAGGTTGAGGGAACCGGGCAAAGGCGAAACCGAGGAATAGTTGATAGTCGCAGACTCTCGACGTTCGGGCTGAGAAGCCACGCCCAAGAGGTTCGAAGCTAGAGCTACCTCGCTTGGCATTGGCATCGGCGTGAGATGTTAGTTTCGAGCTAGCTGTCAGTCCAGCTACCCCAAAACTCGGGGGCTAGGGGGAAAGGGAATTGGCCCTCAAAAGCAGGCCGGCTCCAGTACCTTGCCGGCTGTCCGCTCAGCCGGCGCTGTGACACGATCAGCAAACGAACAACGAAATCAAAAACTTAAGACTCGCCAAGCAACGGTTAGAGCCGGAGGCTTGGAGGTCCGCTCCAATCGTGGTTGGGGATGTGCGAAGGCCTAGGAGGGGAAGCATGCCGGCTTCAGCCTCGTCCGAGCTGGTACAAGACTCAGTCCTTGCTCCAACTCCGCGGAGCCGGGACCGACCCATTCCCCCCAGAGCCGGCAAACGGAAGCGCCGTCCCCTCTGCGTTGAAGCCGGAGAAGCCCGCTCGAAGTGTTTGCGCAGGACAGTGACTACCGTAGTCCCTACCTACGGATTCGCGCAACAAGCGATTTCGCTAAGAGAAGAACCATTGTGGCGCAACGGTGCCAAGCGGAAGATGTTTTGCGCGATGGCAAAAGCACACAGTGAAGAAGGACATTCACACAGCAAGCAATGAAGAGCAAGTAGAGATTTGCACCAAATTAAAAGGGTTTCTTAGCCATACGGCAGGTGGTTACACAATGAGGGCCACGCTAAGGGCCGGAATAGCGAAAGAACTCCCCCGCCTAACCCCTAGACTCCTGTTGACGATGTCGTCGAGAAGGAGGCTTCAGGGTCGCTCGCCGATCATGGCCAGGGGGTGTAGGCGCGGGCGCAGCCGGATCCGTCGATGACGCGGACGCAGAGGATGTACGACCCGGCGCGGTGAGTCAGGAGGAGAGACCACCCCCGCTCCAGGTCGTAGTCGTGAAAGAATCGCTCCCACCCTCCGGTGAGGTAGCTCTTCCCCTCGTCGTCATGGAGGACCTCGACGCCGTACAGCGGCTGCCCGCCGCTGCCGTCCTCGATCATGAAGCTGGTCGGGGGGTTCCTCCCCATGGTGCCGACGAAGCTGGCGGGGAGCGGAAGGCGCTCCCTACTCCCGGCCAGCAGGGGCACCAGGGCGGTAACGAACCCGTGGACCGGGACGTAGGAAAGCCACGGTCCCACCAGGGGCCGCGGCATTGAAGGAGGAGCGGCCGATCCTGAGGGGCCCGGCGGTGGTAGAGGCGGCGGCCGCGGCCGCGAGTGCGGCCAGGGTCTTCTTGTTGCGGCTGCCCTGTGGGCGACCGCGTTTCCGAGGCATCGGCGGCGTCGCCACTAGGCCACCGAGCGGGCGATCACGCTCGCCTGACCCGTCGCCGGCCCCGGCTCCGCAGCTTGCCCCGGGCGCAGACATCGAGAGCGGAGCGGAAGCTGTGGAGACGACAGTTCCGGCCAGGCAAAGGAATGGAAGCGCTCGAGAATGAGGAAAACCCTCGAGGGCTTCAAAATTTAAAGGGTAGCCCCCGACGTTTCGGCAACCAACTTCCGCATCGTGTGCCACCACGGCAGTTGCCGCAGTGGATCGTGGGAGAAGTTGGTGGGACACGTCGCTGACGTATGCCAGCCCACCTCGCATGACGATTCGGGAGTTATGGCGAAGGGGATTCCGAGGTCAAGGTGACTAGACTGGTCACTGGCACACTGCGCCGGCCGCTGCGTGGAAACAAGATTCGAAGCGGCACAAGCTCCCAGGAGGCGCCGCGCCGGCTCGCGGCTCACCGCTTCGCGGCCTCCAGTCGGACTGCATCACTGAAGCCGGTTCGTCCCGAGACGGCCAGAGGAACTTCGCGAGACCAGGCTGAGCCGGAGGTCCTGGGACTTCGATGAGGACGAGCAAGACTTCGGCGAAAGAGAGAACCCGCCAAAGCCCCATGCTAGCCCATGAGACTTCGCCAGTTTCGGGGGCTAGTGTCGTGGGGATGACTTATGGGGCGCACCACGGGCCAGGCATTATGCCAGCTGGCGTCCCAGGGATCCCCGAGGCTTCAGCACGAGAAGACCGGCTCCACACGAAGGGCCGGCTGCACCAGCAGCCGGCTGACGACTTCGCTGAGGAGGACTGGAGCCGGGCGATGGAGACAAAGATTCCCAACGGCTGTCTCGCCAAAAGCGAGACAGTCCCGACAAGACCAACAGGGGCGCAGAGCGGGGATGATGAACGCCACGACTACATCCAACCAATGAGAGACCGAAGACCCTTCCCCACGATGGGATCCGAGGCAGATGGAAGAGGATATGCCCTCCAGATGCCTGCCCAGGGAAAAGACACTTTATAAAGTGTCTTTGCCAGAGCAGGGTCAGAGGATCACGCCAAGGACGCCGCCGCCCTAGAGCCGGTAGCCGGCCGAAGCATAGCCAAAACCTGTAACCAGGCCCCCGTCTATATAAGGGGGCCTGGACCCTTAGCGTAGGGGAGATCCGATCTTCTTCTTCCTCCTCTAGCCGAACAGCTCAAGGAGCACTGTAATCACTACTACTCAATCAATACGAAGCAGGCAGGAAGTAGGGGTTTACCTCCAATCGGGAGGGCCCTGAACCTGGGTAAACCGAGGTGTCTCAGTAGGCACAATCCCGAGCCGGACCCATCGTCACCTACGTCGAGCCCCTTCGTTAAGCCACCCCATGGCTACTGTCTCCAAATTCCTACGACACAAACTCTTGTGATCAGTGTAGATCTCGCAACGGTTGCCCATCAGATAGTCCCTCCAGGTCTTCAAAGCTAGAACTACGGCTGCTAACTCCAGATCATGGGTTGGGTAGTTTTCTTCATGAGGTCTAAGCTGCTGGGAGAGGTATGCTATGACCTTGCCTTCTTGCATTAACACACAACCAAGTCCAAGTTTGGAAGCATCGCAATAGACATCAAAATTCTTGGTGATATCGGGCATGGTTAGGACGGGTGCGGTTACCAATCGCTTCTTGAGCTCTTGAAAACTTTCTTCACATTTAGGGGTCCATTCAAACTTCTTGTCCTTCTTCAACAGTTGGGTCATTGGCCAGGCAATGCTTGAAAATCCTTCAACAAACTTGCGGTAATATCCCGCTAATCCGAGAAAACCTCTAACTTCAGTTTGAGTGGTAGGGGCTTCCCATTCCATGACTGATGTGATCTTCTTGGGGTCCACAGACACTCCTCCAGCTGATAATACATGGCCTAAGAATCCAACTTCCTTCAACCAGAACTCACATTTACTGAACTTGGCATAAAGCTGATGCTCTCTCAGAGTCTCTAAGATTAATCTCAGATGGGTTGCATGCTCTTCTTCGGACTTGGAGTAGATAAGAATGTCATCAATGAAGACGACAACAAACTTATCCAAAAACTCCATAAAAACCTTATTCATGAAATTCATGAAATAAGCAGGGGCATTGGTTAATCCAAAGGACATTACGGTGTACTCATATAATCCGTAATGGGTAGTGA
The DNA here is from genome assembly GCA_007115705.1 of Dactylis glomerata. Taxonomy (NCBI): domain Eukaryota; kingdom Viridiplantae; phylum Streptophyta; class Magnoliopsida; order Poales; family Poaceae; genus Dactylis; species Dactylis glomerata. The sequence continues at coordinate 2,666,796 of QXEO01000700.1, read as the reverse complement.
AGGCTATTTTAGGGATATCCGTTGCACGGATCTTCAGTTGATGGTATCCAGTTGTAAGGTCTATCTTGGAAAAGACTCGAGCTCCAGTCAGTTGGTCAAACAAATCTTCAATCCTTGGGAGAGGATACTTGTTCTTGATGGTCACATCATTTAGCTTACGGTAATCAGTGCACAGTCTGCTAGAACCGTCACTTTTGTCCACAAACAAGACGGGTGATCTCCAAGCAGAAGAACTTGGCTGAATCAATCCTTTACTCAAAAGGTCATCCAACTACTTCTTTAACTCTACTAATTCAGCTGGGTTCATACGATAGGGTCGTTGGGCTATAGATCCAGTTCCGGGGATAAGCTCAATGATAAACTCAATATCCCGATCCGGTGGCATTCCGGGTAGCTCATCGGGAAAAACATCCGGATATTCACAGACAATGGGAACTTCCTTTATGGTTGGCCCTGAGATACTCTTATGACATCTGGGGATTTGGGTAGGTTTAACTGACACATGCTTTACTAAAACTCCATGGCTACTCCTCATGGTGATGGTCTTTTTGGCACAATCTATAATTCCTTGGTGTTGAGACATCCAATCCATACCTAGGACTACTTCCAATCCTTTGGTTCCTAACACGATCAAACTGGCTAAGAATAAGATCCCATGGATTTCTATGGGCACTGCCAAGCAGGTACAACTGGCTTTGGTTATCGACCCGGGAATTTGCACAGACATGACATCTTTCAAGGGTGTGGGTTGAAGTCCACTTTTATCAACGAATAATTGGGTAACAAATGAGTGTGAAGCTCCAGAATCAAACAGAACTCTTACAAGAACTAAGTTAACAGGGAACATACCAAGCACAACGTCGGTTGCTTCCTGAGCTTCTTCAACATTCATGTGATTCAGACGGCCTCGAGAGTGAGGCTGGTTCCTTGGTGGATAATTCTTGCCATTTCCAACACGGCGCTGCTGCTGAGCAGGTGCAGTGGTCTTGGTTGCATCATTCAGCTTCTTGGGGCACTCATTGGAGTAATGCCCTTTTAGTCCACACTCATAACAGGTAACACCGGACTTGTCACCAGACTTGGATATCACAGGCGTGACATTTGGCCTTGGAGGATTGGTGTTGAAGTTGTTGCCACTAGGTCTTGGAGGTGCATGATTGAAGTAGTTACCGGGTGGACGGTTGGGATAGTTGGGTTGTGGAGCTAGTGCAGATGGCCTCATCGGTCGAGGGGCAAAACCCATAGGTGGATTTCCCTTCTGCTTCTGCGAGTTGCTTGAGTTGCCTTGATACATCATACGGCGCTTGCGGTTCTCTGCAGCTTGCTTGAGTTTGTCTTCCATCTGAATGGCAGAGTCAACCAATGACTCCAGGTCTGGAAAGGGAATACTAACTAGGACACACTGCATCTCATCATGAAGTCCATTCAGAAACCTTTCTTGCTTCTTCGCATTGGTGTCGGTGTCATTTGGGGCATACCTAGACAAGGTAAGGAACTTGTCACGGTAGTCAACCACAGATAGGGAACCTTGCCTCAGATTTCTGAACTCATCCCTCATCCTTTTAACTAATTCCATCGGAACATGGGCTTTGCTAAACTTGCTCTTGAACTCCTCCCAAGGCATCACATACCCTGGGGCTTGCATTGCACGAGTACTATCCCACCAAGCTCTTGCAGCTCCAGCAAGATAGTGGGTGGTGTACAAGACCTTCTCATTTTCACCAACTTCGGCGACTGCCAAGTTGTTCTCCATGGTGCGAAGCCAGTCATCGGCATCTAAGGGTTCTTCAGACTTAGTGAACATAGGTGGGTTGGTGTTTTGGAAACTCCTTAGCTTGGATCGGTGATCACCATGGCCATTGTTTTCTCCTTCACCATTGCCATTGCCATTGTTGTGGTTCATTGCCATCTGGGTTATCTGCTGAAGGGTGGCCAGGTTAGCTTGGCGCTCAGCTCGGGCTGCTTCCCGGTCTTCCATGATCAACCTTAGCAGTTCTGTCATTTCCGGGTTCGGGGGTGGGGGTGCTCGCGGCATCTGAAGATAAGGTGTATAAGACAAGAGGGAAAGCTAATTGCTAAGATTTAATTGTAACATGGATGATGCAATTTTTGTCTTACTAAGGCCTTAAGGGCCAAATTCATATTTCATTCATCAAACATCAAACATACACACATACGAGTTCACACATTACAAATGGTTTACACCAAACCATTGCGACTCGTCTACTAGAGATGGGGATACAACTCACACCTACACGAAGTGAAACAAAGTGATCTCTTAACTAGATAACACTTGGATCTCCGATCTACACATCGGGCTCCTCGGGGTCTTCCTCCTCATCACTCACAATGAATCCATTGTGCCCAACATCCTCCGGATCATCAAGATCCTCCATGCTCACTAATGAGGGCATTATCCTCCTTGCGGAGATCAATGCCTTCCTCCTCACCAAGGTGATCCTCTAGACTCTCAATGTACTCAGTCAGCTCAGCCACATTGGCCTTCAACTCCTCAAGGTCCTGCTCCTTCTCATCGCGCTGGCGACGAAGACTCTTGCGCTCCTTCGCAAGAATCCTGATAGTGTTCCTCGCATCCACCAGTGCGAAGTGCTCAAGGTTGGCCTTGGTGCGGGCATGATCGGCCTCCTGCTGAGTGGAGTACAGCAAGAAGTCCATGTGATCGATGTAGGTACTCGGCTCATTTTGCCCGGGCATGTTTGCGGGACGTCCGTCCGCATCACGCCGAGCAAAGTTCCTGAAGCGCTCCCCCTGGACCTCCTCCACATGCAGTCCGCACAAGCGGGCGTGCATCTCCTGCATACCTCAGACCAAACCATCGGCCCAAGTGTTCCCCACAAGCTCAAACTTGATCCTCGAAGAACTCAAATTTCCCTTCTTGCCATGGCAACTCGCCCTGATAAGCCACCGTAGCTCTCCATCGGGGTGCTCATTGAGCACGGCTCCCTTGAACTCTGGATACAAACAATCCAGGAACAAGGTCAGGGTGGTGAGGTCATGCTCGAAATAAAGGCTGCCACCATGGCCCAACTGGTAGTGCTCAACGAATACCGGGGCCATCTACAAAATTTTAGATTAGATTAAGTTAGTGATCAACTCAAGTGTGCAAAATTTTAAGTAGGCAAAAATTGAATCATGTACAAAGCTTTGTAAAATAGATAGGAAAGACTAAGCACATTTCAAAACCATTTCTTAACTCTTTGCTTGTATAAAGGTTTCATTTACGCCCATTCTAACTAAGGTCTCCTATGGTCAGCCTAGGCTCTGATACCAACTTGTGACGACCTCAAATTTGATAACAAATTCAAAGTGCCCGTTATATATTCCACCGCAATCCCAGGATCATGTTGCGATATATATAACGTAGTTGGTAACCAGTTCCATAGACATTACAATACGATGGTTCAAATACAATGGTCATAGTGACCAAGTTCATATTACAACACAATATAGCAACGGAAATAACGTCTTCGGGTCCATGCCTTCACCCTACAGGCAATGGCGACTCATGGAGATGAACTTAGTTCTGGTACTCTTCTTCATACCCTTCCTCCTGATACTCCTCTCCATAGTCTGGCCAAGTTGATAGCCAGGGACACAGCCATGAGTACATTGGATGCACTCGCAAACCATCTTATAAAGGAAATGATGAAATAGATATGCAAGGTTGATATGGTGGACTAAGCACTAAGTTTATTTGCAAAAGCTAGTTTTATTTCCTAAGAATGTTCATTGGTAGAAAAGAAGTTTAGTTCTCTAAGTTCAATCTAAAGAGGAACTTCAAGTGTGTCAAGATCATGGTCAAGTCCAATTCATGTCATTCACCAAGTTCACCATAAGTTGTTTTTATTATTGACAAAAGCCAGGCACAGCTTGCCAACCGTCCATAACCGCGGACTCGGCTATTCGAATAGTTTGAAAACCTCTGCAGAGGGGTACACTTTACCCACAAGATTCGATACATCTACCGGGAGAAATCCACGGATCGTCATACACAAGTATGCGGGGTTTAGATAATCAAACAAACTCTTTCACTTGCTCACCCTAGTATAGGATCCTTCCCTAGAGCCCGGGGTACGAAATCCCCGCTCCGGCGCCTCTAGTTCTGGCCATCCCGGGATGCCGGGTTAGTGGAATCCACCTGGTTTAGAAGTCACCGCTCACGGTTCCTTCCATAAAGGTTTGTTACAAGGCCTCCCATACTAAGGTAAACAAGCTACGGACTAAGCCCCTTCCCATATAGGGGTAATGTGGTTGTACGGTATAATTGGCTCCCATAGTACATCACTCATTGTCATTTGAGAAATACATTTCATAGTTCTTAGTCAAGATTATTTTCTTTCATAAAGCCATCATGTAGGAGAAACCTCCAATTCAAGATTCAAGTTCAAGTCACCAATTTTCAACTAGGGTTCCCCTTATAGATGACCCCAATTTTATTAGCGACTAAGCAGCTACATTGAGTGATGATACCACTAAATATGGTTGGATAAACTCAGCTTGATGCTCTTGTTAAGCAAGATATCAAACACCTCTATCATTCTACTCTAGCAATTCAATCATGCAATTTACTTAAAATAGGTAGAATGCAAAAGTAAAACTAGGCATTTGGAGTATGATTCAAAAGATGGCTTGCCTTGGTTGGCAAAGTGTCCGGGATATTCTTCTTCTTCTTGATAATAATAATCCACCTCAATATCCTCCTCGGCAACACTAGCGTCTAATAACGAAATCAACACAAAACACACCATCACTACACAAAGCTAGCAGCATACCAAACACACATATTTGTTTGCTAACAATAGCCTTCCTGTTGGAATTTATTTGAATTGGTTTGCATGGTTTCCTCCAAGTTTGCATTAAGTGTGTAAGTTAGATTTTCTACTATGTGTCATGTGTTGCTTACTTTTTGGAGTATGGGTGAGTAACTATGGTTCTTTGGGCTAGTTCAAATGGAGGTTGACTAATTAAGTAAAGGGTAATGGGGGCAAATTAATTCTAAGTGCAATATAGGGGTCTATCATTTTATGCTACAAGATAGGATTGGGTTAGGGTCTAATTGATACCACTAACAAGGTTTGAGTTAATTAGGGTTGCCTAAGCTGTAGACAAGTTGATTAGTGAGTTCCCAATTCAAGTTTCAAGATTTTTGGGGGTTTAAATAATTTTCTTGAAATTATCTATGATTTATAAAGCTAGGGTCACACTATTCTTATTTATTTTTATCCCTAACTCAATTTGAATTCTAACCAGTTCTGCAGTGTAGAGCATTTTACAAGCTTTCCAACGCATATTCATTTGCTACAAATGGATTTCTAAATCTCTACGAATTTAAGTTTGAAAAACACATCTGAATCATATTTGAATTAATTCAAACGGGCGGGAGAATAAATAAAAACTAAACGGACCGATTTCTAACTAGCTGGGCCAATTCTGAACAGAACCCGAACGGGCTGGCCCAGAAAACGATTCGCACGGCGGGAACTAAATAAAACAGATCCTGACAGGGGGGTCCCACTGGTCAGGTCACTTAACCTTCCCGAACCGGTACGCTACCGCTGGATCAAGATCGGACGGCTCTGGTGCATCATGTTCATCGGCTAGGGTTTGAAGCTCACCGGCGGTGCAGAGACGACTGTTTGACGGCGACGGCGTGAAGGAGAGGAAGCAGAGCTTGACGGCGGCATGCAAAATCAACTCCGGCGAAGCTCCTCCTCCGATTCCCAGCGGCGGCTTGCTCCAGGGAGGTTGAGCGCGGCGGCGCTCTCCGCGTCCAGTACCTCGCCGGCTTTGCAGGCGTCGACGAACTAGGGCGAGCGGGGTGAAACGAGTGTGTCTGGGAGGTAGCTGGGGATGGGGCGAGTTCATTCGTTTGATCGGAGGGGCCTTTTATAGGCCGGAGCGTCGAGGGCAAGGGCGGCCAGAAGCTCGCCGTTGCGGGGGCCCTGGCGCATGCGTCGAGTGACCATGGGCACAGCGGCCTTGCTCGCGTGCTGGGGGGCTTCGGTCTCGGCCGCGGAGTGCTGTGGGTCGGTGCTGGTGAGGGCAGGGTGGTCGGCGACGTGCAGGTTGCTGGGAAGAAGAGAGGGGGGTCCCGGGGTGCTGTCTCCTCTTCTCCTCCTTCTTCCATGGCTTGGGTCAGGGCAGAGGGGGCTGGGTTCGAACGTGGCACCGTCCAGAAGTATGGCAATAGGGTTGGAGCGAGCAAGAACAGTGCAGCCACAGTGAACTCGATTTGATTTGATTCTTGCCTGCCAGTGTTCGACGAAATGTCCGCAAGAAGTTTAAATTGGAATTTTTGAAATTTTCCACTTTGGGTGATCAGCATATGAGCCCAGGTTTCCAATCATATTTTTGTTACAAAGAAAGAATAGGTTTGGCAGAAATCTTATTTGCATTTTTGGGTATAGTCACTATTTTAGATTCAAACTTTGGCTCAAGTTTGAGTGATGCTCTGATTTGAATTTTGGGTAGAAACTTGTTGGTTGAGTTAGTAAGTGACTTGGTGAAGCTCAACTAACTGGCCAAACACTGAGGTGGGTTACAGATTGCTTAATCTAAAGGCTCAAAGTAGGGTAGTCAAACAGATTTCCTAGATCATCTTATTCTTCTCTTTTTCTTTATTGATTTCATTTCTGGTTTCTTTGATTCTTATAATTCCTCTCAATTTTCTCTATTGGTTAAGTTGGAAATAACTAACCATGGCTCAACAAATAATAACACACATAAAATCATAAAAGACATATAATAGAAAATACATGTATGCATGAAATAATAGATAAAAAGTTTTATTTGGGTCCAAAATTTGGCACTTTTAATTAATAAGAAGTGGATTACAATTTCTGAGTTGTTACAATACCGGGGTAACCCGGTCCACCTGCTCCTGGGCCCCGTCATCGGTCCATCTTTAGCCCAGGGGAGCTTCAACGACCCAAGCTACGGAGAAGACCCTCACGAGGAGACGCCTCGTGAGGAGAACGACGACGGAAACTGCTAAGGACCAGAAGACCTCCTCACGAGCCTCTGCTGGTGAGGATAGGAAGTACGCCCATGTTAGCTCAGCACGTTTATGTGCAGAGCAAGAAGATAACGGGCAGAAGACCACGTACCTCCCACGCTACCCCCGACAGGGAGGAGACCAACTTTCACCGTGCCTGCCTAAAGCGGCATAGTGGTTGTTGGCCACCCCCCCTAAAAATAGCGTGGACGGTGCAGGGCGCCAGAGGAGGACGTCAGCTTCCTCCACCCACTCCTGTGGACCGGCGCCACTACCCTACGAAGACCATGTCTACAGAAGAGTGTAGTCTACAGCTGTCCTCCCTCCTTGGCCGTGTGTGGCAACCCCTTCCCCAAGAAGATAAGGGGAAGGAGGACCTGGGCGCTATAAAAGGAGGGGAGGCCACCCCTTAGGGGGGATCGAATCTTCATCTTCTTCAGGCTGCTAGTTGGGCACGCAAGTTCTTCAACCTCTGGCCAACTAGAGCTTTGTAACCAAGACCTTGTACTCCTCGCGAGGTGTCGCGTTGCAATACAAGAAGGCAGGAAGTAGGAGTTTTACCTCACCACGAGGGCCCTGAACCTGGGTAAAGCTCGGCGTCTCTCTCTGTAGTGCGTAGCGCGTTCGACACTCGAGGTTTCCATCACTGTGTTTCGTTGCGATCCAAGATCTCACATGTTCAGCCCCCTGTGTTCGAATCCTTGGGTCCGTCGTGTGGTACCCCGTGTTCTTGCAACACGAAATCCATCGACAGTGTGCATAAGGGTTGAGACTTTAGTCTCAACAGTTGTGTTGTTCCGGGCAGACTTTCTGACCAGAGATATTAACTAACACTAGTGGGGACAGGGCCTCCAGTCCCGGCCCGTAAGGGGCTTTAGTCCCGGTTTACAAACTGGGACCCCAGCCGCGGGACTAAAGGCTGAACCTTTAGTCCCGGCCCGGTTACCAGCCGGGACTGGAGGGTGTCCACGTGGGCACCTCGGAGCGAATCAGGGCCAGGACCTTTTGTCCCGGTTTGTAACACAGACCGGGACTAAAGGGCATCTGCAGATTTTTGTTTTTTGCTTTAGGGTTTTAGGGTTTAGGGTTTTAGGTGTTCGGGGGATTAACGTGATGCCTCGTTTGGTGCCTTGTTTGGTGTTTGGGAATTAGTTTATGCATATATATAAGATTAACTTATCTTACAAGCGAGCATATATATACAATTATATGGAGATCCGAATTATCGGGACTAGAGCCCGTCTATTCGATTACATGGACCAACATCAGTAATGGCCCCTAGCTACACTAAATCATCCTTTGTCGTCTATAGCTTCTGTCCTAAGAAAGGTTGCTAGCTCCTCTGCAACAGCAATCGCGCGTTGCTCTGGTAGGTACTTCTCCCGCATAGCCGTATACTATATAAGAAGAGGAGATGAATATGAATATCAATCATGATAACAAAGAATGACGGGTAAAAATAGAGGTGTGAATGTTTATTGCTTACATCGTATCTGTAATCTTTGTGCTAAGAGGTAAATGTGCGAATGGTCTCGCAAACATAGTATCCACATAGATGCGTCCCCCGTGGCTGCTGGTCGCACTTTACGAGAATAGAATATATATAATCAAAATAATAATCTAGCATCACAAATGTATTGAAAATAGAAGTATATCATACTACTACTTACCTGAGCCACTCTAAAGGTCAGCTTCTCATGCAGGATACCGGGAGTGACGCACTTGAACCGCTTCCAAACCCTGCTCGACAAGGAAAATGATTTGCTAAGTTTTTCATTAATTGATATATCAGAAAATCATCGAAAGAGACCGATAGAGCGCAAGAATGATTGAAATTACCCTTGGAGCATGTCCTGCAGGCTTTGGAACTGTTCCAAGGGTCTCGATAATGGGTCGAAGGCATCAACTCTTCCCTTATCAATTTGAATGTCCAACAGAATCCAGTGGTAGCTGCACATGTATATATATATGTGTCAGTAACTTATCAATTACACTTATAAGTGAATGGACACAACAGAGTAAGACCCTCACCTGAAGTTGTATGGAAATAGTATGTGGTCACAGAAATTTTGATCTGTTAGAAACCTTAGAAGGTTTTCCTCTGTCTCCTTGGGTTTATCAGTTAGCGTCGTTATATGTATTTTATCTGGGTCAATAAACCCAATATTTAGGATGTTCCTACTTTTATATTCCAGAATCTTCATTCTGTATAATAGAGTACAAGTCAGAACAGAACAAGTTTTATGTAGACAATGAATTGAAATAACTGAACAAGTTATATGTAGACAACGAATTGAAAAACTTACAGACAATAGCAACTCATAAGCGATTTGTCGAGGGCATCGGCATTGTACATCTGGAAGAGTTCATCAAAGTCGATATGGATGTCTTTGGGATGGCCGTAGTACTCCCGTGGGACACGCGCCACGATCATCATTCTCCCATTCTTTGATTCACTTAAGTACCATGTATGCAAGTAACGCATATTTGTTGGGAGATCATCAAACTTATCTTTGCTGACCAAAGGCGCTCCCATGACAAACTGTGGCTTAGGGGCTACCATGGCCTTGGGTACCATGTCGTCTTGGGAAGCCAGAATGACTTCAACTGGGATACCCCATTCATCCGCCCACTTCTTCGCTAATCCCAAATCTTGCCCCTGCACCAGAGAGGGAACATTCTCGGGTAACACCCTGAGGGGTGGGATCGACTGTTTGGCCTGTTGTCCAAGCAGAGGAACATCTGATCTTTTTTTGCTTGTAGTTGAACTTGATTTGCTCCCACTTGCACTTGCACGTGACCTACTCTTTTTCCCATCCTTCTGCAATGTGCGTGTATAGTCGTCAGGCTTATGGTGTAAGTCATACTGTGATGGAAGGGTCATGAAGTATTTTGCATATGCTATTTGCTTCTTGGTGTATTTCGGGTGGGGCTCGGGTTCCTTCTTTTTCATCTGCGCATCATAATGTTCCTTTGCTATCCTGGCGTTTTCCTCATCGGTACGATCATAAGGTCTGATCGGAAGATTAGCATGAGGTACCTTTGGGAGGGGCGACAGTTTGCGCTTTGGGGAGCTCCGTCGCTTAGAACTCATTGACGGAGCATTCTTGCTGGCACGCTTCCGCTTAGTATCCTTAGCGGGCGGTGGCGGAGACGGTCGACCCAAGTCCAGCAGCGGTGATCAAGATGGACTCGTGTTGTGGTGGCCGTCGTCATGTGGAGGGCTTGGAGGTGATGGAGGTGTAGGTGACCTGCGATGACTCGGAGGCGGTGTTGTCCTTGGGGCCAAGCCAGGAAGCTTGATGTAGTTCTTGTCCCATAGGATGACTCCACCCAGTACTTCTCCGAGTGTCCTCTCATCTTTGGGTCCAGCTATGTTGAGCTCCATATCATGAAACCCCGCCATGATTTCATCCATCCCGACTTTAGCAAAGCCAGCTGGAATCTCACGGCCATGCCAGCGTGCATCAGGGCCAGAAGGTAAAGCTTGTCCGGCGGCCACCTTCATGGATATGTTCTTGAATTTCTGATGGAGTTCACATGATGTTGACTCCTTGATTCCATCCACGGGGTAGCCGGGACCGCCCTCTATCATTCTTCGTGCATCGTCGGGCAGGGCCTCAGATTCAGCCACGCTGCTTTTCCGCTTACATGGGGCGCCAGTAATATCGAGTGCAGGATCTTCCTGGCGCGCTACTCCTCTAAGCTCGTCAATCTGCTTATGTTGCTCGTTAAGCCTGGCAAGCAACTGGTTGAACTTGTCATTCTCCTCATCCTGCTGCGCTTCTTTGCTCTCGCTCGGCTTTTATAAGTGTCTTGGTCTCTGGCAAACCCAAGCCACCACGGGTAAGAAGGACCGAAGCCTCGCGTTCGTCCTCCATGTTCGTCATTGCCGAGGACCAGTGTGAGCAAATCTTTCTCTCTATCTGTAGTGAACTATCTTTTTCCCTCTTTAATTTCTTTCACTATCTTTTTCCAATTCTCCCTGGGTATCCTAAGACCGTCACTGCAGATAAGGTCCCCTGTTTCTTTGTCGTACGAACCACCATGCGCAAGGAACCAATTCCTTGCTCTTATTTCCCACTCATCACGGATGGGTTCAGGTATGATGCCTTTAGCTAGCAAATCTTGCTCTTTCTTATCCCACTTTGGGATGGCAGTCTCATAGCCCCCTGGCCCCAGCGTGTGGTGATATTTCTTCTTGTCGGCATTTTTCTTGTTCTTTTCTGATAATGCCTTGGCATCTTCTGACTGCTTGTACTCCTGAAATGCCTTCCAGTGATTCGCCTGCTTGGCTAGATACCCCTCGAATACTGGCACTTTCTTTGTCTTCCGATATTCTTTCTATAGCTTCTTCTTCCAGCTACGGAACAGTTCGGCCATCTTCTTTAGAGTCCACTGCTTGACTTTGGCCCTCAGTTTATTTGCGGCGTCTTCATTCTCACATTCTGGCAGGTTGAAATGTGACATGATATCATTCCAAAGATTATCTTTGTACCTTTCGGTGACATAGTCACTATCGGCTGCCCCTTTGCGCTTGTTCCACTCCCGAACGCTGATCGGGATGTGATCCCTAACGAGAACTCCGCATTGCTTCTTGAATGTGTCAGCATCATTCTTAGGAAGCTTTGGTTCGCCCGTAGGCAATATCACCTCAAAGGTGTAATGCGTCCGTGCGTCCAGCTTTTTAGTCGGGCCTCGTTTCGTAGATTTGCTCGATGTGGAGGCCTAAGAGGGAGAAACATTCGTCAAATGAATGTATATGTATACAATATAGAGCTATCTCCAATATTTTTCACATATTACAAGTGATTGTCGAACTTCATATGTATACCTCGCCGGACTTTATTATTTCTCCACCGGCTTCTCCACCGGCTTCTCCATCAGTGGAGCTATCACCTTCTCCGTCATTGGAGCTATCTCTGGCCCCATCGGCTTCATCTTCGTGTCGATCAACCTCCATTCCATCTCCGGAGGGGTTTAGATATGATGACGGAGATTCAGCTGGTTCAACGTCGGGGGTGTCTTTGATTATATCTTCGAGAAGTTCTTCCTCTTCGAGGTTCCTGCTATGTGGATCCATAGTTCTGCAAAAAACAGACATTTGATTAACTAATAAACTAACAAACTATATATGATGCAAAATAATTCTATTTCTATTTGCAAAATAATTCTAACTAAATAATTCTATTCTAACTAAATAATTCTATTCTAACTAAATAACTCTATTCTAACTAAAATAATTCTATTCTAACTAAATAACTCTATTCTAACTAAATAACTCTATTCTAACGAAAATAATTCTATTCTAACTAAAATAATTCTATTCTAACTAAATAACTCTATTCTAACTAAATAACTCTATTCTAACTAAATAACTCTGTTCTAACTAAAATAATTCTATTCTAACTAAAATAATTCTATTCTAACTAAAATAATTCTATTCTAATTAAATAACTCTATTCTAACTAAAATAATTCTATTCTAACTAAATAATTCTATTCTAACTAAATAATTATATACTAACTAAATAACTCTATTCTAACTAAATAACTCTATTCTAACTAAAATAATTCTAACCCTAATTCTATATCTAACTATATCTAACTAAAATAATTCTATTCTAATTAAATAACTCTATTCTAATTAAATAACTCTATTCTAACTAAAATAACTCTATTCTAACTAAAATAATTCTATTCTAACTAAAATAATTCTATTCTAATTAAATAACTCTATTCTAATTACATAACTCTATTCTAACTAAAATAATTCTATTCTAACTAAATAATTCTATTCTAACTAAATAATTATATTCTAACTAAATAACTCTATTCTAACTAAATAACTCTATTCTAACTAAAATAATTCTAACCCTAATTCTATATCTAACTATATCTAACTAAATTCTAACCCTAATATAAATTCTAACTAAATAATCCTAAACAAAACCCTAAACATAAACAATCTAACCGGCCCTAACCCTACTTTCAAAAAAAAAAAACTATACCCTAACTGTAAACTGTCTAACCTGCAGGGCTGCAGCCGGCCGGCGAGATGAGCAGCGGTGCGGCGGCGAGCGGCGCTGGTGCGGCGGCGATGCGGCGCTGGCGCGGCGGCGGTGCAGCGGCGGGCGGTGCTGGTGCGGCGGGCGGCGGCGCTGCGGTGATGGGCGGCGCGCTCGGGCGCGGGTGCGAGCGGCGGCGACGCTGTGGTGATGGGCGGCGGTGACGCGGTTGCGTGGCGGCGGTGTCGCAAGAGGGCGGCGCACGCGCAGACGTCGGCGGCGAATTCCGGCAGCCTGGCGGCGTCCCGAAAAATTCCTCGCGCGCGAAAACTGCTAAGTCTGAAACGTCTTGCGGAGCGGACCTCATGGACTTCCCAATAGGGTAGCTCCCAAAATATAGATTTCTTCTTCCACGTGGGTACGCGCTTATCAGGGCCGTTAGGAACAGGTTGGCTGCCTGGACCCTTTCCAAAGATTACTTTTAAATCTTTGACCATATCAAATACTTCAGCACCAGTACGGATGACAGGCTTCCCCCGAGGTTCTGCCTTGCCATTGAAATGCTTGTCTTTTTTCTTTAAGGGATGCTTGGGCGGAAGAAAACGACGATTGTACGGGTACATATTCTTCCTATATTTGTCAAGATATATACTTTCTGTCTGATTCAAACAGTGTGTGCATGCATTGTATCCTTGTTTGACTGTCCTGAAATGTTACTAAGAGCAGGCTAATCATTGATGGTTACGAAAAGCAACGCTCGAAGGTCAAATTCCTCTTGTTTGTGCTCATCCCACACACGTACACCTGGTTCGGCCCACAGCTGTAAAAGTTCATCAACTAATGGCCTTAGGTACACATCAATATCGTTGCCGGGTTTCTTTGGACCTTGGATAAGCACTGGCATCATAATGAACTTCCGCTTCATGCACAACCAAGGAGGGAGGTTGTAGATACATAGAGTAACGGGCCAGGTGCTGTGACTGCAACTCTGCTCCCCAAAAGGATTCATGCCATCTGTACTCAGACCAAACCATAAGTTCCTTGCGTCACCTGCAAATCTCGGGAACTCTCTCTCGATTTTTCTCCACTGCCGACCATCAGCGGGGTGCCTCAACTTATCGTCTTTCATACGATCTTCCATGTGCCATCGCAACAACTTCGCATGATCTTTATTTCTGAACAGACGTTTCAACCGTGGTATTATAGGAGCATACCACATCACCTTGGCAGGAACCCTCTTCCTGGGTGGCTCGCCCTCAATCTCACCAGGGTCATCTTTTCTGATCTTATACCACAATGTAGTGCATACCGGGCATTTATCCATATTCTCATACTTCTCACCGCGGTAGAGGATGCAGTCATTAGGGCATGCATGTATCTTCTGCACGTCTAATCCTAGAGGGCAGGCAAGCTTCTTTGCTTCGTACGTGCTGGTGGGCAATTCGTTCTTTCTTGAAAGCATCTTCTTCATCAGTACCAGCAACTTTTCGAATGACGAGTCAGTCATACCGGTCTCTGCCTTCCACTTCAACAATTCCAGTGTGCTACCCAGCTTCTTCTGGCCATCTTCACAAGTTGGGTACAACAATTTGTTGTGGTCCTGTAACATCTGCTCGAACTGCAACCTCTCCTTTTCTGTGTCGCAGCCTCGCCGTGCTTCAGAAATGACCCGGCCAAGATCATCAGCGGGCTCATCTGGTTCCCGTTCTGCACCCTGATCTTCTTCTTCATTGTCTTCCATTGCGGTATCAGCATACTCAGGGAACATAGATCGGTAGTTGTCATCATCGTTCTCTTCTTCTTCATCGTCGTCTTCCATCATAACCCCTCTTTCTCCGTGCTTGGTCCAAACATTATAGCCTGACATAAAACCGGACCGAAGCAGGTGGCTCTGAATGACTCTTGAGGAAGTGTAATCCTTCTCATTCCGACATTCAACACATGGACAAAACATATAGCCACCACCATGCTTGTTCGCATCGGCCGCATCTCGAAAAGAATGCACGCCTTCTCTGTAAGCGGCTGTGCGTCGATCACCGTACATCCATGGATGGCTCATCTGCGTCATACGACAGTATATCAAACACAATCACGATCCTAAAAATTAGTACCGCATGGTCTAAACGAGAAAATATAGTTGCTAACCTTTTAGAATAAGTGAAAATAAAGAGAAAGAGGTTTAAGCGTGGCTCGGGCATCTCATATCGTAGTTGTGTTCGGTGAACTGAAGCGGCATCGCTCTAACACACATTTCAACAAACACCTCTAGTGCATCCAAGAAAAAAAAGAGCTAGCACACACCCACACTCTTTCATCCAAAAAAATGCAAGGAAGAGGGAAGAGAGGGGCTGCGGCCATATATATAGGCAGAGGACTTTAGTCCCGGTTTGAGACACAAACCGGGACTAAAGGGGGCGCACATGCGGGCCGCTCAGCGCATAGCCCTTTAGTCCCGGTTTGTATCTCAAACCGGGACTAAAGGCTCGTTACGGGCCAGGACCAAAGCCTCCGGGCGTCTAGGCCATTTTGGGGCGACGTGGCCGGGCCTTTAGTCCTGGCCCAGATGTAAACTGGGACTAAAGGGTCCAGGCTAAAGGTCCTTTTTCCACTAGTGTAACAAGTCATCGATTCAGTATTGTCCACAAACCCACGCTGAATCTTCCTATCTGTTTTGGCCCCGTCGACACCGTTTGGTCTTTTTCACAGCTTATCAACATCAGCTTGATCGTTGACTATGGCTACACAGGAACAATATGGTATGGTGGTTGAAATGACGACAAGAATACGGCACCAGTAATCGTAGCTTGGTCTCGGAGACAGCAGCATGCTACTATGCTTATTTAGTATAGATTTTCTTTCCGGTTTCGATAATATTCGTGTACTCTACCTCTTAATGTTATAGTAGGACCATACTGTCATGGCTCGATATGTTACCTATATATGTAGCCGTCGTGTTCACGTCTCTAGAGATTATCGGCAAGCTAAATTCAGCGTACCGTCGCCCAATTGCCAAAACCTTATATCTTCAAACTTCAGTAAAGTAGAGGGAGCTGTTTTACGACTTTTATCTTGTGCCTATGTGGATAAGCATATGGATCGAGCAGCCATGTATGCACATGGTGTGTTTTCTTCCTCTTAACTGAGTTTTTTTTTTCTTTTTTGCGGGGGTTCCTCTTAACTGAGTTGACTAATCTTAGAACCGAAAAGGTCAGGCTAGTTAAATTTATTAATATATGCAAAGGTAGAAGGGTTGATTATTAATATATTTCCCTTTTTCAAAAAAGGGGTTGATTATATCTGGTGCTAAATTGCTTCACATTAGTAATTCGCACTGGTGAACACTAATCAGGTCTGTAAATATGCGATGCATTGTTAATGCCAAGGAAGAATCAGGAGTTATATGAAAAGAAGCTCCAGTATCAAGAAGCCATGGGGATGTACTTGGAGAAGGAGGAGGTGGTCACTCAATGTCAGAAAACTCAGTCGCAGAACCAGCAGAACCTGTCGGTGAAGAATCCCAAGCATCAAGCAGGCATCGAAGCTGCGCTATCTCATGCGCAGAAAGGGGCACGACTGGAGAGGTCGAGGTAAAATCAGATGCCGACGAGGAGCTGTCACCCACACACACACAGAGGCCGCCAAAGGTGGCAACGGAGAGCAACACGCCGATGAAGACGGAGTCGACGAAAGACGGTCACAACCGCCTAAAGAAGCCGCAAGAGTCGATGTCGAGTGGCGAGCCGACATAGATGGGGTCGGCGAAGCGCGGCCATAACCACATGAAGAGGCCGCGAAAATCGATGTAGAACGGCAAACCGACAGAGACGGAGTCGGCAAAGCGCGGTCATAACCACGTGAAGAGGCCGCGAAAGTCGATGTAGAGCGGCAGACCGACGGAGATGGAGTCGGCGAAGGGCGGCCATAACCGCGGGAAGAGGCCGTGAAGGTCGACGAAGAGCGGCAAGCCGACATACACGGTGTCAATGGACAAGCACCAAGGACCGAAGAAAGGCCCGAGTACAAGACAGGAGCAGCGGAAGAATCATCCGCAATAAACGATGGAGCTGACATTTTTTTTTACTTTTTTTTTACTCTCAATCTGAATCACGAACACACAGCAGAATCGATTCCAGGCCGGCCCGGTTCGTGGCAGATGGTGGCCGACGGGGCAGATACCTGCAGATAGCGGTCGAGGCAGGGCCGCGGGTTTGACTCCAGATGGCGGCCGACGGGGCGGATCCCTGCAGATAGGGGTCAAGGCAGGGCCGCGGGATCGATTCCCGATGTCAGTTGCGGTCGCCTCCTTCACTGCCGACGGCGGACGAGGACGATTCCAAGCCAGAGGCGGCCGAGTCCAAGCCCAGGGGCCGCTGATCCGATTCAAGCCAGGGGCGGCCGATGCCTATCCAAGCCAGGGCGGCCGGTTCCCATGGGGAGACGGGGCGACGGGGACAAGACCCAAGGTCGGGCCGGGATCCAATGGGGCGACGGACCGAGAAGGCGACGGAGCCGACCGATTGCGATCGGGAGACCAGGCGCGAAGACGAGCGCCGAAGACAAGCCAGAACGCGCGTCGGGACACAGGACCGACGGCGGCAGGGAAAGAGAAGACCGACAATGGCGGTCAAGAGGACGGTGGATCAAGGCACGAGTTGCGGCGTGCGGTGGATGCCCTAGACCTGGGCTCTGATACCATGTTAGGAATAAGCAACTTGTATTATCTGGGGGGCCAAAGGCCACAATATATAGTACAGGTACAGGTGCAAATATGCAGTAAGACCCCTAACATATAGGAAAACTACAATATACAAATATATACATCTAACAGTTCCAGGGAGCGGAACATACTTACAAAATTATGAAAAAAATATGAACAAACTAACGAAGTGGAGATTTGGTGTACATGAGCACCAGTGATCCCATTTTAAAATAAATTGAAAACCATATTTTTGAGTTTCAACAAAAAAAAAATTAAAAAAATTCGCATGTATGCAACTATTTATCCTACGAACGTGTAAAAAATCATGTTTAAATATTTTGTATTTTGGACTACACAGAAATAAAAAAAATCCTAGATCGGAGTATGTATATTTCATATCTATAACTTTTAACAGAATTTTTTATTTTTTTAGCCCACAATACAAAGAATTTTTTAATCAAATTTTGCATTCTTGTAGATTACACCATTGACTATGCCAGATTTATTTTCTAATTCTTTTTTTAAAATTTAAAGCTATACTTTAAAAAAGTAAAATAGAGAGAGCACCAAGAGCCAAAAGCACTTTTCGCAAGCTACAACACTATGAAAAAAGAAGTCCCTGTCTTCTCTCCGGCGCAGCTGGCCGATTCAATCATGCTGGTATATAGAGCAGCGCTGCTGGGGGAATCTCGAATCAAACAAAATTAAAGCCAGTGGCAGCCGGTCGAGTTGCACAAGAAACTTGTCAGCTGTGTCATCATCAGGGCTCGCATCTTCTAGAATTAGTGCTGGCGATAAAATGAGCTGATGGCGACGTTGTTGTTCACGTTATCGGTCTCTAGGCAGGGCCTCTGAATCACTCCTGCGTGCGTACGTGCAATTGTTTTCTTTTCAGTTCAATTTGCAACTTGCTTTCGTCTAGCTAGGTGGCCTCGGCCGAAAAATAATACCATTGCCAGTTGTTATTGTTGTTGTTGTTATCGTAACAATCAATTCTCTGAATCTGTGTGCTCATATTCTGTTTTCTGCTCTTTGTCTTTGTCCTTGTGATCTCACATGCATATCCAAAACGCTGACTTCTGCGTGCTTGTGTAGGAAAATTTGGAAACATCTGGAGAAATGTTTCTGTTGCGCAAGTAGACAGGAAATTATAAGAAGATGCTGCAAAGCAAACCAACAGACTGCCTGCAACAATAAGAGTTAACGACCACGTTTTTTGTTGGATCCATGTAACTGTCAGCATGTACAGCACTTTCGTGAATCATTAAGCTTGATGAGTGTCCCTCTATGTACAGTGACCTCTATCTGAGTATCCGTAATCACCACTATATATTCCTGCTTGTCAAAAAATTTACTTAAGTATGATCTGATTTCAAACACATCCATGTGCCACTGGTAATCAGAGATTTTATTGAAGGATGGAACTAAAACAAACAGTGTGACCGTTAAATAGGCCTAATTAATCCTGGCTATATGGTCGACAAGTACGAACTCACATCACATAATACACTGCCAATGGGCATCTAAGACTGAAAATAGAGAGAGAAAGATCTGAACTGGACAAAAAAGATATGACCCTGAGATATTTCTGCCGCAGCTTTCCCTTACACAATCGAAACTGGAAAAGGTATCATCCTGCTTTTTTTTTATCTTGCCTTTCTTCTGGTCTCAGTCTCACTCCCGGTCTCCTCTCTTCCTGCTTACGAGCCTACCTACCAATGTTGATGTTATCTTTTCTACAAATATCTAAAGGGGTATGTTAAAGATTAATTAGATTTCTATCGATCTTGTTTCTTCTGGCAAAATGATCAGCTTAAGCGAAAATAGAAGTTAAGTAATTGGAGCATGATCTGTTGGCCCAAGAGACCAAGGGGGTTTAGAATATAAAAAAACAGGTGTTTACTCAGCAAATGATTGTTTAAACACCTGGATGAGGAGGGTGTATGGCAGGAGCTTTTATTTAATAAGTACCTTCAAAACAAATCTTTGTCACAAGTGACTGTGAAGCCTACAAATTCCCAATTTTGGAAGCGTTTGATGAACATCAAGAGTGATATCTTTAGTAGAGCATCTTTTGATGTTGGCAATGGATAGATGACTCGTTCTGAAAACATACTTGGTTAGATGATTAGATAATACTCCATTAGCCCAACGATGCCCTTCACCTTACAATATTGTGTGACAGAAAAGTGTCCTCGTTAGCCCTGTTAAATATAAAATTTAGAAGATCTTTAACTAGGAACAAATGGACTACTTGGTTACAATTGGTTCAACGCCTTATGATGATTAATTTAACAAATGCAGACGATAAATTTGTGCAGAAGTTGTCCCCTTTGAGGTCTTTTAATGTATTATCTATGTACAATGATATGATGCAATGGACATAGGGTTTTCTCGAGAAAGTACATTTGGAAACTAAAAGTACCATTGAAGATTAAGATCTTCATATGGTTCTTACTTAAAAAGGTTAAAATTGCAAAATATAATTTAGGAAAGCGCAAATGGAATGGTTGTAAGACATGTATTTTTTTGTGCACTAGTAGGAAAAAGCTTATTAGTGACATTTTAAAAATGAGGTTGGTGGTGTTCAAGTACACGCGACCAATCTAGCGCTATTGGTAACTATTACTCGTGGCATTACGCGGGAACGCCACTAGTATAATTTGCACTGGTGGCGTTCAAGTGGCACATTACCAGCAACCTATGCACTACTGTTGGTGTGCCGCGAGAGCGCCACCACTACAGTTTTCATCTATGTTGTTTGAGTGGATTTCACACGGCCGCCATGAAATTTACAAGAATTAAATAAATTGTTTGTACATTACTAAATTTTACAACAACCGTATATCAGGAACAGGATATTCATATATAGTAGCATGATCAATAAAAATAATCTAGTTTGAATAATAGTATGATCAGTTGCATAGTCGTGCATTTTTATAGTTAAATACATGCTCAAAGAAGACAAGAACGATAAGTAGCATGATTAGTGGCATGGTATGATAAGTAGCATGATCAGTTGCATAGTACGATAAGAAGCATCCTAAACTCTACTCGGAGTCGGTGAAATCGAGCTCTGAGTAGGAGAAATCTAACTTTTAGGAGTGAACTGGTGACCCTAGCTAGCGGCCGCCATTTCTTGTCTAACCCATAATCCACACAAGTGAACCTAGGGCGCAGTTGGGGCGTGCTAGAAGAACCCGTTCTATCGTAGTAGGTGGAGAGGCTGCGCTACTAGCTTGTGATGGAGGATCCCTTGCCAAAGTACTAGCGCTGCCATCAACTCGAGATCCTCGCGAAGCCCTCGGACAAGGGGGTCATCCTCCTCACGACGTCTGAGCGCCAGTTACCTCAATGTCCGTCTGTGCTCCTTCTCCTCGGCCCTCGTGGTGAACCTCATACCCTCAGGCGCTAACTGATGCACCATGGCTCGATCCTCCTCAAAGTTGAGGGGCACCTTCGCTCTATAGTGCTAGACCGCCATGTAGTCATAGGGGCGTGCCGCCTACTCCGGGTTCCTCTATGTGCCCAGATGATACTCGATCTTATCAACCGCGATCTGAGCCGGCCCTCCATGTCATGATCTTCGTGGGCTTCCTGTGAATGCCATGATACTTCGGCTCCGACATGATACTAAGTAGATAATTGGGAATAATTAATACAAGTGTCACTATATGAATATGTAGCAAATTAATACAATTTTTATCTAGCATGTAAGTTTGTATAATAATTTTACCTAACATTTATATGTAATATTTTTATCTAACATTTATATTTAATATTTTCATCTAAAAATTTGTTTAACATTTTTATCTAGCAATTTGTCTAACATTAATGTGTGACATTTTTATCTACAAATTTCTAACACTTCTATCTAGAATTTTGCTAACAAAAGGGATCAGAACTACTCATTTCTCTTATAGGTTATTCGTATGACTATCAATTGAATCGATGAGTGGTAATATCTTGTGCCAGAGGGTGTAACGAGCTCATATGAATTTTAGGTGCAACTATCTAGAAAGAGTTTCACGGGCTATCTACAACCACCCGCTTCACATTAGCGGTTGGTGGACATAAACCAGACACTGATGCAGCATCTGATCCTAGTTATAGAAAAATGCTCCCATAATAATTAGGTAAATACACGATCCATCAATCCGACGTGTGTTCCGCGTGCCGGACCAACGAACAACGTTATTAGATGTAGCTTATCGCTAGATACGTTATGAGTGTAGATAATAATACTCCCTCCGACCCATATTACTATTCGCTAATATGGATATATCTACTATTAAAATGTGTCTAATGATATTTATATTAGAGATAATTAATATGGATTGAAGGATGTAAATTTTTTGCAGGCGAGAGAAAATGAAAGACAAGCCCCAGCCTAATAGAATAGATCTTTTTGCAAACAAAAGGACAAAGAAAAAAGGTGTTTAGTGTCAGCGTCAGAATCAGTCTCCTCTCGCGCGGCTGGATTCAAACGCCCGCTCGTATAAAGCAGCGCGTGAGAGAATCCTCAAATAAAAAAATTAAAAGGCGGTAGCTGATAAAGTTTCACAAGAAACTTCTTTTTCAACAATTCAACATCCACTAGTGGGGACGGGGCCTCCAGTCCCGGCCCGTAAGGGCTTTAGTCCCGGTTTGCAAACCGGGACCCCAGCCGCGGGACTAAAGGCTGAATCTTTAGTCCCGGCCCGCTTACCAGCCGGGACTGGAGGGTGTCCACGTGGGCACCTCGGAGCGAATCAGGGCCAGGACCTTTAGTCCCGGTTTGTAACACAGACCGGGACTAAAGGGCATCTGCAGATTTTTGTTTTTTGCTTTAGGGTTTTAGGGTTTTAGGTGTTCGGGGGATTAACGTGATGCCTCGTTTGGTGCCTTGGTGTTCGGAAATTAGTTTATGCATATATATAAGATTAACTTATCTTACAAGCGAGCATATATATACAATTATATGGAGATCGGAATTATCGGGACAAGAGCCCGTCTATTCGATTACATGGACCAACATCAGTAATGGCCCCTAGCTACACTAAATCGTCCTTTGTCGTCTATAGCTTCTATCCTCAGAAAGGCCGCTAGCTCCTCTGCAACAGCAATCGCGCATTGCTCTGGTAGGATACTTCTCCCGCATGGACGTGTACTATATAAGAAGAGGAGATGAATATGAATATCAATCATGATAACAAAGAATGACGAGTAAAAATAGAGGTGTGAATATTTATTTACATCGTATCTGTAATCCTTGTGCTCAGAGGTAAACGTGCGAATGGTCTCGCAAACATAGTATCCACATAGATGCATCCCCCGTGGCTGCTGGTCGCACTTTACGAGAATAGAATATATATAATCAGAATAATAATCTAGCATTACAAATGTATTGAAAATAGAAGTATATCATACTACTACTTACCTGAGCCGCTCTAAAGGTCAGCTTCTCATGCCGGATACCGGGAGTCACGCACTTGAACCGCTTCCAAACCCTGCCCGACAAGGAAAATGATTTGCTAAGTTTTTCATTAATTGATATATCAGAAAATCATCGAAAGAGACCGATAGAGCGCAAGAATGATTGAAATTATCCTTGGAGCATGTCCTGCAGGCTTTGGAACTGTTCCAAGGGTCTCGATAATGGGTCGAAGGCATCAACTCTTCCCTTATCAATTTGAATGTTCAACAGAATCCAGTGGTAGCTGCACATGTATATATATATGTGTCAGTAACTTATCAATTACACTCATAAGTGAATGGACACAACAGAGTAAGACCCTCACTTGAAGTTGTATGGAAACAGTATGTGGTCACAAAAATTTTGATCTGTTAGAAACCTTAGAAAGTTTTCCTCCGTCTCCTTGGGTTTATCAGTTAGCGTCGCTATATGTATTTTATCTGGGTCAATAAACCCAATATTTAGGATGTTCCTACTTTTACATTCCAGAATCTTCATTCTGCATAATAGAGTACAAGTCAGAACGAAACAAGTTATATGTAGAAAATGAATTGAAATAACTGAACAAGTTATATGTAGACAATGAATTGAAATAACTGAACAAGTTATATGTAGACAACGAATTGAAAAACTTACAGACAATAGCAACTCATAAGCGATTTGTCGAGGGCGTCGGCATTGTACATCTGGAAGAGTTCATCAAAGTTAATATGGATGTCTTCGGGATGGCCGTAGTACTCCCGTGGGACACGCGCCACGATTATCGTTCTCCCATTCTTTGATTCACTTAAGTACCATGTATGCAAGTAACGCATATTTGTTGGGAGATCATCAAACTTATCTTTGCTGACCAAAGGCGCTCCCATGACAAACTGTGGCTTAGGGGCTACCACAGCCTTGGGTACCATGTCGTCTTGGGAAGCCAGAATGACTTCAACCGGGATACCCCATTCATCCGCCCACTTCTTTGCTAATCCCAAATCTTGCCCCTGCACCAGAGAGGGAACATTTTTGGGTAACACCCTGAGGGGTGGGATCGACTGTTTGGCCTGTTGTCCAAGCTGAGGAACGTCTGATCTTATTTTGCTTGTAGTTGAACTTGATTTGCTCCCACTTGCACTTGCACTTCCACGTGACCTGCTCTTTTTCCCTTCCTTCTGCAATGTACGTGGATAGTCGTCAGGCTTATGGTATAAGTCATACTGTGATGGAAGGGTCGTGAAGTATTTTGCATATGCTATTTGCTTCTCGGTGTATTCCGGGCGGGGCTCGGGTTCCTTCTTTTTCATTTGTGCATCATAATGTTCTTTTGCTATCCTGGCGTTTTCCTCGTCGGTACGATCATAAGGTCTGATAGGAAGATTAGCATGAGGTACCTTTGGGAGGGGCGACAGTTTGCGCTTTGGGGAGCTCCGTCGCTTAGAACTCATCGACGGAGCGTTCTTGCTGGCACGCTTCCGCTTAGTATCCTTAGCGGACGGCGGCGGAGACGGCCGACCCAAGTCCGACGGCGGTGATCGAGATGGACTCGTGTTGTGGTGGCCGTCGTCATGTGGAGGGCTTGGAGGTGATGGAGGTGTAGGTGACCTGCGACGACTCGGAGGCGGTGTTGTCCTTGGGGCCGAGCCTGGAAGCTTGATGTAGTTCTTGTCCCATAGGATGACTCCACCCAGTACTTCTCCGAGTGTCCTCTCATCTTCGGGTCTAGCCATGTCGAGCTCCATATCATGAAACCCTGCCATGATTTCATCCACCCCGACTTTAGCAAAGCCAGCTGGAATCTCACGGCCATGCCAGCGTGCATCAGGGCCAGAAGGTAAAGCTTGTCCGACGGCCACCTTCATGGATATGTTCTTGAATTTCTGATGGAGTTCACATGATGTTGACTCCTTGATTCCATCCACGGGGTAGCCAGGACCGCCCTCTATCATTCTTCGTGCATCGTCGGGCGGGGCCTCAGATTCAGCCATGCTGCTTTTCCGCTTAGATGGGGCGCTGATAATATCGAGTCCAGGATCTTCCTGGCGCGCTACTCCTCTAAGCTCGTTAATCTGCTTCTGTTGCTCGTTAAGCCTGGCAAGCAACTGGTTGAACTTGTCATTCTCCTCATCCTGTTGTCGCTTCTTTGCTCTCGCCCGGCTTCTATAAGTGTCTTAGTCTCTGGCAAACCCAAGCCACCACGGGTAAGAAGGACCGAAGCCTCGCGTTCGTCCTCCATGTTCGTCATTGCCGAGGACCAGTGTGAGCAAATCTTTCTCTCTATCTGCAGTGAACTGTCTTTTTCCCTCTTTAATTTCTTTCACTATCTTTTTCCAATTCTCCCTGGGTATCCTAAGACCGTCACTGCAGATAAGGTCCCCTGTTTCTTTGTCGTACGAACCACCATGCGCAAGGAACCAATTCCTTGCTTTTATTTCCCACTCATCACGGATGGGTTCAGGTATGATGCCTTTAGCTAGCAAATCTTGCTCTTTCTTATCCCACTTTGGGATGGCAGTCTCATAGCCCCCTGGCCCCAGCGTGTGGTGATATTTCTTCTTGTCGGCATTTTTCTTGTTCTTTTCTGATAATGCCTTGGCATCTTCTGACTGCTTGTACTCCTGAAATGCCTTTCAGTGATTCGCCTACTTGGCTAGATACCCCTCGAATACTGGCACTTTCTTTGTCTTCCGATATTCTTTCCATAGCTTCTTCTTTCAGCTACGGAACAGTTCGGCCATCTTCTTTAGAGTCCACTGCTTGACTTTGGCCCTCAGTTTATTTGCGGCGTCTTCATTCTCACATTCTAGCAGGTTGAAATGTGACATGATATCATTCCAAAGATTATCTTTGTACCTTTCGGTGACATAGTCACTATCGGCTGCCCCTTTGCGCTTGTTCCACTCCCGAACGCTGATCGGGCATGATCCCTAACGAGAACTCCGCATTGCTTCTTGAATGTGTCAGCAGCATTCTTAGGAAGCTTTGGTTCGCCCGTAGGCAATATCACCTCAAAGGTGTAATGCGTCCGTGCGTCCAACTTTTTAGTCGGGCCTCGTTTCGTAGATTTGCTCGATGTGGAGGCCTAAGAGGGAGAAACATTCATGGCCTAAGAGGGAGAAACATTCATCAAATGAATGTATATGTATACAATATAGAGCTATCTCCAATATTATTCACATATTACAAGTGATTGTCGAACTTCATATGTATACCTCGCCGGACTTTATTATTTCTCCACCGGCTTCTCCACCGGCTTCTCCATCAGTGGAGCTATCACCTTCTCCGTCATTGGAGCTATCTCCGGCCCCATCGGCTTCATCTTCATGTCGATCAACCTCCATTCCATCTCCGGAGGTGTTTAGATATGACGACGGAGATTCTGCAGGTTCAACGTCGGGGGCGTCTTTGATTATATCTTCGATAAGTTCTTCCTCTTCGAGGTTCCTGCTATGTGGATCCATAGTTCTGCAAAAAATGAACATTTGATTAACTAATAAACTAACAAACTATATATGATGCAAAATAATTCTATTTCTATTTGCAAAATAATTCTATTTCTATTTGCAAATAAATTCTAACTAAATAATTCTAACTAAAATAATTCTATTTCTATTTGCAAATAAATTCTATTTCTATTTGCAAATAAATTCTAACTAAATAATTCTAACTAAAATAATTCTATTTCTATATCTAAAATAATTCTATCTCTAAAATAATTCTATATCTAACTATAACTATATCTAAAATAATTCTATACTATCTCTAAAATAATTCTGTATCTAACTATAACTATATCTAAAATAATTCTATCTCTAAAATAATTCTATCTCTAAAATATTTCTATCTCTAAAATATTTCTATCTCTAAAATAATTCTGTATCTAACTATAAAATAATTCTATCTCTAAAATATTTCTATCTCTAAAATAATTCTATCTCTAAAATAATTCTATATCTAACTATAAAATAATTCTATCTCTAAAATATTTCTATCTCTAAAATATTTCTATCTCTAAAATATTTCTAACTATAAAATAATTCTATCTCTAAAATAATCCTATCTCTAAAATAATCCTATCTCTAAAATATTTCTATATCTAACTATAAAATAATTCTATCTCTAAAATAATCCTATCTCTAAAAAAATTCTATCTCTAAAATACCCTAACACTAACTAATTCTAACCCTAACACTAACTAATTGTAACCCTAACACTAACTAATATCTAACCCTAATATCTAACACTAACTAATTAACAATTTTTTTTTAAATTACCTTGCAGGCGGCGGGCACGTACGGCGCGGGCACGGCGGCGCGGCGGCTGGGACGGCGGCGGGAACGGCGGCGCGGCGGCTGGCAATGCGGCGGGCGCGGTGGCCGGCGGGCGCGGTGGCTGTAGGCCCGGCGGCGGCGAGCTCGGGCGCGGTGGCCGGCGCGGCGGCTGGGCGCGGCGGCGGGGCGCGGCGGCAAGCTCGGGCGCGGTGGCGCGGCGGCGGGGCGCGGTGGCACGGCGGCGGGGCGCGGCGACGAGCTCGGGCAGCCTGGCGGCGTCTCGGTGAATTCCTCACGCGCGAAAACTGCTAAGTCCAAAACGCTGGGGAAGAAGGCGCCGGTTTTATACCCCGGGACCTTTAGTCCCGGGCGGTGGCTCGGGCCGGGACTAAAGGGGGGCCTTTAGTCCCGGTCCGTGCCACCGCCCGGGACTAAAGGCCTCGGGTGGGGGTTTCAGCAGCCAGGGCCTTTAGTCCCGGTCTGTGGCACGGACCGGGACTAAAGGCCTATTTTCTGTTTTTTGTTTTATTTTAAAACTATTTTCTATTTTACAAATTAATTATTTTAACTATCCTAAGTATTAACTATTTTGCTATTTTCAATTAAAAACTATGTTTATTAATATTCTTTTTGCATATTTGAGAATTTGACAAAACTATAAAAATGAAAAGTGTTTGAAATTGAATAGATAATTCAAAACTATTTTCTATTTTACAAATTAATTATTTTAACTATCCTAAGTATTAACTATTTTGCTATTTTCAATTAAAAACTATGTTTATTAATATTCTTTTTGCATATTTGAGAATTTGACAAAACTATAAAAATGAAAAGTGTTTGAAATTGAATAGATAATTCAAAACTATTTTCTATTTTACAAATTAATTATTTTAACTATCCTAAGTATTAATTATTTTGCTATTTTCAATTAAAAACTATGTTTATTAATATTCTTTTTGCATATTTGAGAATTTGACAAAACTATAAAAATGAAAAGTGTTTGAAATTGAATAGATAATTCAAAACTATTTTCTATTTTACAAATTAATTATTTTAACTATCCTAAGTATTAACTATTTTGCTATTTTCAATTAAAAACTATGTTTATTAATATTCTTTTTGCATATTTGAGAATTTGACAAAACTATAAAAATGAAAAGTGTTTGAAATTGAATAGATAATTCAAAACTATTTTCTATTTTACAAATTAATTATTTTAACTATCCTAAGTATTAACTATTTTGCTATTTTCAATTAAAAACTATGTTTATTAATATTCTTTTTGCATATCGGAACGAAAGGCGAGGCAACGGGGTTGAGGCGAGAGACGGCGGCCATTGCTTTTGTTTTGGCTTTGAGGGGAGGGGCTTTAGGAAGACGCAGCATGGTGTGTAAAAAGAGCAGGACGGGAAAAGAACTAGTGAGCCGGCTTTTTTTCTAAAGAGCGGTGATGACCGATCCACACCATTATTCACATCCAGCCATCCATGTAACCGTGTCTGTCGTAGCCATGGAGAATCTTCATCATGCATTACATACAAGATTTAATACATTATTACATTATTGCACCAACAATCCTAACTATTATTTCTGTTTTCTTCTAGGTCGTAGCCATGGAGAATCTTCATCATTCAGTAGGATGCTTGGGTCAGTCTTCACTTTGAAGGGCGGAATTTCATGAAACTTATTATAATCTATTGACATGTCTGTCTTGTCATCTACTCCCACGATGTTTCTTTTCCCTGAAAGAACTATGTGGCGCTTTGGCTCATCAGACGATGTCTTCTTTTGCTGATTTCTTTTTATCGTTTTTGTAGACATGTCCTTCACATAGAAAATCTGAGCGACATCGTTGGCTAGGACGAATGGTTCGTCCATGTATGTAAGATTGTTGAGATCCACTGTTGTCATGCCGTACTTTTGGTCTACAAATACCCCGCCACCTGTCAGCTTCACCCATTTGCACCGAAACAAAGGGATCTTAAAAGTAGGTCCATAGTCAAGTTCCCATATCTCCTCTATGTACCCATAATATGTTTCCAAACAGTGCCCATTCTCGTCTGTTGCATCAAAGAGGACACCACTGTTTTGGTTGGTGCTCTTTTTATCTTGGGCAACCGTGTAAAATGTATTCCCATTTATCTCATACCCTTGGAAAGTACATATAGTCGAAGATGGTGGCCTGGCCAAATAGTACAGCAGATCTCCAATGCTGTCGTCATTCATGAGATGTATCTGCAACCAACTACCGAAAGTCTTCTCGTGTTCCCCTTTAATCCAAGAGTCAGCCTTCCCCGGGTTTTCAGAGCGTAGAATATTCTTGTGTCTCACGATATATGGAGCCACCACAGTGGAACTGTGTAGAACTGTGTAGTGTGCTTGAGAGAAAGAATGCCCATCCATACATACTTTTGCTTTCCTTCCTAGTGTGCCTTTTCCTGTCAGCCTACCCTCATACCGAGATTTAGGAACACCAATCGGCTTAAGGTCAGGAAGAAAGTCCACACAAAACTCAATGAACTCCTCTGTTCCATAGCCCTTGGAGATGCTTCCTTCTGGCCTAGCACGGTTACGAACATATTTCTTTAAGACTCCCATGAACCTCTCAAAGGGGAACATATTGTGTAGAAACACAGGACCGAGAATTCTAATCTCTTCGACTAGGTGAACTAGGAGGTGTGTCATTATATTGAAGAAGGATGGCGGGAACAACAACTCAAAGCTGACCAGACATTGGACCACATCAATATGTAACCCTGATAGACTTTCTCGATCGATTACCTTCTGAGAAATTGCATTCAGGAATGCACATACCTTCACAATTGCCAGGCGAACATTTTCCGGTAGAATTCCCCTCAATGCAACCGGAAGCAATTGCGTCATAAGCACGTGGCAGTCATGAGACTTTAGGTTTTGGAATTTTTTGTCTTTCATATTTATGATTCCCTTTATATTCGACGAGAAGCCAGTCGGGACCTTGATAATGAAAAGGACTTCAAAGAAGATTTCCTTCTCTTCCTTAGTAAGAGCGTAGCTGGCACACCCTTGAAACTGCCCTGGATGCATGCCATCTCTTCCTTTATGACGTTCCTGGTCCTCCCGTGCTTCCGGTGTATCTTTTGACTTCCCATACAAGCCCAGGAAACCTAGAATATTCACGCAGAGATTCTTTGTCAGGTGCATCACGTCGATTGCGGAGCGGACCTCATGGACTTCCCAATAGGGTAGATCCCAAAATATAGATTTCTTCTTCCACATGGGTACGCGCTTATCAGGACCGTTAGAAACAGGTTGGCTGCCAGGACCCATTCCAAAGATTACTTTTAAATCTTTGACCATATCAAATACTTCAGCACCAGTACGGATGACAGGCTTCCCCCGGGGTTCTGTCTTGCCATTGAAATGCTTGCCTTTTTTCTTTAAGGGATGCTTGGGCGGAAGAAAACGACGATTGTACGGGTACACATTCTTCCTACACTTGTCCAGATATATACTTTCTGTCTGATCTAAACAGTGCATGCATGCATTGTATCCCTTGTTTGACTGTCCTAAAATGTTACTAAGAGCAGGCCAATCATTGATGGTTACGAAAAGCAACGCTCGAAGGTCAAATTCCTCTTGTTTGTGCTCATCCCACACACGTACACCTGGTTCGGCCCACAGCTGTAAAAGTTCATCAACTAATGGCCTTAGGTACACATCAATGTCATTGCCGGGTTGCTTTGGACCTTGGATAAGCACTGGCATCATAATGAACTTCCGCTTCATGCACAACCAAGGAGGAAGGTTGTAGATACATAGAGTAACGGGCCAGGTGCTGTGACTGCAACTCTGCTCCCCAAAATGATTCATGCCATCTGTACTCAGACCAAACCATAAGTTCCTTGTGTCACCTGCAAATCTTGGGAACTCTCTCTCGATTTTTCTCCACTGCCGACCATCGGCGGGGTGCCTCAACTTATCGTCTTTCGTACGATCTTCCATGTGCCATCGCAACAACTTCGCATGATCTTTATTTCTGAACAGACGTTTCAACCGTGGTATTATAGGAGCATACCACATCACCTTGGCAGGAACCCTCTTCCTGCGTGGCTCGCCCTCAATCTCACCAGGGTCATCTTTTCTAATCTTATACCGCAATGCAGTGCATACCGGGCATTTATCCATATTCTCATACTTCTCACCGTGGTAGAGGATGCAGTCATTAGGGCATGCATGTATCTTCTGCATGTCTAATCCTAGAGGGCAGACAAGCTTCTTTGCTTCGTACGTGCTGGCGGGCAATTCATTCTTTCTTGGAAGCATCTTCTTCATCAGTACCAGCAACTTTTCGAATGACGAGTCAGTCACACCGGTCTCTGCCTTCCACTTTAGCAATTCCAGTGTGCTACCCAGCTTCTTCTGGCCATCTTCACAAGTTGGGTACAACAATTTGTTGTGGTCCTATAACATCTGCTCGAACTGCAACCTCTCCTTTTCTGTGTCGCAGCCTCGCCGTGCTTCAGAAATGACCCGGCCAAGATCATCAGTGGGCTCATCTGGTTCCCGTTCTGCACCCTGATCTTCTTCTTCATTGTCCTCCATTGCGGTATCAGCATACTCAGGGAACATAGATCGGTAGTTGTCATCATCGTTCTCTTCTTCTTCATCATCGTCTTCCATCATAACCCCTCTTTCTCCATGCTTGGTCCAAACATTATAGCCCGACATAAAACCAGACCGAAGCAGGTGGCTCTGAATGACTCTTGAGGAAGTGTAATCCTTCTCATTCCGACATTCAACACATGGACAAAACATATAGCCACCACCATGCTTGTTCGCATCGGCCGCATCTTGAAAAGAATGCACGCCTTCTTTGTAAGCGGCGGTGCGTCGATCACCGTACATCCATGGATGGCTCATCTGCGTCATGCAACAGTATATCAAACACAATCACGATCCTAAAAATTAGTACCACACGGTCTAAACGAGAAAATATAGTTGCTAACCTTTTAGAATAAGTGGAAATAAAGAGGAAGAGGCTTAAGCGTGGCTCGGGCACCTCATATCATAGTTGTGTTCGGTGAACTGAAGCGGCATCGCTCTAACACAAATTTCAACAAACACCTCTAGTGCATCCAAGCAAAAAGGAGAGCTAGCACACACCCACACTCATCCATCCAAGAAAAATGCAAGGAAGAGGGGAGAGAGGGGCTGTGGCCAATATATATAGGCAGACGACTTTAGTCCCGGTTTGAGACACAAACCGGGACTAAAGGGGGCGCACATGCGGGCCGCCCAACACATAGCCCTTTAGTCCCGGTTTGTTTCTCAAACCGGGACTAAAGGATCGTAACGGGCCGGGACCAAAGCCTCCCAGGCGGGTGGCCAAATTTGGGGCGACGTGGCCGGGCCTTTAGTCCCGGCCTAGATGGAGGCCGGGACTAAAGGGTCCAGGCCTAAGGCCCGTTTTCCACTAGTGATCAGCGCCTGCATATGACTAGTGCGCTGATAATTAAGCCTATTATAAAAGATAATGATAAAATTTGAAAACAAATTATTGAGTTTAAATATAGGGTGGATGAACCAAATGTCTTTTGTTGTCCCTATGGTGGTGCTTCTCCATTTTGGAAGGGGGTTATGTGGGCAGCAAAAACTGCATGCATGGGTTTTCAATGGCAGGTAGGAAATTGGAAGAAAATCAAGTTTTGGGAGGACCAATGGTTCGGTACCTCCGGCCTTGCTATTCAATATTGGGATGTGTATATCCTGGCTAATGAGCAAAACATTAGTATTGCTGAGGCCTGGGATGGTACACAACTCAAAATTAGTTTTAGAAGGTGTTTTGATCATGATTTAATGATTAAGTGGTTTGAAATTGTTCAAATTGCCCAAACTTTGTCCGTGAATAATGAGCAAGACACTTTGATTTGGAAGTTTGAAGCCAATGGGCTATTTAGTGTTAAATCGATGTATGCTATCATTAACTTTCGGGGGGTAATGCCTATTAATGTCCATTCTGTATGAAAAGTGAAAGTCCCTCCTAAAATTCATTTCTTCTTGTGGTTAATTGCTCATAATAAATTACTCACTAGAGATAATTTGTGTAAAAGACAACATGTTGATGATTTAACTTGCTTATTTTGTAATGAGGAAGAAACTTGTAGCCACTTATTCTGTGACTGACGAGGGGTTAATTCGACAAATGTCCTAGATGAACGACTTAGGATCGGGGAGATAGGGCGTCGGATGAACTCGAAGGTAAAGTTAGTCGAAATAGGTGTGTATCGAAAGTAAACGTGGGTGTTCAACCTGGCTTGCTTTCAATCTGCCCTACACCGTCCCCTCCTGGCCCGTATATATAGGTGGCCAGGTCTCGAGGATCGGGTAGGGTTCGATACAGACTACAAATATCGACATACGGTAGTAACTTGTATTCGACTA
The DNA here is from genome assembly GCA_007115705.1 of Dactylis glomerata. NCBI lineage: Eukaryota > Viridiplantae > Streptophyta > Magnoliopsida > Poales > Poaceae > Dactylis > Dactylis glomerata. The sequence continues at coordinate 2,632,944 of QXEO01000700.1, read as the reverse complement.
TCATTACAATTGGGCCTAGCTTAACGGGCCTCAGGGGTACTCAACTAACGGGCTCTATTAGCTATACCCTTGTCAGTAGCCCCTGAGATTCTACCAGAATTGCAGATTCAGGTTGAATCTCTAATCTTCAAATCTTCGACTTGGTCAATTCTTCGTCTTCTTCAAATCTTTGACTTGGTCTTTCGACTTATGTTTCATGATAATTTACTCGCAAGGGGTTTTGATGAACAAGCCTGACAACTCTGACGGATCGGGAGGTCAGTTAACTACCGGAACAGATACTTGTCACCGACTTCAAATTCAATCCCCTTGGACTTGAATTCGGGATACCGGTCAAACCCACTCTTTTGCCTCATTTAGGACTTATAAAAAATGAATCCCAGTGGTTCTCAGGGTACCCAGTGCGTCCACCAGGATTTTCTTTGCGTCGTAGACACGGATACATACCAGCAGAGCGCATCCATGTGCGTATACCAGGCCACACAGGACGGATCCCGGGGTCTTACCTTCGCGACAAGTCACGGCATTCGAGTTTCGTTGCGATAACGCAACCCGAGAATCTTATGTCGTAGTCAAATTTTGACTGAAAATATTCGGGTTTCTACAACCATAAAACTCGCTCCTGATGGGAGTAACACTTCTCCAATCTCCAATGCTTTACCAATGAATATCGTCGAGTGCGCGCTCAGCGCTCCCGATGGGAGTAGCCCCCGAGGCTATAGTCGAAAAAAGAGTTTTTTGAGTATAGGCTCAAGAAATAACGTAGCTCGTCGTACTCCAACTCGAAACACTTCAACTTCGAAGTTCTTCAACTCGAGATACTTGCAAGAACACCTTGTCGTCAAATTCCAGTCCACTACTTCAATGAAGAGTTCCACTCGATATTTTTGCAAGTAACAGCCCCCAAGGCTATAACCAAAAATCCTTCATATATGATCCCTTGGATAAGTTCAGCATTTGTCGGCGCCATCCTTTTACCTTTATATATATAGTTGATGACGTCAATGAAGACGTAGCTCTTCATCAGTGCAAACCGTTATATGGGTAGCACTGTAATTTTCACGATTTTTTGACCGTTAATGGGCTGCACGATTTTTGACCGTTAGTGGGCTGGCGTTTCCGATCTTTGCGCCACGTCTCAGCCCACGATCCTTCTCCCAGAAGGTATATAAATGGCATAGTGGGGAATCATACTGCTTACCAGCTCGTTCCCTCTGCCACCTCCATTGCCGATCTCCTCTATCTCTTCCTCTCTTGCGGAGCCCCCGAGCGCACTTTGTGCTGGATGCGCGTGAAACATCTGGCCAACAAGAATGCCATGGCCAAGACGTCTGCCACCAAATGGGTGCGCTCCACCATCACCAAGAAGGAGGTGGAGAAGGCCACGGCGGACGGCCTCATTACCGCCCAGGACTCAATCCAGTTTCCCAGCACCGAGCGGATCCCGAAGCCCCCTAGCGGTTATCGGGTAATGTTTCTCGCTTTCCTCCTCCGCGGTTTGTCCCTTCCTGCCCACGAGTTTCTCCGTGGGCTGCTATTTGTCTACGGTGTACAGCTCCATCAGCTTATACCAAATTCCCTTCTTCATATTGCTTGCTTCGTGACTCTCTGCGAGTCATTTTTGGGCATTGAGCCCCACTTCACTCTCTGGAGATCAATCTTTCGACTCCGCCCCAATGTTTCTTTGGCAAGGAAACACAAACTGGGCGGAGCCGTCGTTTCTGTGCGCCCTGAGGCGCAATATCTTGAATTTTCTATGGCCGCATCTGTCCAAGGGTGGAGGACAAAGTGGTTCTATATCAAGGACCGCAAATCCTCTCCTAAAGATGAATTTGGCCTTCCTCCCTTTGACGCTTCTCAGGAGGTGAAGAAATTGAAATCATGGGACTCACTGCCTTCAGATGCAGAAGTAGAACAAATTCTTCCTCTTCTATCTCGCATTCAAGCTCTAAAAGGAGGCCAAGGAGGTGCTTTGTCGGGTATCCAACTCATGGCGTTTTTCATACAACGTCGAGTTCAACCTCTGCAACACCGCCTCACCAAGCTCTGGACTTACTCTGGCTTGGAAGATCCTACTCGCATATCTGAAGATCTGATGTCAAAAGAAGATGTCGACAAGCGAGTCAGGAATCTCACCAAGCTCACCAAGGAACATTCAGTTGCTGACTTGAAGGCAGATTTCTTTGATTCCGTGCACCCTCTTCCTGAGGTATACATCGCTGCATCCACTTTTTGTCAAACTTTTCTTAGTTTCGACTTGCGTTTTTCTTTGCATTTGTACTCTGCTGACTTATTTATACGCAGGGTCACCAATTCCTTGTTTCTCGATCTCCTTTGCCGGAGGCGGGGCCCCTTCCTGCCGATTTGGCCTCTCCTGCATCTGAAGCCCCCAAAGCTGACGAAAGTCAGGACGAAGATGATATCAAAGAATCGGAAGATGAGACTAGCTCGTCGACATCGCTTCATCCCGCACTTGCTGACGAGGTTGGTGTTGACAAGAAAAGGAAGCGTGTCGACGAAATCGCTTCCTCGAGTTCTGTGGCGGCTGGTAAAGCCCTTGTTATTGTGGAAGATCTCGAATACTTTGACATGCTAGCATCGTAAGTATTGTAGTCATGTTTTTCAATTGCATCTTCCTTGTCTTGTTTTCATAACTTACTTTTGTCATGCAGTGACGATGAAGAGCCGCCGGCGTATGCTACGGCTGCTCCATCAACTTCTCCTGCGGCCACTGATGAGCCTGCTGAACCAGCTGTTGCGGTGAGGACTACCAGGTCCTCTATAAAGAAGGTCTCTCAAACTCAAGCCCGAAACCTCAAACGTGCGAAGAAGGCCAAAGAAGCTGATGTTTCTCTGGAGGCCCATGTATCGATGGTTTCTTCTGATGATGTGGGTGACTCTTCTTTGCCTGCTTTCCTTTTATACACTCCTTCTCTGACATACTCTTTCCCTTCAGGCTTTAGTAAAGAGATTTATCGCCTTGGGCACGGAATGCGCAGGGTACCTGAAGGTTGCGAAAGCTTCCGAAGGTATAATTTCGATGTCCAGTCATTGCTTTTCCTCTGTGCTTTGTGCTTTTGCTATTCATTTGACTCCTTTTCATCTTCTTTCGTAGCTGCCTTGGCAACAGCTAATGCTCGAATTGCGTCGCTGGAGGCGGAACTCAAAGCTTCGCAGAAAGCTTATGACGCTATGACCGCTGCTAAGGCAGTTGCTGAGAAGTCGCAGAAATCTGCGCTTGCCAAGGCGAAGAAGGCTGAGAGGGCGTTGGCTGATGCCAACAAGGAGTATGCTCAACGAGAGCAAGCCGTGGCAGAGCGTCTTCACACCATGTCTTCTACCGCTGAAAGTAAGTTCTTTGACTTGTCTTTCTGTTTTCGACTTATGTTGCGCTGGTGTACCTGTTGTCACTTATCTCTACTTTTCCTTTCTTTTTGTACAGACTTTACCGGGGTATCTCCGTCGGCTTTGCAAACAGACAATGATCCTCTGATGAATGCGGTTAACCTACTCGAAGAAAACTAGATATCTATCTAGGAAACTTTTGAGTTGGTTAGCCGCGTCTTATCACGGCTGTTTGTCGGTTTGTGGCCGAAGAAAAGGGTGACAGTTCCGAAGGATAACTTGACTGAACTCGCCAAATCCTTTGATACTACTGAAGACCCCACTCTCCAGCTGAAAGGGCTATCCATTAAGCGCGGCGCCGAGGGTGCTATTGCGCTTTCTCTTGCGAGTGGTACGGACTTCGACTGGGAGAGGGTTAGCTCCCCCCATGGCCACACCCGCGACGAGATGAAGGTGTTTTTTGAGAAGGCAAAGAAGTTGGCACCTGCACTATTGACGATGATTTCTCCTTCGGCAGCCTCTGCGGTGCCTGCTGCACCACCTCCACCGGCGAAAGATCCAGTGCCACCGTCGACTTCTAGCGAGGAAGCTGTCGTGCCCCCTTCTTCCACGGAGCACAATGCTGAGGTGGCGTAGACTCAGCTTCCTTGTAGCTTTTTAGTTTTCTCCTTTTGAATGTAAAGACTTCAATTAAGTGCAACCCGAGAACCTTAGCCATAGGGTTATGCTCTTATGTAAATATATCCTCTTCATATGAAGTACTATGCTATCTTTCTGAAATTGTTTCTCCTTTCTTTCTTTTTGTAGTTGATGCGTGACAGTGATCCTTCGTCTCATGTTCCTACTCCTTCCTCTGCTCCCGGATTCGATCCTCAGATTTCGTCGACTCCTAGTCGATGTAGCCGATGCGAAGAATACTCTTCCAGGATATCTAACCTTGAAACTCGCCTATCCTTGGCTAAATGCCAAGCACAGATGGCTATTAAAAAGGCTAGCCAAGCCAGTGGCTATATGAAGAAAATCTCTTCCCTTGAAGAAAAGGTCTCCAGCTTGACGGCGAAGGTTCTTCATAATGAAGAGTGCGAATCTTTCATTCTTGGCATTATTGATTCTACCTGCGAGCTGTTGCGATGTGAGTTTTCTTTCAACTCCTTCTTTCCCTATTTGTGAACTGCTGCTTTTGTGACATTTTTGCCATTGCAGGTACTTGTTTGGATTTTGTTGCTGAAGAACGTCGAGTTGCTGAGCGAAATGCTGCTTTGGAGAAAATGTCGACTGGCTGCGAGACTTTGTGGTCAGATCCTCGACGCCGGAGCACCATTGTATTGCTTCAAGACCGTGCCCAGCACATTGGCGAGTCAGTTGATGGTTGCCGACGAGCTCTCACAACTATGCACTCCGTCACGCTTCCTCGTAATCCTTTGCCTGCGACTTTCCCACTTCTTCTTGATACTTTCAGATCAAGTCATCGTATTCATAGGTTGATAGAGCTGAACTTAGTGGCAGGTGCTAATTTTGCTCTCGGGTGGATACGCAAGTGGCACCCGAGGTTAAATTACAGCACTATGTCCCTGAGCTTGGCTCCAGGTGGAGCTAGCCTTCGAGTTCATATGGAGAACACGTTGCAGCCTGCTCGAAGACTCGTAGCTAGGCTTCTAGAAGCGGATGCTGCGTTTTTTCGCGAGTACCATTATTTGGACCCTTTGGGCGTAGATGACTCTGACAACCCGTTGTTGTAATGTTTTGTGTATATGGAACGCGAGAGTGTCTTATTTTGCGACTATTGTGTCGAAAAGTCTATTCTCAAAGCGTTGTTGTGTAAGTCGTGCGTTTGCCGCATTTTTCCTTTGAAAAGACTCGTAAACTCGAATATGAGGAACGATTTATCTTTATTTATACTTATAATATAAGATACATGGGGTGACCCAAGAGATCCGGCCTATGACCTGTGTTCTGGATCTAGAGGGCATTGCCCCTGGTATAACTCGTGGCTTTTATAGCCTTTGTGTCCTGCTCTTTTCCATTTTTATGACGTCGCAGTTTTCCCTTCTTCTCCTGCGCCTTTGCCTTCTCCTGGTGTTTCTACTCGTGGTTTCTTTGCCTCGGGCTCCGCGACGCGTCCCTCGAGTAACTTGATGCCTTCTGTAGTCGTGTTCTTCACCTTTTCTGCATAGTTGGCTATCATGCCAAAGTTTTGCGCCATCTTGTGGAACTCCCTGTCGCAGAGATCTGAGACTTTAAAACTTCCTTTGACTGTAATTATTCCTCTTGGTCCTGGCATTTTGAGTACTAAATATGTATAGTGAGGTACTGCCATGAATCGTGAAAATGCGGGTCATCCGAGGATTGCGTGATATTGAGATGGCCAGTCCATGACTTCGAAGTCTAATTTTTCTCTCCTGTAGTTTTGTCGGTTGCCGAAGCAAACATTGAGTGCTATCTGACCCAGTGGGTAGTTGGCACTTCCTGGCACGATCCCGTGAAAGGAGCAATCTGTTGGTTTCAGGAACTCCAGCGATATGTGCATTGCCCTGAGTGTTTTCGCGTATATCAGGTTAATTCCACTTCCTGCGTCCATGAATATTCTGTCGACATCATACATGCCGATTTGAGCTTTGAGTACCAGAGGCGCGTTTCCTGGCCGAGGTACTGTTATAGGGTGGTCCTCTCTGTTGAACTCAATTGGTTGTTCTGACCAATGCAGATATTCTGTTGCAACTGGAGGCGACATGACTGCTAGATTGACTTGTCGAGTTATACTCTTTTCTTTTTTGTTCGACTTGGGCACAGGTTGTATCATTGCTGTGATGTGTCCTTTTGATGGGATGTACCCTTCGTCGTCGTCGTGTCCCTTGTTTTGCTGGTCTTGTCCTTGAGGAGCTCCGTTGTTTCCTTGCTGGCTTGTCGGGGGATTGTTACTTCCTTCGAATCCTTGTCGCCTTGTTTCGGTTTGTTTGTTTATTGCTGCTTCTTGTAGTTTTAAGAATGTTGTGCAGTCTTTTATTGCGTGCCTTGATACTCGTTTCCCGTCGACGAATGCTGAGTGTATATGACAAGGCCCGTTGAGCATATCTTCTGGTGACGGGTTGTACTCTCTGGATTCTCTTGGTGGGAACTTCTTATAGTCCTCTTTTTCGTAGCTGCAATATCCCGAGCTTCTACGATCGTTTCCTTGATAACTGTTGTCTTTATATCCTGCGGCGACTTGGCTATGAGAGCCATAGGTGTCGTAGTTTCGGGATCGTCTCCTTTGACTTCCATATCTGTTTCTTCTGTCATCCTCTGGAGATCGTGTCCGTTTGTTGTTGCACGCATCTTCTCCATCTGCAAATCTGTTTGCTGTGTCCATGAGATCTGACACCGTTTTTGGCTTGATTCTACCCATCTCTTCGACTAGATCTCTTCGCCTTAATCCAATGATGAACGCGTCTATTGCTCTTTCGTCTGAAACTTCGACTGCTGAATTTTTGATGAGGCTCCATCTTTGGATGTACGCCCGTAGTGTTTCGTCGCGTTGCTGTACGCATGCTTTGACTTCTTCTATTGATGCTGGTCGTTTGTATGTCCACCTGAAGTTGCTTGTAAATTGCTTTGTGAGGTCTTCCCAGCTTCCAATGGATTCTTTCTCTAGTTTGCTCAACCATGACCTTGCTGCGCCGGTGAGGTTTAGTTGCAAACTTTGCATTGCCGTTTCTTTGGTTCCTCCTAGTATTTGAACTGCTTGTAAATAGTCTGCAAGCCATGATTGTGGTTCATGTGATCCGTCGTATTTTTGCTGATCATGAGGTAGCTTGAATCCCTTAGGAACTGGGGTGGTGCGAACCCTGCGGGTAAAGCACGATGCCCCCATCTCTTTTTCATCGTCTTCATAGTCGCGCCTCTCATTTGGGGATCGCGATCTTCAAGTTCCACCATGCTGTTTTAGTGATGGCGATCGAGATCGGTGTTTGCTGCTTCTATGCCGAGGACTATTGTGACGGCGAGGTGACCTTGCTTTGTGTACTTCCTTGTGATGATGTGCTTCTTCTCCTTTTGCTGATAGCTTGTGCCCTACCATGTTGAGTCCGTTCAATGCTGCTCTATGCATGTGCTCCCTAGGATCTCCTGGACTTGGTCGAGTTGTGAGCAGATATGCCTGTGCTGCTACTAATGCTGCTTCAGGTGTTTTTGGTAGGATGTTTCCCTGCTCGTCGACCGATAGGAAGGACGAGTCAAGGTTCTTCGAGATACTTTGCCTATCGGAGTACTCGAGGTTGTCATACCTTGAGCCATGTTGACGATTTTTCCTCGCGTTGCTGTATGATGCGTCGCTTCGTGCTTTGCGAGCAGCTTCGCTGGCTGCAATGGCTGAATTTTTTCTTTTTTGTATCTCTATCTTCTCCTTTGCTAATTGCTTTGCTTGCTGCCTTAGGGCGTAATGATACCCAAAAAGCATGTCTTTGCTGGAATTTGATGGTATTGGCGTGCCGTGTTCTACGGCTTCTCTTATTATTTTCCACTCGTCGACTGATAGTCGAATTTTTTCTCTGGCTGTGAGGGATTCCACTGTTTGCCCTTCTGCTAGGTGATTTGCTCCTCTGTCGATATTTGCTGGGTTTATCACTGGGTTGTTATTTTCATCGAATTCTTCTGAGTTGTCGCCCACGATGGCGAGTATCTGGCACTGCTTGCCGATGTTGCTATTAAAGCTTGAGAAGATCGAGTCGCCATCTTCAGAAAGCTCTAACCCTGTCTTCCATGTGTCTGTTGAGTTATCTGAGATATCGTCAAGGCAGATCGTGAGATCGTCGAGTTGAATTTTTGCATTGAAGTTGCTCTTTTCTTTGTTGTCTTCTGCAATTTTCCTTTTTTGCGCTTCTTCTACGCTGACCGGTGAATTTACCTCGCTGGATGAGCTATTGGAATACTCCATTATTGCTGTTGCTTCAGGCTCATTTGCCGATGGATCTTGTTTCGTCGGATCCGAAAGGCGGGATGAACCCGACGGCCCGATAAGGATGCTCAAACTTTCGATGGTTAGTTCCACCTCTTGACTTCCGTCGACTTCTGAACTTCCGTTGGCTAAAAGCGAAAAAGTCGTCGAATTCATGGTTCCGACGCCCAAGTTCCCCACAGTCGGCGCCAATTGACGAGGGGTTAACTCGACAAATGTCCTAGATGAAGGACTTAGGATCGGGGAGATAGGACGTCGGATGAACTCGAAGGTAAAGTTAGTCGAAATAGGTGTGTATCAAAAGTAAACGTGGGTGTTCAACCTGGCTTGCTTTCAATCTGCCCTACATCGTCCCCTCCTGGCCCCTATATATAGGTGGCCAGGTCTCGAGGATCGGGTATGGTTCGATACAGATTACAAATATCGACATACGGTAGTAACTCGTATTCGACTATCATTACAATTGGGCCTAGCTTAACGGGCCTCAGGGGTACTCAACTAACGGGCTCTATTAGCTATACCCTTGTCAGTGACTATGTAGTAATCTCAGCTGCTTGGGCAGAGTTGAAGAAAATCACCAAGTTTTCAGTAGACATTCATCACTTTAGTGATATAGCAAACTTATGGAATCAAGATAAAAAATTACAAAATTACAAACATGGTTCATGCTGCCCTTTTAAGGGTTATTTGGCTTATGAGAAATGATATGTGTTTCAATCGGACTAATTGGTCTACGACGCAGATTATGTGGAGAAGGTTGGCTTGCTTGCTTGCTCAGTGAGAAATTCTGCATCCCGAGGAAGAAAAAGGAAGTCTTCGGCAGTGACTACGCAATTGGAGGAATTGGCCCGTGCCCCGCCAATGCTGTTGTGGCCGGAGCCTGGGTGAAGCCAGAGAAATTATATGAAAACCCATCATGAGCTGATGGTGATGAATATGGACTCGGCGGAATCGGGGCACCTGAGGATCTCGGCTCCTGACCTGGCGAGGACTCTGAAAGCCAATGACATGGAGCTGGTTGGAGATGGGGAATGCTTTAGGGTAGTGCAGAGAACCTGATTAGTCGAGTTAGTTGTCTTTCCCCTGTGTGGGTAGCTAGTTTGGCTCAGTAAAACTTCTACTCTATGCTTTGATGGTGGTTTGTAATAAGGAGTAGCTTAACTAGGTGCATCAACTGATCCGTTGCACCTCATGTGCTGTAAACTGCTGTAAGAACCCGTGTGTGGTTTCAGAATTAGAACCGGGGCAAGGCCCTCTAGTTCTTTAAAAAAAATTAAGCCCATGAGTGACAGATCGTAACGCTGTTAACGTTAACGATGTCTAGGTATTGCCGTCGATCTCACCAATGATTCCCTCATGGGCGTGTTTCTTCCATTTTTTGTTAAATTTGCAACTTGCTCTCTTGATTGTCCGCTCATATTTTTACTTATCTCTGTTTTGTTTGCGCTCATGGTTTTAATTACTTTTACATCCATATCCAACGATGACTTTTGCACTTGTGTACGAAGATGAGGAAAGATCCGAGTTTATGGTGACTTTTTGTTTGAGCGCAACTGACAGAGAAATTATGCCATGCAAGATGATGCAATCTAGCTAACCACCAGCCTGCCTGCAGCAATAAGAACAGTTACGACCACACTTGCATGGGCCATCTGGTTGGATCCATGTAACTGTCAGGCACAGCAGTTCCATGATGCATACTTTATCATCTACAGTGACCTCCATCTGCTCTCACTTAAGCTCTTAATCACCACCCAGTTTTATATCACAGCCGATCTTCGTGTGATCAAAATATTCTACCTAAAATTTTAGATTTTCTAACTCATCTTCTGCTGCTGCTGCTGGTGGTGCTAATCAAACACTACTTTCTGAAGCATGGAGATCGACAGAAGAGTATGATTATCAACCGGGTCAATGTTAATCCCTAATCCTGGCTATATGTTCGATAAGAACGAGCTCACATCATATCATCACTGTCTACGGTCTATGAATGGCATCTGAGACTGAATGGAAATAAATATCTTGAGAAGAAGAAGAAAAGAAGGATCTTGAGATATTTTTGCCTTGCACGATCGACGTTGGAAAAGGTCCACCTCCTTGCTGCCTTTCTTATCCTGCCTTTCTTTCGCGCTCCTTCCCTCGATGGAATCGATGGCTACCTTAGTGAAATGCCCACTAGATTAGGCTTGCCGGTTATTCTCCAAGACCTTTTCTGCATTTGCCACTGCGGTGTGATAGTTTCCTGCACTTGCCACGGTGATATTTTCTGCATCTGGACGTGCGACTGAAATGCTCCAGCCTGCTTGCCTTCCGTGGCATCTCATCTCATTTTCCTTGTGGCTGTCCCAGTCAGAGAGCAGTAACTGAATTGTCATTTTCATCCGCTGAACTTAACTGAACTGAATGCAGATGAGCGGAGTTCTGGTACCACACTGGAGTAGGTGTGCTGTACCGGCCTCGCAATAACCAGCGGACAGTTACGCCGAACGGCCTTGTCTGCCAATGGTCCGTACAAGCGCGTGAGTGCTAATCTTGGTTGGCATCAAAGTTCAGACATTCAGAAAATCTTGCATAAGTGTGTCATGATATGGTAAGAACTTGCATCAAACGTGTAGTTTCAGTCAAGATTCGGCCAGGTTACTTTCAGGCTTGAGTGGGTATATGCAAATGGGATATATTCAGTGGGCATCAGCATGTACTGAATTTTGGATCAACATTGCCCATGTGTTTCAGGTTTCAGCAGCAGGCAGCCACGGTAAATCTGGCCAGATCTTTTACGTTCTTCATAGTTCCAGTGCCCTCCACGTCGGATTATGCCCGGGAAAGCATGTAGCCACCTAGTGCAAAAGACGATTCCTTTTTAATTTCTTTGTCATTCTTTACACAAAACTTCTCTGTCGTTGCTGCACAAAGTTGCAGTAGAAAAATATCCAGAGAGCTGAAAAAGATGGCAATGGAAATCCAGGGGAGAAAGTGGAGAAAAAAGTGGGCGGAAAAGGCGGTTTCTTTCCTTCCTCCTTTCTTCCACCCCGGCCCCGCCCGCTCCGCCTCGGCTCTATCCATCCTCATGGTCTCCTTAAATCCGATCGCCGGATCGATCGCCACCAGCATTCACGCCTTCCTGCACCCCCTTTCTTCGTACCGCGCCCACCCACCCGCCCGCATCACTCCTCGCAACCACTAAAGGACACTGCAACTGTGTGAGTTCTTGGTGAGAGTTCAGAGCGAGATCGCGTCTACCTTTCATGGTTCTTGCGTGAGGAGGAAGCAGGATCTTCTCAGCGGTTTCACTGGCGAGCTGTTAGTCGAGATTTGGGGCCGAAATCTGAATCTCTGAGTCTGAGGAGATCTCTCTCTGCCGAGATTTTGGGGATCTTATTCGAGGAGTGTAGGAGAGAAACTTCCGGTTCCAGCGACTGTGAGCTCTGTGCATTGGCCAACAAATTTGTGATAGACAGTGGTAAGATTCTTGTTTTCTTCTCTTCCTGCCAACTGTTCTCATCCTTGCATTACAGCTTTGATTTTGCATCTCGTTAACTGATCCGGCAAGAAAAAATATAAACTTAAGCTTTTTAAGCAGTTTGTGATGAAGTAGAACTTGGCAGGTTTTACTTATCCAGATGCCGTTCGCCAGATTCATGCCCGACTCTTACACACCTGGAGCGTCTTTGCTTGATTTGGGCAAAGGAGTCTCCATTCTATTTCAACGGAGACGACCTTTTTTCTTAAATTATAGCAAAGACCTCTGTTGTCAAGTTGAATATACAACTATCACTATGCACCAGTGTCAACAGGATGCCTAAACGTCACTTGTTTATCCGCTAACGCGCAGATTAAGGATAAGAACCAAAAGAAAATGGCTAGTTTTGCTGACCATGGATGTCCTGTAATTAGCTGTGATGCTGGCCTCTCGCTTTCAGGGAAGCTGTGCCCCATCTGTCTATTGTTGTGTCAAGTGTACAACAAGAATGACTAATTAGGCGAGGGTCCACTGGCATGCTCTAGATCAGTCAAGTAGGAGTGTTTTAATCTTCATTTGGCCATACACCCTAATCACCATTAGCTCTCCACATGGCAGTACATGCTTATGGAGCCAAAATGTTTTCTGTAATACATCGGTTTTATCACCTGACGAATGGAATGTAAGAAAATCTATGAAATGATCTAGCGCGTTATATAACACCCAGACCAGTCTATTCCATCTTATGTCAGAAGATTCTGAACACGGTGCTAATCATGAATCGCAGGTCGTGTGCGGTGGTTGATTACTTTAGGCTAGCAAAGAATCTGAGGATGACTCTGCGAAGCATAGTTCGTGATCTCAGGGAGAGCTTTGGGAACTTATCAAGGCGGAATTTTGAGGCAAAAATTTCAAGCATACCGAGCCTTTCGGATCATCATGAAGGGAAATATCTTGAGTCTTCAGATGACCTGCAGGATCGTTGGGCTAGCCTTCCTCCTGAATTGCTTCGGGATGTGATGAAAAGGTTGGAGCAAGACGATAGCAATTGGCCATCCCGCAAGGATGTCGTTGCTTGCGCCTCCGTTTGCACAACTTGGAGAGAGATGTGCAAGGATATAGTGAGGAATCCTGAGTTTTGTGGGAAGCTCACATTTCCCGTTTCTCTGAAGCAGGTAATGAGTGAGTTCAGTTGGTATGTAGCTTACGTTTTCTGAAATTCTCATTAGGTTCACTAGGTCTGGTGAGGGTTCAACCTCGTGCATGACATGTTAGTTCTTCGATTACCATAGCATTTTATCCTCTTGATATGAAAACTTGATATTATATATCTTTTCTCTTGCATTTTTGTCAAGTTATCTATCTTTGCTGGTGGAGATATGCTAGTTCATTATCTCTTAACACTTGGGTCAATTTCTCATGTGCAGCCTGGAGCTCGAGATGGATTGATCCAATGTTTCATAAAAAGGGACAAGTCAAAGCTAACTTATCATCTCTACCTGTCCCTTACCACCGGTATGTTAATATAGTTATGAACTTGTGATGCACTTTACCATCATGCTCCTAATACCCGTTTTTATCCAGTTATAATTTTTGGATACAGAGTAGTATGCCCATGGCACAGACAAATTGGGAGTTAGAGAAAGAACTGTATGTTTTAGTATCTGTTCAGTAATATCATTTAATGGATTGGGCCTGCTTCTGTTTGCTTGCAACTTTTCTTTTTTCCTGCAGCTAAGTATGTTGCTTCAGTCCATTGCATACAAAATAATATATAAAGTTATCTGGTGGTATAAAATATAAAATCTAGTAGTATTACAAAATCTTCCACAATTAAACTGTAGAGATGCGCTATTACATTTGGAGATCTGTATCTGTCGTAGAGACTTAAGTATTTTACTAGAGAACAGAGCACACTGTACATTAAACATTTTGATTGCACCTCTTGCAGCTGTGCTCGATGATAGTGGGAAGTTCCTACTATCAGCTAAAAGGAGTCGAAGAACGACGTATACCGACTATGTTATTTCTATGGATTCAAAAAATATTTCCCGATCCAGTAGTGGCTACATTGGAAGGCTAAGGTAAAGTCTCCCTGACAACAGTTTTCATTCACCCCCCATCATCACTTGGATCACTTTTCTGAATATATGTGCACACAAATCTAACACACATCATGTTACTACCGCAGATCAAATTTCCTCGGCACCAAATTTATCATCTACGACACGCAGCCACCATACAATGCTCGGACACTTTGCTCACAGGAGAGGAACAGCCGGCGGTTCTCCTCTAGGAAAGTTTCCCCAAAAGTCCCGTCCGGCAGCTACCCCATCGCTCAGGTGAACTATGAGCTGAACGTGCTGGGCACTCGTGGGCCGAGGCGGATGCAATGCACCATGCATTCCATCCCAACAACAGCGGTAGACCCCGATGGCGTCGTGCCTGGCCAACCTAAAGAGCTCGTCCCCCGGTTATTTGAGGAGTCCTTTCACACGTCCGCGAGCTCCTTTTCCAAGTACTCCGTCGCGGATCACTCCACGGACTTTTGCAGCTCTCGCTTCTCTGAGTTCGGACTGCAAGACGGGAGCGAAATGGGGGAGAAGGACACACCTTTGGTTCTCCGGAACAAGGCACCGAGGTGGCACGAGCAGCTGCAGTGCTGGTGCCTCAACTTCCGGGGGCGCGTCACGGTGGCGTCCGTCAAGAACTTCCAGCTGATAGCCGCTCCGCCGCCGGCGGCTAGTACAGGAGCAGCGGCTGCTTCTGAGATGCCCTCGCAGCCAGCCCAGCAGCCTGCACAGCCAGCCAGTTCGTCGTCATCGCCCAGCCATGACACGGTGCTCCTGCAGTTCGGGAAGGTATCCAAAGACACCTTCACTATGGACTACAGGTACCCGCTGTCGGCCTTCCAGGCCTTCGCCATTTGCCTGACCAGCTTCGACACCAAGCTGGCTTGTGAATAGATCTGAGTAGAATAATAGCAATCTTTCATAGTGGCCACTATGTTGAGATTCTGAACCTGTGTCTTGGAATGTTTGCATCCATCAAGCACAGGAACATAATTCTCTGACACATATTGTTGCTTCAGTTTCAGCCCCCACTGTGATTGTTCGAGCTATAAACAGGGTTGAGGTGAACTGGTGAAGATGTCCGTAGGCTGTAGACCTGTAGCTAGTAAGAGACAAGACGGAAAGCTTCCATTATGTGATTACTTTTGCTTGTATGTGGCTATGAAATGTGAAGGAATTGAGCTGCCGATTAGGATTGCAATTTGCATGATTGAGTTGTTTAGATCTGAATCTGTCAGCGTTATGTATACATTTATGCCCAGACAGCAACATCTAGATAGGCTAGGTACTCTGAATGTTGATTGATGTGCTTTGCTGCCTATTCAATGATGTACTTGACCAAAGAGGCAGACAATTGGTTTTAAGCATCTTCCTCTTCTTCACTGATGCAAGAAACCTATTAGAGAATCATATTCTCGGGGGCTATCTAGGGGGCAGATGACTGAAAAGTTATTAAATTTCACTCACTTTTTGTTACAAAAATCATTTTTTAGAAAAATAAACACGTCAAATAGAATTTGATGCCATGTTAAAAGGAGAGTTCATGTACATCGTAACATGTTAAAATTCGACTGAGAAACATGAAACTCATCTACATAAACGTGTGTAATATTTTTTCGCAGTGAAGCTTTGTAATACTTCGTAATAGTTTGTTCAGTGAAAATGAACCGAGACTTCAAAAAAGGAAAAAAAAAAAACTCTTCACTGGTTAGGAATCTGAATATGGCGGCACTGTATTATGTAGACATCAACATCTTAGGTAGGCTAGCTCACTGATGTGCTTTGTTGCTTGTTCAGTGATCAGTTATCAGTGATGTACCAGGGTATGAGGGTAAGCGATTGGTAATCCACATTATGCTTTACCTGCTTCTTCAGCAATGTAAGAAAAGCTCTCTAGCCCTTCCCACCAGATCAACTAAAGACTATAATTATAGCGATTGATAAATAATTTTTTTGCCAAAGCGCAGCTAATGCTGCTACGCATAGTAGGAAATGTTTGTGAATTTGTGTTTTGCACCGAAAATCGACCGAGGAACATCGAAATTTAGACCATCTGATATCTTCGTAGTAATCTCTTCACTAGGGAGGTAAATTAACACGTGGAATTTGTTCTCGCGGTGGAAAACTTTTATTTACTTGTCATATTTATTTCACTAAATTTTCGTGCAATTTGTGATGGCACCCTCGGGGCCGCCTCTAGCTATCACGTCACCATCATCGGTCGCCTTAATTAATTTGCTGCTTGCGTCGTGCACTCGTGCTGCACCGTATCTTTTAATTATTGGCAAATAATACTACTATTTATAGGAAAAATATTGGACATATTTTTGGTGATAAGATTCTCGGCATTGCTGCAGAAATTCTGTCATTGCTGGCCAGCTTGTCGTGTCACGTTTGGATTTTTTTTTTGAAATCAATACCATATATATTTATAGTAAATAGTACATGATAGAGCTGACTCTAACTATTACAAAATAAAGTCTGAAAAAAGAGCTAATCTTTAAGGTCTTCAAACTCTTCTTCTTCCATAAATCTTGTAGTTTTCTGAAGGCAGCCAAAAGATAATAGCATAAATATCATACCATATACCTGCAAATATCAATAGAGGTGCTCCCATATTTTTGATTTGAGTCGCAATACCAAGGTTACGTGCACGCACGCAACTATTAAAATAATCAATCCACATCGACGAGAGTACCAACACCAATATTACAGGGAAAAGAGACCGAACAGCATGGCCGACGTCGTTGGAGATCTGAGTATACGAATCACTATTGTCGAGGACGTAGCAGTCGGGACAAATATTACGAGGATAATCCTCCTCACGGCAACCAAGAAAAAAACTCCAAAATTAACTTGGCGAAGTAAGATCTGGAAGATCGTACCTACAGAACTATAATCTAACAACACCACCATTAACGCTGAGAAGAAGATCTCGTCGTCGAACGAAGGGCCGAAGATCACTTATTGTAGACAATGCCATCTCCATTGACATTGAGGCCAAAAGAAATTAGCTACCAAACCCCTAATCTAATCTTATAAGGACACTATTTTAATTGAAAACTTCACCCATAGATCGGGTTTCCCATCCCTCCTGACACCAGCAAGGTCGGCCTAAGAAGGGGGAACCAATCTATAAAGGAGGAGGAAGAGAGGCGGCGGCTAGATAAAAATAGGAGACTGAGAAGTTTTCCGTCTAAGCGCTAATTCACGATCACACTTTTGTGTCACGTTTGGATTTGATAACCCAGCACGCGCCTGGCTCGCCTATTTAATTTGCTGCTCGTGTCTTCTCCAGCCTGCCCACGTGTTATCCACGTGTCACGTTTGACGCAGCCAGCAGTAGCAGAAAAGCGTAAGATCGTAGGAGTAGCAAAATTCCACCTCAGATCGATGACGGCCGGATTTAAGCACTCGAGAGTGACGCACGTGCATATCGGTATCGCTAGCTACACGCGGCAAATGCATCCCCAAATTTGTAGTATGCCTAATCACACACTACGTCGCGTATATCGGTATCGTTATGTGGAATGCTCGGAAAGAAAGAAATAGGTGTATTTTAACGGTGAAGCATCTAACTTTTATGGAGGTGGTCTCGATTGCTAGAGAAGACATTATGCAAAGGGATCGTGCCTCAATTGCTAGAGAAGACATTGCTTTACTCTCTATTTATATGAAAAGGTTGCCGGTTGCTAAAAAACGGAACTAACAACAAGGTTTCCATTTTTTACACGCATCACCCCACGAAAAACTCGCAAAATGCGACCGGGTCCAGACACGGCCACCCTGCCTCTACCAGGGACGAAATTACTTGGAAAGCAGCAGTAATGACAGCCACGTCGAGATCAGGGAAGATCCTCTAGCCAAGGAGGAAGAAAGAGCTCAGGCCATCCAGTCCGAGCGCAGCAGGGTCTCCGTTGTGGCCGATAGCGGTGGGGCAACTCATCATCGCTTGGGAGTTGTTGCAGAGGGCGCAGACTCCAGAAAACCCCGACACCACCTTCCTACTTCTGCGGCGACACTACCACCGCCATCCGCCTTTGCCTCACCTCCACTACTGGCCGAGAGTAAAGATGAATGCGCAAAGCCCCCAAGCGGAAGGTGATGGTGCCGAGCAGAACACCTTGATGAAGAAGCCGAGCAGACCCAGCTCCGGCCACTCCCCTCGCCTCCACGGCATGTCGGAATGGGTATAGCCGGAGCACTCGCCCACCTCTGCGCATGGAAGCAGCCACTGCATCGCCTCTTCCCCTCTCAGCCACGGCCGGCCAGAAGAGACTCCACAACACTACCTCCCTCCACCTCAAGGCGACAAGGGTGTAAGGCGGCTTTAATTGAAGGTCTGGTGGTGGTGGTCGTCGTCACCACTTCCAGCTACGATCAATGGAGCTCAGGCACCATAAGGATCAACTGCAATCCCTAGATCTAGCCACACCGATCTAGAGATGCACAACCTATCTACTCCAGAGCCGCTCCCTGTTCATCTTCGGTCGGCTAATCCGACCTGGAGAACCTAGGAGAGACCTGATCTTCGGCAACTCGTCCTCGAGAAATGTAGCTACGTAAGAGTTAACAAGCGAAAGTGAACTCACTTTTCCTCTGCATCTTGGTAGGCTTTATGTTTTGTTCTTCATTTCTATGCAAATGACAACAATTTTATTTCTGCATCTGTAGTTCTCCCTTGCTTGGCCCAATCTGGGGGCTCCCCCCCCCCCCCCCGTAGCTGTCACGCTAGCACCATTCATCGGTCGCATTTATTTATTTGCTGCACCTGTTAATTAATATACTCAAATACTATAACTGAAAAACCATATATATATATATATATATATATATTTTATAAAAAGGATTGGCGACATGGCAGGCTAGCGGTATAGCTCAGCTCCTGCCTGGCCAGCAAGCTTGTCGTGTCACGTTTGGATTTGGGTTTGGAATTATTTTCCCTTTTTAACGAGTGGCCTGGGATTATTGGCCTAAACTATCAATCGATGAATTAACCAATCGGCGGCTCCAATATGATAACCACCACTCGCGTGTCTCGCAGAATTTGAAGATGGGGACCACCTGTTTGCGTCGGACCGTGACGGCCAATCAGGCGACCGGACCTCCAACTACCACGTGACCTCCTTGACCTTCTCTATATCCGGCCAAGAACGTTTTGCCATTGGCTTTTCGAGCACGTGAGGTTTCTTGCTTACGGCCGTCTGCGAACGCAACGAGATTGCTTCCTCTAGGTGCACACGTAGTTTAAAAAAAAATTGAGCATGAAATGGCTAACAAAGTATAAACTATATGTCATAAAAATATATCACTAGTTTTTTTTGACATAGATCCAATGATATAGTTTATATTTGTTTGATCATATTAGTGGCTATTTCACAAAAAAAGATCATATTAGTGGCTAATTCTTTCTTAAATTACGTGCGTGCTTGTTAAATTGAACCGTGTGACGGGAGGGAGTAAACAATTTCTAGAGTGTCTAGTTACGTGAGTACTCATTTCGTTCTGAATTACCCTGCATTCTGAATTCAGTTAAAGTTAAATTTTGTAAACTTTGACTAAGAGTATAAGAAAAATATAAACATTTATAATATGAAATAGATATTGTTAGAATCATTTTAAAATATATTTTTATATTATATACAATTAATATTCTTACCAGTATGTTTGATTACACTTTATCTTATTTAACTTTGACCAAACCCAGAATGCAGGGTAATTTAGGACAAAGGGAGTACATAATTGTATTTTTTTATGCTTCACCCTGCTACGAAAAGTGTCATTACCGAGGCACGTTCTCCTCTTTATAATTTTGGTCAGTCTGTGCGTTGAGCTAGCTCGAAGAAAAGTTTGACTCCCCTACATATGCGTTTAGACAACTGAATAACGACAAATTGTTGACAGACATGATTAGAACAACTTGGTTTAAAATATGGGAGCACGAGAACCCGTGATACCAAATAGAATAGTGAAGTAATGCTCCTTTTTTGATTTTAAATGCAACTAATACAATCGATATTTTCGAGAACATGTCTCCATGAGAATTGACGTTAGGTGGCTAGGCAAGTGAATGCACGGCTCATCGCGTTTCAACCCATGTTTGATGCCATGAGTGTGTTGAATTCGATAAATTTAAAGTTTTGTTGATAGTTTATTGTAATCTACATTATTTACCTTATATATATGCGGTTAGCGGGTGAGGAGAACGTGGATAATTGTTTTTGTTAGGTAGTGTGTGCGTTGAGCTGGGTCGACAAGTTTGACTCACATTTAAAAACAATCGAGAACGACAAACTGTTGACCAATATGATTAGCATAACTTGCTTTAAAATATGTTCGTATGTCTCAGTTTTTCCTACCGTGCATAGGAACGTGCATGTGATGCGCAAATTGGACAGTCAATGCTGTGAAAGCATGGGCAATTATTTTTCAAAGGTCAAATGTGAGAACCAAGAAGTTGAAATTAGTTGAGGAGTACTAGTGTACAATCACCCCACCCGAAGGGAAAAACATCAGTCTGATAGAAGTGAAAACACCGGTCTGACAGAAGTGCTAACGGGACCATCTGATTCATAGAGAATTTTACATCTACCCCAAATGCGCCAAAACTTTTGCTTTTTCTACTATGCAATGAAACGAACCAAAATTGAAATACCACTATTCGTGTGAGATTTTACAATGCTCGTTTTTATTGTGTTTTAAAAGCATTCCTGAACGGCAAGGCCCACATGTTAATGCTTATTTGGGGTTATACATGTGGACACCTTCACTCCTACCATCTCTACTTTGAATTGACCATGTATGCTACTTATCATCTATATACTCCTCCTCTCTCACTTAGTCATGGACAGTGTTCGCCCGACATTCCTATTGTCTCTGCGCGAAGTTGCCATGAACGCCACCTATCATCTCTATCCTCCTAAATACCCTCAATCGTGTGGGGGCTCAAGAGTGTCTGCATCGCTCTCCCAAGGTGCCAACACTTCCACCTTCCCTCTCCTCTAGGTTTTGGCCCTAGTCCTCGCCACTGCTGCTTCGCTTTATCCATTTCCACTTCTAACTCAGATGAGATTTCTTCTGATGTCCTGCTGGTGATCCCTTTGATCCTCATCAAGAACATATGAGAAGGAGACCGGGAGGGTATAGAGAAAGAGGGGGAGGAGGAGGATAAAGATGACATGAGGGTC
Organism: Dactylis glomerata; assembly: GCA_007115705.1. Lineage (NCBI taxonomy): Eukaryota > Viridiplantae > Streptophyta > Magnoliopsida > Poales > Poaceae > Dactylis > Dactylis glomerata. The sequence goes on along the minus strand of QXEO01000700.1, from coordinate 2,611,947 downwards.
CACAACCAACTCCGACATACGGTCCCCAATCATTTAGTAGTGTTGTCCAAAGGCAATCAGACAAGTACTTTGTGATATATGTGACTTCTCATCCAAACAATGGTATGATTTGAAAATTAAAAAACAAGTAAGTCAGGAATTATACTAGTTAGATGTAATTTCTTTGTTTTTAAGAGTAGTCCCCACAGTATTTTTTGTCTTCCTAAACAACGATATGTAAAGTATTTAATAGGTTTTCAAACTAAAGACATATATGCTAGTAGTTTCCCGGCCAAGCAAGCAAGGGGAACCCCAGTGGGAAGTGGGAAAGAAAGATCACACATCACCATACTATTAATGATGATGTATAATATAAAATTTTAATAGTACAAATAAATAAATTATCTTATTTACACTTATTTTGAAGGTGATAATAATGTTGGTTTTTTATTTACTCCTTCCTCCCCTCTAAAATAGATTCTATGATTTTGTAATTCTCCCTCTTTGCGAGCGTATAGCGTGTATTAGTTTTGATCGAGGTGCAACTTTCTGAAAATTTGACAAGGTATATCAAAAATAGATGAACACATAAAAAATCCAATACAAACAATATAAAAGGGGAGTGATGTTTTGTCTCCTAGATGCATATGCTCCTTTTTATTTTGAAATACATCTTTAAACTATAAAGAAATCCAAACAAAAAATTTACGAGTAGGTATTTACATGGTACGTGCTCACAAAGTCGTTTCACGAAAAATTAACTAGTCATTTGGCCTATAAAAAAGGAAAAAAAATCGGTGATAAAACAAGGCTTTTTACAAAACATGTTTGTCTTTTTACATCGACCATAAAAAAATATCTGATTTCTATAAAAAAATTTGAAGGAAGCATATGCACCCTAGAGCCGAATTGAATTTCTGCATAAAAAGTTCATTGAATGATCGTCATAATAATACAAAATTGATGTTGTCTTTTTTAGAAAATCAACCAGATTTGACTCTGGCAAAATATTACTCGGTGTATATTGGCGTAGATTGTGTATATCTTTTGGGTCATAAAAGCAAAACAAATTACAGGCGATGATTATGGAAATAGATTGATTTATTGAAGATCTGTTGCTTGCACTGGCACACCAGACGGCAGCCGCCAGCAGCGCGACAGACGGGCGGAGCCCAACCCCACCTGCCAGGGTGGAGACAGACAGACAGACAAACCCCCGAATTATTTCATTCCAGTCCCTCGTTTCACCTATAATCTCGTTCCACCCCCCTTCCTTTTCCTCTTCACAGTTGGTGGTGGAACGGAAGGAGAAGCCGAGGAGACCATTCCCGATTTCATCTCCCTCCTCGCCGCCGCCAAGTCCAACCCTAGCCGCCTAGCGTCTTCCCAAGCCATCGCCGGAATGCCGGCCACCGACTCCTCCTCGTCGCCGGCGCACCACACCTCCTTCGGCCGCTCCATCCTCTCGCTCCGCCACCGCGACCAGATCCACCACGGCTTCCCGCCCACCCCCGACCACTCCCACAGCACCACCTACGCCTCCTCGTCCGACCACCGCGAGATCGACGACTTCCAGCGCCACGCCGCCGACCTCCTCCTCGACCTGCTCCCCCCTTCCGACGCCTCCTCCGCCAACGCCCCGCCGGAGATCCTCTCGCTCGACTGGACCCGCCACCTGCTCGACTCCTTCCTTATCTGCCTCGAGGAGTTCCGCTCCGTCCTCTTCGGCGCCAACTCCGGGAGCGGGGAGTTCGCCGCCGCCGCCGCCCTCGGTCGCCCGCCCCTCGACCGCCTCCTCGCCGACTTCTTCGACCGCGCCGTCAAGGCGCTCGACCTCTGCAACGCGCTCCGGGACGGCGTTGACCTGCTCCGCCAGTGGCGCAAGCACCTCGCCATCGCCGCCGCCGCCCTCGCCCCCTCCCGGGCCGACCCCGCCGCGCCGCTCGGGGAGGGCCAGATCCGCCGCGCCCGCAAGGCGCTCACCGACCTCACCATCCTCATGCTCGACGACAAGGACGCCGCCGGGGGCGGCCAGCGGAACCGCTCCTTCGGCCGCGCTCCCAAGGACGCGCAGGCAACCCGCGGCCACCACCGCCGGAGCAGCAGCGGCGGCGGGAGCGGCTCGGGCTCGGGCTCCGGCTCCCACTTCAGGTCCCTCTCGTGGAGCGTCTCCAAGTCCTGGTCCGCCTCGCGCCAGCTGCAGGCCATCGGGGGGAACCTGCCGGTGCCGCGCGCGAGCGACGTGGCCGCCACGGGGGGCCTCGCCTCCGCCGTCTACACCATGGGCGCCGTTCTCTTCGTCACGGCCTGGGCGCTTGTTGCTGCCATCCCGTGCCAGGACCGTGGCCTGCAGGCGCACTTCGCTGTGCCCAGGAGCTTCCCCTGGGCCAGCCCAGTCACCACGCTCTACGAGCGTGTCCTCGAGGAGTCCAAGAAGAAGGACCGGAAGCACTCCTGCGGGCTGCTCAAGGAGATACACCAGATCGAGCGGTGCTCGCGGCAGCTCATGGAGGTCACCGATGCCGCGCAGTTCCCCCTGGATAAGGAGAAGGAGGCCGAGGTGCGGGAGGCTGCGCAGGAGCTCGTGCAGGTGTGCGAGACGCTCAGGGATGGGCTTGACCCGCTTGAGCGGCAGGTGCGGGAGATGTTCCACCGGATCGTGCGCACCAGGACAGAGATCCTCGACTGCTTGAGTAGGCCCAACACCACCGAGTGAGGGTGTAGGCAAAACAGCATCATCTTAATGCTGTTTGGTCCAACATTGTGTGATACTCCACTGCATTGTCGTCGATTGAAACGAGGTAGCTTTTTTCTCTGCATAAGTTAGCAACTACATATATACATGTGTCTGCACAAAGGCGTGGCCTTCTGATAAATTGAGTCATTTAGATGTATTTGATTTATTCTTTATTTGTAGCTTGTGAATCCTTTTACCTGGGCATTGCTTCGGTCTAACATTATTGTTTTATTCTTTAAATCTGCTTTGGTGCTTGGTCTGTGTATTCATGGTTAGTCTGTTGAACAGACTTTTTTGTGCGATATTTGCCAGTGTGAGTAATTTGTAGGTGCCAGTTTACAGTTTATGGGTCAATGTCACCGACATCCCCAGCAGTGTGACACATACAGATGTATACATACACCATACAATCTGAAAACCTAGGAAACAACATTTCATTCGATTTTATAGACGTTTACTTTGTTTGGCCGAGTCCAAAAAAAATTCCTTTTTGTGTGCGCTTAAATTTGAGTTGGACATGCTAAATGCATGCTCAGATTTGAGATGCTATGTTGATGGTTTATGAACTCATGATCTGTTTGGGCAACTTTACATGTCCTGTATTTCTAGTTATTTGTACCTAGCAGTTTGCTACTTAGACTCACATTGTGACTAGAGATGGTACTGGTTTCTGAGCAATGCTGTTTTCCTGTGCAAGACTGAGTGAAACTTCAGGTCTGTAAATGCAATTTGATTTCCACAATACTATTAGGGAGTTAATTAAAAAGTTGCTTTTATTGGCCTATTAGTTTAGATATATAATATTGCAATGGTGTACTTGATTTATCTAGATTCAGATAACCTGGACAGCCGTTTAGGAAAATATATAGTCATAACAAGAATATACTTGTAGAACAATATGAAAATGTTTTACGTGATTGAAAGTGCATCATAACAAGTAGACTATTCCCTGACTCTGTACATTATTTTTTGAGAGCAGACTATGTACATTATTTAGGTACCCTTGGGACTCTGATAGTACTGCACTACAAATTAGTTGGCGACATAGCGACTTTCATGCCTGGTTACACTTTCAAAGGTTCTAGCAATGTGAGGTTTTCAACGTGCACAAGGTCAAGCTGTTTTTTTAAAGTTTGATTGGGTTCTTTCTCTGCTTGTGTGTTGTTGCTGGTGTCTGGTGCATGTCTACAAGAAGGTTCCTTGGTTAATTATTAGACAAAATCCTCTCGTTATCTTCAATTTGTGATCTCCCTCACTGTTGACAACATCTGTGTATATTAATGTTTTCTAGGCTACGAAAATTGTAGTACTCTGTAGAAGTTTTTGATTTAGCTGAAGGATCAGCGGAACATTTGGTCGTAGGAAAAAAAGCAAGGTTTTTGTTTTGGTCTGCAGATTCAGATGAACCCGGAAAGAGTTTGTTTATTCATGTTTAGCAGCTCACAGTTTCTGGTCATAGCCTGAGTAAAGTCGTCTCCCTGCATTACTAAATATATCTAATCCTTCGGCTCTGTGAGACTATACTCTGCAGTGACTGCACGTGTGTTTTGTGCGCTCGTACTTTCGTCGCAAACACATGTGATTTTACTCAAATATTACTACTTACTGCGGATTAGTAGTGTCTGTAAACATGACATGTGGTTGCTTTTTGTCCTTAATATTATTGCTTTATTCTTTAGATCTGGTTTGGTTTGGTAATGTGTACACGTTGGTAATTGATCTGTGTTCATGATTCAGATGAACTGACTGAAAAGTGCACCATGATTGCAGATTCCAGTTATTAGCTTGTGTGGTCGTGATAATTTGTATCTCTGTTTACACGTTCAAAGGTCAACGTGCACAAGGTCAAGCTGTTTTGAGGTTTGATTAGGTTCTTCCTGCATGTGTTGTGTTGTTGCTGGTAGAGTACTGCTGGTGCAGTCTGGTGGAAGGAAGGTTTCTTGATTAGGTTCTTTCAGTTTTTTTTGAACGGGTTATCTTTCAGTCTGGAATATGCCTCGTAGCTGTCGATGATCTACTCGTTTCATTGAGCTTCCCTAAGATTGTCTGCTCGTTCGTGCTTACGTGTTGCTGGGGCTGGGCGTAAACTCAGAGGCCACCACAATCCCGGCCCAGCTGTGTTTCGACCCCAGGTCCAATCAGCGCGGCGGAACCAGCTCATCTAAGCATTGTATTTTGGTGAAGGCCCAAGGCACATTTGAGCAGCTTAAACTTATCCTGAAACACAAACTGTACTGACATCGGTACTCCAATAGTTGCTACTCGTCCGCCGCTCAAAATGGCAAGTGGTTTTGGTAGCATCTCGGGCGTTAGATTGACCATCATGCAGTAGCTAGCACTGGTAGTGACAGAGACTGCATAAATTTAGGCACAGTTTGGTCTTAAACTGGCCAAACGGACAAGCGGTTTTAGCCGGGTTGCCGTAACAAACTGTCATGTCATTAGAATGCAACTGTTGCAGCAAACACAACAGAGATAATTCGAGCCACTGGCGGAAACACGAACATCGAGGAAGACCATCTTAACAAAACGGTGTACCTCAAGGTGGTATTGAACGAGGCGCTCGGGCTACACCTATCGGCATGTGGACATGTGGTAGCACTGATGTTCGATGCTGCATAGATATATTGACCTTCATATAGTGACACCGACATCTCTTGATTGTCTCACCATGGTCATCGTACGCTTCCCAAGTGGGACCTCAACACATAATGACTACCGATCACCCACTCATCTTATTAATTATATATAATATCACCAGTTACCCAGAAACTAAACATGTTTGTCTGAACCACCGCGCGTGCTGGCACACCAACACAGTCCATCCACACTCGCCAAAACTACGTACATCCATCACGTCCCTTGCATTCGCCGATGGTCTCGGTCTGGATGTCTTCACGCTTGTTGGGGACGACGCAACTGAGGTGGGCTTCTAAGTGTTGTTTCACCACTTGTAAGTGCTCATGTCTTGTTCTGATGGGCTTCCTTTAAGTTCATCAAATAAATGAATTCGGCCTCTATAAATATGGTGGATACATAATTGGTAAAATGCCAACATAATTCCCTTAAGAATTCTAGTTCCATTCTTAGAAAAAATATGTCAAACTTCTATACATGCCATTTTTTAGAGAATAGGGGCTCGCGCCCCTGGTTCCGTTAACATGCAATTCGAGTCCTTACAACGTCTAGGTCCACCGACATGATTTTACAAAAACCAACTCACATGGCCAGTGCTAAAAGCAACGAAGATCTTCCAACTCTAAGGGAGAGAACTAGCACCAAATTAACATAGAAAGCAAAAGAGGTCTATCTCTGGGCAATTCTAAGAAGCTCACCACTAGTTTTGTTCAGCAGCATCAGGTTTCTGTCCATGATTGGCAAATGATCATCCTTGCATAAAATTTTCCATCTTCTGATGTTTGCAACCACTCTTGAAGTCCATGCTAGTCCACCCTATTCACTGAAAACAAGTTTCATTTCTTAAGGTCCAAATTGACTAAAGCACATATGAGATGAAAATGTTAAGCACCCCATCTTTATCATTACTAATCCACCATCTGTGAACAGTAATCAAGTTAGACCCAATTGGGATGTCGAACACATCGGCAAGCTTATTCAACAGTTGTTGAGCCACAAGACAACCAAAAAACAAGTGATCGGCTGATTCTAGTTCAGAATAGAGCACACAAGTTTTGTCATCTACATGCCCCCTCTTACTCAGGTTATCCCTAGTGAGAACCTTGTTATTTATCATAAGCCACAAGAAAATATGAATTCTAGGGGGAACACAAAGCTTCCAAACTGCACGGGAATGGATAGTTATAACCCCACCATTGTTAATCACCCCATAAAATGATTCCATAGAGTTATGCCACATGGACGAAAGATCTAGACTGGTTGGTTATCCAGATCATTCAAAATTATGGAACTAATAAAATCAACTAATTCCATCCATCTATCATATAGTTGTTCTAAATATCAGCATAATATTCTGACCATGCCAGACACTAGCAATAGTGTAGTGATGTTCATTAGCTATGACATAAAGCTTCCTAGTAAATTATAGTAAGACAACAATTTCCAATCCAAGTATCCTCTGAGAACATGATTTATCACCTCTACCAACATTCCTAGTAAATTATAGCAAGACAACATGATTTCCACATTACCCCCTTCCAAAGGGAGAACATGCTATAGGATTAGCCCAAAAAATGTTTGGTTCTAGGTCACATTTGGCATCAATGAAACATTTTTTGTGATTTTATTGTTATCTAAATAATATCATTTAATCCAAGAGGCCAAAGGCACAGGCTCTTTAATTGGGGACACACATTCCACCAAAATCTTGTTTCCCCACTTAGCGAGGTGATACGTATGATTTTATGGATGATCATCCTAGAAGAAGTGAGCCATTTGATAGTTCATAGCTTGAATAGCACACTTAGTAAATTTGATCACATAAAGTAGATGAAGAGGAATACTGGCAATGCAAGTTTGCGATAAAATCAATCTAGCATGGTAGGAAAGTAATTTCTCACACCACTCAGCAATCCCCTAAAGAATTTTGTGAATCACAGGTTGAATATCCTCCCTACTTAGCTCCCTATAGTGCATAGGGGCCCCAAGGTATTTAAAGGGAAATTTGCCAATGGGGCAAGAGAAGACTTGAGCAAAAAAGTAGCTGTTAGACTCAAACATATTAATTAGCCATAGGTCACTTTTATGGTACTTAATACACATCCTAGACATTTGTTCAAAACAAGTTAGGATCCATATCAAGTGTCTAGCCATTGCCACACCATTTTTAGAAGTAAGATGGTATCATCAGCATATTGTAGGCTGATGATACCACCAGGAACAGCTAGAGGCATCAAACCCTCAATCGAATTGTGATTGCAGCCTTAGCTAGCATTTTGGAGAAAACATCAGCCATGAAATTAAAAAGGAGATGGGACAAAGGTTCACCCTGATTAAGCCCTTTACTAGCCACAAAATTAGGGACTATTTTCATCATTTATTCTCACACAAACTGAACCTCTGACAATGATGGACCTAATCCATCATCCAACCAGAGTACCAAAGCCACTACAAGCTAGCATGGAGTCCAAAAATGACCAACTAATTAACCCTATCATAGGCTCTTTCATAGTCCAGCTTAAGAGCTCGACCACTCTCACTATTAGAATGGACTGTGTATATGACTTCCTGAATATAAACTACACTCTCCAAAGTGAAACTTCTCTTAAGGAATGCAGTTTGATTGCGGGTAATCACTCTATGACCAATGGGAGAAAGTCTGTTAGTTATAGCTTTGGTAATAACCTTAAGGTTGCAGTTACCAAGCCTAACGGGTCAGAATTTTTTCGTATCCTTCCTTGGGGATAAGGGTAATAATAGCATAGTTGATTCTGGATAATCCAGGTTACTAGACTCAAAATCTCTAACCAAGGAAATGAAATCATTTTTCACGATGGGACAAAATTTCTAAAAAAACAGAAAGGAGAAGCCAGCAGGCCTGGAGCTCCACATGCATAGGATCCGATGATAGCATTGAATATTTCCTCTCTAGAAAAAGGTTTTTCCAAGGAAGACATGCATGTCATTTTGTAAAAGTTTGATGACAACATGACATAGACCCTCGAACTGCTACTTACATGAAGTATCAACAATCAACCCATACAATAATAGATGATATACAACATTTGATGTTAAAATTTTGGGGTCATGGCTGGCATTTATCTACTACTGATGCTAGACTAAGGGTATTTTCCTATCATCAATTCCCAAAGAGGTACTGGTTCAAGTTCTCGTTGGCTTCTGTTCGTAGGAACCTAGAAGCCCAGAACTCCTAACCATGAATGTCCATTTATTTTGGCAATTTAGTTGACCGTGTTATGCTAGAAATGACATACAGACTATATTACTTTGTGGTTCCCATAATTCACACAATTTGCCTCATTTCATACTAGATAGTGCAAGTACTTAGGGCATGAGCAATGGAGGTAGTAGTATGGTACCACTTCATGACGTCATGGATGAAAAAGTATGTGAAACCACCACATGAAATTGCTAGTCTCCTACACAATGATAGCCATGGTTGCCTCACTTTCTCTCACCTCTTGTACTTCTTCTACTTCTCTTTCATATTTTCTCAGACTTCAACTAATGGAGCAAGCTAGCCATGCCCTTATCTCCATTCTTTTTTTTATTAGTGAGGAGGCTATCTCCTCTGCAAGATCTGGTCAAGCTCTGGAAGCAGTTACTTTGCTTGGCATGGACCATCCGAGCCTAGAAAAGCCTGCGGGGCAGTAGTCCACAGTGGAGCATTGGCCATACCCTAAATGGCAGTACCATTTTTAGGCTTATAAATTGACTGTTAGACATTATCACTAACGGATGGTATCATTCTAGGGCTTATCTGGTATGCCATACTGTTGACCGTTATATAGTGTAAAACTGATAGCTTGGCATTCACATGGTAGATTTTCTGGTCATGATGATCATCATACATGCACTTGTATACAAATGGAACCATATGACAGATTAACCGAACTCATCTTATTGATTAGTTGGCGGTGGTCTGGATGCTAGAGACCTTTTTGTTGGGAGCAGCGCGGCTGTTCCGGATCTCGCCTTGGGTGCCCGTGAGCACGTCCATCTGGCTCATCTTTTTTTTTTGGATTAATGAAGCCCCGAACGACCAGTTCCACGATTACAACCCTACTGGGGATACCAGTTTACAAATGAAGCACATAAGAGAAGAACAATGCGCAAATGACACAAAGGAAAACTACACATGACACTGACGGAAAGGAAATAAAATATCCTAGGCTTGAGAGCTTCATCTTTCGACAGTTGAAGAGCATAGGGTGTTGCCAGGTCCAGTCACAACCTTCACCAAAATCACCTTGACAATTTCTTCTTGTGCTCTTGCCACATGAACATGGAAACCACCGGAAGTGCAAAATAAGGGAACTATTGAGGGTCAAGGTTCTTAAGCAACGCCTCCAAGCACCATAATGACCGCCATTGCTCGCCCAGAGATGGCAAAGTTTTCACCAGGAAGCACGAGTCCAAGAATGAGAGAAAGACAAGGAATCTCAACGACACCTCTCGGAAGGGAAATCACCCTAAGGGAACAAATTTTTTGCCGCGGACCAAATCAAGACTACATGAGAAAACATTTAGTTCACAATAGAAATCACGACTATAAAGAAGGAACAAAAAAATTAGCATCCGCAAAACAAATCACGTCAGTAGAGAGAAATATAATTTAGGCCACAAAATAAATCAAGACAGCAAAAGGAACAAAAAGTTAGTCTACAGAACAAATCACGACTATAAAGCAGGAATAAAAGCACTCGCAAAACAAATCAATAGTACTTGGGAAATAAAATTTTAGTCCACAAAATATATATGCTACTCTAAAACAAATGCTCTGTAGTAATTAAGGCATTTTTTCCGAAATGGGGAACGGAAGGCGCTTGACAGCTACTCCTCCGTCCCGGTGTATAAGTCCTGTGCGTATCCCTAGGTTATCATTTTGACAAATAAAATATAAATTATACAACATAAAATTATACCATTAAAAAGTATAAGATCTAAAGTTTCTAATGATATATGTTTTGTAATATATAACTTGTGTTACGTTGGTCAAAATTACAACATAGAAATACACGCAGGACTTATACACTAGGACGGAGGGAGTAGTAAAAATGAGATATTACATCTTAGGTGTTATTCCTTAGGTGAGCTATTACAAGTTTGAACATGTCGCCAACAGCATCTTCTCTAGATACCATGAGCTCTAAGGCTCTAACTATATCGGCAATTGATTTTAGCCAAGCAGTGATCGTGTCTTGCTGGAAATGGCACACAGTTTTATGGCCCAAAAATGGAACCATATGAATTGATTGACCACTCATCTTATTAACTAGACAACACAGTACACAAACGAAAACATCAACTGAACCAGCACCGTGCGTATCATCAGGCACCGTCCATGCACTCACGAACACTACGTAGATCGGACGATCATGACGCTCACATCTCGTCAGCAAGGCCCTCGTCCTCGTCGGCGATGTTGGAGACCTTTTTGTTGGGGACAGCGCAGCTGTTCCGGATCTCGCCCTGGGTGCCGGTGAGCACGTCCATCTGGCTCATCTTCATCTCATCTTACGCGACTGGGTGGTGGACAAGGCATTTTTCTTGCACTGGGGCTTGAGCTTTGGTGTGTTCGAAGGCTACTGGCAGATTCTCCTCTGACTTGGGCGGTGGCGCCTCGTCATGGTTGACTTCAGTATCCGGGACCTCATCCTTCTCGTCTCCGGAGCCGGAGGAATCAAGGTCTTACTCGGAAGAGGAGTGAGGGTCGGATGGGCTGAGGTCCTTCCTCTTGGTCATGGGGCGGCACTTCCTCGTCTTCGGAGTTCGGACCCTAAATCCTGCACACCGTCGTTGAGCTTCTGGAGGGTCTCCTCGTTGGATTCTTCTTATTTGCTGTCTCTGCGATCATCATCGGAACTGCCGTTCTGTTCGTCGTGAAGGCGTGGAGGGTGCTGCTGCTCCACCTGGTAATGGTGGGAGCTGGCGGAAGTGGTGTCATCCTCGGAGGAGCTAGGCGGCGCGGAGCAACACGGACTGGAGGCAGCGTTGGTGGGGAGGGCTTCCTTTGTGTTAGCTTCTATGGATGGAACTATTTTGAGACCTGAATCGTGATCAGATCAATTATTCCAAGGTTTTATTGATGAGCTACCAAAGATGGAAAGAAGGGCCAATAATAATTATAATCAATTAATAATTGATATAAAGGAGGAACGAATTAATTGATTATAATTGGAAAATAACCTGGCTGCCTGATTAATGCCCTCTATCTTTTCTCTCCTATATAAATTGCAGAGGCCTCGCCCCAGATCCATCAAACCTTGAGTCCCTAGTCCCCTACACCGTGCCTTAGCCTTACCCTTTGAATTTCCATCAGCTACCAGCGCCGTCGTCATCGAGCATGTCCTCACCTACGCCGGTTCCGGCCTCGCGGGGGTCCTCCTCCCAGGTACGCGTACCCTTCGCAATCCATGCATCTTTTTCTACCTGATCGATTCTCTTTCCCGTTGGGTAGGTGGTTGTGTAATTCTCAGCGATGGGTGTGTACCAAGCAAGATATATCTGTTAGGCTGAAGTTTTGTGCAGTACCAAAATTATAATCATGCATGTCGGTCGATCTGAACTATTATATATATGCATGGTAACTACAGGTATCAAAATTCATACTACAAAGAGATTATGTAGGAGGGACCGTCCATGTAGGAGAGGATGAAGAATAAGTTTTTTATTATTATAATATAGCATATATAGGGAATATGTACTTGTAAGGTTTAATTTGTACTTCAGCGATCCATAGTTTATGCGTGAAATTATAGTATGATTCTAAAAAAGCATACTACATGTAAACCCAGAGATGAAGTAGCTAGGATATTATGAAGAATTGTGAAATTTATCCAATTACCCAAAGGGTTCCATCTCTTGTCTAATATGTTAGATGATACTACAGTATTTACAACAATAAGTATGGGTAGGCTTTTTAGGGATCGATCCATAGGTTCACCGCATGGAACTTGCTATTGCACCAGCGTTTAACCAATTTCCTAATAGATTTCATCACAATATATACATGGTTTAACAAAACAGTGAGTAATATAATAGGTCCAAAATAAAAGGAGCTTCAGTAGTTTTGTAACCCTGTCCACCCTTACAATTGGCTAGAGCAATCCCCCCTTCATCCTCAGCATGTGTTAGACATTGTTCAGCAAAAGATAACTGCCGGCATGGAAGGTTAATATATAGGAATGGATATGTTAGATGTGTTCGGGCTGTAAGAATTCTGCAAACACTTCACCATCCTACAAGTAGTAGGGATAGTGGAAAACGCTTGTTAGGGGCCGGTCAGCTAAATTGCTTGCCTTTCCTCCTAATATAATGAAGTACTAACAAGAAAACTTGTGATTTGGCAGGCAAAATGGGGTTCAATTGGACTGTACACGGTACAATGCTGTGAATGTCATAAATGGAGAACGGTTCCAACGAAAGATGAATTTGAGACAATCCGTGAGAACTTCATCGAGGACCCATGGTTCTGCAGTAAGAGACATGGGTGCTCGTGTGAAGACCCTGCCGATATTGAGTATGACAGCAGCCGCATCTGGGTCACGGACAGGCCCAACATACCAAAGCCTCCACCCCAGACTGAGAGAATAGCGATTATGAGAAGCAATCTCACTAAAATGGATATTCACTATGTCATGCCAAATGGGAAGCGTGCAAGGAGCTCAGTGGATGTGCAGGAGTTTCTCAACGCAAATCCGGAGTACAAAGACAGCTTTTCAGTTGAAAGCTTCAGTTTTACAACACCCAAGGTTGATAAGGAGACTATTTCGCTCAGCGCATCGTGGAGGCCGCAAAAGAACTAATAATGAGACAAATATTAAACTGGCCATGTGCCTGATCAAGTCGGTTTTTCTCTCTGTGATGTTAATTTTTTTAGGATCCGTGGTGTTGCCTTGAAAACTTTAAAGCGCTGAATCTTTTCTTTTTTATGCATCAATTTCTGGTGAAATTCTGAGATGCTTTGAAAAGGTCTGTAGTTTATTTCTGATAATCATGATTCTTGAAGATTCAATAATTGGTTTTGGCGTCAACTGTCTATGATTTTTTTAGGAAAAAACATCTAAGATTCTCTATCACTATCTAGTGCTACATGAAATGTGCATGAAAATTGAAGGGTGATACCAAGCAGTCATACATTATACGGATTTTCTATCTCACGGTCATTTCTTGAAGCCCAGAAAACTTTTATGTGCAGAAATATGGAACTGCATATCATGAAACCGACAGTTCCAATTTTATTGAAGTAACTCTATAATTATCCGAAGAGAGTACATTAGCAGATATATTTGTTTCCCAGCAGGTAGTTGCACTTTATTATTTCTAGTAGGATAAAAGCTTCTATACTGCCATGTACGGCACATGAGTTATCTGAACCACACGAGGGCCTTTTTATTCGAAATTTTTTAAGCCAGAGTTTCGCATTACCAACTCCACACTCTATACATAGTTATTGACCAAGAAGTTTAGATTGTTTACATGGTTGCTTGGAGTTTATACCTATGTGAATTTCCTTTTGGGCTCATCTCGATGAATATTTTTTCAATAATGGAAGCTTTATTACTCAAAAGGTTTAACAATACATTTGGCCTCTGCATAACTATGATGCACACAACCGTCCATCAGTCTCAAATTAAGAAAAAAAGGTGAAATACATATAATGTCGAGCAATTGTAATTTGTCTAAGAAGATGGTGGTGGACCAGTCCGTAGTTATACAGTCACCCATATAGGGAAAAGGTATCTCTCGTTGTAGCCTCCAATCGCGTGTAAACCTCTGATTCTTCATCTGCCGAAGAAGTGACCACAAATAGAGTATACTGGTACACATGATGACCTGTAAGAGAAACAATTTTTATCATAAAACCCTTTGTTATTTTTATATAGCCAAAGTGACCGTAAAATGACATGCGCTCCCACCGTGATAAGCGTTCTAAACCTGAGATCCATACTATGAAGTCAATTTTTGAAAATGTTGGCTACACTAGTCGAAGGATACATGTCGAAAGCTTCTTGGATGATTGACCATATAGATGTGGCAAAGCGGCACTAGAAAAATAGGTGTTTAATCGTCTCATCTTGATGACAAAAACCACATCTACTACTCCCATGCCAGTTCCACTTAGCAAGAGTGTCTTTGATTAGGATTACTCCTTGACGGAGATTTCAGCCAAAATTTTGGTCTTTAGTGGTATCTTCATCTTTGAAATCTTGTTATTATCAACTGGTATGTTAGATTGGAGAATTGCGTGTGACATGCTCATTGTGTGTCCTCCCTAGGTGAATGGGTCATACCCTATTTCTCCTGAAGATGGTTGCATGTGTGTCCATGGCCGAAAGGAGTTTATGCAGAAAGAAAATTTATTGGCGCGGCCGAGGTGGAGCGGCCGTTGAGACACCGCCACACGAAAGAGCTCTTAGATCTGAAGAGCTGAACAGAAAATGCTTCCCGAATGGAACCTCGCCGTCCATGACTATGTTAGGGAAGGATACGGCTAGGATGACGGTGTCTGTTGGGAATGGGGCGGCCACCGATGGGGGTTGGTGGCTGTCAAGGCCGGAGTGGCAACCCGCGCTAGGAGAGAGAGAGAGCGCTACGAGAGGTGATTTTTTTAGGATCTAACTACTATTAGCGATTTTAACCAAGCAGTTAATCGTGTCATGCTGGAGATGACATAGGCTATCTTCCTTTGTACTACCTCCGTACCAAACTAGTTATTCCCTCCTATCAGAAATGAGTGTCACTGATTTTATACTAATGTAGTATAAAGTTTGTACTAAGTTACCAACACTTCTTTCTAATCGAGGGGTGTATAAGACTAGTAGGCTCTTTTAGATAATATTTTGTGACACGGAAAGTAGTTCTCTCATAATTTGGACTATTCGTTCCTTTTTATGCTACTAGAAATTAGAAATGGAAAGTAGTTAGTGTGTCTCCAATGTTTATGGTCGCAGTCAATCCTAAGATCTGACACATCTCATATGCTATTGCAAACCAGAAATCCTTCAATGTATAATAGATTAGGGGCGTGCCTTCGCGCGCTGCCCCCGTTCTTCGCACTGATGAATGTTTTTGTTCAATGTTATTAATAAGGCTTAGTTAGTAACAGATAGTGTTTACACATTAATATAATAACTACCATACATCAGGGGTGATAACACATGGTGTTGCAAAAGCGTCGAAACAACATAACCGAAGAGGCCATATACCGTACTACAGTAATTCATAGAATAACCTTGGCGTGTTTTTCCTGTATTTCACGTTGATAGACGATTTGTAAAGCACTTATTTAAACCAGGAGAACAACAAAGCGAATGTCATAACTATAATGACCGAAAGCAACACAAAATCTTGGTAGCTTTTGAACCGATGAACAGTTTATCTAACAATATAGTAGCCATGTCTGAGAATCCATTATGAATAAGCACTAAGTGAAGAACAATCGAAAATTCTAGCATGAGATAGTCTACATAAAATACTGGGAATCTTATTTAGGTAGAAATATATGCCACATAAGTGGATAAATAGGGAAATATATTACAATAGGTAAAACACAGGGTTCAATGATAGCAATAGCTAAATACACTAGATTTAGGTGCGCGCCTTGGCGCGCTGCCCCCATCTTTCATACGGGTAATTTTTTTTCAGCACACATATAATGAGCTTAAAAACAACAAAGGATGTCATAAACATAATTACCAGAACCAACATTAAATTACACATGTCAGCCTAACCACAGTTGAAAAGGAACAAAATATCAGAATTAAAGAGGCATGTTATGCCTCACAAGCGCTGCCTTTTGCATTGTTTGTCGATGTGTGAAGTGCTATGCGAATTGTCATTGAGTGAACCATTTTTTGATATGAAAAATATATTTTGTAAGAAACAACTCAGTCAGCAGTGATAAGTAAGACACACTTAGGTGGACATTTGATTCTTCAAGAATGTTCAAGTGAAATAACTTCCTCAGATACATCAATGACACTTAGTAAGGCTATACACACATTGCTCCCACCGAGGCACAATTCGATGTCTTCATCACAGTTGAAGGGGGTGCCACATGTGAAGCACTGCTAGCCCTCACAACCACACATCCCTAAGTGTCATGTCATCTGCAAGAAGGTATTATTTGCAAAAGCAGTAAATTCAATTATATATAGACAAAATAAGGGGATACCATTTAGTTGAAATACAAGGGATCCCATTTTACAGAAGGCCACTATGGTTTCATAATATGTTGAATGAGGCAGTCGATGAAAAAAAAAGAATGAATATACCTAGACAAAGCAATAAAATGTGGAGTATAAACCATGAAAAGAAGAACTAAAATGTATAGACAGTTTTGAAAATGGTACGGACTAGCTCTGGCGATTAGGTTGGCGATTCTTGGCGATCTTGCAGCAATGAGCCCGTCCGAGCCGGGGCGGGGGCGGCCGGCGGCCGTGGATCTCTGCTCGGCTCCGTCCCCAGGGGAGGGGATGTGCCGGGGCAGGTTCTGGGCCCTGTCCGGGCTCGAGGACGGCGGTGGAGGGGAAGCGGAGTCAGAGGAGGAGTCGGCGGGGGACCGTAGGGATGAGGCGACGGAGCTCTCCTCTGATTCCGATTCTGGGTGTTTTCCAGGGAAGGCAACCCTACGGGGTTTCATTTCCCGTGCGGAGGAGCTAGGGGGCTCTCTCCGGCTTGGCTGGCGTTCGGCTTTCGCTCCCGGAGGGAAGGGTTCAAGGTTCAACGCCGGCGGGAGCTCCAGGTTCCCTCGTCTGGGGGATGCGGGATGGCGCCTTCCTGGGAGGGCTAGGGCTTCCCCCACCCCCTGCTGTCCACTACCGAGGGCCGCGCCTCCCAGGAGGGGCGGCGGCTCATCGCGGGTGCGGCCGGGTCCGTCGGCAGCGGTAGGGTTGGCGTCGGAGACGGAGCTGCCCTCTCCCTCTCCTCGGGCCGGGGTGTGGTCTTCGGGGCCTTCGGAGCAGGTTGGGCCGTCGGCCCACTCCTGGCTCAGGGTTTCGGACCGGCCGGAGTCGCTTCGGGTGTGGCCCAGTCTTGGGCCGCGGCCTATCTCCCCGGGTGGGGTGGGCCAGGGTCTGATCAGCTGCCCGACTGGCTTGGAGGGTGAGCCTCGGCCTCGCGTGGCATCTGATCCGTGGCTTTGGATCCCTAAAGGCTCGGCCGACCCGAGGTTAGGGTTTCCAGCCTCTAAAGTGGATGTGCGGCGGCGCTAGCATTTCACTTTTCGCACTCTCTCTCGCTCTCCAGACCGTCTCCCTCTTACTCGTTCCTTTGCTGCTGCTTTGATGGAGCGCAACGGCGGCGATGGCCGCAACAAGCGGAGGATCGATGGCGGCGATGGCGGGGACGAGAGGTGGGATGGCGGGGGCGGCGGCAGCTTCCGCTCATCGGAGGGTGGAGGCAGTGGGTTCCGGCAAGAGCAGGGTGGCAGTTTCAGGCAGGAGCAGTTTGGCGGCGGTGGTGGCGGTGACTTTCGCCAGTCCCAGGGCGGAGGGAGTTACCGCCAGGAGCAAGGAGGTGGCTTTCGCTAGGATCCTCAAGGTGGGGGCTTCTTCCAAGGGTAGCAGAGCAGCGGCAGCTATGGCTACTGCCAGGAGCAGCAGGGGGATGGCTTCCGACCGAGAGGCCAAGGCTCGGGCTACCGCGAGGAGTGGAATCAGCCTCCACCTTGGTGGCTGGAGCAGCAGCGCCGGGATGAGCAGCAAAGAAAGAAGAAGGAAGATGCTGGGCGGGGTGCCAATAAGCAGGGAGGCGAAGGCGGTCAGCCTGCGTCTCAGAAGCCCAGAGGTAAACCTGGCACTGGGGGTCAGGCCTCGCAGGCATCTGGCAGGTCTAAGGCCAAAGGGGGTGGCGCGGCGGCGGGGGCCATGGCGGACGCGGAGTGTTTCAAATGTGGGAGGCCTGGTCACTTCCAATCCACCTGCACATTTGATCCCATTTGTGTGATGTGCAGTGGTGAGGGTCATGCTTCGGCGAACTGCCCGACTCGGGGTAAGAAGCTGCTCCTTCAAACTATGGGGCATGCGATTACTGGCGAGGGTTTTTCGCCATCGAGGTCGAGCCTTTGGCTGAGAATGAGCAGGGTGCTTTCTCGGCCATGGTCTATGCGGCAATTATCAAGTTCAACTCTTCCTCGCTCTCGGTGTCGCAGCTGGCCGACGAGCTCAAGCATATGGTCGATGACCACTGGGATTGGCAGGTGTGCAAGCTCACAGAGTCTGAATTCTCTGTGATCTTTCCATCTTAGGCTACTCTGCGTATGGGAACGCGGAGTGGGAAGCTTTTCCTCCCGCTTCACAAGGTGGAAGTCTGCATCCGAGAAGCTTTCCTTGACCCCAGGCCCACTGTTGTTCTTCCATCCACCTGGGTACAGATCTCTGGCCTGCCGGGTTCTATGATGGAGGAGGAGCGGCTCATGGCGGCCATGGTCATGCTCGGAAGGCCGCTGGAAGTGGACTCCCTCTCGCTCAGAAAGTACAAGACCGAGCCGATTCGCATGAAATTCCAATGCCGTTTCCCCGAAAGGATCAGGAGCACGGTCCAGCTCGTGGTGAATGGTGAAGGGTTCTCGCTGGATGTGCAAGCTGAGCTGGGCGATCGAGGTGGGGCTGGTGGCGCGGGTAACCCGCCGAGGCCACCTCCTGGCGATGATAGCCCGGATGACGAGGACTATGATGATCTTAGCCCAGATGAGGAGGAGTGGCGGATGCTGGGGAAGAAGGATGCTGACAAGGTGCTGGAGAAGTCGAAGGAAGCTGGGAAGGAGAAGCAAGCGCCGGCGGCCAAGGACAAGGGTGTTTGCTGTGACGGTGGCAGCCACAGCGCCCTTGCGTCTTCAAGGGTCGGTCTAGCCCCCAGCATTGATGAATATGGCTCTAACCTGGGTGGCTCCAAGCCAGTGTCTTTCTTGATGGACTCGCTGCGCTCTTCGGGGGGTGCTGGTGGGGAGGTGTCGATGGATGACTCGCAGCTCACGGAGCTGCCGATGGGGACACCGGAGCTGATCTCTACCCTAGTCTCGGTGGAGCCCGGTTTGGAGGCTTTGGAGGGGGCGGGTGGTGATGGCGTGGGGCAGTGTGTGGTCAACCTGCAAGCTGAGGCAAGGGCGGCATCCAAGCAGGCGCATGCTCCTCGTTCCAAGGCGGTGTACTCCAAGGCGAAGGGAGAGAGTAGGCCGGCCCGCAAGAGCAAGAGGCTTAAGGGGACGGCGTCGATTCCATCAATGGAGAAGGCGAAGAAGCTTGCTGCTGAGCGTAACCTCGATTCAGGTCAGTTCTCTTTCACGACTCTCTCCTCTCGATCGGATGACGCTTTGGCCTCTGTGCTTGAGGATAGTTGCATTGTTTTCAATCTGGCTCGAGGGTCTCCGTGTGTGATTCTCGATCTGATTCATGCTAAAGAGGAGGCGCAAGCTGCCATTGCCGAGGCTGCCTTCCGCAAGGAGCATGAGGATGCGGCCAAAGCTGCCAGGGAGGCAGCGGGGGCCTCGCAGCCCTCGGCAGCGGGTGTGGATCCTCCTGTTGAGGTCGGTCCACCTCAGGGAGCGGAGGAGGCGTTGGCCCCTCCCCAGATATCGCCTAGGGAGGCTGGTATCTCTCCCCCTCTGATCGCGGAGGGGTCTAGGCTAAGTCTCGAGGGGGCCTGGGAGCTGGATGACCGGTTGGCACCGGTGTCCTGCCAATCTCCCACCAGGGTCCAGGTGGGTGGACCGGCTGAGGTGCTGACCATGTTTGAGTCCGAGGGAAGGGATGGGGGTCCTGTCCTCCCGGTGTCGATGTGTACTCGAAGTAAGTCACAGCGTAAGGGCACGTCTCGACCTCTGCTGTCGGTCCGCAAGGGACAAAACAAGTGTCGTGGTTCTAAATGAAGGCTTTAATTTATAATATTCGCGGTTTTGGTCAGGTGGGACGACGCACTCAGTTGAGGGACTATGTCAGGAGGGAAAGACTAGACCTCATCGGCCTTCAGGAGACCATCAAACATGATTTCTTGATGGCGGAACTTCGTAGCCTAGAGTGTGGTGGGCAGTTCGTGTGGAACTGGCTGCCTGCCATAGGACACTCTGGCGGCCTCCTCTTAGGGTTTTGGGAGGAGTGCTTTGAGGTGGGTGAGTGGAAGAAGGGGACTTTCTTTCTCTCAGCCACGGTTCTGCAAATAAATCGCAATCTGAAATGGTGCTTCATTTTGGTGTATGGCCCTGCGGATCACTCCCGCTCTACGGAGTTCTTGGGAGAACTAGAGCGGGAGGTCTCTGCTTGCAACCTCCCTCTGGTGGTAGGTGGCGACTTCAACCTCATAAGGGAGGCTAGGGATAAGAGTAACGCCAATATTAATTGGCCTAGGCTCCATTGCTTCAATGACGCGATCGCTGCGATGTCCCTAAGGGAGATTCCTCGCACCGGGGCGAGGTTCACCTGGACTAACAGACAACTCAACCCTATCAGGTGCGTCCTCGATAGGGTGTTCATGTCTATGGCCTGAGAGGCCGCTTTCCCCTTGTGCTCGCTTGCTGCAATCACTAGGATAGGGTCGGATCACACCCCTCTGCTTCTCAACTCCGGGGAGGAGTGCCAACTGAGGATGACACGATTCTTCTTCCAGACCTGGTGGCTGCAGGTCACAGGCTTTGGGGAGCTGGTTTCAGGTTAACTCAACTCGTTCCTGACGGAGCAGGGGCCCCATTGTGGGAGTATTGAAGCTTGGCATTGTCTCGCGGGTCTCACCAGAAGTTTCCTCATGGGCTGGGGGGCTAACCTGGGGAAGGAGAAGCGGGACTTTAGGGCTAATCTTCTGGCTAGAGTTGAGGGCCTTGATCGGGCTGCCGATGCCGGAGGCCTTGACGAAGAGGGCTGGGCCCTCAGATATCATCTGGAGGACCAAATACTTCTCTTTGATAGGATGGAAGAGGGGTACTGGAAGCAGAGGAGTAGAGTCCAATGGCTAACTAAGAGGGATGCCTGTACTGCCTACTTCCATGCTATCGCCAATGGAAGAAGGCGAGAGTGTTGGATTCCTAGGTTGATCACACCCCAGGGGGAGGTGGCAGATCAGGACCTGATTCGTGATCATATCTACTCTTTCTACAAGGAGCTAATGGGTGCTAGGGGGGAAGAGAGGACCTTCCTCCTGGCAGAGAATCTCTGGCCAGCTCATAAACGTATCTCTGAGGAGGAGAACGGGGAGTTAGAGCTCACCTTCATAGCTGACGAGTTAGATGAAGTGTTGGCTTCCATGAGGGTGGAGTCGGCACCGGGTCCGGACGGGCTACCGGTGGCATTCTTTAAGAGATTCTAGGGAATTCTCAAGGGGCCCATTCTGGGCATGCTAAACGACTTTGCCCTAGGGAGGGTGGATGTTTCTCGCCTTAACTTCGGGATTCTTTCTCTTATTCCCAAGGTTAAGGGGGCTGACTCGATCAAACTGTTCCGTCCTATTGCACTTATTAATGTTATCTTTAAATTCATTGCTAAAGCGTACGCGATTAGGTTGGCTCCGCTAGCTAATAGGACGATAGACAGGAGCCAAACAGCCTTTATAAAAGGAAGAGCGCTACACGAGGGAGTGCTAGCTCTTCATGAGATTGCTCACGAGATTCATAGGAAGAAGCAGGGGGGCTTGTTCCTGAAACTTGATTTTGAGAAGGCCTATGACCGGGTGAACTGGGAGTTCCTCCGAGAGGTCTTGCTGAGGAAGGGTTTCTCGGCAATGATGGTCCACCGCCTCATGCAACTTGTTTCGGGCGGTCAGACTGCGATCAATATTAACGGGGAGGTGGGGCCTTACTTCCGTAATGCTCGCGGAGTGCGGCAAGGGGATCCGCTCTCCCCGCTTCTTTTTGATTTCATGGTCGATGCTCTGGCGGCTATGATCTCGAGGGCAAGTCATGTAGGCCACCTTCGCGGGGTGGTTCGGCATCTGATTCCAGGTGGGTAACACACCTGCAATATGCAGATGACACCATGATTTTGATTGATCCCACCGATGAGGGTATCGCGAATCTCAAGCTCCTACTTCTTGTCTTTGAGGATATGTCTGGCCTCAAGATTAATTTTAATAAGAGCGAGGTGGTAGTGCTGGGGAGGGATCCGAGGGAGCAGACCAGGGTGGCCAACCTGCTGAACTATAGGCTGGGACAGTTCCCCATAAATTATCTGGGACTGCCAGTGAGTAACAAGAGACTTCGCGTCTCTGATTGGGACACTCTCACGGGCAAAGTGGGCCATAGGGTTGACCCATGGCAGGGGCTATTCCTCGCCTCTGCGGGAAGGTTGGAGTTGACTAATTCTTGTCTCTCTAGCCTTCCCATGTTCGCCATGAGCATCTACATGCTTTTTGACACTACCCACGCGGCCATGGACAAGGTCCGCTCTCGTTTCTTCTGGGAAGGAGTTGGGGAGAAAAGGAAATACCACATGGTGGACTGGGCCACTGTGTGCAAACCTAAAGAGTATGGGGGCCTGGGGGTCCTCAACACTCGCCTGATGAATATCGCCCTCATGCTTAAGTGGATCTGGAAAATCAACCAAGGAGCGGAAGGGCTTTGGGTGGATATTCTGAAAGCAAAGTACCTGGGTAACAGGGACATCTTCGCGCACGAGACTCCTCGAAAAGGATCCCAATTTTGGAGTGCGTTGCAGAAGATCAAGTGGTACTTCAAGCTAGGAGCCAGGCACCACGTTGAAAATGGGAATCATACATATTTCTGGCTGGACTGGTGGATAGGGAATTCACCTTTGAGGGAGCGATACCCTCAACTCTTTGACTGTTGTGCCTTACCCTTTATCACTATGAGAGCGGCGCGGCAAGGCCAAGGGTGGGGGGTCCTGTTTAGGAGACCTCTCGGGGTAGCTGAGACCATCGAATGGGAGAACCTGACTCGTGAGCTTGATGGAGTGGTGATTTCGGATTTACAGGATCGGGTATCCTGGAATCTTGAACCATCCAACGTCTACTCGACGAAATCTATGTATCTCAGGCTGTCACAAGGGGCGGCGGTCTCTCATTTTGATGATGTCTGGCAGACAAAGGTACCCCCTAGGGTAAGGATCTTCCTCTGGCAACTCATCCGAGGAAGACTTCCGTGCAGTGAGCAGGTGGCTAAGCGGATGGGGCCTTCCAATGGCACCTGCGCATGGTGTGGGGAAGTGGAAGACTGTGACCTTATCTTTTCCAAATGCGCGCTTGCGCGATTCATGTGGGCAGGGGTCAGGGAACTCCTTAACTGTAGCTGAAACCCGGCAGGGGCCGGGGATTTCCTTGCCATCTCTCAAGGGCTGACGGGTTCAATGCGGCGAGTAGTTTGGTTTACTTTCGCAGCCCAGTGTTGGGCACTCTGGATTATTCGAAATAAACTAACTATTGAGGGCAGTGTCATCTGCAAACCTGCTGATGCTATCTTTCAAATGTTGATCTACATGCAGAGATGGCGGAGGCTGACGAGGCGGGTGGACCGGGGGCTCCTGGACTCGGTGATGGAGGCGATCCGTCGGCTACTCTCCAGGCTTAGCACCGACGTCGTTATCTAGTGCTCTAGTCTACTTTGTTGGTTATTTGTTCTAGCAGACTATTTGCGATGTGGTGGGTCTGTGACTGTTGCATGTTTATGTGGTGCGTTTGAACTATGTGTACCTTGACTATGCCAATGTAGCTTTATTAAGTTAAAGCCGGGCCTTAGGGCCTTCCCTTTAAATAAACCATGAAATAGCAACCATTTCCATTCATGCCAACCACATGGTAAATACTAAATCTAATAACAATATAACTTCACAATATAGCACCCATAATTCTGGTATGCACAATTTGAGTGAGGTTTCTAGTTTACCTTGAAACACACATGCTATGAACAACCAAATATGTTACATCAGCTGAAGGCTCTCTTTTAACAGAAATAGCCCGAGAAGTACAGGGACGCCTTGCGGCTTGCCAACCGCCTTTCACGTGGTTAATCAGTGGGCAGAGGGTTATCTGGATAGGTTGTATTACATGTTTTTAATACAAACTTATAACAATGAAAAGATGTAAACAATATAGAGACTGAAGACTCGCCAAAGCCTGACATCTCTACCTGTGTTAAACAAAACGTAGTACCTCCTATAACCAGCTAGTGGATTTGATATTCAGATCAGTACTAAATTACAATGCCTTATTGTTTGCAGAAAGCTCTAACACATACCACCTACCTAAAGGAGCACTTGGGCATGCACTGACAACCCAAATGACAGCAGAGCAACCAGCGATAGGAAATAAAATTGACACCCAGCCTTTAGATGTGCCAGAAGAGCAAATATTTGTTCCGACATTCCACTTCCAATGCAAGTAGGAGGAAAGCATAGTTTCTATTAATTTTTTCAAAGCACATGGGTTCAATAAAAGTAGGAGAAAGAGCATGCTAGTAAGATGGAACCCACAAGAGAGCAGCCAGTTTTATAATACAAAATCTAAATGATGGCTCTAGTATGATGTTTAGATAATTTGGTATCAGCAGTCCAGTTGCGGAAAAGCACTCGTGATACTAAGAAGCAAAGATCAGAAATACAGCTAAATTTAGTGTTGTGGATCTAGGCATGTGCCTCACAGAAATATCGAGGATATATATTATTGAGCAGAGTTGTTTCTAATTAGGCGAAACAAAACACTGAGCTAGTCCTAGTACCTGGCAGTGGCATGCTAACGCTAGTAGAAAAAAGGGCTTTCGTTTAGAGCATGCCAGGAGCTTTAGCACCGGCTACAAACCCAGACTAAAGGGTGCATTAGCACCGGTTCGTAAGCCCAGGACGTCGCAGAAAACCCGCAGAGCATTAGCACCGGTTCATAAAGGACCTTTAGCACCGGTTTGAGCCACGAACCGGTGCTAAAGGGGTGATGCTACCGAGTTGATGAAGTAAAACAACCGGCCCGTTGGGAACCCTAAGAGGAAGGTGTGATGAGTATAGCAGCTAGTTTTCCCTCAGTTAAGAAACCAAGGTTTATCGTTCAGGAGAAGAGCAGACAATGCGACTGAAGGTGATGCAGACTGGCTTAATAACACTCCAACAAGGGCGTCATTTAACGATACTTGTTGACTCGTCTTCGGCCAGTAGCAACGTGGAACCTGCACACAACACAACCAAGTACTTTGTTCCCAACTTGCGACGAGGTTGTCAATGTCATCGATTTGCTTGAAACAAAGGGTATGAGCGTATCGAGTGGAAAACAGTAGAAGTATGCGAGTAAAGTAAACAGTGCAAGTAAAGTAAACAGGTGATAGCAATATGATGGAAATAGGACCGGGGTCCACAGTTCACTAGTGGTGTCTCTCCATAAGATAAATAACACATGCTGGGTAAACAAATTACAGTTGGGCAATTGATAGAATAAAGATAAACATGATATGTCAAGAAGATCACTATGCAATTTACTCTGGGCATTACAGCAAAATACATAGACCGCCATCCAACTGCATCTATGACTAATAATCCACTTGTGGTGAATCAATCCGAGAACTCCACAAGTATTAAGTTGCGAACAACAGATAATTGCATCAAGCAAAGTGTGTAATGTAAACAAAGCATATGCCCTCGAGCATATGAATGTTGTTTTCTCACTAGTAGCAACAACACATCTACAACCTTAGAGGTTTGTGTCACTCCCCCAGGTTAAATAGAGGCATGAAACCCACTATCGAGCATAAATACCCCCTCTTGGAGTCACTAGCAACTACTCGGCCAAGATAGCTACTAACAACGGAGAGCATGCAAGATCATAAACAACATAGAGATAACATAAGATATATTTCAGTATAGCAACTCAATCATAACACCAATATTCATCGGATCCCAACAAACCAAACATGTAGAATTACATAACGGTGATCTCAATCATGTAGGCCAGCTCATGAGATCTAAACATGAAGCACATGGTGGAGGAGACAACCATCTAGCTACTGCTATGGACCCATAGTCCAAGGTAGACTACTCACTCATCGCTCTGGAGGCAAGCATGGCGATGACGAAGACCTCCGGTGGCGATTCCCCTCTCTGGCAGGGTGCCGGGAAGAGCTTCTGGACCCTCCCGATCTTCGGATTGACGGCGGCGGCGGATCGCGATGTGTTCTGGAAAATTGATTGGGTACTTAGGTTTTTTCCCGTCGGGGGGTCTTTATAGGCGAAGGGGCATCATCAGAGGTGGCCCGAGGGGCTCTCACACATAGGGGGCACGGCCAGGCCCCTGTCCGCGCCGCCCTGGTGTGTGGGGCCCTCGTGGCCCCCCTCCAATTTCTCTTCGGATCTCGGGAAGCTTCCGGGAAAAATAAGACTTCAGGAACTTGTTGATCTCTATAATCTATATGCACTGTTATGAGCCCTAAAACCTTGATCCTTGCTTACTTTACCTTGATTCAGTATGTTTTGTGCCTGCATTTTATAGCATTTGGTCTTGTATTGCAGTTCAGAGCGTCAAGGCACACAATTCTTCAGGAAGTTGTTCAAAGTACTCAAAACCCTACAAGCTCAAGTCATAGAAGCTGGTCCATGGAAAGAGAAGAATTAATTCAAACCAATTTGAATCACCAGAGAGGGAAGAGACCAACTTGAGAAGCAAGTTAGCAAAAAAGTGAAAAAGGCAGAAAAAGGAGAAAAGAGGGGAACAACCCATGTGCTGTGAGAGCTGAGAGAGGAAAGGAAAACCCCCCTACCTCTATCGGCCTCTCCACTCCAGAAATGGAAAAAAGGGTGTATAAAGGAAGGGACCATGATCAGGAGCAAAGAGCCCATCCACCACTCCCATCGATAGAACATCTCTGCCACCAACTCTCCACCTCTTCTCCACCAACCACCAAGAACACCCAAGAACACTCAGGAAGAAGGACAAGAAAAGGATGCACACGATGAGCAAGCTGCTGGAGAAAGACAAGGCTGTGATAAACTGAAGCACAAGATCTTCCTCAATCTCAATCCACTCCTCTGCTTCTCCTGCTCCCTCAAGCTTTCAGTGAAGAACAGCCAAGCCTCTTCCTCTTTCTTTTCTTGTAATCTGTGCTGATTGTAGTGGATCATGCGTTAAGAAACAAAGTTGGTGATTTTCTTGGTTATTGCAGTGAATTGAGTGACACAGTTCTCTGAAATCTCTAAGTCTTGCTAGATTTGTTTTTTAACTGTTTGATCTGTCGAGTGTAAGGCAAGTCCCTGCACTCCTTTGTGTGAAATCATATCCCTAGCCTCTCTCTGCTTGTTAACTCACAGAGTTCTTGCCTGGCAAACAAGAAAGCTATGATCTTTGTGTTAAAACTTTTCTTCTTGCTAAAACCCTAAAAAGATCTTGGCTTGCATGACTAGTCTCTGCTTGCCTGTGAATTGCACCATCTTTCCCTGTCTAAAACTTGCTTAGATCCTTGAGAGACTTTGGCTTGACAACCCAAACCTTTCAAGTTAATTTCTGAACCTTCACTCTTCCTAAAATCCTCTCAAAACCTCTTGTTTTGACAGTAAACCCCCACCTTTCTGAATTTGCTTAGCTTCTAGAAATAAAGAACCTTTCTTCCCTTGTTGATCCCTGTGGAGAGAATGATATAAAACCCCCACTAATCTAGAGTGATCAAATTGGCGTCGTTGCCGGGGATCAACTTTTGATTGTTTCTTTAGAGTACAGTAGACTAGGCTATGTTCATCTTGTGTAATAGCTGTCTCAATTACATGTCTGTGATCCAGGCCTAGAATTGTTATTAGGGGTTTTGGTTCACTAACCCTTGATAAAAGTTCTTGTTTGTGATTGTGTGCAGAGGAATCATGATTACATTCATGTAGTGTGGGAACTCAGTTGATGCAGTCTTTTGAAGACTCACCTTTAGCTCCTTTTGACCCTGAGCCTGAAAGAACATTTCTTGCCAGAAGAAGAGCAGGTTCTGAAGTTTCAGTGGAAGATTTGGAATCTTCAGAGTCAAATTTCAGTATGGGTGACAAGAAGTTAAGAGATTTATGGATTCCTAAGGATCAGATATCAAATGCTGATGTGATAATGCCTGCCATCCAAGCTAATAACTGGGAAATCAAGCCAACCTTGATTAACATGGTACAGCACAACCCCTTTAAAGGGTCAGCTCTGGAAAGTCCTCATGAGCACATCAGGAATTTCTTGGAGTACAGCAATACACTCAAGCACAATGGTGTACCCCCTGAAGCAATTAGAATGCAGCTGTTTCCTTTTTCACTATCAGGCCTTGCAAAGGTGTGGTTTCATGCCCTGCCATCTCACTGTAGAGACACTTGGGAACATGTACTGCAAGCTTTCTTTGAGAGATACTTTCCTCCTACCAAGGCAGCTGAGTGCAGAGATAAGATCACTAAGTTTGTGCAGTATGAAGGTGAAAGCTTGTATGACACTTGGCAAAGATACCAAGGCCTCATCAGAATGTGTCCTAACCATGGTCAGGAGCAGTGGCTTATCCGGCAAACATTTTATAAGGGTTTGACGGAGCAAACTAGGTCTTTTGTTGACTCTGCTGCTGGTGGTGGTATTATGAACAAGACCCTTGATGAAGCTACTGAGCTGATAGAAAGCATGGCAGCCCATAACTTTTCCTGGACAAATGAGAGAGCTGTTCATCCTAACAATCAGCTGCAGATTCAGGCAAGTGGTTAAAATGCCTTGGAAGCTAAGCTGGACAGTTTAGCAAGTCAGCTGTCTCAGCTCATGACTGAGAGAAACAGCAAGGCATTGGTGCCTGTTAACCAAGTTTCTTCTACCTATTTAATCTGTGCAAAAGAAGGCCATTCACCCCTGGAATGTACCCTATCTGCACCAGCTGAAACTATGGTATCAGAAGTGAATTATGCTCAGAATCAAGGTGTATTTTCCCAGAGTTATAATCCTTCTTGGATAAATCATCCCAACTTATCATATAAAAATGCCAACCAGCAAAGCTACCCTCAGACAGTTCAGCAAAATTATGCCCAAACAGCCCAGCAAAATTTCAGACCCCAAGGTAATATGCAACATCCACAACAACATCATCAAGCAAATTAGCAAAATGCTTCTTCCAGCAACAGTCAGTCTGAAATAAGTGAAATGATGAGGCTGCAAAAGGAAATGTTCAGTGGAATGCAGGAAACAATGAAGATGCAGTCTGAACTTTTCTACAAAACCATGCAGCAACTCACTGCTGGCATCTCCAATAACCCTGGAAACCAATCTGAAAACAAGTTACCTGCCCAAGCTGAGAAAAACCCTAAGCAATGTGGTGCCATATCAACTACTGAAGTTGTAGATGCTGTCACCACCAGGAGTGGGGTGAATACTGAACCATTACTCAAAACCCCTCCAACTATCACTTATGTAGCTCCACCAAGAAGAACCACAATTCAGCAGCAAACACCTTCTGAAGCTGCTGTCCCAATGCATGAAATACCAAAACCTCTTGCTGAGACACTAAACCATGCAGCAAAACCAACAGAGAAGTCTCTGCTTATGAAAGTCCCATTTCCCGAGAGATTGGATAAAACTAAGGAAGAAAAACAATACTCCAAGTTCCTTGAGACAATGAAAGAAGTTCAGATCACTATTCCCATCTTGGATGCAGTGCTGCACATCCCCTTGTATGCTAATTTTTTTAAGGACTTGATAACAAAGAAGAGAAGTTTGGAAGACCCTGAGGTAGTCGCTCTGACAGAGGATTGTAGTGCTGTCATTCTGAACAATATGCCTAAGAATCTTGGTGACCCTGGGAGTTTAGCATCCCCTGTGTAGTTGGAAAGAAAACATTTACAGCACTTTGTGACCTTGGTTCATCAGTAAGTGTGTTGCCCTCAGCTGTAAGCCAGATTTTGCAGTTGGGAACTCTAAAACCTACCCCCATGACACTTCAGCTAGCTGACAGAACTTTGAGGAAGCCAGTTGGAATTCTAGAAGATGTGCCTGTCCAAGTTGGAAACTTTGCTTATCTAGTTGATTTTGTGGTTCTAGAGATGGAGGACAATGCAGAATCCATGATACTAGGTAGACCATTCTTGGCAACAGCTGGAGCAATAATTGATGTGAAAGGTGGAAACACTAAAACTGCAATTTGGGTCAGAACAGGCTGAGTTTAGTATGAAGCATGCCTCTCATGTACCCAATGTTTTTGAACAGTGCCATTCCCTTGATATGGTTGAAAAGAGTGTGCTGGAAACTTTACCAGAAATGCAGCCACAAGAGCCTGAAGCACAAGTGTTTGTGGCAGCTGATAATACTAAAATACAGCAACTATGTGAAATAAATATCTGTGAAAATGCACCAAAGTTTAGTTCAAGTGAATCTGCTAAACCAGCTCATCATTCCATTGTTGAGTTAAAGGAATTACCATCTCACCTGAAGTACTCCTTCTTAGAGAAAGAAAAAATACATCCAGTGATAATTAGCTCTGCCCTGGATAGTGAGCAAGAAGAGAGCCTGCTGTCAATATTGAGATTGTACAAGAATGTTATTGGCTACTCAATTGATGATATCATAGGAATCAGTGAGAAAGTTTGCTCTCACAGGATTCATTTGGAAGAAGGCAGCAGACCAACTAGAGAGGGGCAGAGAAGACTGAATCCTGCAATGCAAGATGTGGTTAAAAAGGAAGTCCTGAAACTTCTCAAGGCAGGAATGATTTACCCAATCTCTGACAGTGAGTGGGTGAGCCCTATCCATATTGTTCCTAAAAAGGGAGGCTACACAGTGGTAGAAAATGAGGAAGGAAGATTGATGACCACAAGACCTGTTACTGGATGGAGAATGGTTAATGACTTTAGGAAACTAAATAAAGCAACTAGAAAGGACCATTTCCCACTGCCATTCATGGACCAAATGTTGGAAAGGCTTGTTGGACAAAAATTCTATTGTTACCTTGATGGATATTCTGGATTCCTTCAAATACCTATTCACCCAACTGATCAAGACAAGACCACATTTACATGCCCTTATGGAACATTTGCATACAAGAGATTACCTTTTGGGCTATGCAATGCACCAGGCACTTTTCAGAGGTGTATGATGTCCATATTCTCTGACCACATTGAGAAAATCATGGAAGTTTTCATGGATGACTTCACAGTCTATGGGAAGGATTTTATTACATGCCTAAAAAATCTGACATTAGTTTTACACAGGTGTTCAGAGCAGAATTTGATTTTGAACTGGGAGAAATGTCATTTTTTAGTCTCTGAAGGAATTGTGCTTGGTCATCTTGTGTCAGCTAGGGGAATAGAAGTGGATAAGGCAAAGGTTGATGTAATTGCCAAGCTACCTCCACCAGAAAATGTGAAAGGAATACAGAGTTTCTTGGGCCATGCTGGTTTCTATAGAAGGTTCATCAGGAATTTCTCTCACATTGCCAAGCCACTTACAAACCTTCTGAACCATGATGTTAAGTTTGCATTTGATGAAGCATGTATACAAGACTTCAACTTGATAAAAGAAGCTCTTATCATAGCTCCAGTAGTTTAGCCACCTGACTGGACACTGCCTTTTGAACTAATGTGTGATGCCAGTGATTATGCTGTTGGGGCAGTGCTTGGGCAGAGGAAGGAGAAAGCTGTTCATGTGATCCACTATGCTAGCAAAACACTAGATGATGCTCAGACCAACTACACTACCACTGAAAAAGAATTGCTGGCAGTAGTTTTTTATTTTGACAAATTCAGACCTTACCTTGTGGGAAACAAGTGTATTGTTTTCACTGATCATGCAGCAATAAAATACTTGGTAAGTGATGACCCACAAGTATAGGGGGTGTATCGTAGTACTTTCGATAAATAAGAGTGTCGAACCCAACGAGGAGCAGAAGGTGCTGATGAGCGGTTTTGATCAAGGAATCACTGTAAATACTAGCAAACAGGTTTTCAGGGGTATTTGGTAATACGAGTAAATAAAGTGCGATTAAATAAAAGACAATAGTAACAATTGCAGCAAGTGGCCCAATCCTTTCTTCAGCAAAGGACAAGCCGGTTGTGTACTTATAATAACCAAACGTTCTCGAGGACACACGGGAGTTTCTGTCAAGAGCTTTCGCTTCATAAAGCCAATAGCATTTATTGGTTTGATAGGTGTTATGGGGGTGAACCTGTGCTAGCGCACTACCCTTACTAGGATAAATACACACTTGTGATTATACCCCTTGCAAGCATCCGCAAATACAAGAAAGTAATTAAGATAAATCTAACCACAGCCTTAAACTCTAAGATCCTACGCTCCCCGGTGCAATGGTTTCCCAACGGAGGTTTAGGTTTCTGTCACTCCAGCAACCCCACAATCGGTAGCCAAATACACAATGCATCTCACTAGGCCCATAAATGGTGAAGTATCATGTAGTCGACGTTCACATGACACCACTAGTGAAATAGCACCACAACAATATCAAACCATTAAATATTTCTCAACAATAATTCACTACTAACATCTTGACTTCTCCCATGTCCTCAAGAACTAAACGAACTACTCACAAGACATCATATGGATCATGATCAGAGGTGAAATAATGGTAAATAACAATCTGAACATAAACCTTAATTCAACGGTTCCACTCAATAGCATCAACTACAAGAGTAATCAACACCGGGAAAGTTTCCCCTATGAATATAACAAGATCCAACTCAAGATGTTACAGCGGGATGGCGTGGTGATGGTGGAGATGAAGGTGCTGGTGATGGAGATGATGATGATGATGATCCCGATGAAGTCCGGTGCGATGGTGATGACGATGGCGACGATCTCCCCTCTCCGGGAAGGAATTTCCCCGGCAGATTTCTGCCTGCCGGAGAGCTTTTCTCTCTCTGGTGTTTTCCGCCCCGCAGAGGCGGCGGTGTCTAACTCTGAGCCCCCCTGACTTAGGTTTTCGGGGACGATGATGTACGCGGAGGGGCGAGACCAGACGTGGGCCAGGGTGGCCTCACGCAGGGCTGGCGCGGCCAGGGGCTGGCCGCGCCACCCTGGCGTGTGGTGCCCCCCTGGCTCCTCTCGACTCCCACTTCTGGCTTCCTGAGTCTTCTGGGAAAATATAATTTCTGGGTATTTTTCTGGAATTTTCCTGATCTTCAAGATATGGTCCCCTGATGGTCCTTTTTCCAGTAGAATCCTGACTCCGGCAGCAACTCCTCCAAAGATCATCAAACATGTGAAAATAAAGGAAATAACATAAGTATCAACTCTAAATATGAAATATATCAATGAATAACAGTAAATTATGATACAAAATAGTGATGCAAATTGGACGTATCAACCCCCCCAAGCTTAGACCTCGCTTGTCCCCAAGCGAAAACTAAACTCGGTAAACATGACCACAGGTTTATGGAGTGAAGTGTCGATAATCAAAATACGGACAAGATGCATCACATTCACCAAAGCACAAATTATAATAGACAGCAACTTCCCTTTATAAGATATAGACTTGCAATAGGTAAAAGGGAATCACATGTAAAGATGCACAAGGTAAACTATAATTGGCAATGGCAAACCTTAGTTCTTGGTCAAAGGATGGAGAACAAACTATTCTCTCTTTTAAACAGAGCCTTTTAAAACAGAGCTAATATAGCAAAGACTATATGCTCAACAAATTAAACTTTTGCATTCATAATAAGCTTTCAAAGATATATTCCTTCAGATAAAAGCATTATACAAAACAAGGAAGATAATAAACATGATTAAACGGATCAACATATGGATGAGTGAAACATAACAACTCAAATGCTTGCATTAGATAGAGGGAAATAGGTTGACTCAACATAAAAGTAAAAGAAAGGCCCTTCGGAGAGGGAAGCAGGGATTAAACATGTGCTAGAGCTTTTCATTTGTAAAACAGAGGTAAAAAGTTATTTTGAGAGGTGGTTGCTTTTGTCAACGACTAGCAACAGAGTTCTTGATATCTTCCATACTAAACAAGTGAGAGCGGTTCCGAGATGTTTGATTAATTGGCACTTTGTTGCTCTTTTATAGCTTTGCACTCCTCCCCACCTTTTTCCTTTCTCAAACCATGGCTAACCGATTCCATCGGGTGCCGACCAGCTTTCACATTCCATTGGAGGAGTGCCCTTTTTCTTTCTTTTTCTTTTTGAGATTATAATGGTCTGACCAGCTCCCTTGCAAAATTAATGACGAGCAGATGAAGCTGCCTAGTCGAGGGGTACTTAATTTAGTATGGAAGATAACAAACCCATCCACTACGTCCTCATGAGCTAAAAACAGTGGCACAAAATGAGAAGTGTTTGAAGGTTTTTGAAAGGTAGCACATGAAAATTTACTTGGAATGGCATGAAATACCATGCATAGGAATTTATAGTGGACTCTTTGGAAGTGACTTGGCTTTTGGGAATTGGATGCATGAGAAGTATTTCCTCTCAGTACAGGTTTTTTTGGCTAGCAAGGCTAGGTAGCAAGCATAAGAGTTGCATGAAACAAACAAACATACATATAATAAGAACAATCATGCAAACTCCCTTGAAGGTACAATGATTTTAACTTTAAGAATAACAATGCTCATAAGCTAAACATAAGGGAAAACTGATGTGATGTAACTGCAAGCACTTCTTTATTCTTTTCTACTCAAACCTCAAGGTAAAGTTGCTACTGACCAAGCTAGGTTTGCCAAAACCAACTAAATCTACTCATGCTTCCAATGTGATACCAATACCAATCAACAAGACTAGTCATATAAGAGAGATTGCAAACTAACATAAAGTGTGCGAAAAGTAAACGATAAAACTTCTCATTAATATTTTATTACCGCAACTCACACCAAGGGATACATAGATAACTAACTAAGGAGGATACTTCCAAACTGCAAACTATTCTATAAGATAACTTCTCTATTCATGATATGACACTGCTTGAAAAGTAAATGAGCAAAAGGTGATGATGTGATACCGCGGCACTCCCCCAAGCTTGGAACAAGCCAAGGGGATGCCTATACTGATGATGAATTACTCTTTTGGCGGTGGCGGTGAATCTTCATCGTTGTCGTACTTCCAAGGCAGAGGTCCTCCATCAAGGAAAGATGTCTTGGTCTCCATAATCCTGAAACTTGCAGCAGCACTCATTTGTTGAAATCTAGCTTCATACTCACAATTTTGGTTCTGCACGTCGTAGAGTTGTGCTTGTAATTGGCTAGTCGTCTCCTGGAGTGAGAGGACATCCTTCCAAAGCTCTGTAGTCTCCTTCTTGTACCTGGCAACAAGCTCTTGATTATTCCTATAGATAATGTCTACCTCGCGTTCCGCCATCTTCTTGTATTTGAAAACTTCCTGTTCCAGTGCTTCCATCCTTGCTTCGAGACTCCCTTCTCCCTTGGGTCCTTGAACATCTTTAATCTGCAACTCCCCATCCTTGAGGGACAACTCCTTCAGATGCATCTTCAGTTCCCTCATATACGGATTGATGGAATCCGCAAGAGGGTTCTCTTTAGATGAACCGGACGAAGACATCATAACTCCTAGGCCGAGGGCAATCCCTGACAGAAACAGCTCGAAACAAAACACGACAAGAAAACAATATACAGACCTCGGGGACTCCAGGGGGTTAAATATATGAAAATTATACATCAAAACGAAGTCACAGGAAGAAACCGGGACGAAAACGAGTTCTGGGGTGTTCTCACACATAGGTGGCGCGGCCAGGGGTGGGCCCGCGCCACCTGTGTGTGAGACACACACAGACTCTTTTTCCTCCCCGTTTTCGTCTCGTGATTCTTCATATTTAGTAAAAACAGCAAAAATATTAAAGGAAGAACTTTTCGCGAAACTTTTCTGACTAGAACTGTTACCTATTCGAAAGCGAACTCTGCAGGTACCTGCAATTTGTCTTGGATGAATTCTTCCGGAGAAACTGTTTCAATAACATCAACATCTTCATTATAAGAATCTCCAGAAATATAATGTTTGAGTCTTTGCCCATTCACCACTTGTGTAGAGTCATCTTTCAATGAAGCGATCTTAATAGCACCTGAGCGGTACACTTCCACAATAACATATGGTCCTTCCCATTTAGAGAGTAATTTTCCTACAAAAAATCTGAGACGAGACCTATACAATAGAACTTTCTCACCAACATGAAACTCTCTCTTAAGAATTCTCTTATCATGCCATTGCATGACTTTCTCTTTGAAACGTCTGGCATTCTCATACGCTTCGTTTCTCCACTCATCTAGAGAACTCAAATCTAACAACCTTTTCTTACCGGCTAGTTTAAAATCTCTGTTAAGCTCTCTCACTGCCCAAAAAGCTTTGTGTTCTAATTCTAAGGGCAAGTGACACGCTTTTCCGTAAACCATCTTATAAGGAGACATACCCATGGGATTCTTATAAGCAGTTCTATAAGCCCATAAAGCATCGTTTAACTTACTAGCCCAGTTTTTCCTAGATCTACTGACAGTCTTCTGCAAGATAGACTTGATCTCCCTATTTGAAAGCTCTACCTGCCCACTAGTTTGGGGATGATAAGCAGAAGCAATTATATGATTGACATCATATTTAGCTAGAGTTTTTCTAAAACCACCGTGAATAAAATGAGAACCTCCATCAGTCATAAGATATCTAGGCACTCCGAACCTAGGAAAAATAACATCCTTAAGCATTTTTAACGAAGTCTCACCATCGGCACTCTTTGTAGGTATGGCTTCTACCCATTTAGTAACATAATCAACAACAACAAGTATATGGGTATAGCCTTTTGAAGGAGGAAAAGGACCCATAAAGTCAAATCCCCAACAATCAAACGGTTCAATAACAAGAGTGTAATTCATAGGCATCTCATTGCGTCTAGAAATATTACCAACTCTTTGACATTCATCACAAGATAAAACATACCTTCTGGCATCCTTAAAGAGGGTTGGCCAATAAAAACCTGATTGTAGAACCTTCTGCGCGGTTCTATCTCCAGCATGATGCCCTCCATAGGCACTACTATGGCATTTTCTTAATATCTCTTGTTGCTCATATTCTGGTACACATCTTCTCATAATACCATCAACTCCTTCTTTATATAGATGTGGGTCATCCCAAAAATAATGCCTCAAATCATAAAAGAATTTCCTTCTTTGCTGAGCTGTAAAGGTCGGAGGCAAATACTTGGAAACAATAAAGTTAGCATAATCAGCATACCAAGGAAGGTCTCGCGAAGTTACATTTATTGCTGCCAACTATTCATTTGGGAAACTATCATTAACAGGAATAGGATCAAAAGAAATGTTTTCCAATGTAGACAAGTTGTCAGCCACAGGATTTTCAGCACCTTTCCTATCTACGATATGCAAATCAAACTCTTGTAAAAGCAACACCCATCTAATAAGCCTAGGCTTAGCATCCTTCTTAGTCATAAGATATCTAATAGCAACGTGATCAGTATGAATAGTAACTTTAGAATCAACAATGTAAGATCTAAACTTATCACATGCAAAAACAATAGCAAGAAACTCTTTCTCAGTAGTAGCATAATTCTTTTGAGCAGCATCAAGAGTCTTACTAGCATAATGAATAACATTCAACTTATTATCAACGCGCTGTCGAAGAACAGCACCAACAGCAAAATCACTAGCATCGCACATAATTTCAAAAGGTAAATTCCAATCAGGTGGTTGAACAATAGGAGCAGTAGTTAAAGCCTTCTTAAGAGTTTCAAAAGCTTCGTTACAATCATCATCAAAGACAAATGGTACATCCTTTTGAAGAAGATTGGTAAGAGGCTTTGAAATCTTAGAGAAATCTTTAATAAACCTCCTATAGAAACCAGCATGACCAAGAATACTACGAATACCTTTAACATCTCTGGGACAGGGCATTTTCTCAATTGCCTCCACTTTTGCCCTGTCAACTTCAATACCTCTTTCAGAAATTTTATGTCCAAGGACAATTCCTTCATTTACCATAAAGTGGCATTTCTCCCAATTAAGAACAAGGTTAGTTTCTTCACACCTCTGCAAAACTTTATCAAGATTGTGCAAACAATTATCAAAAGA
Organism: Dactylis glomerata; assembly: GCA_007115705.1. Taxonomy (NCBI): domain Eukaryota; kingdom Viridiplantae; phylum Streptophyta; class Magnoliopsida; order Poales; family Poaceae; genus Dactylis; species Dactylis glomerata. The sequence goes on along the minus strand of QXEO01000700.1, from coordinate 2,573,635 downwards.
AGTTCCATAGACGGAGAAATCGTCCATGAAGACCTCCACAATTTCTTCACAAAAGCCATGAAAAATAGCAGATATGCATCATTGAAAAGTAGCAGGAGCATTGCATAAACCAAACGGCATACGTCTATAAGCATAAGTTCCATAAGGACAAGTAAAAGTGGTTTTCTCTTGATCATCCTTCTTAACAGCAATTTGAGAAAAACCAGAATAACCATCAAGGAAACAAAAATGAGTCTTCTTAGACAACCTTTCTAGCATTTGATCTATAAACGGTAAAGGGTAATGATCTTTCTTAGTAACTTTGTTTACCTTCCTATAATCAATGCACATTCTATAACCAACTACTACCCTTTGAGGAATAAGCTCATTATTCTCATTAGGCACAACAGTCATATGTCCTTTCTTAGGAACACAATGAACAGGACTAACCCATCTACTATCAGCAATAGGATAAATGATACCAGCATCAAGGAGTTTTAATACCTCATTTCTTACCACATCCTTCATCTTGGGAATTAGGCGGCGTTGATGCTCCATGACTGGCTTCGCGTCTTTCTCCATATTGATGGCATGCTGACATAAAGTGGGAGAAATCCCTTTTAAATCATCAAGAGTATATCCCATAGCTCCTCGGTGTTTCCTCAATATCTCCAATAATCTTTCTTCTTCCTTCCCTGAAAGTTTAGAACTAATAATAACAGGATATATTTTCTTATCATCAATATAAGCATATTTAAGATTATCAGGCAAAGGCTTTAATTCAAACACACGATCTTCTTTAGGCGGCAAAGTGGTACCAAGATCCTCCACAGGTAGATTATGTTTGAGTAACGGTGGTTGACGAAGAAGAATGTCGTCAATCTCTTCTCTTTCCTTGCTAAAAACATCACTTTCGTGATCTTCCATGAATTGCTGCAAGGCATTATTAGGAGCAAGAGCAATAGAAGCAAGCTGTTCAACTCGAAAATTTTCATTAGGCGTTTCATTTTCATAAGAAGTCTTAGCAAACTTGGAAAAATTAAACTCATAAGACTCTCCATTAAACTTAGTAAAAAATTTCTCCTTCTTACAATCTATCACGGCGCCACAGGTGTTCAAAAACGGTCTACCAAAAATAATAGGACAAGTTTTACTAGCCTCCTTACCAAGTACTGGAAAATCAGTAGGGTATTTAGTCTTACCACAAAGAACTTCCACATCTCGAACAATACCAAGAGGCCAAACAGTCTCTCTATTAGCAAGCTGAACAACCACATCAATATCTTCAAGTTCACAAGCGCCTATCTCGTGCATAATTTCTTTGTAAAGCTCTAAGGGAATAGCACTTGCACTAGCCCCAATATCACATAAACCATAATAGCAATGATCTCCAATCCTGACAGAAATAACAGGAACACTTGCTTTCCTATGCTTTTTAGGATGTGAGAGAATGTTAGAAGCATCTTCACAAAAAAGAATATATTCATCCCCTACATCTTTAGTAACAAGATCCTTCAATATAGCTACAGGAGACTTAATAGTAATTTGCTCATCAGGTTCTGCAGCTTTCTTAGTGCTTTTATTAGACACACTTACCAAAGTACAATACTTTTTTACCTTAGCAGGGAAAGGTGTCTTCTCAAAATAAGGTTCAGGCACAATGCTATCAACAGTACAAACTTCAGTAGCTGCAGCAGGAATATGACTAATAGAATCTTTATAAGGCGCATGATATTTGTTCCAATCTTTCTTTGGAACATCAATATAAGAGGCAAAGGCCTTAAGACAATTAGCAAGTATTTGAGAATCAAGACCATAAGAAGTGCTAACACTATGAAAGTCATCGGTCTCCATAAAAGATTTAATGCATTCATAATCATAGTTTATACCTGACTTCCTACCTTTGTCGTTTTCCCAACCTTCAGCATTCTCTTGTATACGGTCAAGAAGTTTCCACTTAGCATCTTCTTTCATATGAGTAAATGATCCAAAGCAAGAAGCATCCAAATAATCCTTATTAGGAAGAGTAAGCCGCGCATAAAAATTATCAATAACAATATTACTGGGAGCTCATGAATGGGGCATTTGAGCATTAGTAACTTCAATCTCCCCCACGCTTGGGCAATACTCTCTCCATCATGAGGCCAAAAATTATATATCCGGTTACGGCCTTTATGAATTTCACTTGGAGGATAAAACTTGGAATAAAAGAGAGGCACAATATCCTCCCATGCCATAGATGGACCATCTTGGAGTAGTCGATACCACTCTTCAGCTCTGCCTTTCAATGATAATGAGAATAATTTCTTCTTAACCTGGCTTGGTGAAATACCTGCACATCTGAACAACTCGCATAATTCATGTATAAATAATAAGTGATCACCCGGATGGACAGTTCCATCTCCTGAATAGCAGTTATCCATAATACGCCCAACAATTTTCATAGGTATCTTAAAAGGATCAATTTCAGCAGGCGGCGGCGGTGGTGGTTCCTCCGCATGTGCAGTAGTAGTAGTAGTAGATGTGTTTCCAAATAGGAAACCAAATGGAGAGTTCTCCATAGCAGAGTAAAACAAAAATAAAAGACAAAATAAAAACAATACTCACAGCGACGGTTACCTTTACCAATTCCACTCTTCAATAGCGCTACACTCCCCGGCAACGGCTCCAGAAAATAGTCTTGATGACCCACAAGTATACGGGTGTATCGTAGTACTTTCGATAAATAAGAGTGTCGAACCCAACGAGGAGCAGAAGGTGCTGATGAGCGGTTTTGATCAAGGAATCACTATAAATACTAGCAAACAGGTTTTCAGGGGTATTTGGTAATACGAGTAAATAAAGTGCGAGTAAATAAAAGACAATAGTAACAATTGCAGCAAGTGGCCCAATCCTTTCTTCAGCAAAGGACAAGCCGGTTGTGTACTTATAATAACCAAACGTTCTCGAGGACACATGGGAGTTTCTATCAAGAGCTTTCGCTTCATAAAGCCAATAGCATTTATTGGTTTGATAGGTGTTATGGGGGTGAACCTGTGCTAGCGCACTACCCTTACTAGGATAAATACACACTTGTGATTATACCCCTTGCAAGCATCCGCAAATACAAGAAAGTAATTAAGATAAATCTAACCACAGCCTTAAACTCTAAGATCCTACGCTCCCTGGTGCAATGGTTTCCCAACGGAGGTTTAGGTTTCTGTCACTCCAGCAACCCCACAATCAGTAGCCAAATACACAATGCATCTCACTAGGCCCATAAATGGTGAAGTATCATGTAGTCGACGTTCACATGACACCACTAGTGAAATAGCACCACAACAATATCAAACCATTAAATATTTCTCAACAATAATTCACTACTAACATCTTGACTTCTCCCATTTCCTCAAGAACTAAATGAACTACTCACAAGACATCATATGGATCATGATCAGAGGTGAAATAATGGTAAATAATAATCTAAACATAAACCTTAATTCAACGGTTCCACTCAATAGCATCAACTACAAGAGTAATCAACACCGGGAAAGTTTCCCCTATGAATATAACAAGATCCAACTCAAGATGTTACAGCGGGATGGCGTGGTGATGGTGGAGATGAAGGTGCTGGTGATGGAGATGATGATGATGATGATCCCGATGAAGTCCGGTGCGATGGTGATGACGATGGCGACGATCTCCCCTCTCCGGGAAGGAATTTCCCCGGCAGATTTCTGCCTGCCGGAGAGCTTTTCTCTCTCTGGTGTTTTCCGCCCCGCAGAGGCGGCGGTGTCTAACTCTGAGCCCCCCTGACTTAGGTTTTCGGGGACGATGATGTACGCGGAGGGGCGAGACCAGACGTGGGCCAGGGTGGCCTCACGCAGGGCTAGCGCGGCCAGGGGGCTGGCCGCGCCACCCTGGCGTGTGGGGCCCCCCTGGCTCCTCTCGACCCCCCCTTCTGGCTTCCTGAGTCTTCTGGGAAAATATAATTTCTGGGTATTTTTCTGGAATTTTCCTGATCTTCAAAATATGGTCCCCTGATGGTCCTTTTTCCAGCAGAATCCTGACTCCGGCAGCAACTCCTCCAAAGATCATCAAACATGTGAAAACAAAGGAAATAACATAAGTATCAACTCTAAATATGAAATATATCAATGAATAACAGTAAATTATGATACAAAATAGTGATGCAAATTGGACGTATCAGTAAGCAAGAAGGATGCTAAGCCAAGACTTATCAGATGGATCTTACTTCTGCAAGAGTTTGATATTGAAATAAGAGACAAGAAAGGGTTGGAAAACTCTGTAGCAGATCATCTTTCCAGAATCAACTGTTCTGAAAACAGAGAAATACAGGACCATATACCTGGTGAGCATCTAATGGCAGTCAGTGCTAATTCCCCATGGTATGCTGACATAGTAAATTTCCTAGTTTGTGAAATTGTGCCAGCTGACTTGTCCTATCAATAGAAAAGGAAATTCCTACATGATGCTAAGAACTATTACTGGGATGAACCATTCTTGTACAAGCATTGTGCTGATGGCATTGTGAGGAGATGTGTGCCTTCTGATGAAAAAAATGATGTCATGTTCCAATGTCATGCAGGCATGTATGGAGGCCATGCTGGGGTGCTTAAAACCCAAGCAAAAATCTTGCAAGCTGGTTTTTTTGGCCTAGCATGTTCAAAGATGTGGATGATTACATCATGAAGTGTGACCCCTGTCAGAGAACAGGAAAAATCTCAAGAAGGAATGAAATGCCTCAAAAAGGAATCCTTGAAGTTGAATTGTTTGATGTGTGGGGAGTAGATTTCGTAGGTCCTCTGCCCTCCTCAAAAGGCTTCAAGCATATCCTGGTAGCTGTGGACTATGTGTCCAAATGGGTGGAAGCAATACCCACTGTCAATGCTGATTCCAAGGTTGTGTGCAAATTCTTCAAATCAGTCATATTTCCAAGATTTGGTGTGCCAAGAATAGTGATCAGTGATGGTCGAGCTCATTTCAATAATGAACAGCTAGAAAAGCTCTTGAGCAAGTATGGTGTGAAAAACCATAGAGTAACAACTCCCTATCATCCTCAAGCCAATGGCCAGGTAGAATTGTCAAACAGAGAAATAAAGCAGATTCTGGAGGAGGTTGTATCCAAATCTAGAGGTGATTGGTCAATGAAACTACCAGACACCTTATGGGCATATAGGACAGGATACAAAACGCCAATAGGAATGTCTCCATTCAGGATTGTCTATGGTAAAGCATGCCATTTACCAGTGGAGTTGGAGCACAGAGCTCAGTGGGCAATCAGGAAACTCAACATGGATTTAGGGAAGGCAGGAAGCACAAGGAAATTGCAGATGTGTGAACTAGAAGAACTTAGAAATGATGCTTATGAAAGTTCCAAGATTTACAAGGAAAAAGCCAAGAAATGGCATGACAGACACATTCTCAGAAAGGAATTCAGTGTTGGTCAAGCAGTATTGGTTTATGACTCTAAACTGCATTTGTTCTCTGGAAAATTCAAGTCAAGATGGTTTGGACCTTGTGTCATCAAGAGAGACCTTGGACATGGTGCCTATGAAGTCCAAAGCTTAGCTGAGGGTACTTTCAAGGTGAATGGTCAGAGACTCAAGCACTACAGAGTTGGGGAAAGGATTGACACCCAAGTTGATGAAGGATCTGAAGATGATGAACCAGAGGATGCCCCAAATGCATCTTCTGCTCTTGAGAACCAGTAATGAGAAGCTACAGTCAAGCTAGAGACTTTAAACAAGCGCTCATCAGGAGGCAACCTGGTATCTCCTTGTACAATCCATTTTCTTTTCACCTTTTATGTTTTGTTATCTCTTGCTTTGTGTGTTTCTTTTTTCTGTTGTTCCAGTCATGAAATAATTGAATTGGGAGATGGCTAGCTGAGGTTTGGTAAAGCAAAGGAGTAGGAGGATCACCAGGTGAACACATTCCAATTCCCTAAAACCATTTTGCACTACAAATAACATTTTGAAGTTTGGATCTGATTATTCTTTACCATTGGTTGATCATTTGTGAAAGTGTTCTGTCAAAAAAGGAATCAACTTTTGTTGCTTGAATCTGAAAATATGACTTTGCATGCTATTGAGAATCTTGCTTTGTATCTGCTTATAACTCTAGCAACTGCTTATGTTCAGAGTCAAGTCTCAAATCAGAGTTTTTGTATGTCTCTTCTCCAAAAACCTTTGGAACATTAGGATATTGATAATTGCCCTGAAATTGAAGTTCATGATCCATTTCTGAGCCTTATACTAATTGCATCCTTTGCATTTTTTGCGTTAGCAATCATTATCTCTGGATTGTGATTTGTGAAGCACTAACACACTAACACCAATACTAATCAAGAAGTTCCTAACAGTAAGTGAAAGTTTGGCATTAGCAGCCATGATCCTGGGATTGTGGTATGTGAAGCACTAACCTTAAATTCTAACTGAAAATTGTTGCAATCTCTCAAGCACTAGCAACTATGATCCCGGGATTGTAGTTTGTGAAGCACTAATTAAGTTGATCCTTCAAGAAGCTGAGAAACCAACTGATTACTTGTTTATGCATTAGCCTATTATGTTCCTGGGAACTGTAATAGGTGAAGCACTGACTTTGCATCCATATTTCAATCATTCTTGCATAAATGGCTATTTACTGGATTATGAGCATTCAATTTCAGAACCAATTGCTTTATACTCATGAGTCCAGGCAGTTTGATCTAGACATATCTAAATTCTCCTTGTGGAACTTGCTTCAGAAATGGAAATTGCAAGAATTAGTTGCATGAAACAGCAATGTGTCAATATCATGATTTGTTTTATAAATGCTCATTTTTCTTTACTTGAGGACAAGCAAAGGTTTTGGTCTGGGGGTTTGATCTCTATAATCTATATGCACTGTTATGAGCCCTAAAACCTTGATCCTTGCTTACTTTACCTTGATTCAGTATGTTTTGTGCCTGCATTTTATAGCATTTGGTCTTGTATTGCAGTTTAGTGCGTCAAGGCACACAATTCTTCAGGAAGTTGTTCAAAGTACTCAAAACCCTACAAGCTCAAGTCATAGAAGCTGGTCCATGGAAAGAGAAGAATTAATTCAAACCAATTTGAATCACCAGAGAGGGAAGAGACCAACTTGAGAAGCAAGTTAGCAGAAAAAGTGAAAAAGGCAGAAAAAGGAGAAAAGAGGGGAACAACCCATGTGCTGTGAGAGCTGAGAGAGGAAAGGAAAACCCCCTAGCTCTATCAGCCTCTCCACTCCAGAAATGGAAAAAAGGGTGTATAAAGGAAGGGACCATGATCAGGAGCAAAGAGCCCATCCACCACTCCCATCGACAGAACATCTCCTCTGCCACCAACTCTCCACCTCTTCTCCACCAACCACCAAGAACACCCAAGAACACTCAGGAAGAAGGAAAATAAAAGGATGCACATGATGAGCAAGCTGCTGGAGAAAGACAAGGCTGTGATAAACTGAAGCACAAGATCTTGCTCAATCTCAATCCACTCCTCTGCTTCTCCTGCTCCCTCAAGCTTTCAGTGAAGAACAGCCAAGCCTCTTCCTCTTTCTTTTCTTGTAATATGTGCTGATTGTAGTGGATCATGCGTTAAGAAACAAAGTTGGTGATTTTCTTGGTTATTGCAGTGAATTGAGTGACACAGTTCTCTGAAATCTCTAAGTCTTACTAGATTTGTTTTTTAACTGTTTGATCTGTCGAGTGTAAGGCAAGTCCCTGCACTCCTTTGTGTGAAATCATATCCCTAGCCTCTCTCTGCTTGTTAACTCACAGAGTTCTTGCCTAACAAACAAGAAAGCTATGATCTTTGTGTTAAAACTTTTCTCCTTGCTAAAACCCTAAAAAGATCTTGGCTTGCATGACTAGGCTCTGCTTGGCTGTGAATTGCACCATCTTTCCCTGTCTAAAACTTGCTTAGATCCTTGAGAGACTTTAGCTTGACAACCCAAACCTTTCAAGTTAATTTCTGAACCTTCACTCTTCCTAAAATCCTCTCAAAACCTCTTGTTCTGACAGTAAAACCCCCACCTTTCTGAATTTTCTTAGCTTCTGGAAATAAAGAACCTTTCTTCCCTTGTTGATCCCTGTGGAGAGAACGATATAAAACCCCCACTAATCTAGAGTTATCACTTGTTTCGTCCAATTTCGAGAATATTT